>OX439012.1:32235926-32943426 GCA_949316495.1 Amphiduros pacificus | reverse complement strand
AGATCTGCAATGTCAATTTGGGGATTTTGCCCTGCTGTGCCTGCTTCTTGTGAGGGACGAATTTAGAGTCGGAACCATCTTGCCTGCTTCTTGTCAAAGTACTAAACATCATAATTTTTTAGTCCTAACCCTCACAAAGATATCACCCTGAATCATATCTCTATGAGTGGAAAAGTAAATTAATAGCTGGTGTATTAACTGATGTGATCTTTGCATGGTGTATCAAGATCCCTCAGTTTTGTTTTGATATTGTGCGATGTTTGATGCATGGGTAAATGTAATCAACGTGTCAAGTGTGAACAAATAGGCTCACATTATAACCATGGACTGGTTTCCCCCCCCAATCCATGATGTACATACTTCCTGTACTGTCCTGCAATCAGTGAATTATGAAGTAACCTACCCCACAGCCCTGCACCCCACTCACAACCTGACCCCCAACCCTGCTCCCCACCCTTCAGTACCCCAACCCTGCTCCCCACCCTTCAGTACCCCCAACCCTGCTCCCCACCCTTCAGTACCCCCAACCCTACTCCCCACCCTTCAGTACCCCCACCCTTCATTACCCACAACCCTATTCTTCCAGCCCTATTCTTAACCCCTATTATTCCAGTCCTATTCTTAACCCCTATTCTTCCATCCCTATTCTTAACCCCTATTCTTCCATCCCTATTCTTAACCCCAATCACTCCAGCCCTGCCCCCTAACTCTCCCCACAACCCCGCCCCACCCCCAAACAAACACCCCTCCTCCTAGCCTCTCCATGTCCCCCCATCCTGCAGGCAGCCTCCATGGCCAGCCTCCGCGGCCAGCCTCCGCAGCCAGCCCTGGCAGTCGATACTCTCGGCTGCTTAATCCCTTTCTATCGCCGTTGCACTTATCAGCAATAGAGTGTGAACAGCATTTCCATTCCATTGGGTCTGGGATACATATTGTAGTGTGTGCCATAAAAACTGCCAAGATCTAAAAACCGAAAGCGTTTGGTCGTAAAAGATGATAGATGCTCTTGTTCAGAATTTTGCCATTATCAAATTGATAGAATTCCTCTGTGATCTACATGTACATGAGCATGGAGAATAAATCTATCGCGACTCGGAAATTTCTCCTCCCCGATGTAACAAATCTTCAATTTTCCCCATTTGCTTAAAGTCAGTTCGCACTGAGATGTGATTTTCATCATGATTTATTTTATGTCGTTCAAAGCTGCATCTAATCTTAACAATTTTGTTCTAGTTTTGTGAAGCTTGGGATATGCATCTGGCAAAACTGGGTGAAACCATGTCTTCGTGAAAATATAAAAAAATAAACAAACAAATAAAATGATAATTTCACAAATTATATTTAATAAATTATATTCAATATCAATATGCATATTAAATCACTAGTAAAAGTGACACTATTATAATGTACAACTTCATGAAAACAAAATTTAAAAAATAAAAATAAATCAAACTTATACGATGGCATTAGCTTCTTTGTCTTGTTGGCTCTGGGATAACCATTCTAAAGAAGATGGGTAATTATCTACCCTGATTGACGACACTGTTCTTCTATCTACTTCCCTAACGACTTTGGAGACTAATTATGTGTAAATGTCTTCATTGAGTCTCTCTACCGACTTGCTGCGGTATCGCTTTTCTGCAGAACCTTTCATGTATTGAAATATATATTTCATATATTCTAGCCAAAAGGCTAGAATTCGTAATTCCTTAGATTAAAAATTTTCACTAATATTTTGCTCGGAATTTCGCAATAATTTTTTGTGGCCAATATTCAATTTTGACGACTCAGTAATTTATAACGACCTTGAAAATAATGAGAATCAGTTGTGCCTGATATAGAATACTCAGAAGATTTGTGGCTGTGAGATAATTAAAGACAATGAGGCTCTCTACCCCGTGGGAAGAACTTGGTTGGAGAATAAAAGCCTTACTTCCTTCCGTGATGCTTTTTTTTCTTTCTCGTTTATTTCCTGTGCCGGCTATTTTCACTTTCTTTTCACATTTGTGTTATAGTGAGATATAAGATGATATTTAACTCCTTTCCCTCATCAGTACCATTCTATCTTCAAACCCCTTCAGTACCCCTCCATCAGTGGACCCCCCATCAGTACCCCTTCATCAATGGACCCCATCAGTACCCCTCCATCAGTATATATCATCAGTATCCCTCCATTGGTACACCCCATCAGCATGATTAGTATCCTTCTATCCTTAAACCCCATCAGTACCCCACCATCAGTACCCCCCATCAGTACCTCACCATCAGTACACCCCATCAGCACGCCACCATCAGCACGCCACCATCAGCACCCCACCATCAGCACCCCACCATCAGCACCCCACCATCAGTACCCCTCCATCAGTACACCCCATCAGCACCCCACTCAGTGATCCCATCAGTTCCTTCATCTCAGTACTTCCTCCCAGAGTTCTTGTTTTAGGTGCAAACTTTTAATCTTTCGAGCTGCACTTATTTCCACAAAGCTCAGGGCTAAATACCAATCTCTTGCTTAAATAAAGAGCACAAAAAATGTCAGCTTTCTGCAAATTCTATCTCAGCGTCTTTGAAGCTCTTTTTGTTTATTTCACAAAGCAGTGTAATTCAAGTCTAAAAATGAGTGCACTCAAAAGCCTTTCTGGAGCAGACCAAATATAATGAATACTTGTCTTTGTAATCTTATTCAATAGGTTGGCTAATACAACCACGTTTTTCATTTTAATCTATAGAAATCAGTGCACAATCTACATTCTGCAGTTTTGCCAATTTTGTAAACCCTTATGAATAATTCAGTGATGATGTTTATGTTTATGTGTGTGTGCATGTGTATGTATATATGTATGCTTTTTGTATATGTGTGTTCGTGTGTGTCTATATGTGTGTGTGTAGGTGTGTGTGTTCGTGTGTACTCGTATAACCTGCTGAAGAGTAAGATCATATGCCCTCAAATCCCCCCCCCCTCCCCCCACATTAAGATGGCAGTGGACGAAGCCTCCGAGAGGAAACACTTTGTCTGGGCAAACCTCTTAAAAATGCCTATTTCCGGTCATGGGAGTCGTGGTTACCGTTGACATTAGTTCCGTTCGTTAATCCTGAAATCCTGAAATTACTATTTTGAAAAAAAAAAAATCTAAACCTAAATTATATCTCTTTCAAACATTTCCATTGATGAAGTTACTTAAATTGGTCACTACAATTATAAGGTTACAGCCAAGGACTTTAACTGATCAATTCCTGATACCATGGTTACGAACTCATTAAATAAAACCAGACACAGCCTCCATAGTGGACACAATTTGATCGCCAATAAAAGTATTTTGGGTACAAACTCCCTTGGCCAACTCATTTCTGGAGGTAAGAAAACAAAATTGCTTGAGTCTTCTGTTATCCCTCCAAGTGACAACATAAAATAGTCAATTTCCTTCTTTGCTTCTTTGCTATGTTCAATATCATTTTTAAAGGTCAAAGGTACCTTCTTTGTAGTTGTCAGCGATTCACAATAGACAAAACATAACTTGATACGTAATCAGATATAAAAACAGGAAATGACCACGAAACTTGGACGAAATCATTTCAATAAGACATTTTCAGTAAAGGGTTAAAAGTCAATGCGGTAATCAGATTGACAAGTTTGTACTTTTTTATGTTGTCGCTTTTCAAAATGCCACTGCATACAGACTACACCCACTCACAAAAGTGGTGTGCCGTGCGATCCTGTACCACCAGGGTGTCTGCAGCATGTCCCACAAACCACCACTTTCCCGGGCCAAACACCTACACATCTAGTCATATCTGCACCTTTCAAATATGCTTCCGTCCATGTAATCGTTAAGCTTATTTGATTAAATATCTTGCATCCCTAATAAACTCTAAGTTCCATTTTCTCTCATCTCTGTACCAGGTCTACCTTCTCTACATCACTAACCACATCTCAGAACCATTTTCTCTCATCTCTGTACCAGGTCTACCTTCTCTACATCACTGTCCACATCTCAGAACCATTTTCTCTCATCTCTGTACCAGGTCTACCTTCTCTACATCACTAACCACATCTCAGAACCATTTTCTCTCATCTCTGTATCAGGTCTACCTTCTCTATATCACTAACCACATCTCAGAACCGTTTTCCCTCATCTCTGTATCAGGTCTACCTTCTCTACATCACTAACCACATCTCAGAACCATTTTCCCTCATCTCTGTATCAGGTCTACCTTCTCTACATCACTAACCACATCTCAGAACCATTTTCTCTAATCTCTGTATCAGGTCTACCTTCTCTACATCACTAACCACATCTCAGAACCATTTTCCCTCATCTCTGTATCAGGTCTACCTTCTCTACATCACTAACCACATCTCAGAACCATTTTCTCTCATCTCTGTACCAGGTCTACCTTCTCTACATCACTAACCACATCTAAGAACCATTTTCCCTCATCTCTGTATCAGGTCTACCTTCTCTACATCACTAACCACATCTCAGAACCATTTTCCCTCATCTCTGTATCAGGTCTACCTTCTTTACATCACTAACCACATCTCAGAACCATTTTCTCTCATCTCTGTATCAGGTCTACCTTCTCTACACCACTAACCACATCTCAGAACCATTTTCTCTCATCTCTGTATCAGGTCTACCTTCTCTACATCACTAACCACATCTCAGAACCATTTTCTCTCATCTCTGTACCAGGTCTACCTTCTCTACACCACTAACCACATCTCAGAACCATTTTCTCTCATCTCTGTACCAGGTCTACCTTCTCTACATCACTAACCACATCTCAGAACCATTTTGTCACGGCATGCCTTCGAGGCAACTTTCTTTGAAGACTCTAGAGTTTCGATCTCCATGCAGATTTGTGCCCCAAAATACCTTCGTTCCAAAATTGTCCCAAACAAGTTAGCCTAATCCAGTTGTTGCAAGAATGACTTTCATGAAATCATGTGCGTCACAAAAAATCCTTTGTTATTTCCATCAAGACAGGCGTAAATTTCGTCGCTAATTTCCACATTATCACTTTCACGGATTCTTAGCCACACATCCTGTTTTTCCCGCCAATGAGAGACTATTTTTTGTGATTCCACTTTAATCCGAGCTTTGACTTTCGGTAAATTTCCGTTCTGAAAGGCTTTATGTTTTGAAGATATTAAAAGGCAATAACTTTAAAAACATCCTTCATGTTAGCAATTTACCATTTGCAGCAAATATGAAAGCATCTGCTAAAAATACTGTAAAACTACGCAGCACACTACGTGGAGTGTGCATCCGATGATGTGAGTGACATACAAATCGTCTTCCAGATTCGGTGGCATTCCGCATTCTCGGAGGATTTTATATGGATAGACTATGCCTGACAACCAGACACGATGAGCCGTCTAACTTTATCAAAGTTGTCACAAACTGGTGCAACAAATTTGTCTCATGAACTCCATTTGATTATTGACTTTTTATTTTGCTTTTTAAACATTTATCTATTCAAATATATATGCACATATTTATGTATTCCTGAAATATTATCTTATTTTCTTTATTTTGAAATTCTGCATTCATATGTACTTAAATTATAAAATAATAAAAATTAGAGAAAAAAACGTATGGATATAGGACAGAATAACTGTGAACAATCGATTATCAAAAATTTGCACAGAAAAAAAAAATGGATATGAATATACCACTTACATCAAGCAAGCTGCCAATACTTTTACTCACCCCTCCCTCTTCCCGACCCTCACTCTTTCACAGAGTTCAACTCACAGCTCTCAATATCACAATTACTTACACATCGCTTTAACTTTGAACAATAGTGTATATATATATATATATATATATATATATATATATATAAATATATATATATATATATATATATGTATACATGTATATATATTATCACTATAATATTCATCTTGAAGTTCACTGCCATGCACTGAATGACAAAATGACATCAAATATATATATCTAAACACACAGCAATTATTGTAATTTTGTATGTGAATTGTGTCTTTGCTAAATCGGTTCTGTATCTTGTTAAGGATCTGTGAGTGATTGCCACACAAACGGCAATCCGTGATTACATCAGCCAGTCCAGCACACTCCATACAAGTGCCACACGGAAGCCTCACCACTGCCTGGAGAACGGCCACTCTCCAAAAGTCTTACACAATAGATGCTGTGGATTAACATCAAGATAAGTTAATAAAGTCGTCACCAGACTCGGGAGGGTTCGTCCCTCGGACACTCACCACGACAGATTAACCTTCGCTCATTTGATTGCAAGCTCAAATGCAACCACTAACACAATTGTCACTTTGAACAGCTTTTCCCAAAGATTCTTGTTATTTCAAAACTATTAAAACATTTCTTAGCAACTATTAGAATCTTTCTAATATTTGATCAGAATTGATTAGTTTAGATTATAAGGAATTTTCCACACATCTGTAATATTTCATTTCACATTTTGACAACAAATTGCAGACATCAGAATAAATACAATTTAGGGATGCGCTTGAGATGTAATTTACTACGAAATGAACAATGTTTTTTTACTTAAAGTTTGATCATTTAGATTTTGGCCTGACTGCAAAAATCAGTATATTGCTTTGATACATTAAATAAATTCAACCTCGTCTCATGTGTGAAATATTTGCTAAAATCTCAATATTGTTCACTGCTTTCGAGTCAAAATATTTTGCCAAAATTAAAACTGTGCCAATCTCTTTAATATGCTTGATGTAAAATGCATTAAGGCCGAGCAGATAAGTGGCATGATAAACATCACAACGTTGCCCTCTTTCCCGGAATAATTAGTCTGGTAATTATATTGAAGAAGCGACAGAAATAGGTTTTAATCATTGTAAGATTTTAACAGGATCAAGACATTCTGAGAAACAACAGATTGTTACCTTTACTAAGTTTTCATAGATAAATATTAAAAAGAGAAAAAAGATGAGTCAAAACTGAAGAAAATCAGCCCTGGATAATGGTAATTTATTGACATGAAAATCTTCCCATAAGCCATCTGTCTTAAAACGTATGAGGAGATTTTAAATCTCTCTTTCTGTTTCATCTGTATATTCTTTTTGGTTGTTTTGTTATTTTGTTAAGATTACTTACAGTTTACAGATCTGTTTTTCATTAATTCGTTTCATGTATCCGATCTTTCCTGACTATGTCTGTTTTGTTAAATGTAGGGTTTTACAGAATCCAGATACCCGACAATGTCTGGTCATAACACTTTATAGTGATTGGCTGGGATTCAAACCTGGAATCCCTGGGTCTCAAGGTCAACACTCTACCCACTAAGCTGTCTCAGTTCCAAGTCTATTTCTCTTTGTCATGTTACAGCGAGTTACTCCTCTGTTTTAAATCTTAAATCATAAATTTCACATCTCCATTTATGGTATTGTACTCTTCACTCAGATTGAGTATTGCCAGTGTAATCTTTATCTGTGATCAAGGTAGGCTCCAGACCTGGTCAAGGTAGGATCCAGTCCTGATCAAGGTAGGATCCAGTCCTGATCAAGGTAGGATCCGGTCCTGATCAAGGTAGGATCCAGTCCTGATCAAGGTAGGATCCAGTTCTGATCAAGGTAGGATCCGGTCCTGATCAAAGTAAGCTCCAGTCCTGATCAAGGTAGGATCCAGTCCTGATCAAGGTAGGCTCCAGACCTGGTCAAGGTAGGATCCAGTCCTGATCAAGGTAGGATCCAGTCCTGATCAAGGTAGGATCCAGTCCTGATCAAAACAGGCTCCGGTCCTGATCAAGGTAGGATCCAGCCTGATCAAGGTAGGATCCAGCCTGATCAAGGTAGGAACCAGTCTGATCAAGGTAGGCTCCAGTTTTGTTTTCTCTCCATGTTTCTACTCCAGTGGTCGTTTTCAACTTTCTGGCTCCATTATTTTACCAATAAACACATCATATTACACTTTTTGTTCTGGCAATATTTTTGCCGACTTCTCCTTGGACATCCCTGTTGGTGGTAAACAGATGTCTGACCTTGCTGCCACAGCACGACCTATGCCAAAGATGGCCAATATGACACAATCACTAACCCTGCTTATGCCACGGAAAACATACTCTCCAAAAATATACAAGCAGTTTGTTGAAAATCAAGCAATTTATAAATGACTGTCATCATTTTGAAACAATATTTATATGGATAGTAAGCTTGCTGATTCATATGATGTAAATATTTTCTCCTAATATTATATTTGTGTCCAGTTCTGCTACAGAATTGAGTTATGTGACAAGATCAAACAGTTCGCTACTCTGAGACCAAGTTGTCAGCCTCCCTGACTTTTGATGAGTATAAAATCGATGATCCCTCCAGCCTACACGATTGCTTAGGAACTCTCCAGTGACATAAGATAGATAAAACCTAATCCTGTGGGTAATTCGCATTTCGCTATAACACAAAAGTCACCCATCTTCTCTAAGTCAAGAAATAAATCATATCATTTTCATAAAAACTTTCTATCTTGTTAAAGCATAGAAATTTGGCATTCATCATGTTGTTGTATAATAGATTTTCAGCAAATTGTCAAAAGCTTTTAAAAAACGAGTCCTCGGGACAAGTCCAAGAATGGGATACTCTCATCAATCAAAGAAATTCATAATTGATGGCGACATCAGAGAAATACATTAATCAGAAATAAGTAAATAAAAAATTATAAAAGCGATCTTTAAAATTGCCATTGCATCCAGAAATTCACACAAAAATATGCATAATCAGGCAACCTTAAAATACCACACAAAATGGTCCACTTGAACACCATGCGAAAAGGTCAATCTAAGTACCAGACAAAAAGGTCAGATGAAATAACTCAGAATCATGAGTGCATAAAATGTCAACTTAAATGTCAAGACCATTCTGTTTTACACATCATATCTTCTTGCATCTAAGATCTTGATGTTTTCTTTTCTTTTTGATTTTTTTTTCACAGATCAAGGCAAGTTACGTAATCTTAAGTATTGAAATATGCAAAGACCTATTACATTTCTGCAGTAAAATAAAAATAAATCACAATATAATTGATTAATCAATGTTATGAATAGCAAACGCCACCAAAGAGAGCACTGCGAAAAAGATTGACGGGCACCCTATCTCTGGCTCATATCTTCTTCTATTCTGTAAAATGACTGGGCAATCTATCAAGGTGTAGATTTCGGTGTGGGCAAAAACGGCAGCAAGACAGATCGAAATGCCAATAGTGCCTCCAGTTAAACACATTACTTGTTTGTGAGCACTTCTCTGACTTGAGGATAAGCGCTGATCCCTCTCCTTGTCAGAAGCTCTAACTTGTCTACGACAAACCTCACCTGAGATGTTTTCATTTCATCTGATCGTAAAGCAACAATTTGTAAAAGGTCAGCAGCTTAAAATGCAATATTCTGCTTTTTCAATTTGTCAGTATATTCAGTAAACATCTATTCAATTGGTTTAAGTTTACATTTAACTTATGTAATATAATTTTAATTTGAAATATTTCATTTTGGATAAGATTGATTATCAGGTTGGATCATCTAAGGTTGGATCATCTAAGGTTGGATCATCTAAGGTTGGATCATCTAAGGTTGGATCATCTAAGATTGGATCATCTAAGGTTGGATCATCTAAGGTTGGATCATCTAAGATTGGATCATCTAAGGTTGGATCATCTAAGATTGGATCATCTAAGGTTGGATCATCTAAGGTTGGATCATCTAAGGTTGGATCATCTAAGATTGGGTCATCTAATGTTGGATTATCTAAGATTGGATCATCTAAGGTTGGATCATCTAAGATAGGATCATCTAAGATAGGATCATCTAAGATAGGATCATCTAAAATTGGATCATCTAAAGTTGGATCATATCAGGTTTTTAAAAAGCCAATCTTTTCTATCTAAACTTTTTGGACAGCCCTTATAAATGCATTGTTCTTCATCGTCTTGGTTATTAGAGAGCGACCTCTGGAGGCGAGATAGACGAGACATACGGGACTCAGGAAGGCTTCCTGTCGCTTTATATATCACATTTGTCAAGTCCGTCCATCTGTCTCTTCCCAGGCACCAGAATGGCTCTCCATAAATATTACCCAGAATCCTTCAGTCGTGACAGAAACACCATCTACCAGTGTGCACTCACAAACTAATATCATTTTTCAATTTAATGAAATTTCATAATTTTGCCATGAAAACATAATTCTTTTTATATTAGCATGAATAGAAACATACGTTTTTCTTGGACTTATAAAAATCAAATCTTCTACAGAAAATAATTTTAATGAGAAAAATTCAAGAAATTTATTTGAATGAAGCATCATCGTAAAGACACAGTGCATGCTTGAAGTATAAAAGTTGGATGTGGATTTTCCATGGAACTGTGACTGTCTGAGAGGCAACCAATGATACACCAGCACATCACAAAGAGGATTAAGCTGTGGATTAGAGATAATCTGCACTGATCCCTGCTAAGGCTAAGTAAACGAGGTTGATCTGAAGTGACTTTTGTGGCACCTTACAACACCTTTCACCTCAGAAATCAATTAACACCTTTTTAAACAGGATCTTCTTCCCAGTTACCATGACGACGGGATGAGCATCTGTAGCATCTCATATATTAACCCTTTAACTCTGCTATAATATATTGTCCTCATTTCATCACAAATCTCACCAATATTTATTTTTCTACATCAAAAAAAAAGAAAAAATATATCGTGAAAAGAGATTATGTTCTTTGCCTAATATTGAAGAAAGCTTTAAATAACACAAAAGAGTTATAATATGTACCTGCAATCTTCCCCAGAGTTTATTTTAAGCACAATATCTTTTCAAGATGGCAAATAACAAATGATTTGCACGCGATAATATTTCATGCAACTAGATAATTCAATACGAGACATTGTTGACACAAATAAAAAATGTAAAAATGACTAATGAATGTTTTTTTAAACGCATATTGTACACTGACAAATCTTCTAAGAATGTCACTGTAAATTAGATCTGGTATCCTTCGCATCCATATTGCCAAGACGAACCAATCAGAGATAAGACATTCCCCCGTTTTCTTTTGTTCTATTTTCAACCTTGTGATGATTTATCTCAAGGTGGTGTCTGTTGCATTCATTCCTCTTCGTTTAGGGCTAATGGATTTGACTGGGGGACAATCTGCTTGCCGGGACCTCCCCGTGCCACTCAGACCGAGACAATTACCTCACTGCAACCACCATACTCATATGTAGAAGAGCATTATTCGGACATAATTACAAACTCATCCTTTCGTTTCGCGAAGACATTTATTTATTTATTTTTTTAAAAACTAGAGTGAATTTTTTACCTCATTGTATGCATCTCCCAGTTGCATCTGTATCTTTAACTCCGCATTCAGACTTTCTCTTGTGGTAGGGGGCTTATAAATTTCCATTTAATGGAGGCAAATTAGAACCTCGACCAGCATATTTTACCAATTTCCTCTACGTGGGGGGACCCATTTTGTCTGATTCTACATTGCCGGAAAATACTTCTCTCTCCTAGATGGCGGTCTGAACGCTTTTCACGTCTACTTTATTTAACACATTTGACCAATCAGAATGTGGCTTAGTGTTAAATGCAGAGATACTTTATCTAACACATAGGGGGCCAGGCACCTCAGCACTTAAGACTAAGCCACATTCTGATTGGTCACATTTGTAGCCTCCATCACAGAAATACAAAATGGCCAATAAAAGATCAAACTAAGGTCAGAAGTTTATACATAAAAGCCCTGCAAAAGTAACCATGCACGTTTTTTGTAGAACATTTTTTTTCTGTCTGAAGTATCCATGCCAACAAAACCCTCAGACTAAGGACTCGTCACCCGAGAACTTGACTTGAATCCTGTGGCACCATATTGTTGTATTCAAGAGGAAGGCTTTGGCTTAAGTGAGATTTTGACTCCCCCTTCAGTGCTACCAATATTCTTCCTTAATATAGAACCCGATATTAACAAATCGCCGACTGATATGACAACTGATACATTCTCCAAAATAGTTTTAGTATTATATGTCCAGAGAGAACTAACTAAATATCAATGCCAGGAATATACCAGGTTATATTTATTTTACAATTATATTTTAGAAAATCTAAATAATTATCATGGCAAAAGATTTTAATAAATAAATAAGATGAAACATGAACAAGATGATGCAGGGCTTAACATTAAGTACTGGCCCGGTGGTCCTTTCAAGGTTTCGTATGGGCCAGTATGGGCCAGTGGATTTGAAGTTGTACTTGCCCTATTTTATGTAAAATTTCCTAATTTTTCACTGTTTTGTGTTAAAGTCTTGTAGTTAACAAAAAAAATGGCCAGTTTATTTTAAGACTAGGGAATTTTCGGGCTAGTGACTAAAAACCTTAATGTTAAGCCCTGTGCTAGATGTGTGAAATCGTATGCTCTCATTCATATGCATAGACAGGTGAACAATCCACGAAAGATGTAAAGAGAGACGGACGTGTCCGCGAGGCATATCCTCATCAAGAGAACATCTGAAATAATTACCAGACACAGAAGTGTGAATGGAAACTGACAGTCACACTGGAAACCATAGAAAGCCAAGCGGCTCGAGACTGAGGACGAGCAACAGTGGCATACAGACAGGCAAGCACGTAGGGGAGAGAAGTGGTCCAAAAAAAAAAAAAAAGTCTGAAACTGGTAGAACTGGTCTTATCTGGAGACCAGTACCCAGTCCATATAAAGCAATGTGTACACTGGTACACTATCCAGAAAAGATGATCTGCAGACTGGTGGAAATTTTAGACTGGTACCTGATCTATTAAAGATGAAATCTGTAGACTGGTACCCCATTTTCGGCAAAATCTAGACTGGTGCCGGTAACTGATCTATTAATAATGAAATCTAAAGACTGGTACCCAATCCAAATAAAGCTAATATAAATCTAAATATTGCAATGTGTACAGAAGACTGTTACCCCATCCAAAAAGGTTATCTGATGACTGGTACCCCATCATTATAAAGCAATGGTACCTAAAAGCATGAAGCAGTTTGAATTATTCTGGAAAAATTTATATAGTTTGTGAAGTATAATGAGGAGTTCTATCATTTTGACTGTTACCCTCCCATCTTTTTGGTGATGTTTCTATGTCCATTATGGAGTTGACAAACTGAGTTAAAAGCCAAAATGACAAATCAAATCATATCAAATCTGATTTAAAAATTACTTTTTCTCCTTTGTACTTCATCCTCAAACAAAATAATATATTGACCAGTTATACGCCACAGGTAACTTAATATCTAGCAAAATCACAAACCTCTGAGCCAACATGTTTCCCCTCTTGCCTTCAAAGTCACATGACCTAAGTCACATGATCTAAATAATTAGTCCAACTAATTTTCCCATGCTGAAATCTGTTGTGACATTTCCACCACAGCTCCACAGTTTGACAATTCTACCTCATCCAATTATTTCTAAAGACATCAGTTAGATCAGCAATTTGATATTCAAATGGTTGTCCCTCATGGAGATTATCATTAAACATACATATACAACCCCCTTGTTTATTGACTGGTCATCCCTTCGTCAGCACAGTCTTGCTGAGTTAGTCTCCGGACAGAAATAAGGCCTCAGCATTGTCAAATGTCATCCGGACAAACAAATATCGGATGTACTCACATGCTTGTCTCAGCAACATCTAATCACATTGTGCAGATCAAAACTGAGAGATGATCATAGATAATACGCCCTGATTGGGCTTGATCTCACGACTTCTGGAGAATATTAAGCTCGGACAAACAGAGAACTTTCTCTGGAAGCCCTTGAGCTACCTCCCACGTGTATCGCAGACATGTTTAGTCACAACTTTCTTATTTGAGTTTCTGGCGGTGGAATAGACGAAAATCCAATAAAAAAATGGTTGACCTAGGTAATATGGATGCAGAAAAGATGCCAGATATTTATTCTTAAAGTTATTTGCAAACCTTTCAAAGAATTTTTTCAGAAAATGTTTGTGATGAGAGATTTTGTTTTGAATTAAGACTGACTGGAAAATTATAAATAATTAAATATTCTGAGCTATTGAAGGTCTATGTACATGAGGGTTGGGGCACATGAGGGTTGGGGCACATGAGGGTTGGGGCACATGAGGGTTGGGGTACATGAGGGTTGAGGTACATGAGGGTGGGGTATATGAGGCTAGGGTACATGAAAGTTAGGGGTACACCAGGCTAGGGTACATGAAGGTTAGGGGTACATGGCTGGGGTACATGAAGGTTAGGGGTACATGGCTGGGGTACATGAGGATGAGGGGTACATGAGGGTGTTTAAGTAATAAGACTGATAAATATATCAGTCCAGGGGATAAATCCTTGAAGCGACTTGCCTTGTTTCACACAAAGGGTGATCGGAAGGACTCGGCTTGTTGGACGAGATTTTCTCGACAGAACTGTGCTTTGAAGAATGAATCTCATCCGATACTTCCTCCCCACACAAAACCTCCATGCTGCTGCCAGACGTGGCATCACCTTGCCTCCCCTCCACGCCGACAGACGCCGAACGGCAGCTCTTCCCCTCGTCCATGCTGACCGAGCGCTTCATTGTTAAACAATTGTCACTGAACACTATAATGCGCTTGTAATTCTAAACTACAGCCACTGGATAAGTGTATCCATTACAATTTGATTAAGAGTCTGGGGTCTGTTTGCCTTCTGCCCACATACTTGTCTTCAACTTCGGAGTTGTGTATGTTAGACCCTTTTCCGATAAAAACGCTAATCCATTGTAATTCTCCACCACGCTCTCTCTCTTGGATGCTAAGTTACTTTTTCACTTTATTTTTTTTTGTTCTGAACTGCTTTACTTTCCTGTCAGGATGTGAGATGTCTGAGTTACTGTGCTTCTCTTGAACCAGTTGTATAACCAAACAGCAATTTCACAATCACATAACAGAGACGTCGGGGGAGATAAGTTCTGAGGGATAAAAGCAGCCCGTTCCAACGCCAAAAAAGATAAGCAACTGATTGTTGCCTCTGAACACTGCAGGTGTGTCTTATTATGTTGTAGGGTGGGTGTGGCAGAGTCCTCGGTAACGGTTGCCAAGACAACCATGTGCTTCACAACTGTCCAAGCTTGGCTACCATATTTCTTCCTCCTGTTTGGTGTCTTCTTAAATTGACAGCTGCTGTTTGCTGTTAAACTGACAGCTGTTGTCAAATCAACAGATTTCTCTATTTTGCTTCTGTTTTTCTGCTCCTGTCTTTTAGTTCAGCCATTAGTTATGATTTTTTTTTGTAGACAAATATTAAAAAGTTGTTTTACAAGTTATTGGTGAAGTTTGAGTAGCAGAACAGAAACTATGAAATTTGACAAAAGTGGTTGACATATTTCGTCACCTGTAGCTTCTCTTCAGAGTCTGAGAAAAATAAATTGGCTTTCAGAGAATCAAATGTTACCAAGAACTCTGAAAGTTTAGTGTAAAAAATAATGCCTTGTTATACCTTTTTCAGTCAACTTTCTTCTGTGGAAAGAACTTATCTTTAACTCTATATTAAGTGTGGACGCTTTCCTTTAAGAATATTGTAAATTCAGCATAAACTGATAAATTTCTACAATATTTGTCCAACATCACAATATATCCACTATTAAAAACATTTTGCTGAAACTTTTTTCTTGCTATAAGTCTTTGTGTGAAATATCTATCCCATTTATATAGGTGCTATTATATTTCTGTCATATTTCAGACTGAAATCTAACAAATGGCAAGTCGCATTAGAGTTAATGGCTGATAAAGCTAACTTTTCTAAATGTCAAAATAATTTGTTAATCTCAAATGTACATGCCGTACATTTCAGGCGCTATATTTGGACGCAACATGAACATATCCACTGCATCAAACAAAAGATTAAAGCTAATTTGTCCATCAAATGATCAATTCGCTTGTCATCCCATGCTGATAAAACGAAATTGACAAATCCCATTCAAATACTGCTGAGTTGGCGTGAACAATTAAAGTATCCGTTTTGTCGTCGTGTTTGCAGTGAATTGTGAAAGTCGGGTTTATTCCGTGCCGGGAAGTATTAGTGGTACCGGCCGCTTTGAGTCTCAGACTGTCTGCCTGCAGTGATTTGGCATTGAGCGTTGGGTATCCGCCTCGTTTAAATCACTTAAATTGTCTCCGTTAACTTGACATATTGCACTTTCCTTCTGTCAGAGAAAATAGAGTTATTTGTTCCCAATATCTGAATTTTTGTTCACAATTTGCTTTTTCCAAAACATACTTTTTCTGATCTGTACAGGAATAATCTTTCTTTTTATCTTCGGTATTGATTAAGATCAAACTTCTGCCATTGTATCATTCCTGCTTTGTTTATCTCCGAATGTTGTGCTATTTCTTGTCAGCCAATCAGATTGAGCGGAATTGCAGAGACATATGCAGATTAGATTTCTTGCCACAAATTGGCTTTCACGGAGGTAGTGGTATATCGCCGTTTTCACTCTGTTTGTTAATATAATGAGACGCAGAACTAATGTTATTGCTAATTGCACCCACCATGCCAGTTTCTAATGAAATTCTGCACCAAAACAAACCCTGATCGCTTTCTGTAGTCGCTTTCTAATCAATTTCCGCTGCCAAAATATGTTGTCCCTTCTCTAAGTGAAATCAATCATATGGACTTTCCCGGTGATAAGGAAGAGCTTGGTTGTTGACTTCAGCGCTCCTTTTTCTTGATTTCATCAATATGTTAAATAAATCCTTTCAAAGCAGAATCTTCTCAATCACGTTCAGATTTATCAATCACTTGGATAGAGTTCTCCTCAATTTTTTTTCTGATATATATTTATATCAAAAAGGAGTTTATCACGTATATATCAAATAAATTTATATATATTATACATATATATATATATTCCATTCAGTGAACGAAGTCACTGAGTGTATCAATGATAACTTTTACTCTTGGAATATAAGTGCAGTATGCAATCTCTATAAAATCCATCCCAAAATAATACCAGATCGTCAAGCCTGATAAAAGAGTCCATATTTCACAGTTTCTTCTCCAGAGGCAAACGAGTGTCATCTGCTTGCGAGGTAAGCGAGGGAGTCGACTGCCAGAGTCTGTGTGAGGAGGCAACGTTTCCACCTGCCACCACCTGAGTGATGGAGAGAGGCAACGTAAGCATGGTAAGCCAACCGCTCTTACCTTGCTGGGGGCCATATGGGGGATTCCATATACCCCCACCACCTGACCTCACCTGGACTGGGGGCCATATGGGGGATTCCATATACCCCACCACCCGACCTCACCTTGCAGGAGGCCGGTTTCATTTTAAAAGCAGATAATTTTTCATTACAATTATACTTAAATCTGTTCATTTGAAATTATCAATTTATACTTCTGATTTTAGTTCCTTGGATATATACTTCTAGAGTGGAACACAATTCTCAGGAAAATAACTGAAAAAAACAGTTATACTTCAAAATTACAAATCTGTATATGACCAACTTTAATATATGATTGTAAATTATGTGCAAATTGAACATTGTGCTTCGGTTAGAACTAAATAAAAAAAATGAATTCTTTTCCTCAGCGATTCATCTAACTTCTATAAGAATAGAAAAAGATGGTGAACTAAACTGAATCAAATTACCCCCTCCCCCTCTAAAAATACAAAATACTGGTTTCTTTGATATAACATTTCTGACTGGCAAAAGAATTGTGATGAGCAACAATATCGGGTTGCCATGGCAGCCGTGGCAGTAAGACAAGGTGGCTGCTTTGTGCTTGTTGCCACGGCAGCGTCTTTCATGGCTGGTACGAGAGGCTGCGAGCTATTTTGGAAGTGTCTCTCTGTCCACAGTGGAGCGGAGTGGTGTCATCTTGTTCTCTGCTCGCTGTAATCTCCGCTGCCTTGACTATTTTCTCCGTAATAATTAGTTTATAACCCCTCCCGTGTCACGGATTACGCTCAGCTTTTCTTATTGCCGGCGATCGAAAATCTACTGGCGACTATTTTAAATCTATCATGCTCTGAAACTGTTTTGTCTTAACTTCTCAGTAATCAGTGTCAACCACATAACAAAAATCTGGTTTCCTCAAATATGAGAGAAATATATAAGGTAGTCTTTGTTAAGGACCGTCGCATATGCCAGGTTTTTAAAAATACTGAATTGCAACACATCTCCTCATATGGTCTAAACATGAAGAAAATCAAATAAACTTTTTTTCATTATCTTCATATTTATATAAAATGAATACTAACAATCACCATGAAAGGTACAGGAAAAACTATCCTGGTCTAAAAGGCAAAGACTGCTTTCTACTTAGACTTCTTGTAAAATGGACTGGTTCTGTTTATAACGACCACATGCTCTGCATCTAAGTCTGTGCTACGGTGGTGCCACCTAGTTCTGAGAATACAGCATACACTATTAATATCACATTATCCCATTTTTTCCTCCCTTTAAAAATCATTCTATTTTTTAACAGAGACATAAGTTGTCATGGGAGTCACTTTAGGTCCAAATTTATATTTTTTTGAATATTTTGAAAGGAGAAACTGGAAAAATGATGACAACATTGACCTATTTATTTTTCCCTTTTTAAAGATCAAACTCCAGTTGAACAGAAACATAAGTTGCCATAGAAGACATTTCAGGTCAAAAAATATATTTCAAAGTAGAAACTGGGAAAATGACAATAAAAGAATGTATTCCCTGTAAAGTAATCTTCATCCGACGCCCATATGTTATACTCTGAATCCTGACAATGAACCAACTCATATTTATTTGGTTCCTTTCAGTAAACATTGTAACCTAGGAGACAGGGTTTAATTCATTTATTACATTGTTATGTAATATAATATGTCATCTACAGATTGCTCAGCAAACTACAATCTTATAGTTGATCTCACAACAGAACCTTGAACCAAAAAATGTCAAAATCTTCGACCATATATATTTTAATGGTTGTAACCTGAAAAATGTGTTTTATTTCTTTCCGGATAAGTTTAGAAATATATTATACGCCTGAAAACACACTGAGGTATTGTCTTGGCAGACAACAGACTGAAGCAAGTACCACCCCCCACCAGCAAAACTTTCTCATGTGTATAAATTTAGCGCCTTTTGTCTCTAAAATGCATGCCCCCTGGTGGAGAAATAGTGACCATCTGGATCGTATAAACCAGGATCAAGGCTGTCGGATTGGATATATGGAAATACTTTCTAGGCTCTTCATTTGCATGGTGAAAAAAGAACTTGTTTCCAATGTTTTACTTTTTTGCGAACACAAATTTGTGTTTGTCACAAGCATAATATATGGTGACCTGGGGCATAAATAAAGTATTTATGTTTTAACATAGGGTAGTTTTACAAACTAAATATGTTATTTGATATTTTTAATTGTGATAATTTTGAATATACATTTGCCTGACTCTTAATAATTATAAAATTCATTCCATATTAAATGACTATGTTAACAAGATAATGTAAATTTATTAAAAATGATAGGCCATCAAATTTTAATTACCGACTTCCACAAATACATGATAGACTTATTAATGAGCTGTCATGTATAACAAAAAATTCTTCAAAAGTTTGTGCCTTGTAATTTTGGTACAAACTACCGCAATTTTGTTATGTTTTTTTTCCACATCCATACCAAGCAATAGCTTGCAGGTATATAACTCTGAAATGCTTCGTTCGAACATGATGTGAATAAAACTTGAGGAATTTCCTCAGTGGTAGACCATAATTGGTTGAATTGATGGACCATTTGTATCTCCATAGACTGAAGAGCTCATTCTTGTCGGTCATTCACAGCATTTCAATGGCCACCAAAATGATGCATCAAAATCTTTTGTCGGCATTGAATGTAACACAATTTATAAACAACATTCATGTTTGAATATAACAACGTGACCCAAACTTCCTTTACAAACAATAACAACGTTCTATTTAAAATCTCTGATTGCTACTCACTGGAATCAAATCAGAAATTAGATCTTTCATTGAGTGTAAATATAATTAATTAATCTGGTCCCCCATCTCTGATAAAAATAACACTTGATGAACAATACAATCTTCTCTTTTGTTAAATTTCAGCCATAAAAGTACAAAAGTAAAAAAAAAAGTCCATTTTCAATATTTTAATGCATTCTTTTTGTATGCAGCAATATGCATGCTACTGGGGTTTACAAAACGTTCAAATCTGTGGCGGTCGAAGCACTTCCTTAGACAGTCACATAATCTATGACTGGTGATGTGAACAATTTCCGACCAATAATTTGTAGCACTTTACCAAAAAAATGTTTAATTGTGCTTAACATGGGTTCCTCTATAAAAACACCTAAATTTGTTTCACTTTAATATCTTATGTTTTTTTTTCAATGCATTCACTCTGCTTTTGGGATACAAATATATGTAAACAAATAAAATAAAGTGCATAACAAAAAAAAAACCACCAGAAAAAGACTATCATAATTTGTATGGCCTGTTTTGACAGAAATATAATACCGAAATAAAAAAAAACTAATTCACATAAACATATATGTTAACTGTCTTACCTTGTACATTCATGTTCAAACGGGTCAAGAAACGGAAAAAAAGCCATTTAAACATCAACTAGAGAGATCCAAAGATGTGTCAGTCGTAGTTTTTGGATGGATAATTTTTCCTTCGACAGTTTGCATGATATATCCATAAGCTGTATAAAGTGTTAATGATCGAGATCGGCATCCTTTATCAGCAAATCCTGTTTCAGTGATAATCAAGATGAGGAACGTCAATTACCCGGACGTTTCACGCCACATTTCGACGACATCACCAGCCGGCTTAGATTTCCTCAGCACTTGAAAGTTACACATTTTGTCTGTTTCACCAACATGATATTTGTCGCGTCTAATGTTTGATGTGTATTTTCACACGCACTGTTGACGTTCCACAAAACCACCAGGAACGTCCGAGCAAACAATTCCAATGTTCCATGTTTTGAACTCATTTTGTTCCTGGTTTTGTCCGCATGGAATTCAGCATGAAAAGCAGGTATTGTAAACATCCAATCACCGATGTTTTCTTTTTTCTATTTATGTTTTGTAAATCATCTTTCTTGATAAGCACACAAAATAATATCAAAATTCTACTCAAAATGTTATTTACAGATCTGTCTTGAAATATATATAAATAAATCTATTTTTTTAACAAAAATTGTATGAAATTGTTCCTTGATTTTATATGATGTTACATTGATGATATATCTAGTGTTTATCATGTAATATATATTCTTAGATCACAGATGATTTGTACAGCTTACCTTATGTGATATTACATAAAAGACATGTACAAATAACAGTCAAGATGTTTTGCATAACCATAAGGGTGATAAAATCTCCATGTCCAACCTTGTTGTTCTGTAATCACTGGCTAGACAAGTTTTCCGTCAAATAAACACGAAAAATGAATGTTCACCTGTGATAACCCTTCAGCACATCATTAAGTCGGAGATCCAAATATCGCGATCTGCATCTTAGGATCCGACCAGTTTACTAAACATTTCTCACATTGTCATTTCATCCTTTGGTCGATAAAAAAGTATTGTGTGTTATCTACTGTCAAAAAAGGTTTGAACGTCAAAAACTTGACGCGATGATTTCTGAAGAAGATTGTGGAGCATGTGATCGTGACAGCTCCTTTGAAGACGCCACTTTGTGGTTTGTGGTTTAAAAAACCATAAATGCCAGTCAACCCCCGAACAGCAGGCTAAACACAACCAGGGGTGTGACAGCTTCATAGATTTATATCTGAATACTTCATGAAATTATACGATCTCAAAAAACAACTACACTAAAATGATCCAAACCAGTTTTTTGCAATCATGTTATCAGCTTTGTCACAAAATATACAAGTTATATTATATGTTTAAAGTAGACCCTCTTTTTTGTATGTCATGTGTGTAAATATGACAGGTTTTGTGAATAATATTTGTTTATATGTCGAGCACCCTGGATAAGAACACCTTGTGGTTTAAGTCAGGTCGTTTGTAATTTAACATGCATAGTCATGCGATTGACATGATTTTTGTGAATGCCACATTTAGGATCTAAACACCTCTGACAAATTCAGCTCTAACTCACTTAAAAATTCAGATGCTGAAAAAATATTCAAGAACATATATAGGTATTGGTAATCCTTAGAACTTTTCTTCAAATTGTAACTTAAAATGTTTTTGATAATAGCAGAATTAACAAAATTGTAAGACAAAAAATTACACATCAAGACATCCAAAGTCTTCAATGTACTGACTGAGGCCCATAACACACCTGTCCAATACACAATTATGATAATAAGCCTGTTATAAATTACTGTAATTATCTCAATATGATGTCTCTTTTCCAGATTATGCTTGCACTGTGAGGAGTTTAATCTGCATATTAAAGGTCTCATGTTTATGCATCATTATTATTCACAGTTATCCAGACTAAACCAACAGATAAATTAGCCATTTAAACCTAAAATATCCCATTTCTGTTTCTAAAGTTTTCATAAAATGGTCAGCCTTTCATGACTTTTATCTACAAATAATTGATCTTGATAATGTATTAACTCCAGGTTATTTTTTTTTCTTTTTGTTAACCCTCCAAATGTCACAACGCTGGTGATCCCCAAAAAACACATCACAGGCTGTTGAGTCGAATATGTAACTTTATCCTCTTAGAATCTCCTGATCATAATATTTACATGTGAATTCACCATCTGACTTCGAAACTTAACACAGATTAATAGTCTCCCCACCCCCCAATTAAATTCATTGGAATACCCAGTCTAAGTACCTTTTGACCCTCTAACTGCACCTGAATATAGATCCAAACATTGATATGCTTGTTTGTTAACTTCCACAGAAAAATCATTGGCAGTGGTTCAAGATATAACAAACATGTGTCCGAGTCAAGTTTGAACATAAGTTTTGCGGTTCAGTTCTATTGAATGTTGTTCCCATATCATTACGGAAGTAAACTCCAATCTCAAATTACCAAATTCTATTCAACATGAAAGTAGATATTTTATAAACTTCTCAAATGCCTCCAAGATATTCCAAACATTTTGAATTTTAGATTATTACTGATAATTATTGTCATAAAAATAATATCGTAATGATTTTTTCTGTACCTTTCTCTGAACGTTTGTAAGTTTCTAATATGGTCATACGAGTTAAAATTATAAAATTTGGTCATATGTGACTTTCTGCTGGGTAATCTTCCTGTGAATTTAAACCATTATATCGGAGTCAGATTGTCCATATGCAATAAACAATATCAAAACCCAATATGGTATTGATAATCTTGATAAAATAAGTCCAAAATAATCTAACTTTAATTCAACTTTAATGAATCAATAATCGCTGACCATCTTGTATGAAACTGACGCCAAATCAAGCCAAAAATTATGTGACATAAACAAAATCTCTTTCTTTACATCTATCTACATTTATAAGTTTACTGGGCAAAACCAATTGGCATCAAGCCGAGAGTGCAAGATTATAAACATGTAAATAAAAGAAAACTTACTTGTATAATTTTAAGTGGACATTGGTACATCCGATATATCGGTGAGTTTCCTCAACAAGAGGTAACATAGCTGCTAGTCATGGACTGAATGCCAATATTTTGAACCACCTCATAACATGAACTAGATTATGAGGGTATTAAAACAAGTGTATCCTAATTTGCCCCTCATTGAAATGTTAACCCCTTACATGTGTCTTAGTTCTCTGATTGCAATTCAAACTCACTGATGACCTGACCTCAATTGTGTTTAAAATCTGTATCGCAAACATCTTTAAATGCTTTGCTTTGTGTAATTTATTGACTCTAAACATTCCATAAAATAATTTTGTGTTCTTATTATCCATGGCACTTTTGGGGTTATTTGAAAATAAATAAATCCCATAAGAACCCCTTCTACAAGTACTTACCTCCCTCACATGTTTATCATTGAGGGACTTATGGGTGCTTGTAATAATATTTATTTTGCACAAATATTGACAAATAATTCTGAGTTTTTTTATTTATTCAAGCTGAACTAATTCCTGAAAATTTTGGTAAATTTGAGACAAATCAAACAAAACCTTAATAATTTGATAAATCTATTGAGACAGTCAGGGATCTGGCTGGCTGAATTACTAATTGCCATTGACTAATCACAAGATAATTACCCCCCCACGGAGCCCCTATTGAGACCCCCTGGGGGTAAACCCCAAAGCTGCATTAATTATATTTGTTCAGTTTAAATGCCAGGTAACGCACAAGTAATGGGCTTTAATTGAGAGATAGTGGCGTGCGAGGGTACCAGTCAATGCTGATAATGGTGTGAGGACACCAGTCAATGTTGTCCGGGATATTCCGACGACCTCCTCATGGTGTAATTACACTTGAATCTGTCTTGCATAACACAAGTATCGCCCCCTATCACAGAGTCTATTAGCCAATCACATGGGGCCTATCATGACAGCGGGAGGTGACCTTTTGACTCACACAAACTTAGAATCAACTTCAGGTCCTTCAACCCTGTGTATATGCAAACACAGTCGTTAATTAAGATTTTAATTACATAATTTGGTTTCAGACTCACCAAACCTTCCCCCATGCTATTTTCTGATTTGAACCTCAAAGAAAAAATAATAATAATAGAGAAAAGAGCCCACATCAGGTTTTTGTTTTGTTTTTGTTTTTATTAATTTATTTTTTTTATTTTTTATTTTTGGATTTGTAGATTTGCAATAAATGTGAAAAGTTTAAATCACATCTATCCTAATTCCTTTTCTCTAAATATTGAAATCTACTCACAAATTCCTATTTTGTAACTGACTATTTCGTGCCAATATTTAATGATATTTCACCCCATATTGAAGAATAGACTACAAGTCTCAAAGTCTCTTACCTTCAGATAACGATTCTCCTAAATCTCAAGAGCTTTGCAAAAAGATTCTATGAAATAATATCTGGATAATATCTTTTAATCCTAATTCTTTGCAGTCTGTTTGTGTGTTGTGTCAATACGAGATGATATGGATCTCGCCTCTGGTCCGGCTGACGACTGTATCTATATCTACTATCTTATCTGTGACATACAACCCAAATTACTCCACCACCTGTTCATTTCTTTAAATAAATAAAAAACTAATATTTTTTTCCTGTTATTCACTTTTTTGGAAAAAAACCTGCCATATAATTTACGATGCTCAATATCTTGACAAATACATTCTTTTATTATACATAACAATTTATGAAAATTTCCATGTATTTTCGTTAATGTTTTTTGTTTCCCAGGACTGAGAAATGTTTTGTATCCAGTCTGATCTTATATCAACCCAGATAAGATCTACTAACATCCCACTGTCTCACCGTTATTTTAAAGTCTCTTCATCTTATCAAACTTGTGTCAAACTACAAGTCCCAGATGCTGGTGCCACCTAGTGTTTATTAAAATAAAATTGCCACCAGAGGACAGCACACTATCAGGCTGTTTAATTTACAAACCAACATAGTGATCATCATCAAAAACATTGAAATGATTTTTTTTAGATTTCTTTTCTCATTCTTATCATTTTCCCTCAGTTTTCTGTTCTCATTCTTATCATTCGCCTAAGATTTCTGTTCTCATTCTTATCATTCCCCCTCACTTTCACTTTAATGAATGAGACTTGAACATTCTGGCCAAAAAAAATACTTCTTGATGTTCTTATAACTACGAGGCATCTGGTTATATTCTTCATTTCCGAAACGAAACGACAGCTAAACCCGTCACAATGGGGTCATGACAGCGACGTTTTTTGCTGACATTTGTAGTCAGTCACCTGTTGTTTTCCTGTGACCTCCTCCCGTATGTTCATTGCATCTGTTCATTTCTCTCATCCCTACATCACTTACAACATGTTGCCATGGTAACAGGTCCGACAATACTATCACTAGTGGTAATTACCACTGGGTCATCTTGGCACACTCCAAAAATCGCACCACACTCAACTTGCTTCTAACAGATAATTATGAAAAGCTTCACATAATATGGGGGAAATTTGATTAAAATATGATTGATTTTTTTCAACATAAACTGATCTAAATTAAGATTTTCTTTCCATCAATTCTTTCTCTTTTAAATTGTCTTCATGATTGAAAACATTCAATGTAATTTTGAGACATGGTGACCCGTCCATGATCAGCAAATAGCCATATTGCATGGGACCAGTCAATATCCTGCTGCTTGGGAGAGAATTTCAAATTGACCCCCGATTTGACCTTAGACGAGCTCAAGAATCGTTGATCAACGGAAAGGAAAAGATAGACTGAAATGTATTCGAGTCAGCAATGACTGGCACCCAGAGGCAGAGGAGCCTAAAATGATGAAATCTCTTAGTTCGTTGAAAATTTTGAAACAACCCTGCTGCTTGGCTTGGAGATGATTTCAAGAATTATTTTCTGACTGCGTAAAAACTTTAGAAGCCAAAACTGGCAGTATGATGGCTAATATTTTTTTTTTCAAAAATAAATATTTCTTGTCTTACCCTGTTCAGCAGTGATACCTTTATCATTGTCGCTTTTATAAAAAAAATATACACTCACCTGCAAAGAGAAAGACAATCACATTAAGTATAATATAAAGACAGCATTGAACATAATATTACAAAGACAGTATTGAATATAATAAAGACAGCATTGAATATAATATTATAAAGACAGCATTGAATATAATATTATAAAGACAGTATGGAATATGATTATAAAGACAATATAAAACATAATGTCATAAAGTGTTGCTTGCCATTGGACTTTTCAAATCAAGCAATTTATGAAAAATAGAAAAAAGAGCTCAAAGGTTGCTTGTTCTGGCCAAAATTAGCCTGCATAGGACAACAGGGCAAGCTAAAATTGTAACGCCAAATTACAGTATTATCTATTTGTTTAATTGATCCTACTGACTATATATTTAGCTTTTCATATATATATATTTTAAAATATATATATATATATATATATATATATATATATATATATATATATATATATATATATATATATATATATATATATATATATATATATATATATATATATATATATATAACCACAGTATATATATATAACCACAGTATATTATTTGAGAGGAAACTGTGTACATTCATACCATATAATAAATCTAAGGTATATTAAAAACGTGCAAGGGCTTCTGTCGTAGGCGCGGTCATGACGAGGCGATGACCGCCGACCGATAATAAATCACACCTGAGATTCTCACCTGAGGTGAGGACATTTCTCTATGTGAGGTCAGTTTTATTGCATTGACCTCACACTTTGACCTCCATTAAGGGCCATTAATACAAATGTGTTCACACTTTATGCCGTTAAATGATTTCTGGAGGTCAACTTTATATATACTGACAAAAAATGGTCTCGTTTTGAGAAGGAAACGAACAGTAATCAACCTGACCATTTAAATTGGTAAAGATCTTTTAATTTTCTTAATTTTTCATAATATTCCTCAAATTTTCTCTAATCTGCTCCTCCTGACATGTTTGAACTTTTCTTGGTTTTGAAAAATAGCGTGCTACCAAACAACTATATTATTCATAAACAATTAATTTGGCAAAACCAAATCAAAATAAATTCTATTTTTTAAATTGCATGTCAACGATCTACGTTAAATGTGTTCCTAAGTACATGAGTCAACACCCATTTCGGACTCAGCCTCGGGGGAAACACGAAAACTCATCAATTAATAAATTGTTTCAGCAGTTGTACAACCTTTTACGTCTTAGCCTTTAACTAATATATGCATTAGCATACAATCATAAACTCGTAAAATATACTGGGCACAAGGTCTCCATTTTTTAAAACCATTTATCCAAACATTTTAATCCCCTGATCATAAATATAATTTGCTTTTAATATTTCATCAACATTAAAATCATGGTTAAATCCCCATCCAATGTTATTGTATTTGGATGTGACTAAACTCATAACCCCAGCTTAAAAATCAGGTACCAATTTCTTAACATTTTAAGTCAATCTTTCAGGAAGAAATATTTGATTTGTGATATTATTCTTTTTCACATTACTTATGATGCCAAATATTTTCTCAGAAACATTTGAGCATTCTCTGCCTTTCAGGACAAATGGGGCATAGAAATCGATCAATATCATGTAAATGACACCTGAGACTGGGTCGTGGTGAACGAATGTCAAACATCAATCAGCCCATTGTAAGAGACATATTGAAACTTCCGCCGATAAATACACAAAACCAGCTCCGTCAATGAAAACCAATTTCCTCTTTAAACACAGACGGACCCAGTTTAAATGCTTTACCACCATCGGCCCTTAAAAGCCCTATTATCTAGTGCAAAGAAATGTCTGTAGATGGCAGCACAAGTGGTCTAACCAAAATGGCCTTGGAGTGTTTTCAGATTTTGATAAATCATTCAATATTCTAACTGCCAATTTCCTACTTCACAGGGCTTTCGTTCTACATCTAAAATTGATTCAATGACTGAATTATGACTGTTTTTAAAAGTATGAATGCCAGGCTTACTCCCTGTTGTAGATTTATCATTTAGATCACTTAAACAACAGTGATCTCCAGGATCTCTTAGACATTAAAACATATTTATTCCAAATATTTTTCAATAGTCTAAAATTACCCTTTATGTCTTCATACATATTAGTTCATTTTGCCATCAAAATAAAATGAAAATTTTGGTATTTATGGTGAATCCTCTGAAAGTCTCTTGGCAACTGACTCCCTTCAGTATATGATTTTATGGACTGTGCCATTTATGGTTTTACGAATATGGCAAATTCTATTTATTTTTTATTTTTTTGGAAAATACAAATTTTGGAAAATACAAATTTTGGAAGACAGTGTTCTTATTAACTTTATACACGGACAATGTAGTTTGGTTAATTCAGACTGATGCATGATGGGTAGGTAGGTCAAACTTCACATCTCAACCTAATGATTACCACAAGAGTAATATTTCTAATCTGTAACCTGCCAACACGAGCTGTCACCATAGCAACACAACTAAATATCATCTACTATTCATGAAATGCATATAGTAATGAGCTAAACATCATTACCCACGCTAGCAAGCTATCATAATATAATTATAGATGTACGTTTCCTCTACAAATATACCAAAAATGAGGGAAGTGTTGAAAAAAACAACACAAGATATTAATGTAAGTCGTGCCAAATAATTTTTAAATATTTGTGACTTAATGGTTATTAAGTCAGAGAATTTATGCAAAAACAGCTGTGACGGCCAGTTGATATGAAAGACAATCTGTTAATGATGAGAAACTGGGAGGACCCACTGTGTCTCCTTTCATCTATGAAATATGCTACTTTTGTTAAATACTCCGCATTCTTCCCACGTAAAACAAGGTGTCGTCACTTTCTTTGTCGCTTTCATCTCCTCGTATTTCATGTGATGAAATGACTAAATCCAACTGAAAGGATTGTTTTTGTCAACATATAAAACAACTGGAGTGATTTCTTCCATGAATTTCTGTTATTTTAAATAATAGTATTATAAAAGATTGTAATGATACTCTGTTGTTTTTTTTAATATTGGAAAAAGTGTCAACCTTTATCATCCAAATTTAGTCACAAATTTAAAATTGTGTCCATTTTCTCTCCTTTTCTAAATATATTGAAATATTCAGCTCAATATATGTCTTGAGATACTGAAATACTGGCAAAGATATTCACAAGCCTAAATTAACAAAATATATCCAAGCATATTGAGAGTTCCAAACCAGACTACACTATCGGATGATTATTAATATTAAGATGATATTTCTGAAAGGAATGGGAGTGGCTGTTTCTCACTTTACACCTGCCTCTAATACAGATGCTGAATTCCACAGGGAAATGCTTTTGATGACATTGGCCTCTTTGACAGATGCAACAAAAGCCTTGATATGAAGGATTTTGGTCATGAGCCTAGAAGGCTTCATTCAGATGCTTTCAGATCGATTAGACTTTTTTCTTCAACCTGACCAAACCCATTACAAATTTTATTTTTTAAATATAAAAAAAAAAATTAGAAGAAAAAAATATATATATTCACTCAATTTGTACTTGCAAAAACACCACTGAGCCTTAATGTCAAGCCCTGCGATGTGCAGGCCAGGTTTGGCAAGCATACAGGTATGCTGAGACCCAGAGCATTGCTGACACACCCTCCACCATACATACATACATACACAAGCCATATAGGCCCACTGTGATTTAATTTATATTTTATATTTTTTGTTTTTAAGGATTGTGATCCTTGTTGTCCAGTGCTTGCTGCAAATGACTTCATAAATGCCTAATTTTAAACATACCACAAAAATGCAAAATGATAAGATTCATCTAATCCATAGGATCTGTGTTTACCTCAATCTCAAAGCTACTGCTAATTTTGTGAAGTCTAAACGAGGCAGAATTCCATAACAAACTGAAAAATATCTCATCACAGACCAATACGTATTAGAAGGAGTTGAATTTCTTCACGACCCATACTGCACATGATATGAAAGACTTCAAATAGCAATCCCCAGATATCCTGGACCTCATAAAAATACTGATTTATAAAATATGAAAACAAATCAATATGAAATCCTCTGAATTAATAAGCTGAAAATTATTCTTCAAATAACAATCCCCAGATTTCCTGGACCTTATAAAAATACCGATTTATAAAGTATGAAAACAAATCAATATGAAATCCTCTGAATTAATAAGCTGAAAATTATTCTTCAAATAGCAATCCCCAGATTTCCTGAACCTTATAAAAATACCGATTTATAAAGTATGAAAACAAATCAAACTGCTGAAACTGAAATCCTCTGAATTAATAAGCTGAAAATTATTCTTGTGAGATTTGGTGATAATTGCTGTCTGTCCATTTAGTTTTTCTGAGGAATATTAATGCCATATTTCACCTGAGTGTACACAATGTATGTGGGCAAATATGGATACACATGTTATTGACAAAACTACATAACCTTATGTAGTATTAGTATTGACAAATCTTGATATGGCTGTATTGAGAACCAGGAATCTTTTTTTTTTAATCCTTCATAAAATTTAATAAACTGTGATGAATATTAGAGCAGCTGCCATACTGGTCAATGGGATTTTGTAAAATTTTGATGAACATATTATGATATATCGATTCCAAGATTCGCAGTATATTGAGTAAGTTGAATCAAATATTTGATGATAATTAGGAAGAAGATGGTAGCACTTATCTGTCATCTGATACAATAAAATAATAATAATATCTTTATTAACAGCCTTTTATATATAAACTACATTTTAGGAATGTCTGCAATATTTGAAGAAAAAGAGTCTTATTTTTTCTTATCAAAGTGTACAATTAACCCTTTTTTCTCTCCTAATATTAATGTTTTTCTGCAGATATCTAAAAATGCTACTGCCCATAACAGAAGGGGCTGCTGAGACAATATTAAAAAACATTGGAGGGTTAAAATCAGTGACAAAAATGAAATTGAATGAAAATGCAATGAAAATTTAAAAAAACAAAATCAGTATGTAAAGTATTGCTTACAGTTTGTAGGTTAGCTGCCATGTTATTTTCTTAGATGATTACACCAAATTTTCTTCACATTTGAAAGTTTTCTTGAAATATCATCTGCCAAAACAACAACACGAGATAGAGGTTGTCTGTCCAAACCATGTGAATGCTATAATCTGACTCTGATCAAAAACGGAGTGGAATTATTTTGCTAAAATTAGCAAAAATGAATAATTTAGATCCATAAATGCCGACAGCATATTTATACAGAGGAATGGTTCCAGTTGTGGATCACAGTTCAAACCAAGTTACGCACCATTAGGTCCCCATATTGGCCCGTGAAAGTTTTGAGAGATGAAATTGTTATAAAATGTATTTGTCAAAGATATTGTTTTTTGTTCAGCCTTACGGACTTTGTCTTCAGAATATTCTGCCATAGGAATAGTGTTTATAAAATGTTGAGGAATTTCAGCCACAAGAACAGTGTCTCTAGAATGTTGTGGAATGCTCTACAATAGGAACAGTGCCTCTAGAATGTTGTGGGATGTTCTGTAATAGGAACAGTGCCTCTAGAATGTTGTGGAATGCTCTACAATAGGAACAGTGTCTCTAGAATGTTGTGGGGTGCTCTACAATAGGAACAGTGTCTCTAGAATGTTGTGGGATGCTCTACAATAGGAACAGTGTCTCTAGAATGTTGTGGGATGCTCTACAATAGGAACAGTGTCTCTAGAATGTTGTGGGATGTTCTGTAATAGGAACAGTGTCTCTAGAATGTTGTGGGATGCTCTACAATAGGAACAGTGTCTCTAGAATGTTGTGGGATGCTCTACAATAGGAACAGTGTCTCTAGAATGTTGTGGGATGCTCTACAATAGGAACAGTGTCTCTAGAATGTTGTGGGATGCTCTACAATAAGAACAGTGTCTCTAGAATGTTGTGGAATGCTCTACAATAGGAACAGTGTCTCTAGAATGCTGTGGAATGCTCTACAATAGGAACAGTGTCTCTAGAATGTTGTGGGATGTTCTACAATAGGAACAATGTCTCTAGAATGTTGTGGGATGCTCTACAATAGGAACAGTGCCTCTAGAATGTTGTGGGATGTTCTACAATAGGAACAGTGTCTCTAGAATGTTGTGGGATGTTCTACAATAGGAACAGTGTCTCTAGAATGTTGTGGGATGCTCTACAATAGGAACAGTGTCTCTAGAATGTTGTGGAATGCTCTACAATAGGAACAGTGTCTCTAGAATGTTGTGGGATGCTCTACAATAGGAACAGTGTTTCTAGAATGTTGTGGAATGCTGGGATGCTACAATAGGAACAGTGCCTCCTCTAGAATGTTGTGGGATGTTCTGTAATAGGAACAGTGTCTCTAGAATGTTGTGGGATGCTCTACAATAGGAACAGTGTCTCTAGAATGTTGTGGGATGCTCTACAATAGGAACAGTGTCTCTAGAATGTTGTGGGATGCTCTACAATAGGAACAGTGTCTCTAGAATGTTGTGGAATGCTGGGATGCTACAATAGGAACAGTGCCTCCTCTAGAATGTTGTGGGATGTTCTGTAATAGGAACAGTGTCTCTAGAATGTTGTGGGGTGCTCTACAATAGGAACAGTGTCTCTAGAATGTTGTGGGATGTTCTACAATAGGAACAATGTCTCTAGAATGTTGTGGGATGCTCTACAATAGGAACAGTGCCTCTAGAATGTTGTGGGATGTTCTACAATAGGAACAGTGTCTCTAGAATGTTGTGGGATGCTCTACAATAGGAACAGTGTCTCTAGAATGTTGTGGGGTGCTCTCCAATAGGAACAGTGTCTCTAGAATGTTGTGGGATGTTCTACAATAGGAACAATGTCTCTAGAATGTTGTGGGATGCTCTACAATAGGAACAGTGCCTCTAGAATGTTGTGGGATGTTCTACAATAGGAACAGTGTCTCTAGAATGTTGTGGGATGCTCTACAATAGGAACAGTGTCTCTAGAATGTTGTGGGGTGCTCTACAATATGAACAGTGCCTCTAGAATGTTGTGGGATGTTCTACAATAGGAACAGTGCCTCTAGAATGTTGTGGGATGTTCTACAATAGGAACAGTGTCTCTAGAATGTTGTGGGATGCTCTACAATAGGAACAGTGTCTCTAGAATGTTGTGGGATGCTCTACAATAGGAACAGTGTTTCTAGAATGTTGTGGAATGCTGGGATGCTACAATAGGAACAGTGCCTCCTCTAGAATGTTGTGGGATGTTCTGTAATAGGAACAGTGTCTCTAGAATGTTGTGGGGTGCTCTACAATAGGAACAGTGTCTCTAGAATGTTGTGGGATGTTCTACAATAGGAACAATGTCTCTAGAATGTTGTGGGATGCTCTACAATAGGAACAGTGCCTCTAGAATGTTGTGGGATGTTCTACAATAGGAACAGTGTCTCTAGAATGTTGTGGGATGCTCTACAATAGGAACAGTGTTGCTAGAATGTTGTGGGGTGCTCTACAATAGGAACAGTGTCTCTAGAATGTTGTGGGATGTTCTACAATAGGAACAATGTCTCTAGAATGTTGTGGGATGCTCTACAATAGGAACAGTGCCTCTAGAATGTTGTGGGATGTTCTACAATAGGAACAGTGTCTCTAGAATGTTGTGGGATGCTCTACAATAGGAACAGTGTCTCTAGAATGTTGTGGGGTGCTCTACAATAGGAACAGTGCCTCTAGAATGTTGTGGGATGTTCTACAATAGGAACAGTGCCTCTAGAATGTTGTGGGATGCTCTACAATAGGAACAGTGTCTCTAGAATGTTGTGGGGTGCTCTACAATAGGAACAGTGTCTCTAGAATGTTGTGGGATGTTCTACAATAGGAACAGTGTCTCTAGAATGTTGTGGAATGCTCTACAATAGGAACAGTGTCTCTAGAATGTTGTGGAATGCTCTACAATAGGAACAGTGTCTCTAGAATGTTGTGGGATGCTCTACAATAGGATCAGTGCCTCTAGAATGTTGTGGGATGTTCTACAATAGGAACAGTGTCTCTAGAATGTTGTGGGATGCTCTACAATAGGAACAGTGTCTCTAGAATGTTGTGGGATGCTCTACAATAGGAACAGTGTTTCTAGAATGTTGTGGGATGCTCTACAATAGGAACAGTGTCTCTAGAATGTTGTGGGATGTTCTACAATAGGAACAGTGCCTCTAGAATGTTGTGGAATGCTCTACAATAGGAACAGTGCCTCTAGAATGTTGTGGAATGCTCTACAATAGGAACAATGTCTCTAGAATGTTGTGGGATGTTCTGTAATAGGAACAGTGCCTCTAGAATGTTGTGGAATGCTCTACAATAGGAACAGTGCCTCTAGAATGTTGTGGGATGTTCTACAATAGGAACAGTGCCTCTAGAATGTTGTGGGATGTTCTACAATAGGAACAGTGCCTCTAGAATGTTGTGGGATGCTCTACAATAGGAACAGTGTCTCTAGAATGTTGTGGGGTGCTCTACAATAGGAACAGTGTCTCTAGAATGTTGTGGGATGTTCTACAATAGGAACAGTGTCTCTAGAATGTTGTGGAATGCTCTACAATAGGAACAGTGTCTCTAGAATGTTGTGGGATGCTCTACAATAGGATCAGTGCCTCTAGAATGTTGTGGGATGTTCTACAATAGGAACAGTGTCTCTAGAATGTTGTGGGATGCTCTACAATAGGAACAGTGTCTCTAGAATGTTGTGGGATGCTCTACAATAGGAACAGTGTTTCTAGAATGTTGTGGGATGCTCTACAATAGGAACAGTGCCTCTAGAATGTTGTGGAATGCTCTACAATAGGAACAGTGCCTCTAGAATGTTGTGGGATGTTCTACAATAGGAACAGTGTCTCTAGAATGTTGTGGGATGTTCTGTAATAGGAACAGTGCCTCTAGAATGTTGTGGAATGCTCTACAATAGGAACAGTGCCTCTAGAATGTTGTGGGATGTTCTACAATAGGAACAGTGCCTCTAGAATGTTGTGGGATGTTCTACAATAGGAACAGTGCCTCTAGAATGTTGTGGGATGCTCTACAATAGGAACAGTGCCTCTAGAATGTTGTGGAATGCTCTACAATAGGAACAATGTCTCTAGAATGTTGTGGGATGTTCTGTAATAGGAACAGTGCCTCTAGAATGTTGTGGAATGCTCTACAATAGGAACAGTGCCTCTAGAATGTTGTGGGATGTTCTACAATAGGAACAGCGCCTCTAGAATGTTGTGGGATGTTCTACAATAGGATCAGTGCCTCTAGAATGTTGTGTGATGTTCTACAATAGGAACAGTGCCTCTAGAATGTTGTGGGATGCTCTACAATAGGAACAGTGCCTCTAGAATGTTGTGGGATGCTCTACAATAGGAACAGTGCCTCTAGAATGTTGTGGGATGTTCTGCAATACGAACAATGTCTCTAGAATGTTGTGGAATGCTCTACAATAGGAACAGTGCCTCTAGAATGTTGTGGGATGTTCTACAATAGGAACAGTGCCTCTAGAATGTTGTGGGATGTTCTACAATAGGAACAGTGCCTCTAGAATGTTGTGGGATGCTCTACAATAGGAACAGTGCCTCTAGAATGTTGTGGAATGCTCTACAATAGGAACAGTGCCTCTAGAATGTTGTGGGATGTTCTACAATAGGAACAGTGCCTCTAGAATGTTGTGGAATGCTCTACAATAGGAACAGTGCCTCTAGAATGTTGTGGGATGTTCTGTAATAGGAACAGTGTCTCTAGAATGTTGTGGGATGCTCTACAATAGGAACAGTGTCTCTAGAATGTTGTGGGATGCTCTACAATAGGAACAGTGCCTCTAGAATGTTGTGGAATGCTCTACAATAGGAACAATGTCTCTAGAATGTTGTGTGATGTTCTACAATAGGAACAGTGCCTCTAGAATGTTGTGGGATGCTCTACAATAGGAACAGTGCCTCTAGAATGTTGTGGGATGTTCTGCAATACGAACAATGTCTCTAAAATATTCAGCAATAGGAAATGTTTACAAAAATATTAAGTGTCTTTGGAATGATGTTTACCCAGATTAACAATGCCTCTTGAATGTTCAGCAAAGTTCAAGAATTATCCGGGATGTTTAGTTTCTGGTCTCTAAAGAGGCGTTAAATTATTTGTAACTAAAACATTGTAAATGATGCCTTGAACCAATATCCATGTGACGATTTCACTGAAGCTTTTGATATGCTGGAGCGTGAATGTATAAGGTCACGAAATGTTGTCACACTATGGCCATGCATCACATTATATGATCACATTTATGTCTGACCAAAGAAACATTTATTCTGACTTCTTGCAGAAATCTAATAATCGTGTCGTGACTATATTGTTTGCTTTTAAATAAAGAAATTCTAGGAAAGCTATGGTTTCCACTTACAAGAAAAATCATTCTCTGAAAACAATCTTGAAATAGTCTTGTGAATATATCTTGTAAACTGAAAACAATGTTAAATTTTTCAACAAACCATTTTCACATTAGAATTCAATTACGATGTACAAAACTCCTTGTTTCCATCTGAAAATGGTTTTACAGAATTCATCTTTTTTGAGTGTTTGGATAGAGAGTAAATTTGTTCGTGCAGCCATCATTTAAGCATTCATACAGCCCATAGACTCGCAGTCCTGCATGCCGAGACGAGATCTGACCTGTCTATCAACTCAGTCTGAACAGAAGAAACTAAAACCACATTTCTCTGAAACATTTCCATATATCTGAGCTGGCCAACACAATATTTGAGTAATATCCTCCAACCACATCTTCTTTCATATCTTGAATGCATTAACTTCACTACTTAGAGTGTACAGCATTTAATTACTGCAATTATTCGAGTTTGTTTATAATACCACCTGATATAATAATTATAATTATAGCATGTATTCCAGTCTTTTCAAAAACGTCACCACCAGGTGAAAAAATACCATTTTCTCCCATACACGCACGCACACACGCACACAAACACAAACGCATACACACGCATACATTTCCTGGCAATTAAGTGTTGGATAACCTGGCATCAAATGCAGCCTAAATTCCAAGAGACTAAATATCAATACAAATATCATTAAACTAATTTCTCATCAATAAACAAATTATTCCCATAAATTTTCTATTTCTCTGAATTAGTAATTATATCTACACAGATTAATCATAATAATTAGCACACAAAGGTAAACTGATGCCAAGTTTAAATGCAGAAACTGACTAACAATTATCGCCGGAAACCAAATCCCATCCGAGCTTGTGTCAGTCAAAACCTTCTAGCAGATGGTAAAGAATGCACACAAAAATTATTTTCATTGTTTCTTTAATTCCAGTAAAATTCTATTGCCATCTGACAGGCCGTGACACAAACTAAGGAATTGAGCGATTGGCCTGAAAGAACTAAGATCTCCTATGATCTGCTATGTTCTCAAATCTCCTTCTCCGAAACATTAAACAAAGACTAGAAATATTCACTTAAATCAGGTAGAATTTTCAAAACACTGGCCCATACTGGCAAAGGGGCTCCAAAAAACTCATAAGGGCCACTGGGCCAGTGAAAAATGTCAAGCTCTGCATCAATAAATAAATAAATATTATTTCTATTGACTCTCACTTACAAGCTGTGCATCAATCAATAAATAAACAAATAAATATTATCTCTAATGACTCTCACTAACTTTTTTTCTGAACCTTCAATAAACAGGTCCGATCTTTACACATATGTAATCACAAATTTCTTCCTGAAATATACTGGAGAATTAAATCGACCAAGTACCATCTGAGTTCCCCAGAGGCTCTCTGATCCTGACTTCTCGAGTGTCTTGACCACAGCAATCAGATCATCGCTTACAAGCTCAATTTATCGTACAATTCTCTGCAACGCTCTCAACTTTAAAGGACCCTCACAATGTCATTAAACACCGGATTCTTCCACAAAGGTCCCATCTTGAGTTTAATTAGCAAATTCCCAAACCAGCAGGAGGAGAAATGGGCTTAACAAGATTAAATCATGTAATGCCCTATCCAGTATTCATAATAATCCTGTGAAACATTTTAAACTCGGGTCCATTAAAGCTTATGGTTCAAAGGGTCAAAGGCTTTTCGGATATCTATCAAAATCTATAATCTTTTGATGGATTACATTATATAAAATTGAGAAATGGAATAAAAAATATAAATCAATGCCATTCTTATGAAAAACCAAGCACATAGATGAGTGGATTTAGTGTTTATCTTTACATTTAAGTGCTGTCTGAAAGAAGAAATTTAAAATAAAAAGTTTGGAAAAAAACTTCCAATAAGGACTAAATCTTTTAATGCTCTATAGAAATACACGTGAAATGTATTGAGTGTTTCTGTATTAAGTCTCTCTAAACATGGAACAGATTTAAGTCAATAATAAGTTGAAACATCAACATCAGAATAGTTTCCCACAGTCATATTTCTATTGCTATTAAGGCTTTTACAGGCATTGTGTATATATATCATATGTTCTTCATTATTTCACAAGTAATGGAGTACTGAGTTTTTATTATACTTTATAGCCAACAATACACTGAATATATGAAAATATTTTAACACTTTTTCTCTGGGCACAATTCAGTCCTCCCACGGGTGAACTAATTTATTGGTGTCTTTAATACCCGCAATGTGGCAACTTCCATTATTTCCTTGTCAAGGTTTTCAGTAGTTTTATGTTCAGAATAAAAAAAATGGTTTGTGTCGCACATTCTCTGGGAAATACCAAAAAAAAAACACAGGGAAGTTGTGGCATACCAGATTCAGTGAAAGGAAAACTTTGCAACGTAACTGAAAAACTGTCGTATATTGCTCAGATGTTTGAATTTAGTTTATCCTAATATATATGATCAGCATTTCAATGAGGTCAGCAATGTCAGCATTTATAGAGCTTGTCAGCATTTATAGAACTTGTCAGCATTTATAGAGCTTGTCAGCATTCATAGAGCTTGTCAGCATTTATAGAGCTTGTCAGCATTTATAGAGCTTGTCAGCATTTATAGAGCTTGTCAGCATTTATAGAACTTGTCAGCATTTATAGAACTTGTCAGCATTTATAGAGCTTGTCAGCATTCATAGAGCTTGTCAGCATTTATAGAACTTGTCAGCATTTATAGAGCTTGTCAGAATTTATAGAGCTTGTCAGCATTTATAGAGCTTGTCAGCATTTATAGAGCTTGTCAGCATTTACAAGCCAAAATCAAGTAACAATTTGAAAATATAAACCTGTACTATCTGGTTACTACCTGGTCACTACCTGGTTACTACCTGGTTACTATTTGGTTACTATCTGGTTACTACCTGGTTACTACCTGGTTAGTATTTGGTTAATATCTGGTTACTACCTGGTTACTATTTGGTTACTACCTGGTTACTATTTGGTTAATATCTGCTTACTATCTGGTTACTACCTGGTTACTGCCTGGTTACTACCTGGTTACTATTTGGTTACTATCTGGTTACTACCTGGTTACTACCTGGTTACTACCTGGTTACTACCTGGTTACTACTTGGTCACTACCTGGTTATTACTTGGTTACTAGTGCAGGATCACATACATGTATATATCTATATATCTATAGGGTAACAATTTGGTTACTACATGGTTACTAGTGGAGAATCACACATATATTCATATATTTATAAGGTAACTATGTGGTTACTATGTGGTTACTAGTGTAGGGCCACTCCCAGTCTGCATGAACAAACAAGGATTATAAGATGCAGCAGCAGGTCAGGATAATCTGTCGATATTTTCATGTTTATTCATAATCCCAGCTGATCAAATGATACCTGTTTACATCACTATACAGTCCCTTCCTGAACTTGATTCACAGTTTCACATAAAGGTGTAACTATATTATACATACTACTGTGATGATCGATTGATAGCAATAGATCTTGAAAATATTTTCTTACATCACTACAGTCCCTTCCTGAACTTGATTCACAGTTTCACATAATGTTGAAACTATATTATCCATACTACTACTGTGATGATCGATTGATAGCAATAGATCTTTAAAATATTTTCTTCAAATTAATTAGAGAAAGAAACTAAAATTTCTCATTGAATATGAGAAGTGATGAAGTACGTTGGTTTATGTGATGTTTTATTGTAGGATTGAGAAGTCTAATATCATATGAAGTCGAACAAGGTCACGTGTAAATAAGAGTTCGATCACACATAAATATGACTCTCAAGGTCACACATGGATATGACCCAATAGGGTTACTCATACATGACCTCTAAGGTCACACATATGACCTCTGAGGTCATTGTGTGACTCTATTTGTTCATGCTCTTCTATTGTTTGGTATATCTCATGATTGAAGCAAATATGATAGTGTGATCACTATGCGTGACCCCATTTGGTCTAGCAAATAATTGTGACTACATTGATGTTTGACTCAGACTTAAAACATATGGAGAATAAGCCAATAACTTCCCCCGCACATCCCATCATGCACTGCTTCACCGAGATTATCACCTGTGGATTAACTAATCCAGCATTCTTAGCCCTCTGATCTCAAGAGATTATCCCTAATTCCTCAATGATGCACAGTAGATTAACTTATCTAAATATTTTTTATTATTTAACTTTTATATATTTTCTCAAAAATAATCTCTTTTTATATACTTTTTACAAAAATACAGTAATTTCCATCAAATCTACAACTAGAACCCTGTGCACAGCAGATTAACGTTTCCAAATATCTCTATCATTTTTTCTTTTAAAAAAAATATCTTTTTATGTAATTTTTTTTTACAAGGATGTAGTAAATTCCATCAAACCTTCAAGCAGAGCCCCTGTTCTGTGATATGAATATTGATTAGCGACTCTGTGACAACCTGTAGGTCTTTTCAACTTGTAAATGAAATATTTTGCCTCATCCCACACACAATGCTGTGTGTATTCCATTTCACCTCCTACCTGTGTCTATTTCAACAGATAACTCGGTGTCGACTTACCGGAACTATTTTCCCTGAAGCTTCTTGGATTTTCTATAGATTGAGGTATCAAATGTGTTGCAAATTAAAAAGGAAAAAAAATCATTATTTCCGGTATGGAAAACCAATTTTTAATATCTCACGTAGGAATATAGATATGAATTTTTCATCTGAATCAGTTTCTTTTCTGAAATGAACGACTGATTATCTGTATTCAGAGATGTTATGAGATAATAAAATATGACATTTTCTTCAAATAACTCGAAATTGGCATCAACCACACATAACATACTATTAATTCCATTATATTCAACTCCGAGCGAGTGTGCATGCCAAACGGTGCTCTAATTTAGAACAATGTGTCGAAAATTTTATGGGTTTGAAATAAAACGATGTGGTTAAAGGTGAGAGAACGGGCACGTGATGACAATGCAATTTTATTCACACTTTAATGTGTTTATAATCAACTGAAGTGGACACGAAAAACAAACAGGACTATCGAACCGGTAAAATAGAACAATTAACCTTGAACACTTTTCCTATCGCGGGTATTAATATAAAGGTCATAAATCAAAGCAAACATTTATTAATATTTTCATAACCATGGAAATGCACCCTTCAAGCAGTGGGACCAGGGTTTCTGTTTTGGAGCGTGATTATCAACTTCTCCATAAAATAGCTCTTTAAATTGTTTTTAATTATCAACATCTTCAGAGCCATTTCATTATCCTTATTTCTAAATAAAATGAATGATTAAAACATTTACAAAATATTTGTTTCTTAATTAAATAAAAGAGAAACTAATTTTGCTTATTAATATTTGATTGGAGACTGCAGTGCTTATTTTAGGGGGTATATGTTGATCTGATTACCATATTCACCTAAAACAGACTGATGCCTGGACAAAGAAGCTTCAGAACGGAATAACCCATAAGATTGACTCAAAAACCAACATTCTGACAATAGTATGAATATAATAATAGGTTTTAATAATAGTTGTGGTTCCAGACAATCTTTGCTGGAAAGTAGGTGACCAGGATTTGAACTGGGAATCACTCAGTCTCAAGTCGAGTGTTCTACCCATTCACCTGTTTCTGCTAAGGTTAAATTATAAATATAAATACCAAGAAAACCTTGCTTAAAATATGAAAGTTAAAGTATGATAATAAATAGTCAAAAAGTAAAGATTAATCATTTATTGGGTCATGGGCAGATTGCATGCCCCATTGAGGTTATACTTATCACTAATATGACCCACTGAGGTATGATCCAATGAGGTCATGTTTGTCACTCATGACTCCCTGAAGTCATGCTTGTAATATGTATGACCCATTGCGGTCATGCTTGTAACTCGTATGACCCATAGAGGTCATGCTTGTAATATGTATGACCCATTGCAGTCATCCTTGTAACTCGTATGACCCATTGAGGTCATGCCTAGTTGGGCTTTTTCATAGGCATGACTATATATGGTAACACAATTACCATCTGTGGGTCACATATTTGCATAACCACACATAAACCTTGTCCTGATTGATCATCATTGACCTTGGCTTTCTTTTCATATATCCCTTCAGTGCCCCCCTCTAGATTATATGTATTACTTATCCTGAACTAAAGGCCCCACGGGGGAGATTGTATCAATATTTGTCTTGTCACATAGACTTATCTTCGGGAACAGACGTCTTTAAAGCGATACATTACACAAGTTTATGAATGTCTCTGACCACACTTGAAGACATGAGTAAATATGTTCACTCTTCATCCATTTTTCTACGATAACAAACATCAATCAATCTTATTGGGATCGTATACGACCAGCGGGTATAAAGTGTTGGGCTCACAACGATCTGGTATAAAATGTGAATAAAAGAAACCTTAAAATATTGTTTCATTTCTTTAAACATGTGTTTCTGATTAATGATAATTATAAATTGTATATATATATAAAAAAATATTAATATTTACTTCCCTCCAAAACAAAAGAGATAAAAAAACATTGGCCTTGCAACAGCTGTAATACTTAATAGAATTAAGGTCATGACCTCAAGGTCAAATGTCATGATGAAAACGAAAAAAAAAAGTTTTAAAAGCAAATAAAAAAAATCGAATATGGATATAAACTTGTTCTTATTCAGGTTTAAAAGGAAATTGATAAATGTAAAATAATAATTGGGCAGGGAAGATAGATACACCAGAATGTAAAGATGGCGTGATCGTGGTCCGAAAAATAAATAATGTATCGAGTGCCGATCAAACTTCATGCATATTTCATTGATTTGTGAGTAATTGTTTTGCTACCTGAGTACCTATTATGTCATCGGTATCGGAACAAGTTTCATGTTAACGGCAGAAAAAATGGTCGGTAATTATGTGGATGTGTAAGTAATGGCGAAATGTACGACGCCAGACTCCATCATTTAACATTGATCTTACTGTAATTGGCACACCTGCTAAATTGCGCAAGAAAAAAAAAAAAAACGCCATTTATCTTAAACTGTCTGGTATAACAGGTAGTTTGTGGTTCATTTAGGTATTTTGTATTATGTCTGAGACAATAAATAATATTTTGACATCTAAAATGATATGCTTTTCAACATAATGTCGTTGATTTCATGAAATAAGTGACAGTATGAAATAAATGTCTCCCTTAAACTTGACTTAATTTGACTGTAAACTATATTATCAAATAAACCTTATTTGTCAAAAACATGATCAAGTAAATATCACAGAATTTCCTCTCTGAATTTCCCAAGCATAGACTTTTTTCCTCTTAGTTAAAAAAAAAACAACAATAAAAGATTCATTTACCGTGGCCTTGTGGGAAGGACCATCTTCCTGAACGAAGTCAGAGATTTCCACCGTTTTGGTTTCTTAGATGCGAGTGGTCTTGTGACGTTAGTATTGTCAAATTCCTTCATACTTTGCGAAGTGATTATTCTTGACATTGTGGCTGATTTCTCCTCAATAATTAGGTCGTTATATCCCATAATATCAAGCAAAACATAAATGGATGAAAATTAATGTCAGTATAAAAAATATGCTGCTTATATTAACAGATATTGAGCAAAATAGTTATGAGCAAATATATCCGATGGTGTAATATCAGATCCAATAAATTGCATAGATTTGTTGTTTATGCTTATGTCAATAAAAACAATCTAAATGTCCTGATTGTGTCCAAGTTTAGAAGATATTCTGACGCGTCTGTCACAGTGGCGGAAGTCACTGATCACTTTCTCGACAGCGGTAATAAATATCGGGGGAAGTATTGAGCGCCCCCAGTTCCTGATCGGCGGCAAAAATCAATGAATTGACAGAATCAGTCATCAATCTTTCAGTATCACTTTAAGGCATGAATGAGCTTGGTGCGAGAGTTATTTTGTTTATCATCTTCGTCGACTGTCCTGAAAAATCTTCTCAATATCCGAGCGCCGTAGGTTTCTCATAGTCCACTGAATCTTGATCTCATTCAAAATAGTGCGGAAATTTTTCCGTCGTCAATTTCCTGAATCGAAAACAGCATCGTCAGTTTTGATGAATGGGAAAATTCCTGAGCAATATGACTGGCTAATATCTCTCGTCTATTGAGCTTCAGATTTCAGCATCTCAAGTGATCAATATCGGCATATTTGGGCGGCGATGACAAAACACTGTCACGGTCGTCAATCTCATGTGATGAACCCAGCTGGCCTCAGGGAGGGAGATGGCCTCAGTCGCTGATTTCACAGTCGTGAGATTTGAAAATCGTGCTTCGTTGGGTATTGGCTAAAGTGCAGGGGTGGTTATGTAGCCTGTATCACGATTCCTTCTGTTGTGAGCTGTGTTGTTAGCGGTTCAGTAACCACCCACTCTCGACCAAATTCAGTTAGCTGATTTTCTAACAATGTACCTGTCCAAGACCAAAACAATGGCTGGTCATTTCAGCCAGATCTCATTAATTGCAATGATTGTACCTTGAAACTGATTCACTGTTATGGAGACAATTAAACGTCAGGACAATAGCTGGCGAGTGTAATCAGCTAATATGCTAGCAGCCGATGTTCCCGGCCGCTTGCTTTCGTTTACATACATGTATGGCATGTGTTAAATTCAACCTGTACACGCTGCACACATTGACGGCCGATGTCACGACCATCCCTCGGACACTCCGCCACACTCCACTCACGATCCTACCTCCAACCCGATGTCCCTTTCACCTGTCTTTAATCCCTTTTTCAAACACGTCTATGACGGATCTGATCCAGAGTGCTCGTATCCGCCTGCCAATGCCGTTGCTCGGTCACGGCTTTCTGTTTCTGTTAGATGGCAAAGTATTGGATCCTCACAATCAAAGACAGGGGACCCGTCTGCTCCCAGTCTCATTACACTGGCAAGTCAGTGACTGGCGGTAGGTTACCAGACTGCAGTGTGTGTCAGCTGCAGCTGTGGCCAGCGCAAGATTTTCAGCTGTTTTCTTACTGACTGCAGCCTGAGATTTGCAAGGAGACTATATATCATACTCTATTTGCAATAATAATAAAAAAAATGATAGTTTCTTATTTTTTGAATGCTGATTAGAGCTGAAATTTGAATATGCCAAATAAATCCTTGTGTCCTACCTATATATGGATAAATATAAGTGGAACCTATTTCCATTATGGGAAGCAGAAATGTGCTTGAAAATATAAATGCATCACGTTCCACTATTTGTGTGAATTCTTATGGCACATATATGAAAAGCATAAAATAAATAACAATAATTTTCACAATAAAGTGCTGTCCTGAGCGAATGATTAAAGTAAATGACCGATGGTTTTCATCTAAATACATATGAAACAAAAAAAAAATAAAATAAATTTCTTCAAACAAATTATAACGTTGAATGAATCTTTATTTTTACATGAAAGAAGGGCTAATTATATAGAAAGATAGAATCTAATATTATCAATGTGCCGGGGGGCCACTCCAGAAAGTGAGGCATTAATTTGATGAGAGTCTTCTGTGAAGATGAGTCAGAGAGTCTCTCCCCAGCAGCAGCAGGGGTGAGGGGGGGGGGAGATGATAGTGACAATTCCCTGTAAAAAGCTGCCATCAATATCGCCTAATCCCGGAACTGGGGCCACGCCCACAAGATTACCATAAATGGTAAAACTTGTGCGATCGCTGACTCATTTATACTCGATCTCAGATTGCCGAGAAAGAGGACTACAAAACAATAATGGAATCTCTTTGAAAAAATAAATAAAAATATTAAACATATTGATAATGTCTGTTTTCAATGCGAAATAAATTCAAAAATTGTGTTTTATCTCAGACTGAAGGGAAAGGGAAAGAGGCCCCTTACATACTAGTGAAAACTCAATAAATCCACCCCCCCACCAATAAAAAAAATAGTTATATATAAAAGGGCAGTTCAGAAAAAAAGAATAATTACTAGTATAATAATGATATCTATATTCTATGCAACATACTTTTAAATATCTCCAAGGTTATATTTTCTAATTTAGGTCAGTTTTTTTAGACAAGATTCAAATTCTATATCATATTAAACTTTACTTGATTATCAGAGTGGACATAATTTTTTTGGACACCAGAAATGCCAACAAAATGTCAAACCTTCGAGTAATATGACTCTAAGGTCAAACGTACTGGATTTCTGGTTTTGACAGAATTCTAACTGCTGTCAAAACCAGTGTGTACTTTCCTGATTCAATTAGTGGAAAGTTCTGATATCTGATCGCTTTGTACTAATTACAGTAAACCTTCATCCCGCTCTGATCCCATGAAATCCCTATTGGATTAATTATCATGCACATCTAATTTGCATAATTGCGAAGTCAGGACTGCTTTTCATTTAATCCAGACACACACACCTTTGTTTGTTTTCACTAACAAATTATCTTTGAGGGACTTACAGAATAATCCTAATAAATTACACGTTTTTCTCATCTTTGTCGGCATTGAATTGTCATATTAAATGCCAAGTTTTTGCATTCTCCTTACTTCACATATTTGACAATTTGCAAGCATTATTTTATAATTTTGTACTAATTGTGATGAAATTAATTTCTTGTATCGTTTTGCAGACTGGCATAAACTATCATTCTCTCCTTTTAAATTATCATTCTCTCCTTTTAAATTATCATTCTCTCCTTTTAAATTGTCATTCTCTCCTTTTAAATTGTCATTCTCTCCATTTAAATTATCATTCTCTCCTTTTAAATTATCATTCTCTCCTTTTAAATTATCATTCTCTCCTTTTAAATTGTCATTCTCTCCTTTTAAATTGTCATTCTCTCCATTTAAATTATCATTCTCTCCTTTTAAATTATCATTCTCTCCTTTTAAATTATCATTCTCTCCATTTAAATTATCATTCTCTCCTTTTAAATTGTCATTCTCTCCTTTTAAATTGTCATTCTCTCCTTTTAAATTATCATTCTCTCCTTTTAAATTATCATTCTCTCCTTTTAAATTATCATTCTCTCCTTTTAAATTATCATTCTCTCCTTATAAATTATCATTTTTTCCAGTTATGCCAAACTCATCAAGAGTTCTGGGTGTTTGGCCAGCGACCTTTTGGTTTTAATCGTAGTCCCTCAGATCCTGTTTGTAAAAGGGCCAAATAGATTGTTTCTGAGTCCTATTGAAATGTCATATCTATTGATTGGTTGAGTTTTTGATTTTCATCTTTTTTCACAAATTTGACAATTTTGTCAGCATGATTTAATAGTTTTGTACCAAGTGTGATGAAATTAAATAATAGGATAACTTTATCTGGTATATTCCAAAATTCAGAAATGGGGTTTTCCAACTGTTTATATTATATGAAAGGAATTCTGGTCCTTTAGACACATTTCAGTAACAGATTACACATTCTACAATGCAGACCCCTCAAGAAATTCCACATTCACACGTTTTTAGTCACTGATTTCCACATCAGAATTCATCCAATATTTCATGTGTTACCTTCTTTTGGTTTCATGAATATCCCTTTCCATTAAATTCCCTTTTGAGAAATTAACTTTTTGTATCAGCAATGATATATTTAACAGAATTTTTGTGACAAATTTGGAAATTTTTTTGCAGATCAATTCTATATTTTGCTGGCCAATTCTACATTTTGCTGACTAGTTCTACATTTTGCTGACCAATTCTACATTTTGCTGGTCAATTCTACATTTTGCTGACTAATTCTACATTTTGCACTAATTCTACATTTTGCTGACTCTCAAACTTAGATATTTGTTCCTTAATTTTCCTGAATCTCATTTATCATAGGTACACTAAATGGAAATCGCTGCTGACATATTTCTTGTTTTTTTGGGGTTTTTTTTTTTTTTTTTTTTAAATGGTAGCTCAAAATCTCACTTCTAGAGGATCAGTGATTTTAACTCCTGGATGCATGCATTTCAATGATACAAGCGTCTCAATAGAATAGAAGACATCGTACCAAATGCTGTTTGTTTGTTAAAATAGGTTTAACTAAGATTGACTCATTATGCAACTTTGATAAAAATATGCATGTATTAAAAAATTAGAAATAAAAGAAGATAGCATATATAATTGAGACCTACCTGTAGCTACGTAACGTCAGCGGAACATCGCACCTGCAAAGACAAAACCACAAACTCAGTATTGGCAAAACAAAACATTGTTAAAATGATAACATAACACTGATTAGCATGAATTTGGTTTCATTCACCACACGATATTATTTGCTGACCATTTCAGACGGACGGCCGTATGAACAGACGGATGGACAGATGGACGGACGGATAGAAAGTGACATCTTAGCCTTGCAGAGAGCTTTTGCAGGCAAGACAAAAATCGGTAAGTGATGCACAGAGAATGTTTTTGATCTTGTACTGCCCTCTAGTGATTGGCATGATTACAACACTACCTTAGGCTGTGACTTGTAACTGCTCCATTATCCACGCTTCCAGACTGAGTCCCACGTGAACATCTTAATTCTCAGATATATTCCTTATCTTTTTTCCATTGAATAAATTAGAACAAAACACATGTTTGTAGCATGATTATGACAAAACGTTGTCAGAGTTTGGCATCTTCCCATGTTTTCAGATGCGAGCACAATTGACTGGGTCGTTACGTTTCCTCATATAATTCAATCCTGACTGCCAAACAGAGATTTTTTTATTTGGTTATGTTCACATGTGAGACAAAAATATGCATTTTATCCATACTGACTCATATAAAAAGCTATCATATATTTTTGACTGTGAGAATTGTAAATAATAAACCACGTAAACATCAACAGGAACACTTAGGGACATCATTTTAACATATTTATGGAATAGTTTGCAAAGTATCAAATATTTACAACTTCATTTAGGCACTAGTAACCTTTAACATTACAGTCCTAATTTGTCCAAGGGTCTTTAACTTAAATAGTTCAGTCCTAATTTGTCCAAGAGTCTTTAACTTAAATAGTTCAGTCCTAATTTGTCCAAGAGTCTTTTACTTAAATAGTTCAGTCCTAATTTGTCCAAGAGTCTTTAACTTAAATAGTTCAGTCCTAATTTGTAAAAGAGTCTTTGACTTTAATATTTCAATTCTAATTAGTGTAATGGTCTTTCACTTTAATATTAAAGACCCTCGCTAAAATCTTGTCACTTGTGCCATTTAACTTTAATACATCAGTAAAATAACCCTCCAGCCCAGAGTTCAAATTTGCTATACCGGGTGAGGACAAAACAATTGGAACTTCAGGTAAAACCTGTCGATAATATTTGTAAAACGAGACTTTATTTATGAGACAGAAAATCGCATCTATGACACTGTCATTGTTTCAACACCTTATTTTGCTTTCAGAATATGATATACAAGTTCAAGGTCATAATGTCTATAACCATCTGATCTTACTGTATAATCATCCGCTTTTGAGATAAAATAAATATCATAGTTTTCATTTGCAAAATATAAGTGATTTTCTTTCTCAATATTTGATCACGATTTGTCATTATTAATATATTTCTAGATGAGCTTTACAGTCTTCTTCTGTATTAGAAGGTAGGTGTGATGTTTCTTGGGACTAGAGAAGTGTAAACAACAAGAAGCTATTGAGGTATTGATAATATCTAAATTGACTCGCATATACTTTGCACCAACATTGTCCATAATCTCGACAATTCTTTTCATATCATAACAAATTTATTTCTTTGAATGGAAAATATTTCCACTTTTATCTCAACTACTTGAAAAAAAAAAATAAAAATAAAAAAACATGTTATAAAAATACAGAAATTGGAGATAAATTTCTGATGCAAAATTAAGTTGGTATACAGTATCTTGATCCTCGTCTCAAGTTATCACATCTTATTGTTTACAGACTTCATACCTGTCTAAATGGACAGAAAGTATAAACTGAATTTGGTGATAATTTAACGATATTCAGCTGTGAAGATGCAACGGTTTCTAAAACAAAAAACGCAAGAAATTAATGTAAAATTCTATGCATAAACAAGGTTTATAAGCCTTAAAAAAAACCTACCGTTCTGGACATAACTTCTCCCCGAGTAATTTGATAATCTCTAGACCCACCATTTCAGGCTCGGAGATAATACAGGATTAAGCAGATTAACTGAGATTAACTCCACTAATCCAAAGATTCACAATGCTGCTTTACACTAATCTGTGACCAGAGACTCATATCCGTACTGCTAGCCTTTTTTAATTCATGAATATGAAAATTATAAACGGACGATTTTGCCCAACCCAAAATGCAACATCACATGGAGATGATACAAAAATAACACACCTCGCAGCTGTCACAAACATCGTGAAATCAAATTTTTCAAAGTGAGAAGACTTTGAACGAACATCTGTGCCCATATCAAAGTTAAATATCCTCTGGTGTCTCAGGGGTGGCCATTTTGAAAATATTATACATTTGTTTTGTTTTTTTCTGAGTTCATTTCTAAATTATAGAATCTCAGAATCTTGTGTTGGAAAAACTGACATTGATACATTTTAATGACTGAGATTTGTTGTAAAACATCTGCTCAGTGCAAAAGGCAATACTCTGCACAGCCTGTTGCTCTTTTTCTTGACTGGTCTCCAATATATTCTATCAGCACACAGGAAACCAGTCAAATATAAATACAATCATGATATCTTCAGACTTTCTGACTCCACAAAGCTTATTTACATCAAATTCTCCTCAACATCTCATAGAAATGACTTCACTTACCTTTGGAAAATACTTTTTAAAAATCAAGACCCTCAAATCTCATTTTTCTCCGAAAACAAACATTTTTGTCCAGTGAGAGACTTGTTGTTAAATATATACATGTATGGAAAATTGAATTTTTTGGTCTGTCTATTTATTCTGTTCACTGTTTCTTTTAGTGCATGCCATTCTAGAGTCTTTTAAAACAAGGTATGGGTGTCAAAACGTCAGGCATACATTGTCCTAGAAACACAATAGCAAACCCCTTTTTTTCCCAGGGCAGTCATAATTAACCCTTCAAATGCCACTCACTCTGTTCCTAATTCACATTTCTCAAAAAAAATAAATAAATAAAAATAAAAAAATATCTTATATCTAATTATGATATGAATTGTCAGAATCTTATATCTAATTATGATATGAATTGTCAGAATTGATTATCATAAATCTAACAAATGGTATTTTTGTTTGCGTTTGTTTTGCCTTCAGGGCTGGATGTTCGAGGTTTCAACTGATTCGAGGTTTGAACTGATCTGGTTAGAGGAGTAAACATGGATTGTCGCCCCACGTCGTTTTGACATGCCTTGAGCTTCTTTTTTACACAACAAGATGTTGCTTTTGCAATGGGACTGGTAAAAGTGAAAATGATTTGTGTGTGTGGTAGAGCATAGTCTTGTCTAAGTCACGTTTACTTCAAGACAAGCATGAATTTGTTTTTATATGATAATTAACTTATGTAGAAGGATTTCTTTATTTTGCAAATCCTGTGTGAGTTTGATTTTATTTTTAATCAACCCTCTTTGAATTTCCTCTAGAGATAGCACCAGATGCAAAGTTTATATTTTGTTCCAAACATTCTATTTAATTGTTACTACATTGAGTTGCATGCAAAGGGTTAGACCATGTGCCTTGCAGACTTGTCATTTTCTGTTGTTGCTAACTTTGAAGATCCTGCTCATGGCTGAAGGTTGTCCCCTCAAAAATTTCAGACAGATAGTAATGTCATAAAACAAAACGCTATCCCAAAGCCTTTTTTAAAATATTTCTCAATAACTTGTGTTAAATGTAAATATCGTATGTGTGAGCAATTTTTTAGATGTTCTGATGATTGATTTGAGTAAAAACAATATCATTTGATTTTTGTTAAACGAAAAAAAAATGCAAAAATGTTCAATATTGTTACACATCTGATGTATTACAACTGTAAAATATGAAATAATCTTCATAAATTACAAAATATATTGCCTTTCAATATTGCAATTAAATGTTTTTTCAAAGTTCTACTTTCTGTTGGACAAATTTGAATTGACACCAGGTGGCACCACGTGTCTTGATCACAAAATGGTCACAACTGTTCCATGTTCCATCAACACTTTGTAACAAGAGAACATCAGATGGATTTGAAGAATATACAGAATTTCACCCTATATGTATCAAAATTCTGATTTAAACCAAAAAGTGATTGATTGCTTTGCAACAAATTTTGTGGCCTTGGCACAAATTTGTTTTTTTTTTCTTTTTCAGGACAAGACATTTACTTGGTCATCTATCATTATACAGACTTTTCAAAAACATCACCACCAGTTGAAAAAAAGACCATTGTGTGTCTCTCTCACACACACACACACACATAGACACACACATGTTCAAGCACGCACACACACACACACACACATAGACACACACACGTTCACGCACGCACACTCACACGTTCATGCGCAAACGCACACACATGTTCACCTGCACACACACACACACATTCACGTGCACACACACACACAATGACAAGAAAAAGAAATCACACAATCATATCGAAATGTAGTTGACAATCATTCCATTAAGTCCATGTTCTCAGATATTTATAGACTTACTTGCTAGTATCATAAAATACAAGGTTATCAAAATATCACATCTTTTTTGTACATTAAGTGATTAAATTTGAAACATAAATACTTAGTAATACACACTCATGTAGCCTGCCAAAACGTGACTTTCTCGGAGTAATTTGGATACCACACACGTTGCTGAGGTTGGATCCCATTGTTGCTTAATCCTCACACTGACCACGCCCTCTTGAGATCGTTGACTCAAAAAAATAAAAAATCACTTTTTGTCCGAAATTTCTAAAGAATGCCATAATATTTTCACTTTCTTCAACAGTTCTTGTGGCTTTGAAAGTATATATATATATATGTATATATTTATATATAAATTGATCAGTATTATCACAGTTTTGCAATCAATGGGTTCCTGAGTATGTAGGTCACGTATTCACCTGGCTCTCATTATTAGAGATAATCCTCAGGCTAGCCTGGCTAGATAATCCGGATGAATCACCCTTCATAATCCCAATAGATTATCTCCATATTTTTCCTATCCCATGATCCTCTTCTCTGGGCTATTGTCTGTCTGTGTGTCCACAATTAATCCCAGCAGAAGGTAATTTTCCAGCGTATGGATTCACTGACCATTTGCCACTTTTTAGTAATTTAGAGAACTGTTTTCATGTGTTTCCATAGCAACGCACTAGCCTATTATGCAAGATAACTTGCTGAAACAATTTAACCTTTTTTCCTATTTTTTGGCATGAAGAAGTTGGCAAGCACCATCGACACTTCTTGCCTGGTCTAAGCCCACTCAGGAAAAGCTACAAATTGTATCGACCTTTGAGATTCTCTCAAACCTGGATGAAATATTGGCTAAATATCGGTAATATTTCCTTCTCTGTTGACAAATGCTCCATCTAAGCAGAGAAGTAGTGGAAACAGCTGACTGTTTACAGAGCCACTGTATTATATTGTCGTTCACAATTAGCAGCTAACTCTGTGCATGCCATCCGTAAATTACTGCCATTTGTCTTACAATTTTCACCACAACTTCACAACACCATTGAAAACTGAATAAAAAATGTTATATTTCACTTCATCATTGCTTCATATTTTCTGGCAGAGTTGTTATCATATGGTTAAAAACAAAAGTTGCATTTCAGCATACACTGTTGAGTGCAAAAAAATCTTCACGAAAGCTAAATTGCTACCCTCATACATTCATGGCGACCACTTGCCAAATAGCTTGCAAAAATACCCCCGACAGTTATCCAAATAACAGGCAACATTTGCTTAGTATGTATTCACCAGATACATACAGAAGCATTCAACATTTTAGCATGTTTAGAGAGGACATTTATCCTTGAGACACTGCCCTCAATGATATAGTTCATGTCTTATCCAATTGCCAACTATTGACCATCAAACTTGTTTTCTGTTTGCATAATAATTTTCAAATGTTTCGCATGTTCATTTCCTGTCAGTCATATACAAATATCGCTTTTATGATCTGGATCTCAGGTGATTTGCAAGTATTATATTTTAGATGCAATTAAGCCGTCCTTGCTTGTTATCCCCCTGGAAATCAAAATGTGGACCCCAATTTAGACACACTCCATTTCACCGCATTGTAGAATACCAAAACCACCAGTGTTTACACAACAAACCACAGTTAACATACAGGTTGTAGCATAAATCTCTTTATAACACATTCCTTGCAGACCGTGGTTAATGCCTCTCTTGTGCAACACAATAAAGTGGTCTGATGACAGCCAATTTGCCGTGAAAATGAACTTTCATGCTGTTTTGGTTCTGTTTAATAAATCTTTATTAAGGACCTCAGACCGTTTATAACAGAAGCCCTCACAGGGGGCATTTAGCAATATAAAAGATAGGATCTCAGCCAATAGGTCACATGTCAAGTTATTCAATCCCTCAAATCTCCAAGGTCCCATTTTCTTTGCCTTTATGAAATTTCCTATTTCTTTGTGATGTAAGTCTGTCACATTTTTGATATTTCAGGAGATATATCAAAGAGAATAATATAAATTTACAATTATTTTAGTGTTATCTGTCATAGTCTTTCATGTTTTTATCATTTTTAGTATTTTTATTATTTTAATATTTTTATTCTCCTTATTCACAATTTTCTGTCCTCATCATCATCATATTGTGTGCAATTAATTAGACCAACTATTGGTGTTAATCAGCAATTACTTGGTACCTGGTTACACTTCATAGCATTAAAAGTTCCCTTTATGATAATGTTATCTTTGTAATAATTAACACATGGGTGCTAACTGATAACAGATAAGCCCTCTGATAGATAAAGAAACAGAAGATCCATCAGAGAACATCAAATGTTTTGATGATGTTTATTTCCTGGAAAATGGAAATCTGATTTTGAGCATTTTTTCTAGATTTTGAATCTATTAACCACAAATTTCCAAAACACAATCAATGCTAATGTAGTACTGATACAATGGGCTCGACAATAAAGATTTATAAAGCTATAATTTTGCCTTCTAAGAAGAAACCAACATGTGTGAACTTATACATTACCACCATCAACAAATGCTCAACATTGGTCAGTTCAATATGTCGCCCTCTGGTGGAGATTGCTTGAATCATGTAATCTTTCCAAAAGGGACGATATTTTGATTTCTTTCTAATTTGTTTTTACTGAGCCTTTCTATCACGAAAGTCTGTCTAATATCACAACAAAGAAGCAATATTCTGTTAAAATATTACAACAAAGAATCAATGATCTGGGGTTTTTTTCCAACAAAGAAGCAATATTCTGTTTAATATCACAAAAAGAAACCAGAATTCTGCAATGTGTCTGTGACCTGACTTGTACAAGATGCATTTTTTCTTAAATATTTTTGATGTCAATTTTAAGCCATTTATAATTGTGTAAAAAAACATTCTCTAATTTTGGTTCTGATATATTAAAGTTTCTTTCTTTTCATACTTGTCACTAGGACATGTTTATTATTGCTGTACTGACCACTTTAATGTAGAGCCCTCCGATAAGAGAGTGTGTCAACAAAATGTGACCTCAAAACACTTGGTGAGGTCACAAGGCTTTCCTGAACAGTGTGAAATAGTCATTACTACATCAAAACAAACAATCAACGGTGGTACTTCACAGATAACTTGCCTTAATGAGGCAAGACTAAACAAACATGATGTACCGTATTTACTCGTGTATAAGACGAGGTTTTTTTCCAAAAACTCTTAATTAATGTTTAGGGGGTCGTCTTATACACGAGAGCAACCTGTGGACGAGGATTTACGCCAAAAAATTACGACACTATGAGTTTTCATTACGAACATTCTTATTTTCGAAATAACAAATATCGGACATAGCGGGTCGGTTTAACAGTCTTATACTCGAGTAATTACGGTAAAACGTAAATACTATGTTCATATTTTCGAAATAACGAATATCAGATGCAGCAGATTGATTTTAATTGCGTTTTAAATGATAAAGAAAGGTATTTACCCAATATTATTGGTCTATTATTTCGAAACGCTTTGTTTTGACTTTGTTCTCACTGATTCCAATTATCAGCGTTCACAGTTTTGCAATACGTCTTTGTTTCCACTGCTTTATGACAGAAATGCTTTCACACGTGGATCGATTTTAATTGCGTTTTAAATGATAAATAAAAATAACGCTTTGTTATTCTCGACCTGAGAAGCGTAATTGTGATAATATTAAGTAAATACCTTTAATTATTTATCATTTAAAACACAATAAAAAACGATCCACGTGTGAAAGCATTTCTGTCAATTTCTCAAGATCGCCATTTTGAAAGATTGGAGAGGCTCTTGTTTTTGGCGCGAAAACAATCATTAACTGGCATTGAAATATTAATATATTGCGCAATAATGGATGGTTTTGTTCTGTTCTCGACCTGCAAAGCGTAATTTGTGATAATATTATGTATATACCTTTATTTATCATTTAAAACGCAATTAAAATCGATCCACGTGTGAAGGCATTTCTGTCAACAGGGAAGACACGACTCAAAGCAGTGGAGACAATGACGAAATGCAAAACTGTGAACGCTGATATTTGGAATTAGTGAGAACAAAGTCAAAACAAAGTGTTTCATATCAATATTGGGCAAATACCTTTATCATTTAAAACGTAATTAAAATCGATCTGCGTGTGAAAGCATTTCTGCCAAAAAGGGAAGACACGACTCAAAGCAAAACTGTGAACGCTGATAATTGGAATCAGTGAAAACAAGGTCAGGACGTAGCGGATAGATTTTAATTGCGTTTTAAATGATAAATAAAGGTATTTACCCAATATTATCACAAAATATGCTTCGAAGGCCGAGAATTTATCCATGAAGTAAAACGTAAATATCATGTACGTGACATCGCATTAATTCACGTCCGCAACACAAGGAGAAGCCAGGGATCCATCATTGCGCAATATATTAATATTTCAATGCGTGTTAAGTAGGCTCTGATCGTTTTCGCTCCAAAAATAAGAGCTTGTCCCCTGTCACTTTAAAATGACGACCTCATATTGCGTAATGCATGTTAAATGGATGAATGGTTTTGTTCTGTTCTCGACCTGCAAAGCGTATTTTGTGTTTATATTGGGTATATGATTTTATTTATCATTTAAAACGCAATTCTCCTGCAAATCTGCAAAGTCAATGATCACATGATTTGTGAGTCACGTGGCCAATCGATCCGCTACGTCACGGACATATCATATTAACGTTTTACTTTTACTTCTATGTCTATTAAAATTATTATTTAATTTTATCACACAATTCAATTCTGCCTTTGATGTCTTCCCATTCAGTGGTGTGAAAATTAGTAAAATTTCACTGATACCAATTATCAGCGTTCACAGTTTTGCGGCATTTGTTTCCACTGCTTTGAGTCGTGTCTTCCCTTGTTGACAGAAATGCTTTCACACGTGGATCGATTTTAATTGTGTTTTAAATGGATTGATGGTTTTGTTCTGTTCTCGAACAATTTGTGATAATATTGGGTAAATACCTTTATTTATCATTTAAAATGCAATTAAAATCGACCCGATACGTCTGATATCCGTTATTTCGAAAATACGAAAATCGTATTTACGTTTTACCGTATATACTCGTGTATAAGACCGCTAAGATCTTATATCGTAAACATATTTATGTTTCACTTTTTAAAATGACCGCCAAGCTTCAGCTGAAGCTTGAATGGTAGCAGAGTCGATATGTCAAGAAAAACCAACTCGTCTTATATTCGGAAATTGGTTTTTTCAAGCAAAATAACCTCAATTTTGGGGGTTCGTCTTATACACGAGTCGTCTTATACACGAGTAAATACGGTACTCTATCTTGTATAAATATAAACATCATGTATTGAAATATATACATAATATATATAATATTTAATGTAACTGGGACAAAGCATGACATGAAATTTTCAGAGATAGGACCCCAGTTTTCAGGGATAGGACACCAGATTTTAAAGATAGGATGTCAGACTTTAGAGAAAGGACACCTGTCTTCAGAGATAGGGTGCCATTCGCCAGTCTTTAGAGATATGAGACCAATCAAAATGATTGAACTCAGAATTTCTACAAATTTCTACCCAAACTAGTAAATTTCTCTAAAATCACAGCACAAATGTAATTTATATCCTGGCACGATGAAAAAAAATCTTGCTCGTCTTTTTTTTATATTTTTGTTATTAGACACCTGTCAGAACTTACATGATTGTACATGCTCGTACATGATCTTACATGATAATGGTTCATGATCGCAACTGACTTTTTCATCAAATGGGACAAAAGATTGCCCGCAGTGTTAGTGACACTCTCCTTTCAAATAAAAACAAAATGTTCGCCAAGATCTCGTTGAGAGTCCTGATCATGTTCCTCGTGAAATCAAGCTCGCGGGTATATGACACCAATTTAGCCTTTTTTTCTCTCATGTGATTTGTCTGGTCAACTGTCCTTAAAATACTAACATGCAATGTAATTCCCCCATTTGCCAAAATTGACTCCTTTTTTTGCTAATCTCTGTTCACCTTTTTCCCTCAAGAGGCAAAAAAAAACAATTAATTGCTTTTCACGGATGTTGAAAATAAGCATTAGCCTTTTGCATGGCATGGATCTGGAATAGATAATAAACAAAATTTTAAATCGCAGATTCAAATGAACAGATTAATTTACCAAGAGAGCAAATGACTGGTATGCAAACGATGACATGTTTATGAGATTTATACAAATATTTCTGTGGCAGTGTAGGTGTTGAGGTATATAACTTGGGATAGGAAAGCTATACGTCAGCTTGGGGGGCTTTCTTGTGGACCATTGACAAGTATTTGATTGCATTTCTTCGTTAATTGCGAACACAATAAATACTCTGATAGTGTGCAAGGTCTGGTATAGAAGATCTTGATCTGAGGCAATATAAGGCCAAGCAAAGGTATGGCATCGTTTCGTATCAAACTATCTGGACATTTCTATGCCTGCACGATCAACTACCATATTTTCTTTAATTAGCAAGAAAGATTTAAAGTTGCTATGGACACATTGGGATAACCTCAGCTTTTTACATTCTCTGAGGCACACATAGTTGATATATGAACAAAATATTGATAAACTGTTTGCAGTTAAAACTATTGTTCAAGATGTAATTTGTAATAAACAAATCCAAAATATTTGTGGCCTGATTCGTGAAAAAAGGAAAGTTATGGAAAAATATGAACTAAAGAAACAAACAATTTAGGCTTTATTTATTCCTAGTACCATCAAATATAAATATATATATCTATATGATTCAGAGTTCTGTTAATAATGGCGACTATAAAACTGGAATGATCTCGATATCAAGACATTTTGGGGCTCATTCATAGAGCATGTCAGAATGTATGGGCAGTATCCGGTATAATAAAAATCTTCCATCAAACATAAAAATATAAACCCATCTTGCCCTATTGAGGCAATATAAGGCCAAGCAAAGGTATGGCATCATTTCGTATCAAACTATCTGGGCATTTCTATGCCTGCATGATCAACTACCATATTTCCTTTAATTAGCATTAAAGAGCATGTCAGAATGTATATAAACCCACTCTCTTAGCAACAGGTCAAATGTTGGTCACCATCTTGCATATTGAAAACAACATAGCAGAACTGGAAAAAAAAAAAAAAAAAAAAAAAAAAAATCAGAAGTGAATAAAAAGTTCTCTAAAATCCAATCATTCAGAAAACCAAGATGGCAGCCCACCTCACACAAAGTCAAGCCCTTCCACTTTGCTCTAAGTTGAACCATCCCTAATCTGTACCTCCTTCCCGGTGATCATGAAGGTGTCGTTCCATCTCTTCAATGTCTCCGAGAGGTTTGTTTGTTTGTTTGGGGTTTTACATCACTTTCAACATTATTTCAGTCATTTCGTGATGAGACCTACTTGTAGCAGATATAGTGCTGCCTCACTGAATTGTCATGTCGCAGGTCCTTGACATGACAACCCGCCCGGTCACAGATTTACAAGGACAACGGGTTAACCCTTTAGGCACGGGCCTCAGCTCATATGGGAAATTGTATCACGAGTTCAATCTTGGCACGGCCAGGGTTCGAACCCACGACCTTTGGATCACCACAGAGGAACTGGTGCTAATAAGCTGGCGCTCTAACCAACTGCGCCACGGCCCGTGGCCTCTCCGAGAGGTATTTATCATATAATTAAACTCGTATCAATCTTAATGCTATCTTAATTAATACATACCAAACATACATGAATAAAACCTGTTCTAATCACACCTTAAGACTTTTACTATCATGCTGATAAATAAAGAGAATTATTTCACACTCTACATCTATTTTTGGAGTAAAAAAATAGAGAGAATTTGATACAAATTTAGTTATTTGTATATTATTTTCCTTTTCATAATCAAATGAACGCATAAGGTAATGTAAGTGTGGAAGAAAATGTTTAGTTTTAATAATGAATTATTTCTTCTTTGTAGTCAGTAAAGTACAGAAGATATTTAACACAATTCTGTCCAAAATGTAAAAATCTTAAAGTAACTTTTAGATTCATTACTAGTTGAAATGTAAAACTGAAATAAAAATCAGCAAGAATTGAAATCATCTTTCTGAATAAATAATCTTTAAAATCATCAATCATCTAAAAATGTCAGGAAAATCAATTTGACCACAAATAATAAAGCTCAGTGACAAACAAAATTAATCCCAAGGTGGGGGTGGGGGTGGGGGGGTGGGTTGGGGTGATTTCACAGAAATCATTTCACAGCAGATAGCTGATAAGACACAGACAGGAGGTCCCATAGAAAAATTCCCCAGACTATTTACTCTTCTATCCTATCAGGGTCTTATCATCCCGTGATCTGACTCGCACACCTCAACTGTGGGGGACCTACAGCAATTTTATGATTATTTAGCATTCTCGGATCTTTCGTGACGATATGTGCCGTTATTTTGGCCACAAGATGAGGGGATTTTCCTGATCCGCGGACCACAGTATTAAACGCCCCTACCTACATCGACCATTAAAGATAATCACACACCTGTCAGTATATATCTCAAAACTTTCTGGTATTTTAACCCTTTCACATTCATATCTCACTAATTAATCTGATAAATAATTAATATTCAATATGAATCTTTCTGCATTTGATCTTTTGTTTTTAATGGGTTCCTGAAATCTTCATTTGTTTTTGCACATTTTAAAAATAAAAAAGGTAAATGTGAGATTTATATACCGGTAGTACTGTTTCGAGACAAAGTCTGCTTATTGCATTTGGTAGTAACCATGGCAACTGGATAGGATTTGGACCAGGAATTCCTGGGTCTCAAGTAATAAGGCGAATACTCTACCAAATGAGTCATTTCGCCATTTGAAGATTATCAAGTTAAACAAAAATAGATAAATAAATAAATAAATATATGCATATATCTATTTTACAGTTGCCTTATCTGAATTTTTTTGCAGAATAACTGACAGAGACCTGAAATAACCAGGAGTATTACTCTAAGCAATAATAACACAACAAACTCCTCCCAGCTATCTGGGGTTAACAAATAATCAAGCAAAGATTCATAGACTTTTGGTTTTGAGAAAACATCAAAAGCAGTTGTATGTTTTTTTGTTTGTTTTTTTTTTAGAAATCAGATCGTTCATAATGTCAATTAAAAAAGAAATCTCACCTTAATGGATGCTGGGCATTTAACAGATCCCTTTTGATGTTTGGGTTTTTGTTTGAATTTTTTATCTTGATGGTGTCAAAAATCTTAAGTGGGCTAAAAGTAATGTTATGTATAGCGCCCGTTTATTGTATGAAAACAGCTATTGTCACTTGCAATGTGTTGGAATGTTAACCGGGAACCCGAAATGTACAACCTGCCAAAATGTAATGAACACAAAATGCCTACCTTTCCGTAAAAGAGTACGTCTTTGTGAAGAAAAAGTACTCGAAAAACCATCGTAATCCACACATTTTGAGGTCACATGGAAGTCAACAAGTCATCGAGCTCAGCCTTGTAAGTTTCCAGAGAAGTTCAAGTATGTTTCGCCATGTCTGTTTCTGTCGGGAGCATTTTGTTTACATATAAGCAGCTCCTAGAACATGTACAAGATGTATGTGTGTGCTCGGTGCATCCTAATCACAACCTGACATATGAACGGCCACACTAACCCCCCCTGCCCCCCCCCCCACCAACCCCCTCCACTCACTCCCACTCTGGGCAGGGGGGTGGCCAGTCTAATTCTAGTGGGGGGGTCAAGGGATGACCAGTCTAATGCTAGCAGGGGGGTACTGCATTATCTCTTACCTGCAAGCTGCCATTACATTTTAAGGGTAGGCCCAGGACTATTTTTTCTCTTAAGGTTGTTTAATTTAATGCCTTACAAAAAATAAAATAAAGTTGTTTTTTTAACCCCAATTTTCATGCTATTTTAGCGCCGTTTTCATCATCATTTTTAGGTTAAATCCTATATACATATTCACAACATAGAATATTGCTGACCAAGAAAACACCATAGTTGATACATGTGAGCTTCAACTTATCAACTTTATTTTTGCAAAGCCAAAGGTAGCAAAGGCTTTTGACCAAATGAAAGGTTTAATGTTTCCCTCTCCACTGTGTCACGCCTGTAAGGAGACTGTGTCACGCCTGTAAGGAGACTGTGTCACGCCTGTAAGGAGATTGTAGCATTCATAAAGGATCAATCAATTTTTTTCAGAACAACTACCAATGTTATGGGTTTTTTTTTCTATAAAATTCATTCAGTGATTAATATAACATTCAACTGATGTACATATATGGAAATAGTCTCTTTCTTGTCATGCCGATCTAAATACCAATATTGTATCTCCCCCCCCCCCCCCCCCCCCCCCCCCCCAAATAACCAATTTATTGGTCTATCCCATTTAGGGCTCCCGTGGGCCCGGGTCAGAGGTCACGGGCTGATATCATGCCAGTTTGTGGTAACAATACACACAGCTATTTTGTGTTTACACACAGACATGTTACTATAGTAATTAACTTCACCATCAGAATTTCACTGGTAACAAACATTAATCTGATAATTAAACATTTGGTAATCTCAATTCATTTGTTGACTGGCGTCCATGAAGTCAAGTCTCGGCCTGTTATAAAGTTACACTAACTCTTATTTTTACAATTTCTAGGCATTTATATATATATTCCTTTTATGTACACTTTTCATTTTAAAATTTTACTGTGGGAATTTGCCAAATGGGGCAGCTTGGCACATCAGCGTAAATTTAAATGTTTATTTTTGCACCTGGGACCCGCAAACTATCACCAATGGAACGTAAATTGCAAGTTTGCTGCGACATAAAAGTATTTATGGATGACAAAAGAAATATGGGGCCCTCATTCTGGGTGTTTATGGATGACTGGAGGGGCCCTCACTCCCGGCAATATATACGGGCATTTTATGTCAAGAATTCAGAATTCCAAACTGACATCGAACAAGTTTTGCATGAATCAACATTGCTCATTGAATACTCTACGGCTGACAAGAGATTTCTACTCTGAAATGAATATAAGAATGAATAAAATATCTCTGCTTATATTCAAGATTAATCTTACATGTCTGTCATGCATAGTACAAAGAATTCCTTGCATTTTCAAAAAATTGATATTTCACAGACTCTTTGTGTGATCATAGCAACTGTAGTTATTTAAATTTGTCAAAAAATGATGCCTTAAAAAGAAAAGAAAATTCAAGAAAATGTGCTTATAAATAAAATATAATGAGTACTTGAAGTTTAAAATAAAAATAGAAGTGCTAAATGATTATTATTGTTTTTCTTTTTATCTATCTGAATTTTAAATGACAGAAAAAAAAATAAACACAACCCAATAAAATCAGAGTTCAATTTTCAAGTGGGGAATCAGGGCTAAACACACCCAGGCATAAAACTAAATGTTTTCACTAATTTGCCTCTTTCAGATTCTTAACAAGGCGACAATGAGCGTCAATTGTACGACAATAGCTCCCCTGAGGGCCTCACCTGAAAACGGCCGATAAGGGCTCGTTTGAATTCAAAGATCAAAAAGTCTGATTTCCGAACACTTGGCTCTGAGTGGTTTTTAAACCGTCACAAATAACATATGAGCTGTTTACTACTTAAAATGTTTGCCATTTCCCCTTTCTCTAGTAAAATCATTAAAAGTAAAGGTCTATCTATTTATACTCTATCATCACGATCTTTTAGAATAAAGTGTTTATCCGAGATCAAGATATAGAGGCATTATGTATATCACTGTTAATCCTAATCATTGTGAAAAATAATTATTGATATTTCTACTGAATCATTTTGTGAATAACATCATTTTCTACAGAACAGTATCATTTTTTTTTAAAAGAATCTTTTCTTGTTACACCATTGTCTTGTTACGCCATTGTCTTGTTACACCATTGTCTTGTTACACCATTGTCTTGTTACACCATTGTCTTGTTACACCATTGTCTTGTTACACCATTGTCTTGTTACGCCATTGTCTTGTTACACCATTGTCTTGTTACACCATTGTCTTGTTACACCATTGTCTTGTTACACTATTGTTTTGTTACACCACTGTTTGGTTTAAACATATTTTTTATTCGCAATTGAACAACAGCTTTACAGCTTTATAACACCACTGTTTGGTTACATAATTGTTCTTTTTTCTTGCATGCTTTTCATTTCTTTCAATTCTCATATATTTACACCATAAAACATATCTATGTTACAAAACCAGAACTTTTTTGGTGTTCTTAAAAAAGGTAAAAGTATGCTCATCATCAGAACAAACCAGTCTACCCACATCCAACAATTTCAGCAACTCTGAACAATTTTGATATTATCTCAGCAAGAAGCTGAAAGTGTTGACACAATTCTAAACTTGCAACTTTCCTTAACACAAAAGGAGTCCTTTTCATAAGTTTGAAACATTCATTTGGCCCCACATTCTTTGGACTGATTGAGGTCATGCAAGGTCATGCAAGGTCATGCAAGGTCATCGCTTGACTCTATTTGATCATACTATTCTTCTGCGTGAATCTATACTGTCACACTCCCAGAAGAAGTATGATAAGTAAAGTAACAATTCTAGCTAAATATCCAATATTCATGTAAAAAATATAGGTCCAGAAAAATAAGTCTCAAAAAATATGTCTTGACTATAGTGTAACTGAAAATAAATATAAAAATGGACTTGCTAAGAGAACATTAAAACCATATATTAAATACTAGCTGTTAAATACAGATGGAACAATTTAGCAATTCCATTGAATAATAATGTAAATTATGGAAAGAATATCTTGCAAAAAATACAAAAATTGTGCTTGCAGAAAAAAAATAAATCTAAGTTTGGTTGACAATTTTTCAGATATAGTGCACAATTTTTGTTGGTGTTAATGATATACAACAGAATTTGTGGATGTAAAAATAAGGCAACAATGGCGTGATAAGACGTGATTGAGGCAAGGTGACTTGAGGACATCTTCCGTATTGTCATCTCGTTTCATCTCTATCTCTCAATTGAGGCAAGTGTAGGCTTGCTAGATTTTGTTTGTTTGTTTGTTTGGGGTTTTACATCACTTTCAAAATTTTTCAGTCAGTTCGTGATGAGACCTACTTGTAGCAGATATAGTGCTGCCTCACTGAATTGTCATGTCGCAGGTCCTTGACATGACAACCCACCCGGTCACAGATTTACAAGGACAACAGGTTAACCCTTTCAGCATGGGCCTCAGCTCATATGGGAAAGTGTATCATGAATTCAATCTCAGCACGGCCGGGGAGGCTTGCTAATATACAACACTATTAAACATGAGGTGATTTTTCTGTGAGAAAATCCCGGACTTGAGAGAAGCTCGACTGGAAACATAATCCAGATTGGGGAAGTTAAACAGCATTGTGTCAGGAGTGCATTCACCGGTATTTTGTTTGAGGCAAAAACTCATTATGCCTTTGGAAACCAAACACTGAAAGTGTTGAAACCAAAGTGGTTTAACACGTAATAATATCTTTCATTTATATCAATCAAAATTTCTACAAGAACTTCATTTCTTGGCAGAGAATGCAAAAGTCACATTTTTGCTTTCAGCCAAACAATACTGCGGAGTCATTAAAGAAATATAAATCAAAACCTGAAGTTGTAAAATAAAAGTGTAATATATAAAAGTATAATTTTACAGTTACATGTGTCAGTCTGGGCATTCAAAAGTTTTTGTTTTGAACTTTCATCTTTTAGCGTGAACTTTGCAAGAATGCCCCCGCAGTAAGTAACCCTTAACGTAATGAAATGACCTGAGACTGGGAAGTTCTGATAACAAGATTCTGACATGGAAACAGTCGTGTCATTAATGCTACTTCAGTCTGTGTGAATGCATAGTGCAGTCAGTTTATCTTGTGAATGTATAGAGTCACATTTCTGGACCAACCCTGTATCATCATTGCCATATATGGTATCAAGCTCTGCTGGATTTTGACACAAGGTGGAGCTGCAGTTTTGGAAACATTTTGTATTTCTTTCATCCTAAAGTGTCCACAGAAAAAATGGAGGGAGATGTTGACAACAGCATTTCAACATCATAAAGCTCCACTTTCCTTATCCAAAAGCCAACTGTGGGCCGTCATTGGACCAACACATACCAGAAGTGCACAAGAAGCTCTCTATAATCCAATCACTAAAAAAAGATTGTAACCCGCAATGGCACTATTTGAAAGATTGTCTCTAATATTTATTATGTGACACACATATAAATATCTATTGGCATTTTTTTTTTCTTTTTCTTTTTTTTTTTTTTAATTTTTAAATTTTTCAAATTTTTTAATTTTTTTTTTTTCAGGTAGCGATTTTTGACAAATATTAATAGTTAAGAGTCTAATGTTTATTTACAAGTCTCACATAAAGATGACTATAACTTGGTCTAGACTGGACTGATAACATGTCGCCAGCATGCAGACATGCATGAAAGCAAGGCTAAACATGACACGCATCCTCAGCCCATTTTATCAACAAATTGTTGCATTTATCAGATGCATGTTGTCGCAGCCACCTGTTACTTTAAACATAGGCTTGGCATGGACAACAATAGACTGGTGCCGCCCTCTGTGGGACAACAATAGATTAAAGCCTTCTATCGTAACCATGACAATAATGTCGCCCTAACCATGTGTCACAGACCAGACTCTACTGTTCTTATCTTATTCCTGCAAAATGACAGGTTTAAAACCCCCATGGACAGACAAATAAATACCAACTGACAGACAAATAAATTCACCAGACAGACAAATAAATACTTCTACACAGACAAGATAGTCACTCACTATAATTATCAAAATATATTTATGAACATGACCAAAAATTTGTTTAGTTATCTATTTATCTGATTTTTTAGTTATTTATTCATGGTTTTCAGGGTAAATATAAGGAAATGATGATTAAATGGAGTATTAAATATGATCTTGAATGATCTGTTATTCTGATGACCAAATAAGTTGCTAAGAAGTGATTCCCCTTGATCAGGCATAAACCTGTAATCACCTCCGTTGCGGTTTCATGCTTGACGTGAAATGTGACAGCTTCCAAACTGTACAAAATTACATAATAATTTTGTTTATATCACACGGCTGACACGATTATTAACCCTCTGCACGCCTCATATGGTGCGTCCTTTCACCACCATAATTGCCACATGAACCGTAAATTCGCTACAATTTTTCTGGGATATTAAATGACGTTACAAAATATCTGAACATCCCTATAGCCAAACACTAGTCTATACTTTATTTACATTTACCATATCTCTCTGATTTGACTAAACTTTTATACCATATCCCCACTTCCGCCCTCATGTCACTGGGGAAAAAGGTCATATCTTATAAGTCCTTGTTGGATGGTCACCATGGCAACAGTCAATTCTTTTATCTGAATCACTCATACATCTTGTACTAAGGTGTAATTTTTATCTTGATATCGTTAAACTATCACTTAACTAATAATTCTTTGAACACATTTGTCCACTTCAAAAGAGTGTCCATTTACCTGGGTAGATGCTGGTATACAATTTGTTCAATAGTTTAATTTGATCAAAATAGCCACAGAAGTGCTAACATAAAAACACCTCTGTCTCAACTTTCAGATATTTTCAAACCTTGTATTTTATCATAATATAAACAATTAACTGCAGTTTAATATCAAAGTCCAACCGATTCCATCTCTTTCAAACTACTATGATCATTTCCTGGCATGCCATAATCAATGTAGGACATCATATATTTTGTTTGTCTAAAGGTGTACTTATTATCAATTTTGGAAAAAAGGAGTAAAAATATAGGGGTAAAAATTATAGGGGCAGTACTACCCTGGTGATTCCATGTGTCCGGAGGGAGATGAGATTTACAACTTTAGGCAAAGCAAAATATATATCTGCTTCTGAGCATTCGGCTCTAAAAATTAGTTATTAAAAGATCTGGAAATACATTCATCATCTTAATTACACTTTGTTGTTTAATTGACACATTTCAAATTCATATTATCAATGCACTTATGCACTTGACTGAAATAGGTGTATTTGGAAAATCTTAAAACACGAAAATTTCTGTTTTCCTGTAACAAGACAATGTGTGTTGTAGCAAACCTTGAACATTTTCTTTCTTTTTTGTTTTTGTTTTTTGTTTTTTGTTTTTTGCCTGTTTCACGGGTTTGACCAAAACAGGTATGAAATTAACTATACCACAAATAAATGACCTCCTGACCACAAACATGACCTTGCCCTTGAAGAAAAGGTCATACAGGTTGTCTGCATGATTGTAAACAGCACAGAATAATAACAATTTACTGCGGGCCTGTGTGCGGGACTGTCAGGGATACTGTGGGGTGAAGCAGTATTAATGAGGGGCTGATGAGGGATTCACCTTTCTTCCCTTTTGACCTTCAAGCCAGACCATAGATCAGAGATGAAATCTTGGGATTGTCTTTCAATCCATAAATCATTTGTTTCATCAAATTGTCTTGTATTTCAGCCTTTCTATTTGTGTGTGTGTGTGTGTGTGTGTGTGTGTGTGTGTGTGTGTGTGTGTGTGTGTGTGTTTATGGGTGTGTATCACAGCATAAAAAAGGTCCTACATCATCTTGATGGATATTAAAAGTCAAGTGCAAAATTGATTTACGATGTTTTTAACAAATATTTCTCTCTGATCCTCTCAATGGCAGATAGAACTGTTCTTCGAACTAAGCCGATTCTTTGATTTTAAGAATCTGGTAGTGGTGTGAAATGAACTGGCATTAAAACCGACTGGTTCCTTATAATTGACAGCCTAAAGACTTGAGCATGGATTTGGGAAATTCATATATTTTCAATCTGATCGTGCATTGGCAATGACATAGAGATCTACAATAAACAGTTTATGTAAATACTTCAGTGTCACTGTAGTATATTTTCAGGACTCCTTTAGGTGTATGACAGATAAACATCAAATACAAGCTTTCAAATAGTGCGATTGCAGGTTACCATATTGTTTTTTTAATGACTGAGATTTTTTGTGTTGCTTTCATTTTTTAGTACAGTTCCAGTGTGTGTTGTTGATTTTAGCACTAGATTATTTATTTTTAAGGAAATCTTTCTTATTCATTATTCAGTTTATTATTCAATTTTATAAGACAATTCATTTAAAAAATAAATAATCTCCAAATATTCTAGTCAAAATGCACTGAACAGTAAATCCCTCCAAACTTTCCTGAGCAGATATCATCAGTGTTCAAAACAGATATTAAACAACTGTCAATTCTTTAGTAGATACTACCGGTATTATTGATATATTTTTCACTAAGATATTCTTGATTTTCCCTCGCATTAATTTACCTTTTATTCATGCCATAAATATTCACATTACAGCCCTAAAGCCAAAGTTAATGAGTAACCTCTTAAAAAGTTATCCCCGTCTTAAAATCATGACCGCCTCAAGAAAAAACTGCTTCACATTATGTATTAGACGCATAATAAGTTCTCTACATGGGCATAGTATATGTCAAAATTGACAGGGAATTTTCTCATTTCTGGCAACAACAAAAAGACGGACAAAGAAAAGACACAAAGAAAAGATCCCGCCTACATTGTATCAACTTCCCCTGGGGGACATTTTGAAAATTATACTTTGGCATAAAGGAAAATGCCTCCAGGTGTCTCTGGTGTATAATGTCCCCTTCAAAGGTTTTCTTGTTAAGTTGCGAAGTGTCCGCCTACTCTGTATTGTAAATAGCTACACGTTTAAAACAAGTTGACGCTGACACTCACTAGGATTAAATCTATGTAATGTGCAAAATTTGTATTCTACATCAAGATTTTTCTGTGATGAATTTGATCAAGTCTAATCTATCCTCCCTTCATCAAAAAATCATTCTTTAACGTCACATGAATTTGATAAATAATCCATATCTTTGATACAACAACAGTACAAGCTTATTTTTACCCCCCAAAAATGTAACAAAAACTGAAGAAAAAAAAAAGAATTTGATTTATACTAAAAAAAAAAAAAAAAAAAATACAACTCAATAAACCAACCTGTCATTTTTGTAGTCATAGGTGAGAGTCCATGATCGACTAGATCGGAAGAATTCAGTGGCAAGCCCCTCAGGCATACTGTGTCTCTTGAACGACATTCTGGTTACCATCCGGGAAATATGACAATGTGATAAATATAATCCAAAATATTTTGATTTCTTCCTGTCTGATCAATTTAACGGAAAATTACTGGGTTTATCATTTCAGTTGGTTAAAAAAATCTCTGGACAAAAGTGTTTTAGCATCCGGCAAAATAATATAACCATCAACATATGATGCTATAAATAATTTTAAAAATTTTGTTTTTTTCCTCTCTGGTAATAGGAATTGGAAAATTAACAGGTTTCTCCTTTCACTCAAACAAACAAAAATCTTTCTAGTTTTTTGTTTTTGTCAAAACAAAAAATGTGTTAGCATACGTATCTGGTATAATCAAGTCTTGATTCAAATTTAAACAATTAATAATGTTTATCATTATGCAAATAATTCATATCATCATGACAAATTATGAATATAATTACGGCTGATAACTCTAATGGGAGTCAGCCAAAGTTAAGTCCAAGCAGTCATTGAATATAATTACGGCTTGTACTATCATTGATAGTATAAATGTCAAATATAATCAAACTATTTTGGCCAAACTGAAGATTATCTGTGCATAATATTATCAATAGATCAAAAATCCTGATGCCTCTTGATCCGGAAATAAAGCTGCGAGATCATCCTTTAGTTGATCCCCTAATCCAATAAACCATGAATATATTAATCCAGCATGTTCACTCTCATATAAGTGTACATGTACATGGCAAAGAAAGAATTCTTGTTAATATTAACATCCATCCTTATTTGCAATAATTATGGGAAAATCTTGTATCATCAACTCAGTAAGTTTCTCTCTTTATACAATCTATTTAAATGCTCCAGATTTTTCAAATTCTGCAAAGAAAATCGCAGACGATTTCCAAAAACATTTTTGCTGACGTTGCACTTTTCACTTCCTGAAAATTTGACCTGTATAATCTAAGAGCAATATAACGTCTGTAGAGAAATAATCGGCTGCAGATTATATTCTCTGAGATATCATTCTCACGCTCAGGCGACCACGACTTGCTTTCTTCAACTGAAACATCCAACTTAACTAAACTACAAAAGTTTCAATTTCTCCCATGATGCTCGGCGCGGTAATGGCCAGGAGCGACTACGTTACTACATCGCTAAGCCTCCAGAAAGTGACGAAACTGGCCATGAAACTGGCCACCATAGTACCAACTACTTCTTTTCTTCACTCGTCAGATTTGTTTGTTTCTCGTCACTTGCCCGGTGGCTATCTCGTCTAATTTTCCCCTTATTTGCATCTGAATCAATTAACTCTCCACTTAGCCTGTCTGAGTGGTTTTAATGTTTATATTAAGTGATAATTTCAAACAACGCTGTACCATTCATACAGTCAACATTCCTACCGCATCATCGTTAAATCACTTGACACTATCCGATATCAATTATCCAAATCCTGTTTAATTTTCACCTTGATGAATAAATCTCTGTCTATACATTGGTCTCTAAGTAATAAATCATTACCACCAATCACTGAATATCCTAAATAATCATGTTATCTGCTTTCATATACTCCACTGATGCAAGAATCAATCCTTTGCAGATATCTTAGCTTCAACTGTCCCAGCTGATGAAGAACTGAAGGCACGCATATAAAAAATTCACATTGATATAAAAATATATAAATACATATATATATGTATGTATAAATATATATAAAGTACCAATATTTTCTGGCGTCCCTCTGAGATCTTATCCTATTTTGCCTGCAGAAATGCACACAAATATTAGTTGTGCCGAGCTTATGTTATAGCGCTGCCTTAAAGCCTATTTGCTAATACTTGGTAAATCTTCTCAGCTCAGCCGTGCCACACTAATCAAGATCCTAACACAGCCACATGCTGTACATTTATATTTCTTAAGTATAAGATTTTTAACAATGCATTTAAAAAAAAAAAAAAAAAAAAAAAAATCTTGAGAAAAAAAAAGTTTTTAAGTGGTTTTTTTTTACCTTTTTAGTTTTATATGAATTAGCATGGTATTCAATATGATTTCCCTTGAATGGTGAAATAACCATTTTCTAAACAAAAACATTCTAGGTTAAACAAGAAATAAAAGTGCTTCTCCGTGCGAGTGAAATGATACAAAATTATCTCCGTATATAATTCCCCCTGCTATTTCTCCGTTCACATGCCTGACATGATATTATATAAATATGTTCATATACACTTATATTGGGTGAGTGGCCGTTTTGCATGGGTCCGTGGAAGATCGTGCCCTTTTCAATAGTGCATGAGCGATATACACTGCTTCTGAGGGGCCGTAATGACCTTTAAGGATCAAATGACCTTCTCAAATGTGATTTTTATGAGGTTTAACCAGTTACATAGTGACCATGGTCTACCTCAAAGCAAAATAAATATCAGATAACCAAAAGTAAGAAGAGAAGTCAACACTCGACCACTGTTTCAAACTTGCGGCACGATTCTATGCAATGGCCAAACATGCCAAGGTCGAAATAGCAATCGGGCGAGCGAGCAAAAGAGAGAATATATTTATACAGTAGTATGTACAAATAAGCAATGAACGCCACTTTGTTTACTTTTTAAACCATTCAATCTTTGAAACGATTTCACATCTCAGGACAGTCTGCCTTTCACGATCCCGTGTTTGCTGAATGAGGCTTAATCCAAACCAATGGCCAAAAACTTGTAGATCCTTGACAAACTTTGAATTCCTTGCCAAATATTGTGGTTCACCTTGTATCAGAATTTTCCTCCCTGTTAACCAACAAAATCTGACCATATTCTAAATTTACTTTATTCAAAATATAATTACGAAAAAAAAATATGTCATTTTAATTCACTTGGCGTTCAACACCAAGGCAAAAATATCAAAAATGTTTCACAAAAGAATTTCTTTTGGTCACTTCAAGTACAAATCACATTTCACTATAATTTATTTTCAGAAAAAATGGGAAACTTTAATTTTTATTTTGTATTGGTCACAGATCATACATTAAATACTGAAATTGTACGCCTAGTTTCAGGTTAAATCTTTGTTGGTCTGATATTACCTGGGCTCTCTCTCACATAACAACAGGGCTGAAAATATTTTGAGATTACCCATCTGGGCTATATACAATTTAGGCTCCTAAACAGTCATGGAAGTAAGTGGAGATTTTCACTCGTCAGAATCAAAATGTACTAGCCCAAACCACTTTTTGTGTAATTCATATTTAGTAAGAATAATCAAATGACAAAAGGACATTTTTACCAATAATTGAAAAATCATGATTAGCTATGAGATAGTTGGGCTAGCATCAGGGGAAGGTGCACTAGCCCGACAACGTTTCCACTAGTCTGGAACTACGGGCTAGTGCTCCCAGACTGGATTACATGACAACTGAACACAAATTAAAACAGAGAAGGAACAGAATTATGAAAGCAATCAAAAGCTTCGGTGGTGCACCTAAGTTTATATGGGTTCAAAGAGACTTGTCTAAATTTCACAAGAATGGCAGTTTTTTTTTTTACTAAAATCTAGATGACCCTCAAAGAATTAAAGGGGTAATTGAAGGTCATGATTTTGCTGCCCTCTAGTGAGCAAAGAGATTAAAAAATAAATTGGCACTCATAAATATACTAATAAATATATACATATCTCAAATATAGTTTTCTGATTAAAAATCATTAAATCTACCCCTGTATATAGTTTGATCGTCGTATGAGAACTGGGCATAAATCATTCGCTGCTCCCTTCCGATCATGTAACGTAACGCTAAGCTAATATGGACTGAATAATGGACGGTGTTAGGGTACAAAGTGGTCAGATTCCAATCATCACATTTAAATCTAATCAGGCCTCCACATCCCATAATATCCACTAAGTTGAACCACAAGGCAAAGAATTTCTCATTCTATCAGTTGTCCACTATTTCCTTATTAAACAGTTGCAGCCAAACATCTATACGGTCACAAGAAGACATGACCAAATAAGGTCATTCACGTTCACTGCATGACCATATTGGGTCATATTGCAAAATGACATTTTTCAATAAAAGTAAAAAAGCAGATTCACCTGCATATGCTCACGTCCATGCATGACCCTATATAAGTTTGGTACTGACTGAATATAAGTATCGGTACAAAATATAATGAGTAACATATGTATTTTGATTGACTTGGAGATTGTCCAATCACAACATCGAGACACTAATTTCTGCCAGTTCATAATAAGATTACGGGTCGCTAAGTATAAGTTTAAATGGTGAAGTAATAACATGGTCAATGTATTGAAGTGCGGAATGTAATTTCTGCGTAATCTGCCGTGGCCATTTGTGGTACTTCATCAACCTTGACTGGTGTTTGTATAGCTAAGTCTCTGTACAATGTCATCCTAATAGTCCATAGTCAATATCCACTGGATCACACACACACACACACACACACACACACACACACACACACACACACACACACACACACACACACACACACACACACACACACACACACACACACACACGTACACACACACACACAAACACACACATACACACACAAACACACACACACACACACACACACAAATGGAATGCATTTTATATTATTCATCATGGTAGTCGATGTGTTGAAGAATACAGAAATGTCATATCTCAAGTCCAAAGGCATCAATGATAAGAATCAATTCAATATTTTATCATCCTAACAAAACATCCTAAAATTCTTTTTTTGATAAAGTAGAAATTGAGTTAACTTTAAAATCAGGAATCAGTATAAATGTCCCCTTTTTATAAAGTTTACATAATCGTTTTGACACTAGCAAGACCATTCACGGTAAGATGCTGAGCTTTTAGTTGGTTAGTGCACAGATCAATTCAATCAGTTGAAGTCTACAGAAAATTTTCAAAATTATAACCAAATATGAAAAATAAATCTTTAAAAAATCACTTACTCTTCCCAAGCCTCTGTCTGGGAAAACGAATACTTCTCTCTCCTCCACATCATGAAGAGTCTCGCCTCCACATCACGAAGAGTTTGGTTTATGATACTTTATTGAAACAAACATACTACTGCAGTGACTTCCTGGGAAAAGATTCCTCTAGGTTAAATAGTTCCCATGGCAACAGTGTTCCATTAAAAAATATCTGAGCCTCTAAATCCCTAATATGATTTGTTTATGACATCTTAATTACAAAACAGATATTTGATGAGACATTTCAGGAAGTAAAATTCGTCCATGTCCATATCTGTTTAACACCTTCCTAGCTAGCTCTATTGGTAAATAATCCTTTCTTGATAAAATATCAATTTGTTAACAAACGGATAGTTCGGTAATCCAATAAAGTTATACTAATCTGGAGAAAGCAAACAAAACAACAAGTATAAAATCAGCGATTTGTCGTTTTTCCACTAAACTCACAACCTTCTGCTAAATAGTTGAAGCTATTGTAAATTCACATAGCGAGAATGCTAAAGTTTTGTTCTCAGAAAGCTCCCTGTAAAATAACACCTTGGTAATCCAGATATGTAAAACAAATGCACATGTAGGTAAACCTCTGAGACCCGCTGGTTGTCTCATCCAGTAACCTGCTCCGGTAGTCTGCTCCGGTAGTGGTCCATACTGGAAGCAGGTACCGGTTAATCATCGCCTGCTGCCAGAAAAACTCACATAAACTAGCAAAGCTCACACAAGAACCCCAACAATCCAGAGTTTATCAGAGAAAACGTGCTGAACCAAGCAATAACCTGGGTGCATTATATCTCTATGGCTTGTCCAGAAAATTTCTTTCAGAAAAAAATGGGGGGGGGCCTATTATATTTTATCACATTATTAAATTTGGTCTATATTCTTCTCAAAGTATATTTATATTATCATAAAGAAATATGCGTTGAGCCTGACAACTTCAAAAAAGAAAAAAATTATTTTTTTTTTCTTTGAGGGATCTCTCTCAACACAGCGGACAAAGCTAATCACGGAGTGAACATTAAACGTCTCTGTGGTGTTTCATGTTGCCATCCTGGACCATAATTATTCTGACCCCTCCAGTAAAAAAAACATGAAAGTTGGTCAGCGAACTAAGGTTTGGCAGCTGAGTGGGTTATACCATTTTTCTCTATCCTGTTGACTCTACCACCCATCCCTTGTAACATAATCAGGGATCCATGCTCTAATACCCTGGGTGTGTGAGACAAATGAGTGGTAACCATAGCGATTATTCTTGTTTGCTGATTTATATGGGACTTCCCCCGCAAATATAATTAATGTCAAACTATGAGTATCAGACTTCTATATACATTGTCCAGGATACAGTTTAACTTGAACTGGTTGATTTTCCAAAACCTACATTTAACATTGTAACTCACTAAAATGATGATGATGAAGACGACGACGACGACGACGACAACGACGACGACGACGACGACCACAACAACAATGATATGAATGGAAGAAATTCACAAGTCTTAAAAATGATTCAGAATTTTCACCACCAGAGGTCACTATTAGAAACGAATAATTCAATGATGATCTTTATGGTAATACATCTTGTGATATGAGTTGGACTCATATTTGATATCAAATTCGAAATTCTTGAATTCAAGAACTGTCCTAAGTTAATTTGACCTAAGTTGGAAATATCAAACTTTTAACTTTCTAAACATGCTTAAATAGATACCAGCAAAGTGATTATGGTGTACCATATTGTATTTTTTTTTTCAATTACTGGATTTTAGAGATTTTTTTTGTGCACTTCTGATTTTGTTTGTGCAGTTCCAGTGTTGTTTTCAATGGGCAATTTGTAAATTCACACTTATAATATTAGAACACGGTCTATTAGGACACAGTGCCCTACTCTTTACAAAGAGTGATTGTGGATCCTTCATTTTTATTATCATGTTGGCATAATGATGATCAGAAACCACAATCCAGTCATAATGACCACCCAATCGATCAATCTGGCAGTATGACTGGCAGTATGACTGGCAGTATGACTGGCAGTATGAATGGCAGTATGACTGGAAGTAAGTTCCCAGCCTCCAGCATAACACTTAAAAAATTGATACATCTCACTGTTAGATCCTGTTTTCATAAATTCCCACAAGAGGGCAACACTGATTATCACATAATATAAGAGGACTTCTGAAAAAAAAGTATTAAAAGACACACAAAACCAAAAAAATGTGACCTACTTTTTGCACTTGAAGCATGGTATGTGGTAGATTTCTCGTTGGATCGAGACTTTGTCAGTTCCAACCTCAAATCCACAAATGCGGCACACTTCATGGTCTTTATCCTCTGCCCGGGAGCTCACACTCCGTCTGCTGCGTATGCTGCTCCTGATGCTGCTTCGCTGCATGCTGTTTCTGGCATCACACGCTAGAGGGCGCTGGTTGCAGTGGCTGTTTGCGAAGTCTTGTAGACTTGGTTCTGAGTTCTCAAGCTCAGAGTCATACAATTCATCTAAAAATATATAATATAAGAATTTAAGACATTTTGTATAATAACAGATAAAAAAGGTTTATGTTAAAATTATATTTTGCCATGAATCATGTGAACAGAATATCTGTATATTGCAGAATATTTCTATATAATTGTGTACTAATCAGGGGAGATGTAGTACCAGTGAGGAGATGTAGCGCCAAATGTGGTACCAGTGGGGAGATATGGTAACAGTGAGGAGATGTGGTACCAGTGGGGAGATGTGGTACCAATGAGGAGATGTGGTACCAGTGGGGAGATGTGGTAACAGTGAGGAGATGTGGTACCAGTGAGGAGATGTGGTACCAGTAGAGATGTGGTACCAGTGAGGAGATGTGGCACCAGTGGGGAGATGTGTACCAGTGGGTAGATGTGGTACCAGTGGGTAGATGTGGTGCCAGTGGGGAGATGTGGTACCAGTGGGGAGATGTGGTAGCAGTGGGGAGATGTGGTACCAGTGAGGAGATGTGGTACCAGTGGGTAGATGCGGTACCAATGGGGAGATGTGGTACCAGTGAGGAGATGTGGTACCAGTGGGGAGATTTGGTACCAGTGAGGAGATGTGGTACCAGCGAGGAGATGTGGTACCAGTGGGTAGATGTGGTACCAGTGAGGAGATGTGGTACCACTGAAGAGATGTGGTATCAGTGGGGACATGTGGTACCAGTAGAGATGTGGTACCAGTGAGGACATGTGGTACCAGTAGAGATGTGGTACCAGTGAGGAAATGTGGTGCCAGTGGAGAGATGTGTTACCAGTGGAGAGTTGTGTTACCAGTGGGTAGATGTGGTGCCAGTGGGGAGATGTGGTACCAGTGGGGAGATGTGGTGCCAGAGGGTAGATGTGGTACCAGTGGGTAGATGTGGTACCAGTGAGGAGATGTGGTACCAGTGGGGAGATGTGGTATCAGTGGGTAGATGTGGTACCAGTGGGGAGATGTGGTACCAGTGAGGAGATGTGGTACCAGTGGGTAGATGTGGTACCAGTGGGGAGATGTGGTACCAGTGGGGAGATGTGGTGCCAGAGGGGAGATGTGGTGCCAGAGGGGAGATGTGGTACCATTAGAGATGTTGTACCAGTGAGGAGATGTGGTAAAAGTGAGGAGATGTGGTACTAGTGAGGAGACGTTGTACCAGTAGAGATGTTGTACCAGTGGAGAGATATGGTACCAGTGAGGAGATGTGGTACCAGTGAGGAGACGTGGTACCAGTGAGGAGACGTGGTAACAGTGAGGAGATGTGGTACCAGTGAGGAGACGTTGTACCAGTAGAGATGTTGTACCAGTGAGGAGATATGGTACCAGTGGGAAGATGTGATACCAGTGGACAGATGTTGTGCTAATAAGAATAGACAATATGTTTTGGCCAGAATTCCATTCATACATCACAGGAAATATGTGGTCATTGTTTGGGGTTTCCCTGTTCTATATTTACGTGAACCAATCAGAGCAATCCTCCACTAATTCGTGACATAACTCTCCCGCTGCATTATATAGGTTGGACAAGGATTGTCTATAATAAGACGGTATAGTACCAGTTGGGATATTGTTTTGCATATTTTACTGAGTGAATTATCTAGTCACTAGTGACTAGTGATTCAATGAAGTCACATATTTCTGTCATGTGATATCCATTTTTCGTTACACAAATTTCAGCTTTGGCACAATATGGCCATGAGATAGCCATGCGTGACCTTATGTATTCAAAATTATTCCTGAACTGATAGATGTTTAGCCCCAACTGCTTATTTCTCCTTGTTAGTATAATCCATTATTTTGTGTCTCCTTTTGATCTCCTTTGATCCTTTTTTGCTATTTCGTAACAAATCTCAGTGAACATATATGTTCACACTCGTTCATCACTCAATAGATGCCTTAACCATTCAAACACAACTATTCAATACAATAATTAACAATCATATTTGTACAGAAATAACCAAATAAACAATGATATTTATAAAGATAATGGTACTTTCATCTATTGAGTCCCTTCACCAAACTTGATCAGATATTTCTTACCAGCAAATGAGGGCATATTGACCTGCGAGATCCGACAATTTGAGAGACGAATTCTACTCTTTGAGCAACCACAGAGCAGGAATTGAAAGAATGAAGTTAACATCGTGAATAGCCAAACGAGAACCTTTTGTGGCTCAGGAGAACGCAAAATATTTAAAACTGCTGGCTCCATTCAATAATGCCCGGTCCCTATTTAGAAGCATAAATTCTTGTTGTGAAGATATAAAAATATTTTTTCTGAGGAAAAAGTCTATTTTTTTTAATTACAGAATAAGTCCTTGTGTTCACTGCGATGGTATTAACTGATATAAACCTGCCAATTATATTATTGACAGAAAGCATCAGACGACCACAAAAAATATTGGTTTTTGTTCTACATGTAATGCACAGAACGGTCCAAGGGGTGGAGTTGGATTCAGATATAATTTGTCAAATTTGAGTGAGATTTTCAAGGGGTTGAAATTTTAAAATAAATGATAGTTTGACAATAATTTACAAAATTTTAGTGTTACACTAAAGTGCTGTCTTTGTTTGTTTATGATCTTTGTCATTGTTTAAATTGTCCCACCTGAAAGTCTAATGTATGTGATTTCGCTTATTTTGTCCCAGGTTGTGAGGCCAGTTGCAACTGAAACAAGCTGTTATTTATAAATATAGTTTCACATAAATTTGGCTGAAATGCAATATGCCCCCCCCCCCCTCCTCAAGAAATATGTTCAAAAGGTGAGTCATGGTTGAATTGACTGCTAAATCGATTGTTAAAATAGATTGTTAAATATATGAATTGTGCTGAAAAATTACCAGCTTTTTCCAGAAATTTCCAAAGAAATACATTATTTTTACCAAAAAATATTTTAAAAAGAGACTCACGCCGAGCTGAGTAAATCTCAAGATACCAATGACGTCCCGAAAGATATCAAAGTCCTCAAAACTCCTCCAAAATCCCCTAAAAGTCCCCCAAATTTGCCGACCCAAATAATAATCATTCACTGAAATTTAACCCCCTTCCCCCAATCCATCCCACAACTTTCTATTGTACGCACTATATATAGTATTTGATTAATTTTTCTATGACAGACGCTATGTGCCGTCTGTCCAAGCTCACTACTGGGCCAATATTGATCGCGAATAATGGACAATGTCAATATTTGCTCGGCTGTATTTCCGGCTGATCTTTTTGTGAAACATACTTTTCTATCAAAATTTTATTTAGAGGATTCACAAGACAAAACTGTGTACGCAAAGAGTAAATCTTACAGCAATTTCTTTTTTTTTTTTGGAGGGGGTTACTTGGTGCTGACAAATTTCTTGGAAGGTCATTATAGAATAGTGAATGTGTATCACATTTGGAGTGACCAAATAGGGTCACGCAATGTTCACATGTTGAAGCAAGCCATCAATAAGGTCGATTACAACACATTATTCAAAAGAGTAGGACCTGATTAATTGTTTTAAATGTGAGGTATGACATAATTATTATACACACCAGAATTGACCTGATTAATTATTATACAAATGAGTTTGACCTGATTAATTGTTTTAAATATGAGGTATGACCTAATTATTATACACACCAGAATTGACCTGATTAATTATTATACAAATGAGTATGACCTGATTAATTGTTTTTAATATGAGGTATGACCTAATTATTATACACACCAGAATTGACCTGATTAATTATTATACAAATGAGTTTGACCTGATTAATTGTTTTAAATATGAGGTATGACATAATTATTATACACACCAGAATTGACCTGATTAATTATTATACAAATGAGTTTGACCTGATTAATTGTTTTAAATATGAGGTATGACCTAATTATTATACACACCATAATTGACCTGATTAATTATTATACAAATGAGTATGACCTGATTAATTGTTTTTAATATGAGGTATGACCTAATTATTATACACACCAGAATTGACCTGATTAATTATTATACAAATGAGTTTGACCTGATTAATTGTTTTAAATATGAGGTATGACCTAATTATTATACACACCAGAATTGACCTGATTAATTATTATACAAATGAGTTTGACCTGATTAATTGTTTTAAATATGAGGTATGACCTAATTATTATACACACCAGAATTGACCTGATTAATTATTATACAAATGAGTTTGACCTGATTAATTGTTTTAAATATGAGGTATGACCTAATTAAACATCAACAAATGTTTGTTTGGGTACAAAACTGAGTAAATCTAAAGTTGTTTGGCTTTATTTGTTGCCATTATGTATGGCAAGATAGACTTTTTAGTTTAGTGTGGGTGGTAAATGTGGGTCATGAACCTGATAAACAAAAAACTTGGAATGACAAGATGTTTGTAACGGTCCTCGAGTATCACTTTTGTGATCAGTCTGCATGGCGACATATAAAAATTAATTGAATAAATTAATTTCATTGAGGTCAGCTTGCCATTGAGCAATTTGTATACAGTCACTGACTCACTGTAGTAAATAATGTTTTCTGACACATATTATAGTTTTATGTTTCACCATGTTCCCATTTATGCATTCAGCTCACCAAAAATTGGCACTTGAGGGCACCACTGTCTGCGCCTTATATTTCATAAGTCAAGTTCCCATCTCATTTGGAACAGGAACAAATTTCAACTTTGAAGATCTTTCCAATATTTTATGAACAGTAATATGATGTATCATATCAATTTGTTTTCTTTCAATACTTTGCCAGCCTATATTTCTCAGAGCTTAAAACAATACACATAATGTATTGATGTTTTATGTTGCTCTAACAGGCTATGACTGAAGCACGTGAAAATCTGATCGCATACATCATTCAAAGTCATTGTAGTGCATGTATCAAAGATGGTTTATCCTTCATTGCATGATCACAAAATAAAAAAATTTCCCCTGAGACAAACATTATTGTTTTCAATCAGTTTTCTATAAATGTAAATGGATTAATCTGGAAGAATTCAATTCAATAGCATATGTCACATCATAAAAGAATTTATCAAACATCTATGAGTTGGAGTTGTAAATATATCATAAGTTTTTTCACACATAGGCCCCCTGCCTGTTTTCATTATGAAAGATTAGATTTAGAGTTGTACTGCTCTGGTTCTGGTAAAGTTGTGCAGTTTCAATGGGGAAAAAACAACATGGAGATCGGCAATCAGCCTTTTCAAGCAGTATTTGTGCACTTTGAAAGCAAACAAATTTATTAATTTATCAAAATAGCATCATTGAGCATATTTAAAGGAACCATTTTGGCATTTATTAAGATTCCTTCACATGCCAAGCTTTGCAGCTGCAATCAGGAAACTAACGCGGTCGGCAGGTGAAAATTGACGAGGCTGACAGGTGGAAACTGACATGCTCCGGCTGAAAGACTGCGGCTGCCAGGTTTCAAGGGTGAGAACTCAAGCCTTTGTCAATTCTCAAGCAAGTTTTGTCTTGCACTTCATAAGAATGACAAAAACATACCATAAACTCACACAAGTGTGACTTATGGGCCATGAGATTGTTTAACTTGTTGCTTTAAATCTTTTTTTTACATCTTTGTGGATGTTTGTGTAAATGGTTTAATTTTCTATGCAATACCGTTTCTATCACACAAAGTACAATTATGTAATTTTAACTACATGTAATCTTAACTTCATAACTTTTATAAAAAGATATATAAATATATATATAAATCATCATTTTTCAAATCCCTTAATTAAGCAGAAAAGATTCATTAAAAAAACCTATTACTGAACTATTAGATTTAGATTTTTGGGACAATTTTATATTTTTCAGTGGCAACATGTTTCAATTGGACGTCATTAATATCCCATTCTCCTGGAATATGGACGAGTTCCTGAGCTAATTTACATCACACTATTGTCCATCATAGTATCTATCATCAACATAGATACCTTTATCACGTTGCTACGGTAACATATGCCCTCACATTTAAACAATACGGCAGGAAATTGTTCACAATACTAAAATAAATCAGTACAACTGTGTCTACCAGTGATGACAAAGCTATCTCAGTCTGTGTGGATATTTATCCAGAATGATTTGGCATTGACTGCTTTTAATAAATTTGTTTTGTGTGGAAAACAAAAGTCTGAAAATCTGGCATCTGACATGACCCATTATTAATGCATAGAAATGTGCAATATTTACATGAGAACCGACAAGTTACTGACATCTACTATAAGGCCTTTAAAAAAGTTTGTTTCCGATTTTTTTATCTGCCACAGCAAAAAAATAAAATAAAATAAAACCAGTGATTTTAAAGTTTTTATGGACTTTCAAGTAACAATTTTGTGTAAATTTTATGTTTACATTTCAATTTTTTAAAATATTTGAAGTTTTAGATAATCCTTTTTTTGGGTGAATGTTATGGAAAACAAGGATATTATATTTTTCGCCTAATAAAAACCAATAAACAAACCTCAGTATTAGATCGTTATTCACCATATATCATCTTCTTTTAAGTTTGGAACCAATGTAATAAAAATATGTATTCTACTTATTACAAATATATCAATGTTTTCTCAATCTGTGAAGTAAAACAAGTTTTGAGATTTTATGATTAAGATCAAGAAATATTTCTTTGATCAAATCAGAAATGCCCAATCTGTGAGAATAACAACTTACAGTCACGCATTGACTGTCCAAGGCATCATTGGGTCACACTCATTATCAACCAAAATAAATGTCGAAGGTCTTATAAATACTAATTAGGGGAGGCAAAATCACTGAAACCAGGTGGCCCTTGCAGGGGTCCTTGATATAGCCCTGGTAGGGGTTCTCAATATGGCCCAGGTAGGGGTTCTTTAATGATTATAAACCATTTGTTCTTAAAGAATGATTCTAATCAGATATTAATGGTTCAACTAATTGGACAACGAGAACAAGTTATTGCAGATTAATTCAAACCTACATTCCTTTGTTTTTACCTCAAAGCATCCTATTTTTTTTCATTTGCACTAGTACAAATCAAAATGTACTAGTCTGAACCTTTTTTGTATTTAGTAAGATTAATCAAAGGACAAAAGGACATTTTTACCATTACTTGGCAAATCATGAATGAATAGCTTCCAGACAGTCAGGCTAGCATCAGGGGAAGGTGTACTAGCCTGAAAGTGTTTCTACATCTCTGGGACTACAGGCTTGTGCTAAAATAAATCTCGAACTGGAAATGAACTCTCTGATTCAGGAATGCAATGTTCAGCACATTTCAGCTTTTTATTAATGTTCAGCATTAACAAATACAGAATGATCTGATATAAATGCAGTGAAATTTAAACACTTCTTTTTAACAGCCTGCAAAGTTTTACTGCTCCAAAAACATATATTTGAAAATTCTAAATCATAAGAAAAAAAAGAAAAGAAAAATTACTTAGGATTATTTACCTGTTAAGCAAATGCTTTTATGGTAAGAGTTTTAGAGACCCTGGGCTATTAGACTTAATGGGAGTGACCTCCGGATGATTATTACAGGGGGGACACTACGTAATTGAGTGTCAGGGTTATGTATTGTCAGTAATAACCTGGTCAGGGGGCTGGTCTAGATTCACAAAACACCCAAACAAAGCCGTGAAAACAAAGACGTCAATGGCTACTTATCGCTCACTATTCAATCTGTCAACAAAGCTATCGTCTTACAAAAATAACAGCACTTTTCAATGGAGGTCAAGGACGTCGGTTGTCATTGTTGCCGATTTCATCTGACTTCACTTAACCTTTGCACAGCGGACGTCGCTTTCCACGCTTCTTTGTTGCCGTAACAAGCTTTTAAATCGCATTTTCACGTCAAGACACCTGTATTTAAATGTGCCCGGCTACGATTCCCGTAACAGTGACACGGAGAGAAAGGACCAAATCGCGCCGAGACGAAGCACCCATTATACCTAATTTAGCCATTCAGAGGCGTTTTAGAGTGGCGCTTCAATCCTGCCGTGACCGCTCTCGAGATTTTTCAAGAGATTTTGATGACAACCACTCAGGCAATTTAAACAGTTTCTTATTGATTTGATGAGTGAATAAGATGCCTCACTCCAAACTACCTGACCAAAATAAAAACATCAGCTCCTCGGCTCAAAAATTTCACATCTTCACATAAAATAAAATAGTCATACTTTTATTTCTTCAAAAACATGCTTTTAACTTCATTTATTGAAGATAAATGTAGATTTTCCTTTCTCTATCCCCACAGGTTTCGGATGATAATGATAATAAAATTTGCATTATATCGTTTTCCGCATTGTTTGACTAACGCAATCAACATGAATGAGCCAAGAACAAGGAAATCCCCCCTGTGCTAATTTATCAATTGTTGTGTTCACCTGCCCGACAAATTGGCGCTTGTTATAGCGGCCATGAGGACGGAATTCATACGAGAATTACTTCACTTCACATCTGTCCACTCGCGGGCCACATAATCATTGCTGACAGACATTACCGGCTTTTCTGTGTCTCCCACTCATTAAGGCATTGTATTCTAAATAATACACCGTCATGTTCGGATTTAAATACGTTCACACACAAAATGACAAAAAAAGGGTGTCAGTCTGAATTCATAGGTTCAAACTTTTGAATGCATCTGTTCAATCTTTGTTGTTGCGTGACTGTATTTATTCATCCAAATCTCGAGCATTGTCACACACTGACCCTAAATGTGCTTATAGTTTGGCAATTATGCTTGAACCTATACATATCCCACCCTAACTGAGATCCTCTATAAGTAGATTACACTGTACTTTAATATCATTTTGAATTTTATCCAAGAAAAAACAGTGTTCTTGCTGGTGATCCAGTTATCTTTCTAATATATATATCTAGATATAACTGTAAGATCTTCAGTTAATTTGTTTAAAATTAAGCACAAAAACCTGCAGCTGTCAAGATGGGATATCTATTGCTGCTATGCTAAACTATCATTTCAGTTTCAATATTTATCTACAAAGTTTCAATAGCTATTCCAGTTTCAAAATTTTTCTCCAATGGCAGTTTGTAGTCAGTCGTTCATCAAAACTGCTTCATACTTCAACCATATAACATTTCATCTGAGAACATTTCTTTATGCACTGGTCGTAATATGCCTTTCTTTTCTTTTTGTTTTTTGTTTTTTTGTTTTTTGTTTTTTTTTCAAATTTTTTGGACACACAAACTCGATGCACAGCGCTGCAGGTGAAGCGGGTTTAATATGTTTGGACAACAAAGTACATAAAATCTTTTAGACAAGTGGTTTCTTAAAGTTAATTGTCCATAGTTCAAGTAGGCTGAGATATTCTCGTTGCTGAATGTCTTCATATATAATGAAAGAGAACAGCGATTTCCTGACATTTTAAAATCTCTTGGAACTATCCGAAAATCAGACATGGTCTCAAATCTCTAAAATTTGCCATTGATGCAAGCTAAATCAATGAACTACATTTTCACTAAAACACTTTCCTCGTCCATAATGTTCTGATTAAATATTGAGAACCACCGAAGCTTGATGTGACGAAAAGCGAATCTCACGCAAATGAGATCAGCAGAAAATCTGACAATTTAAACCAATTAACTGCATTTCAAGTCAATACACCACACAAACATGAGTTATCGGATGAAAATGATTGCAATTTTGAACAAACAAAGCCGAAATAACAGAAATTATCAGGGGCACAAAAACTTGATGACACCCTTGTTGTCACGGTACCCACATGTGGTGTCCTGGGCCCAGATGTCCCTTCAGAATTGCCACCTGAGTCTATCTATCTGTCTCCACTTCCCACAATAATACCTCGGTGTGAAATCAAAGGATTTTGATTCATGCCAATCATAAAAATCAATTCTATTTCCTGAATCATATTGACTGGAAAATGTACAAATAGTAATCTAATTGTCATTTCAATAGCATTTGTGAATGCAGAAATGCTACGATGTTAATCATGTTAATTGAAAAATAATTGAGAAAAAGTCTGTACCGATTTGGTTTCACTCAATAATGCATACCAATATGGTCAAAATCAAGAAAAAAGGAAATAAATCAAGAATAAAGGTGTTATTCCTATTCCACAAATATTTTAAATATCTTGAAAACAAAATGATCAGAAATGATCAAATTTATCAATAGATTACTGATTATTAAAATGATTGCGGTAATTTCCTATACTTACTCATCATTCTGTAGCCAACCATTATTGAAGAAAATACGGTAAATTATCCTGATAAATCTCGTAAGTTTGGTTCAAACTTTGGTGTCAAAGAATGGTAATCTTCCAATTTCATGTTTAAGATCTATAAATCTCTTTTCATTTCATGTAATTTTGGAGACAACTCTCTCAGACAAGGGAAGTATTTTACCCAATAATCTGTGAAATATTTGGTCATGTGATCAAAAAGATCATCTCACAGATTATGATCCAGGATTAGCACACTCCAGGTACATATCCACTGTCCTATTTCAGTAAATGTCCAAGTTTTGATGTCCTAGTTTTAAGTACATGTCCACTTTTTGATATCTTATTTTGCACTTACATATCCACTTTGCAATGTCCTATTTTGCACTTACATATCCACTTTGCAATGTCCTATTCTTCAGTCCATGTTCACTTCCCAATGTCTTATTTGTCAGACAAACGTTGGTTTCTCACTTGAAGAAAGCCATTAAACTTACAGAGTAATCTTATTTCTACACCAAATCTTTGAAGGCAAATCTCTCTGTACACAGGTGTAAATCTGGCATTGTTATCCCACGCTACTATTAAGGGATATCAAATAATCTCTCATAATCTCGTCAAGATTTCATCCACCTCAAATATTGACCTTTCGTGTTGTATTGTGGCAGCTCAGAGTCTGGACAGTTGATTGACCAGCGGCGAGCGCACGACTGCATCAAACCAGCCCCTCTCTCCAGTATTGCACCTGCCTGAATGGAAGGCCCCATGACATCACCTGCCTCAATAGCCAGCCCCATGACATCAGCCACTCTATTATCATCACCTAACAATGACTTTCTGTGTATTTTCTTCCTTTTTAGGTTGCAAAACATGTTATGCTTCATTGAAAAATGAATATGATGAGGTAATGTTGGACAAATTACTAAACAAATATGGATTATGTATAAGAAGTACATGAAATAATGACCTGACTTCAATCTGTGAAAATAGTAATTTACTTATAGAAATAGGTTTCAAGTACATTCTTTTTCATAAATGATAATAATTCAATTGTTCAGATCTATGTTAATTGGCAGTTTTGTGGATGTAAAACCAGCCAAGAGCCATGACTGTCATTTAATTTGACTCAACCCCACTCAAAAAAAAACAAACAAAAAAAAACAATTAATTTTTCTAAAACTTGATTTGTGAAGTTGACAACATCACTTATGTCTCCTGGGCACTCAGAGCCTAGATGAAATCTCCTCTCTGCAAAGTGGCTGTGGGGTATTTATACCTGTACGTGCGCCCTCCTGCCGAGCTGCTGGCAGGAATAGGCACGCTCCCTGTCACACCAGGTTGCGCTCACTCACCCGTGACGCGCCCCATCTCTGCCCATCATGCCGCTATCTTGTCATCATGCTATCTATCTGGTACCACTTTGTTCATCACAACATTTTTTACAAGTCACTTCCGAATCCATTTTGAAAATTTTATTTAACTTTTTTTTATACAAAAAGATTTTTATTCAAATGAGTGATTCAGAATTGTGATATCTACCAGCGAGATTTGATTATGATATATGACTACAATTTGCAAAATAGGATGCTCAGAAAACATAAAACAATCACTGAAACGCAAACGATTAAGATTAATAATTTAATTATAAAAAATGTCCTCAACAAATCCATTCAAACTTAACTGTCTAAAACAAAGAACCACACTTTTTTCAAACCTATTAGGCATAAATAGTAAATGAGGATTTGTCTGCGGTTTCACAGAACTGAAAATGTCATGACAATAAACATATTAACTATGTTTACAAGCAATCAATGTCCTCCTTATTTACAGATCATTGGTATTTCATTAAAATTTTGATAATTTTTAAAACTTTGAAGCTATTTACTTTTATTTTACTCATATTTTACCAAACAGCAAAGCTAACAATTAGGTAATTTTCTTTCCACTGTGATTGAAATTAAATTTTTTAGAATAAATCAAAGTGAGGACATTTTTTATGAAATGTAATCCTGCAAATTTGCCACCAGTAAGTTCAATATGTCAAGCGGTAAAAATGTCCCCTCAGATAATTTTGTCTGATAAGACTTGAATCTGTACAATACTGCGGTATTTTAACACCAAACTTGAATGTTTTGCCAAGATGGAGTCTTCTGAACTTCACAGCGCCTTCATCAAATATCTGCCGAAATACGTGTTCCATTCAAGAAAACTACCATCCGAAATTAATGTACTTTGTCATAATACCGCAAGTAAAAGTAAACGTTAAAAAACAAGGACATCTTTGAAGTGACGCCATTTATTTGGTATGTTCTCTTTATTGTCTATGTAACCTCAGCTCGGCTTTGATTTCACACAAATTGTAGGTGTTTAATTGTCAAATAACAGTCTGTGTAAAGTTCCCGCACAAGGAAATGAACCTCAGTGGAGAGTGGACAATGAAATGTACACTAAGGAGATAATGGCTTTAATTTCAATCTGGTCACGCTATGTACACAGTCCAGTATCAAAAGACGCCCATTCTACGTCGGCCAATTCTGATAACAAGAGCCAATTTGTAAACCACAAAAGGACAAGAGAAACTCTCCTGTAATTGAGGAGAGAAATGAGAGAAGATTGCTCAAAAATTTTCCCTTAAAAAATCCACCTGGTCCTCAGCTATGGGATTCTCCACCTGCCCGTCTATCTAAACTAACAGAGCAGTTATGGGCTCCATGTACTAGTACCACACACAGATATATATGTAAATGAAGATTTTAATTGAATACAAATGATGTCCAAAGAATGAATACATAACAGCAGAACTATATCAGTCAGATTTGTGACACCTTTCTTTTGATGTAACTTTTTTTTCCTCATATTTATTGCTGAGCAAGTGTTCTTCTAACGAATAAAACAATTAAGTTTCAAACCAAATAATATATTTTATATTGAATCTAAATGCCATAAAAACAATAAAATTATGAAAAGGATGAATCTGTTCACTATTCACCAATAAAATGGAGAATAAGTACAAATTTGTTGTACAAAATATATAAAAAATATAAATTTGGTACTTTGTCATTGCCTATATAACTCTCATTTCAAAATTCTCTGTTCACTTTAAAAGCTTTTTTCAATCTCACACAACCGACAACAGCTATCACATGGTTGATATTAAGCACCAAATTAAGTAATTCTCACTGCTTGAGTTGGGCCATGCTGCCACCTGGTGTGTTAAAATCTAATATTGGGGGTGAATTTTGTAGATATGTAAGCTTGACTCATAGTAGTAGTAAATGTTACTTTACATCCCTTCACTGCATAGAATGGTAGTTATCATATCAACATGTTGAAACACAAGCAGTGAGAATTCTTAAGCAATCGGAGGGTAATGATAATTAATAATGAAATTTAAAGGAAAAACTTAATCACCTTTTTGTCCGAAAGCTCGCCCCTCTCGAAAAGGCCCCATGGCAGGAGTGCTCCAGAAGTATACTCCATGCTCTGCTAAGGGTTGGTGGTCATGGCTCCTCTGAGATTTGGGAGATTTTAATCCCGGAACAATCTCCCTAACAGACTTTGGTGATATCGCTCCAGGATTCTGAAGTTTTGAAGGAGATTTTGATGACCTCAATTTTGGGTTATCTTGTTCCATAGATTTGGATGATCTCAATCTTGGATTATAATGATCCATATTTGGTTTTGGTGATCTTAACTTTGGATTATCATGTTCCATAGATTTCGTTGACCTTGACCTTTGATTATCATGTTCCACAGGTTTGGTTGACCTTGATATTGGATTCTCATGTTCCACGGGTTTGGTTGACCTTGACCTTGGATTATCATTTTCCATAAATTTGGCTGACCTTGACCTTGGATTAGTATATTCCACTGGGGAATTGGGTGATCTCAAATTTGTAAATCCCAAGGGTGATCTTAACCCAGGACTGGGATAATCCATGAGGGTCCCTGGATTACCATAATCTGGATGAGATCTGGATGTCTCATAATCCAGAGAGGACTGAGGTGAATAGTACCCACTGTCAGAGTTCAATGACCTTGGAGAGTCTAATCCAGGATTAATAAAGGGTCTGGGTGACCTTGGATGGTTTAATCCAAGATTAACAAAATCTATGGGTGACCTTGGATGGTTTAATCCAGGATTAACAAAGTCTCTGGGAGATCTTGGAGAGTTTAATCCAGGATTAACAAAGTTTCTGGGTGACCTTGGAGAGTTTAATCCAAGATTTGCAAAGTCTCTGGGTGACCTTGGAGAGTTTAATCCAGGATAAGCATAGTCTCTGGGTGACCTTGGAGAATTAAAACCAGGATCAACAAAGTCTCTGGGTGACCTTGGAGAATTAAATCCAGGATCAACAATGTCTCTGGGTGACCTTGGAGAGTTTAATCCAGGATTAACAAAGTCTCTGTGTGACCTTGGAGAGTTTAATCCAGGATTAACAAAGTCTCTGTGTGACCTTGGAGAGTTTAATCCAGGATTAGGAAAATAGAGCAGGGGTGTGGGACTCACTGATCCAAAAAGAGGAGAATTTTGTGGACTTTTTCCTTGCGGCGGTAAATTTTGAATATTCAAATGTAAATTTGGAGAATGCATTGTGTTTGACCTGAAGATTTCGTAAGACATCTGTTTATGATGGGAACTATGTAAATTTGATTGGTGCCACATTTCAAATTCATCTTTTGAAATGGAAGGCTTTTTGATCGAGGATGTATCATGCTTTTGAGGTTCATCTTTCGGAGAAAGAGACTTTGGCGGACTAGTCCGGCGCTGCCTGGGCATCAACAAAGGTGAATGTTCAGCACTAGAGGGTGCCACGTATCCCTTTGACCTTGACTGGGTGAGTCTATTCATGGTAGGGGTGTGAGGTGGTGAGGAGCAGGGGGTGGGAAGGAAATTCCCAAAGCAGTGCTGGTCCAGGGTGGTTGCAACTCCTAATTTGGATGGCATCATGAAATCTATCAACCGGTTCCTATGGTTACTCGTAAAACTCCATTATACTTCTGAAATATACAAAAATTCAAAGTCTTAAAATATTTCAAAGTCTCAAAACTATTTAAAATCTCAAAACAATTCAACTTTCAATAGTTTCAAAACAATTCAACTTTCAATAGTCTTAAAACAATTCAAAGTCTTTACTCTTTCTTCAAAGTCTTATTTGCCTCATTATTAATTAGATCAAACGCTCATTTGAAAGTTTTTGATGAACAAGATAAAGATAAACTGATTATCTCTTTTTTTCAATTTCTGAAACCAATATTTAAAAAAAAGAACACAAGAAAATAGTGATTCAAAGAAATGATTAGTAAAATTACAAGAAAATACAGATCTGGTTTTCTGATGCGAGAATAGAAGCATACGGACTCTCAGGTATATTTATCTCACTAAATAAAAATATCTTCCTGCGAGATATAATTTAACAATCATTCTACATTTGATAACAGCAGTTGGTCACTCAATGCACTTTCCATTCTAGTAGTTGACCAAAATTCTATGTGCAAACAATCTCTGATTGAATCATAAAACCAAAATATCTGGATCGTGACAGACAAAGGATTAGTCCTGGAGGTCCAGGTGAGAATGGCAGACAGCTCGTTAGTTGCCGGTAACAACCAGATTTACAGGTAAGTCATCCTTTGATGGCCGATCCACAAATAAAATTGCACATCTGTTCTGGGCATTAATATGATCTTAACTGGGACTAGACACAGAAATCTTCTGACATTGACTCGTGTCAGAATGCAGACATGTCGGAGCAATGGCACTAATTGCTCCGACGCAGATTTGATCAGATTCTATGGTTCAGAAATGAACAACTTGGGCATGTATCTATTCACCAAGCCCCAGATGTGGACTTCTGCAAATCATAGTCTGGCTGTCCTTGGCTACGGTATTTATGACACCCTTTTGTCATACATACCACATACACCGTGTAAATAACAACATAGCAACATACTGGGGCATGATTGAAGGTTTTAATCATTACATTCCTAAATTCAATATAGGCTGATTGCCGATCTCCATGTTGTGTTTTTTTTTTCCGCATTGAAAATACACATCGGAACTGCACAACTTTACCGGATCCAGAACTGTACGACTCCTCTAATTAAATCACTGATAATGGACATTGGCTGGGGCCTAAAAAGGCAAGCTTTAACTCTCATAGGTCATGTGACATGGTCACATGGTATATTTGATGCCAGACAGATCTTTGTTAGATTATATGATGGAATTATCCCGTCTTGGTTTTGTGCCCCCCTTCTTTCACTACCCTCCCCCCCCCCATCCCCAATTATGATAACACAGAGCTATGGTCATCTGGTCACTTTATAATCCCCTTTAATCCTGCTCTCTTAATCCACTCATGCCTTTTGTAAGCCCCACAGACCTAATTGTGTATGAACATCTGTCTATAAAGTCTAACTTATCAGAAACCAGGTGATTCCTTAAACATTTTAGATATATGTACAATGTCTTATCAAAGCAAAGTTTAGCTTTTATCGAAATAATTACACTCAAACACTATTACTGTTGTTTTAAAACATTTCATTGGTTATAAATAAAGACAGGGAACTAAAAGCTGTGCACTTAACTAATGGAAAGCTTAATCAAACCAACTAGACCCAACTTTTTTCATTGTGTTTTATTCTCGGTTGAGTACTCTATCATAAAATATCCTCCTGAACATTGCAATTGATTGCTTTCTAAGCAGTTTATCACATTGCAACATTGTGTTGACATCAGAGAGTTTAAATTGACAATAGAGCCTCGACATAGGTGTTAAGCAAGTGTTGCGAGCCATTGTTACGAGCCAGCATGTTGAGCCACAGGGATGGTCAGTCAGCGTCCCTGCATGGTCAAGTGGTCAAGCCACTGAGTGCCACCTTGAAATAGACAATGCCAGCTGTCTGTTACTTTCCGATACATAAGGTTCAGTGGAGTTTGGAATAAAACGGGAGCATCCGGAAGAATCCGGAATGCGCGGAGAATGGCCGGTCAAGTGCAACCAAGGAGCATCACCTTGCGCTTGAAACAATATTTGACTAGAAGACTTCACGGGCTGTTCCAGATGCCAAATCCATGGCCTGTACCAGATTAAAATATTCATGGGCTGTTCCAGAAGATTAGAAGCAGATTCATGGGCTTTTCCAGATCATCAGAACCAGTCCAGCTTAATGCATGCATACATTCACTCAAATCTGTCAACTCTTCAAAAATCTGTCCAATGCCTCTCTCCTGTCATATCAAAATCACTATGCTTCAAATAAAATCTTATTTGGTTCCTATGACAACCAGAGGTTTAAAATCATTGTAGGCTAATTGGGTGACAGTGTAGGACAGAGCAACCAAAGGGTGAAAAAGGCAAGAATAGCTGGATGATGACCACAGTCACAGTCCCAAACACATAGCAGACAATGGGTTAAATTCTTCTGTCTGATACCCAACACAAAGCAAGCAGAACTACATCAGAGCATTATGCTTGCCAAATACTAACCGTAATGATGCAATAAACACAAAGTGCGAAACAGCAGGGGGCACTTCACAGACATAACTCAGGTAGGGGGACACTTCACACAGACATAACTCAGGTAGGGGGGACACTTCACACAGACATAACTCAGGTGGGGGGGGGGGGACACTTAACACAGACATAACTCAGGTGGTGGGGGGACACTTCACACAGACATAACTCAGGTGGGGGGACACTTCACACAGACATAATTCAGGTGATGGGGGACACTTCACACAGACATAACTCAGGTAGGGGGGACACTTCACACAGACATAACTCAGGTGGGGGGGGACACTTAACACAGACATAACTCAGGTGGTGGGGGGACACTTCACACAGACGTAACTCAGGTGGGGGGACACTTCACACAGACATAACTCAGGTGGTGGGACACTTCACACAGACATAACTCAGGTGGGGGGGGGCACTTAACACAGACATAACTCAGGTGGGGGGACACTTCACACAGACATAACTCAGGTGCTGGGGGGACACTTCACACAGACATAACTCAGGTGGGGGGGGACACTTAACACAGACATAACTCAGGTGGTGGGGGGACACTAAACACAGACATAACTCAGGTGGTGGGGGGACACTTCACACAGACGTAACTCAGGTGGGGGGACACTTCACACAGACATAACTCAGGTGGGGGGGACACTTCACACAGACATAACTCAGGTGGGGGGGGACATTTCACACAGACATAACTCAGGTGGGGGGACACTTCACACAGACATAACTCAGGTGGGGGGACACTTCACACAGACATAACTCAGGTGGGGGGACACTTCACACAGACATAATTCAGGTGGTGGGGGGACACTTCACACAGACATAACTCAGGTAGGGGGGACACTTCACACAGACATAACTCAGGTGGGGGGGACACTTAACACAGACATAACTCAGGTGGTGGGGGGACACTTCACACAGACGTAACTCAGGTGGGGGGACACTTCACACAGACATAACTCAGGTGGTGGGACACTTCACACAGACATAACTCAGGTGGGGGGACACTTCACACAGACATAACTCAGGTGCTGGGGGGACACTTCACACAGACATAACTCAGGTGGGGGGGACACTTAACACAGACATAACTCAGGTAGGGGGGATACTTCACACAGACATAACTCAGGTGCTGGGGGGACACTTCACACAGACATAACTCAGGTGGGGGGACACTTCACACAGACATAACTCAGGTGGGGAGGACACTTCACACAGACATAACTCAGGTTGGGGGGGACACTTCGCACAGACATAACTCAGGTGCTGGGGAAACACTTCACACAGACATAACTCAGGTGATGGGGGACACTTCACATAGACATAACTCAGGTGGGGGGACACTTCACACAGACATAACTCAGGTGGGGGGACACTTCACACAGACATAACTCAGGTGGTGGGGGGGACACTTCACACAGACATAACTCAGGTGGGGGGGACACTTAAGACAGACATAACGCAGGTGGTGGACACTTCACACAGACATAACTCAGGTGGGGGGACACTTCACACAGACATAACTCAGGTGCTGGGGGGGACACTTCACACAGACATAACTCAGGTGGGGGGGGGACACTTAAGACAGACATAACACAGGTGGGGGACACTTCACACAGACATAACTCAGGTGGGGGGACACTTCACACAGACAAAACTCAGGTGGTGGGGGGGGACACTTCACACAGACATAACTCAGGTGGGGGGGACACTTAAGACAGACATAACGCAGGTGGGGGACACTTCACACAGACATAACTCAGGTGGGGGGGACACTTCACACAGACATAACTCAGGTGATGGGGGGACACTTCATATATACATAACTCAGGTAGGAGGGATACTTCACACAGACATAACTCAGGTGGGGAGGACACTTCACACAGACATAACTCAGGTGGGGGGGGGACACTTAACACAGACATAACTCAGGTAGGGGGGACACTTCACACAGACATAACTCAGGTGATGGGGGGACACTTCACACAGACATAACTCAGGTAGGGGGGACACTTCACACAGACATAACTCAGGTTGGGAGGACACTTCACACAGACATAACTCAGGTGGGGGGGGGGGGGGGGCACTTCACACAGACATATTAAATTTGGATAAAATTTGAAATCTTTCCACCACACCAGTATTGGTCTTATTTTTTCAGATATCTATATGGTCATATTGAAAATCTGACCAAACAGTCACATAAACTAGTGGTCTTGTGTGACTAAATTGTGTCATGCATAAGGTATGTGTGACCCAATAATGCCACATGATGAAGATGTGTGACCTTACTTGGTCATGCTCTGGTGTGACCACATAGAGGTTTGACTTGGACCGGTCAAGGGTAAAGTGATTAGTTGAAAAATTGCATGTAAAATGTCGTCGATTATTTTCCCGTTTTTTGCATCTATTCGTGGCATTTTTCTTATTAATATTCATAAGTTCCTAATTTGGATTGGAACATTCCCTGCGGACTGGCACAGAACACACTTGCAGTTCCTAATTATAAACAAGCGATTTAAAAGGCCCAGGTAACAATACATTCTGGCAACATGAAAAGTCCTCATTCATTTTCACACTAAAAAAAATGTTCACAAAGCGTTAACTCAAAAACAGAGATAAAAACGGTGAATATCTGCAGGGTACTGTCGTAGAGGCTGCTGCAAGCCAAATTACTGATTTATTGCAGAAAACGAGAGGAAAGATCTCTGCTTTTAAATAATCAAAATCATCAATCATGTTCACTTTTATAAAAGCTTTAAAAGGATACCAACCTAAGCATTCATGCCAGTTCCTGTTATTATTGCAAAAAATGTCTGCGGTTCAAAGCAGTTCAACTTTAAACTGCAACAACCATGAGGGTATGTACCCTTACAGTATGTTCAGGAAGTCAGAATAATTTGGCTTTTCTCTTCTCGTAGCTATATTCTTTTATAATGATAAAAAATCTGTGTTCATCAAAGTTTCTGTAAGTTTCTTTCAGAAGAGTTCATTGTCAACTCAGACTTTTATTACATCAGGTTTGTTTTCGCTGTGAACAATATGATATCCCACATCGGTCAGGTCCATGAAAGAAACTTCTCACTCCTCATGTTTCAATGCATCACGAAGTGGTGAACAGCTTATCCTAATCCCAGGAGATAGGATTAAAACCAAAATATATCCCTAATCCTATAGGGGGAGCGAGTTTGAATAATATCAATAATAAACATATATATCACTTGTCTCCAAAATTGATAATTTCTAGTTTTCTCCACTGATTCACGCCAAAGTTCTGATCCAAATTTCCATTTGTCACTTTATGCAGTGGTCAACTTTTTAAATCCGCAGAGAATGTTTGAGAAATCTGTCACTGATTAAGTTAGTGTGTCAACTCAACATCCATATATCAATAAAATATGTGATCTTCCAAAAATATATAGGATCTTCCAAAAACCTCAAATATGTGCATTCAAAGAGAGATTTTTCTCTCCGCTTTAAAGCAAAGAATATTTGCTATTTGAGATCCCATACATCCATTCAGTGAGGAATGAAGGCATTCTCGCAAGCCTCTATATAATTAGGTCCGTGGTTTACGGTGCTATGCTGGTAGCGGGTGTGTGCGGTAATGACCATCATCTCATCGTGGCTGCCGTGTGCGCGTGTGTGTAACCACTCAAGTTGCTACTTGAACGAACACGACCCGCATGACACCAAAATCGTGCCACTGCGTTACCGTAAACTCCCTAAAATGTGCATACAGCACTCTCTCCTTGCTGTCATAGAATTACTTCTATATATATATATATATATATATATATATATATATATATATATATATATATATATTTGCATGATACAGAAGTAATTATTGTGCATGATATTTTATCAAATGAACTTATAACCAACATCCTGTATTGATCTAAATAATATTAATGTAAATCATACTTTAAATCTTAACACATTAGAAGAGTAAATGATGTTGGTAACAGGGAGAAAAATTAAAATGTTAATTCTATATTTGGGGGGCTTGAGGCTTTAATAGTGCGATTTACGGTAAATGTCCTGAATACCACCAGCCAGCATGTGCTGAAGAGGCGAGGCTGCTCGAGTCAAAGATAAAGCCCCCTATGACAATAGCCAAATCCAGCTCCCACCCCAGGGTTGGTTGCCTGCCTGAATTAAAACTCAGTCAACATTTTCATGCTTAATCTATTATTTACAAGAATGTTTTGTCTGAATTCGTTACATTTTGTCCAACATTGCCACATTGTAAATGTCATTGAAATTTGAACTCCGATCTCTATAGCTCAGGTTTCTACATGCATCTATCAATCATATTTATCAGGGGAAAAAAATTTTTAAAAAATTTTTGTATGAGGATTCTCAATGACTTGTATATTCACTTAAACTATTTTAAACCATCAAGGACAAATATCTCAATTTCTACAGTTTTGATACTTGTCATGCTAATGTTGTTCAATATGCCTAAATTGAAATATGTTCTCTTTTGGATCATAGGAGAAAGCCAATTCTTATAAATTTACTACTTTCTTAGATATTCTAAATCCAAACATTCTAATTTTTAGGGCAAAATGTTGTATATAGCATGAAATCTCAAATATCCAAATCCCACATGAGTATGTGTAAAATCGTATAAAATATAATATAATGGGATAACAACAGGTTAACATTAAAATTTAACTTACATCTGTTTGAGACTTTGCATCAGGTACATACAAGTGAACTCACAAGGTAACGTTTGATCATATATACTGTATCATGCGTGTAAAGAATGTACAACACAATAAACACTGAGCAAAAGTTCTGCATAATCAGATGAAGTCAATATGAACCTTTTTAGTCACATTTACATGTGACGTTTACGCATGACTATATTTGGTCATATTTATGCGTGACCTTATTTACCGGTAGTCATATTTCTACATGACTATATTTAGTCATATTTATGCGTGACCTTATTTAGTCATATTTCTACATGACTATATTTAGTCATATTTATGCGTGACCTATCAGAAGGTTGGCTCTGACTGATCATCATCATGTAGACGTTGACTATTTCTCTTCTAAGTCACAGAGTGTACACATTATGAAACATATTTTCAGTTTAACCATAATTAAAGGTATTTGCTGAGTTACACAATTTTCTAGCCAATAACCCAACATTTCTTTATCCACTTGACAGATCTTTGTGACATTCCGGGCGTACGGTCGCTGCGTTCATCCTGGTTCTGATGATAATATCAACCTCCAATATGTTAATCCCTGTGTCTGTTTGCTATCCACTTCACCGGATTATCCCAGATTATCTCAGATTAGCTATTGTTTGGAGACATGTCTGGTCACAAACTGACTTTAGATATATCCTTTCAGTGCCCTCAGACCCTGAGTGGTTTGACCCTTTGTGGAAGAATGCTTTTATATTCAAGGAGAATTTTTTAACTGGCATTTTTGACAATCTACTTATCACAGCTTTGACTGAGTTGCAGCCCCCTTCATCAAGTATGGACCCTCACAGCATAAAAAGGTTCATAATGGAAGGTAACAGTAAAATCACAGCTGAGCTTATGTAACTCTGCCAATTGCTACTAAAACAACTTATTCCAGGAGAATAAAAAAGCAATTCATTTTGGTCCAACAGGAAATATAGAACTTTGATGAAGTTCCTTCCTTATTTCACCTATAACATTGAAATCTCTATCAATTAGGTTTTATTCTCATGAGAGGGTGAAATATGTTTGGAAATAAAAACATTTATCAAACTCTGCTTAACATTGGAAGTTAATTGTTAACAGAGAGGTTACTATTTTTATTCAGTGAGGTTACTATTCTCATTCAAGCCAATATTAATGAGATGTGCATTTATTGACACTTTTTCCTTTTTTCTATGAATGATGGAAGCAACAGAGAGGTTGAGAGGCAATTAAATCAGTCGGTTGCATTTTATTGTCACCACTTATACAATTTGTCACGGAAACAAGTGTGACCTATTCTGACATTTATAAAATGACTGAAACCTTTGAACTTTTGTGCAGCCTCGGTGTTTGACATATATAAACATGAGCACTTTTTGCAATTATCATCTCCGTTCAATAGGTCTCCAGAAGTCTAAGATGGGGAATAGGATAGCAATATTTGTAGCCATTTTAGCAAATTCTAAGCAATAAGCAAATAATAACCCGAAGAAATGATTCTAAAAAAACACTCAAATTAATTAAATATATTGTACTTCTACAATTTTAATATTTTTGCTTGCATATGACTGAAACTCACTAACAAATATAATTTAGAGTATTTTGAGGATTTTGTTGATAAATCAGCAGTTTCTTGTTGCACCTTGTGAGACACGTGACGATAGTCTAGAGTTTATTAGCTCAGCTGTGAGATGTGTTTGCTTTATGCTGATTATATAAACACTTCAAGTCTGCTACTCAATCATCAGCACCCCCTGGTGAGAAAAACGAATTCTTAATTACCTTGGATGTTCTCGTTCAGCTAAAATGTTTGTAGAATCGCTTGGCCACACCTTGGTATTAGAAATCCACATTTGTCAACTTTATCGTTTGTTATAAATAGTCCCGGCATGCAGCTGGGTGTTCAGATGATCTGTCCAGCGTGACACATACCTGGATGTCAAAGTGAGAAATGTCTCTTCACAGAACGGTTGTCTGGCTGCATTTCATGTTAGTCACCCGGGAGATAGGTCCGGCACGCGCGCTCGGCAAGAACGCAGCCAAGAGTCACTGCTACCGTAAATGCGAGAGTACAGGCTTAGGCTTATAACCAAGGGCTTCTATGCCGGCTGTAAATTCTTAAATGGGAATTTAAGACACATAAATCATCATTTGATCATTTTGGCTTTTGTGCGGATGGTTCATATATTTGTAGCATGTTATACGCACTTAAGCTTAATAATGCATTGGTTGTACATGTACAACAAATGTATATTTTGAAAATGGAAACTTCTGTGCAATTTCAGATATCAACTTTGAGTCAAACGAACACATTTGACCTCAGTATTTTTGGTGTTACATTTTCTCTAAGATACAAGTGACACAGCAGAAAATAGTGTTATGGTCTGGGTTTCGTTGTTTAGGAAATTTAATTATTTGAGTAAATATGGCCACAAACAACAATCATATCAATGCATGTCACTGTTACGTGCAAGTTTAATTTTCCTGTACTAAATCTGAATATGTCTGGAAATATACAACAATACTTGTAAATGCACAATGTAATGATGAAACAATATTGCCACGGAACCATCCAAATATATTGGAATGAGTTGTCAAGAAGCTTGAATGAGGTTCAATTAAAACAAGTCTGTTTGCCAGCATGTGGCCAAGATTCGAATACTTGGCTAGGACAATAACTTTGACCTTGATTGAGAAAGGTGAACATATGCTATTGATTTTTAGCTGGAGATCGAACCCATGACCTTTGCATTACCACAGATGAATTGGTGCTGATAAACTTGCACTCAAATTCGCCGTGGTCCCATCATGCTCATGCGATAATGCACATGGAATCTTCCTCAGTCACTCTTCCGCAAGAACAGGACATTGAGTCCCGATTACAATCTTGTATTTGACCGAATAAACTCATATATGCATTATTTGAGCGAATATTTGACTGAGTTACAAGCAGACAGTTTAACTGCCACACCTTTGCTGAGAATAATAGGCAGTGGCGTACTGTCTCAGCAGGTGACACTTATGTTCCTTTCATCAAGAAACATGCAAAACTTACATGGATAGCCCGATGACTTATATGAAGCTGGGATGGAGATTACGGTAAATAGAAGTGGCCTTTCAGTGCTGAGAGAACATCACGCAGCGGGCTGGCATGAGGCTGTCCCGCATACGGTGGTTCCCCTTGGTGGCAGGTATCAGAACTGAGTCAGAATTGACTCTGTGTTGGCCCCCGTTTCAGGTAAACTCCCCTCTCCTCATCCGCCTTAATCACCGCAAGGTAATGTAAATATTTCCCAGGTAGAGACCAGAGAAGCGGCACGTGTTGGGCAACAGGGTTTTATTTAGCAAACCTATCTACTCCACAAACAGAACAGAGAAAACAAACGGTTAGTTTTAACCGTTAACACTCCATTCTTTTTATCAAGACAGCGTCCCCCGAACTCGGATTCAAGCTTGAATGAAAGGTCTATTTGTCCTGAGAGCAATAATAAAGTTATATATAGTTATATTGCTCTCAGGTTTGTCGAGGTCAGGGAAAAATATAAATGAAAATTGGGGTCTATCTTAGTAAATACGTTAGATGGATACCATCGTATAGGCCCCCTGCCAGTCTCTCCGACCAATGATTAAATATAGTGGAGTTGTACAGATCTGGTTCCGGTAAAGTTGTACAGTTCCGGTGTGTACTTTTCAATGGGGAAAAAAAACAACATGGAGACCGGCAATCGGCCTATGGCTTGATAAGGATCACAATGGGATGAGGGTCACAGGGGACGGGGATCACAAGGGACGGGGATCACAAGGGACGGGGATAAGAAGGGACGGGGATCACAAGGGACGGGGATCACAAGGGTTCACAAACCCTCCTATTTTGTTACTACTCAATTTCAAGGGTCAGATTCATTATTTGAACGTGATTTTGATTTCCTATCATTACAGTCAAGCTGGATTTGCTGATATTAAAGATCTTTATCTGAAAAAACCCACATTACATACTTTACATTGAGGATTTTATCATCATGGAATCTGACTTTTATGTTCATGAATAATTTTGTCAGAATCATGTAGAATTCATGCCAATTTACCTAATTTTCTTGTTGTTTGAATATTTGATATACCTTGGCGATGATTTGGAGATATACTGTAATGACACAAATTGTGCGGGTTAAGTTGTTCATAATTCATAGCCGATGCAGTACATGGAAAAAAAATCTTGACAATTTTTTTTTTGCTAAATTTGTTAGACATTTACACAGAATGAAGCTGCATTGAAACTAATGCGCGAATGAATATGTGTAAGCAATATTTCACCATCGAAATGTTTGTCAGTTTGTGTGTGTTTTGGGCCAATAAATTTCACGGTTCCTTGTCCGGCTGTGCAATAAAATTGTGACGATTTTTTTAATGTTGCTGTGCATTCTCCTTGACAAAAAAATTTATAACCCTGAACCAAACAACCCTTTTCCTATCTTTTCAATGAGATTATCTGATGTCAAAAACCCCTATCTCCAAAATATAATAAAAGCCAAGTGTGAGAGCACCTGATGTCCCCAATAAAATGCGTTGCATTATTGATATGGTACCAGCAGAATCGCGTCATCTGACAGAAAACTGCTTGTTATTCATAGAAAAATTACACACTTATTTCTTTGCACAATATTGAAATAAAAGAAAAGGCAAAATCTAGATCATGAAATTTTCAAATTTAAACCGTCACTACGATAAGGTATGTGACAAAGTAAAAACATGTGCAATCATATACTTGTCATACGTTTTACACAACGTTAAGGAATTGTTTCACTCTATAGATAGATATTGACATGTGACTCCAAATATATTTATCAGATAATTTAAGTTAATATTTGATAGGATTTCAAATAACTGATTTTTTTTTGTTTTAATTTGAAATTGTTGTGCATTTTACAGACATTTCCTGTTTTATATAAACTCATGATAATGACATACGAATAATGAATTTATGTGTGTGGATGTTGTTTTTTTTCTTCTTCTTTTTTCTTCTTTATCCAGACTAAACTTTCCTTTCCGGTTGGATTTGCCAAATGAGATGAATTTTCCACATAATCTGGAATTTTCCACATAATCTGGAAATACATGAACAGTATGTACCTGGAGGTTATGTGCTTGGTATATCGACGAATGCTAGTTTCTCTGAACAAAGGAGAAATGCTAATATTTCATCATGATGCAACCTCATTATAACCAGACATAGGGCAGGTCTATGGACCAGCTCTATTTTCCCATGATGCATTATTCCACCTGGTGATTACTGGCTCACAGACCGGAAGTAAACATTCTCTGTACTGAAGCAAATATTAGCAGACAATCACACCCGCCGAGTGGACAATGGAATCTTCCGATGAGCTGTGTGCGTTACGTGGCACTGGGATATTGATCGTGGTGGACCAATCTACTTTATTACAAGGGGGGTGGGCGGGGGTGGTGGGATGGGTGGAAGCGTCTATGGGGGGACAGACCAACAATAATTTCTAATTTAACAGGGACAATTTGTGTTATTTAAGACGGTGGAGAGTAAATTAAAACAAAAACAAAAATAAAAAATCTGCATGATTTCTTTTGTTGGATATAGTCTTATTCAAGTGTATTAAAAAGTAGTTTTTCAGAATTTTAAATGTATCAGATGGAATCCTGTCACCGGGACATAAAGCCCATCTCTTTGCGAAAAGAAATTCATACCACAGTGACCACTGCAGAAATGCAGTTGAGATTTTAACCTGATCATATGTTGAGCACGTCTTGTTGTAGCCATTGCAACTGAGCTGAAAGTAGTTTTTTTCACCTCATCTTGTATTCCTATTAATTTTCAACACTTTCAGAGTGCTTTTTTGTTTTCTGGGCATGGATCACGTTTTGTAAAATAACGTCAGTAGGGGTCATATGAACACAATTTTCTCTATACGAGAGGTAGAGGATCTACTCATTTAATAGAAGTAGTTTTTGCTCAGTTTTGACAGACCCTGTGAACATCATGAGTGAAAAACATGAAATATTTTGCTGTCAGTCACAGTATCAACTGTTAAACGTGGAGGCAAGCACAATGTCTGACTTTGACATCCACTTGAAACTAACTTCCCTTTAAAATATTGTGTGCTCAATTAATATTCCGTAAAACATGTTTCATTCTTTATTTCACACTCGCATGAAATACTGCTTATATTGTTGGTTATATTTAAGACAAGCCTTTTCAGATTTTCTTACTCAGGTAATTGGTTCCTCCGATAGCAAGGCAAATTATATTTAATTTGATCAGCAGTTTCCTTGTTATTTTCATCCCACCATGCATTTGGGAGCTTGTACTTCAGTGAGGCTAGGTTTCTGCGTTCAATAAGCAAATGTATTATAGGGAAGTTCTAACCAATTTCACCACACATTAACATTTGAAAAAAATACTCTGGCCAAACTGATTTTGTCAGTTTGAATTCAAAACAATTTATGAAATATCTAACATATCCCAGCAATGTTCTGAAATGCATTGGAGGATTAATCCTAATTACCCTTGGTTTACATGGTGATGCAGAACTCAAAGATCAAGGTCTCAGCAATTATTTTACCCTCACCATTTTTTTCATTATAGATTGTTGCCTTTCCATGCGCATAGCAACGCTTGGCAACATTCGACCTGGTTGCCATGGCATTCCTGTTGATAATCTTGTATGGAACACCAGAACACCCTGACATAACTGACACATGTGTACAAACATTCCCAGCATGCTTTGCACCCATCATGCATTACTGTGTCACCACTTCCGGTGTATATCTTCCTGTCTATTCAACATTTGTTCTTGGTCTGTGTGCCAGGTACAAATGTCAATATGTAATATATCATGTTTAAACTATTCTGTTCACCTCCCCAGGGTTGCTTTACTTAAGCTTCTAGATTTGTAGCACACATTCTAATGTAAGTGATTTATCTATATAGCATTCACAAAGGTCATCAGAGAAATATTTTGATTGGATACTCTCATCTTGATGTGTTTATAACATTAACAAAACACATTTATAAATCAGGTTTCTAAATTGGTTTTGGTGACTAATTTGAGAAGTTTAGATATAATAAAAATAGGTGGGATCAGTAAGAAAAGACTCTTGTGGACCTCAATACTTTTATAAAAGGGCATTGATGAAATTGTGAATAAATTTAAATCAAGCCTCTAAGCTTGTGTCGTATATTTATCAGTTCTGAACCGAACAGTTTATAATCATACCTGAACATATGGTTAAAATGTGTCTCTTCAATGAAATGAAATATCATGATCCATCTGCAACGCACCAAAGAAAATTAATGTTATTAAAAACAAAAAAGGATAATATTTCCATGGGTCAATGCTTTATCAGAAATCATTTATATACCTCATGTTCACATGTCCAGCAAAGTAGCTTCATTCAACAATAGAAGTATTTATTTGTGTATTAATAAGCATCTCACAATCTGACTCAGTGTGGGGTGGATGTTAGTATTCTCAGATAGGGAGGCACTTATGGGTGCTCCGGAAACACTTAAGATAGGGACAGCATGTTTTGAGTTATGGGGTCATCTACTGGCAAAACAGACCTGACCTCTACGAGCACACAACGCGGTCCTGAATTCTAACTGCTCGAGTGGGCCCTGCTGCCACCTGGTGAGTTAAAATCTGCCATGCATGGGGAATATTGTAGACATGTACGATTGACTCATATTAGTAACAAATGTTGATTTTCATGTCATTTTCTTTCAATCAATTGATAACATTCATGACTCTAGATCTCTTTTTCTTCTTCAAGATTCTAAACCTGATTAGTTTTTTTTCAGTACACTCACGTATTGTCAAAATACTAATGTTTTCCTTTTACAGAAGAAAGGTTGTCATCATATCAGCTGTCATGTCTACAAACTTGTCCCACCATGCATTGTAGCTGACACAAGAGACCCTTGGTGGGTCATAAATGTTGAAACTCAAGCAGTGAGAATGCTAAATACTATAATCTAATACAAAACGATTTGTTTGAATTATCGTTTGTTTGCATGGATCAAAATTATGGGATATTTGATGTTAAGTTTTCAAATTTCTTTCCGAAAAAGGAAATTATTTCGCAAAAAGGACGTGCCAAAAATCAATTAAATATTGAAATGAAAATTTCTTTGTTTTGTATAATATGGATATCATATGTGGAAATACATTTATGAATGATCCATCACAGATTCCTGTGATAAACTATAACTCAATATAAAGAAATCAAATAAATCTTCCACACATTTCTGATTTTTTTTCTGTAATATTTTACTTGGCTGTCGGATTGAATAAATAATCTGAACAAAATTAAACCACTAATGACAGACATACATCTTCTAATGTGTCACATGATCTGGCTTGACCTATTTATCTTGTTTGATGTGTGAAAATATCAGTCTGAGACAGTGGATGTTGGCAAGAAAGTGAGATATCTGCACCATCCTTGGTTTTTCCAAGCTTTTTTCACTGTCTGTTCTGATATTGGTTCTGTTTCAAAAATACAAACTGACAGACTGTCACTCAGTGTAGAGGAGAAGGCGTGTATGCTCTGTGGACCATTAGAGTAATATAGACTTGATTTATTATATTGAAAAAATATATTATATTACTCTAGGCCTGGCTCCAAAGTCGGGTTACAAAACCAGGCTGTTTCATTCACCGTGGTTATATATATATATATATATATATATATATATATATATATATATATATATATATATATATATATATATATATATATATATATATATTCTCCTTGTAACTAACAACAATGCAGGAGACAAGAGACAGAATCAATATTTGATCTTTGATCTTTGGTCAACATGATAATCGTATTCAATTAATTGATTTTGTCAGAGCCCATCTTAAGAGATGCTATGTTGCCAATTACGTAAGGGACACGGCGAGTTATCTGGGATTTATGTTGTGGATTATCCGACAGATTAGCTTAATCTTGTCTGGATTATGTCATGTAGCTGACAACTATAAACACGTACTAGTCTGGAGAGAGGCTCCCCTTCAGAGGGTACATTACCTGACAATCTAGAAACAGAATCATGTCAGATATGTTATTATGAGAACACATTTTATCAGTATCTGTAAAAAAATATATTACTATATTTGTTTAATATCAGTAAATTCCTGACAATTTAGATGTTTTTGTGTTTTTTTTTATAGATATCTCAACATATTTTATTACATTACTGGGTATATTTCCTCACATAGATTCCAAGTTTTAAACTGTTGATATTTCTCTGGAGTAGGCCCAGACCTGATAGTTTTCCTCTCTTCTTTACTTCAGTGTTGACAGACGATTTTCAGTATGTTAGAATAGCATCATGACAAGTTAGATAGTTGTGTACGTCATGATCACTCAACTTCTTCTATTTTTAGGATAAGAACAAAACTATCACGAAACCATCATTGCATCTTAACATTTTAGCTGCTCATTTTGCCATTTTTCTTAATAAAAACACGTTACAACGTTTCAGTTGATTGGTCAGAAATGAAAGCTATCACGGAAATAAATACGATAGAGACAACCACTGAAAGAAGGGGAAACTAAATAATGAGGAAGTATTTTGAGAAATACTTAAATCCAAATTTTCATGACACAAATTAAATTTGTGCCACTCGCACAGTCTGTCCAATAACTCTTTGCACAGGGTGATAAATATAGACACTCATTAAAGTGACTCCTCCCAAGCATCCCTGCTGACTTAGAAAGTAGTGCTAATTACTTTGCATAAATCTTCCATGATACATTTGAAAATCAGGAAGATTTGTCAAAACGCATTGAAACTTTGGAATGAATGCACTTCAAAGGCAAATCTTGTAATTAGGCAATTGGGTCATTTGACATAACTGGATTACGTCTATCGTGCCTTCCAATAAGCTTAAGACACCGGGATTCATATATATTACGCCAAAATAAAGATGCATTTGATATTATCAGATTTTATCTGACAAAATTAAAATCTGCTGTGTGAAAAAAATCACCAAATATTACCATTTAAAGTTCTTTTTTTAACCTCCTATGTCAAAAGACTGTATGGCGTATGCAGATACTGATAAAAATCTGTGTCATGTCAATTAGGTTTCATCCGACAATAATTATATAAATCTATATTTTGGAAGAAAAAAATATTATTTTGATATGTGTAGTTTGATATTCTAAATGACAAGAGGAATTCCTTGTAGAATATCTGCACATGTTCATATAACGACTTAGGACAGGTGGGTGGGTGGCTATGCCTAGAAGGGGGCCGTGAGGTACGCCCCGTCCCCGCTAGGTGGCGCTCAGCACGCTGGACAGCTGGCACGGGGCAGATATCTTCCTTCTTGACATGGCTATGACAGGAGGCGATAAAACTGGGACAACCAGTAGATACCCACAAAAAGGGGGGCGGCATATCTTCTATTCACATATTCACAACATCCGGAACAAAACAAAATTATTACAAACGTATTTATGAAACTTTGAATGATGTATCGCTCTTTAATGCGATGTAAATATGTTCTTAATGTTAAAGGGCAGAACCCCCCACCCGCCGCCCCCCAAAAAAGAAAAAATATCTATTTGATAACAAAAGTTTGGCTGCACCTGTGTTTATGGTGTATGAGGATTTGAGGATTCTGATCAGGATCAAATGCTGACTCACAGATCATAGCACACAGGAACCACATACCTGCCATTCAGGTGCCTGTGGGTGCCAGTCTGCTACCTTAGATAACAGAATTATGAGAGAAATATGAGTCAAAGCTTGCTCTGCGGGTACCTCAGCTCTTAAAACTACTTCATGTTTTTACAATATATTTTGTTTTAGGGGCCACTTGCAAAAATATACATCGGTTATTTTCATGGATTAATAAATGTGCCATTTTATTTTTTGTTCTATTATTAAATATAACCTATTGACAAATCATTATCAAGACTTTTTAATTAAATATCAAAAGAGAAATTGATTGTTAGATGAGACAGATTAAGATGTACAGATTGCAATTTTAGTAACAAATGCAACAGAAGAAAGTTCCTTGTCTGGAGAGATTTAATATAAAATCAGTGTAAAACATAGGTTTCACTAAAACATAAAGATATATATGTCGAATATTCATATATCAATATATAATTTAAAACTATAACAGTGCTTGTTATATATTGCATTCATTGTCATAAAAATCAACATTTATACTATATATTTCATGCTGTCTGCATCATTGTGAACAATACATATAAATCACATTTAGTCGGGACATGTTCTAATAGATGTGATGAAGTTTGACAAAACTTTACCTTCAGTTAAGGATTTCCTTGGGTACTTTTTCTCGAAATGTGTATATATTCCCTGTGGATATCAAAGGGTTAAGAAAAATGGTGCGTAATCTCACGATAATCCGTTAATCCAATGACCACAAATTAGTGTACTTAGCGAGGCCAGGGTACATGCCTGGGGCAAGGAGGCAGGGGCTCGCGGCTGCGGAGACTGGCAGAGTCTGACGAGAGGCAACTGGCAAGTTTGGGTTTTGTCAGGAGGCCAACTGCTGCAAAATGGCAGACAAGTGAAAGGACACACCATTATTTATTTCACTATGGGGGAAATACGTGAACGATCTTGAAACTGAAATAGAGCGTCAATATTTCATAAGACTATCTTATTCAATATTTCATAAGACTATCTTATGACAAAATAAATATTTTAAAGCTGTTTATTAATTTTGTCTTTGTGAGAAATTTAAAACTAAGGAAACAAATGAAATTGTATTCACCATTGAATTATCTGGCACCTTCAAATTTTCAGGTGACTGAGGGTGGTAAGTAAAAATATATTTTGTATTTCTCAGATGTTCTTTTTTTGCTTGCTATTTAACGCAGTTTTTGTAAATTGATAAAAGTTAAAGAACATATTTTGTGACATATATAAGTGACATATCTTCACTCCCCCCCTTTCTCAATAAATGGACTGTTCCTAATCATTATATAATCCCGTGTATGATGGAGAACGTGCAGCTGTTCTGGTGCAAACCTGCTACGCAATCCAGTGCCAAAGAAAACAGCACCCCACCTATCCCTGCCTGCCCCCCTGCATCCCCCACTGCACCCCCCCCCGCCCCCGGAACCTGTGAATTGTCTGCAAGATGTACCAGACACCCCGCCAGACATCAATCTGGCACACTACAGCATGATCATCTCTTGATATATTGTGTTTTAATATTTTTGCTAAAGCACATGATATCACTATCTTAGCATGTAATGTCACTGTCTTAGCATGCAATGTCACTGTCTTAGCATGTAATGTCACTGTCTTAGCATGTAATGTCACTGTCTTAGCATGCAATGTCACTGTCTTAGCATGCAATGTCACTGTCTTAGCATGTAATGTCACTGTCTTAGCATGCAATGTCACTGTCTTAGCATGTAATGTCACTGTCTTAGCATGCAATGTCACTGTCTTAGCATGTAATGTCACTGTCTTAGCATGCAATGTCACTGTCTTAGCATGCAATGTCACTGTCTTAGCATGCAATGTCACGGTCTCAGCATGTAATGTCAATGTCTTTGCATGTATTGTCACTGTATTTGCATGCAGTGTCACTGTCTTTGCATGCAATGTCACTGTATTTGCATATAGTTCACTATCTTTGCATGTAATGTCAATGTATTTGCATGCAATGTCACTGTCTTAGCATGCAATGTCACTGTCTTAGCATGCAATGTCACTGTCTTAGCATGCAATGTCACTGTCTTAGCATGCAATGTCACTGTCTTAGCATGCAATGTCACTGTCTTAGCATGTAATGTCACGGTCTTAGCATGCAATGTCACTGTCTTAGCATGTAATGTCACTGTCTTTTCATGCAATGTCACTGTCTTAGCATGCAATGTCACTGTCTTAGCATGTAATGTCACTGTCTTTGCATGTAATGTCACTGTCTTAGCATGCAATGTCACTGTCTTAGCATGTAATGTCACTGTCTTAGCATGTAATGTCACTGTCTTTGCATGCAATGTCACTGTCTTAGCATGCAATGTCACTGTCTTAGCATGTAATGTCACTGTCTTTGCATGTAATGTCACTGTCTTTGCATGTAATGTCACTGTCTTAGCATGTAATGTCACTGTCTTAGCATGTAATGTCACTGTCTTTGCATGTAATGTCACTGTCTTTGCATGTAATGTCACTGTCTCAGCATGTAATGTCACTGTCTTTGCATGTAATTGCACTGTTTTTGCATGTAATGTCACTGTCTTTGCATGTAATGTCACTGTATTTGCATGTATTGTCACTGTCTTTGCATGCAATGTCACTGTCTTCACTGTCTTAGCATGTAATGTCACTGTCTTAGCATGCAATGTCACTGTCTTAGCATGCAATGTCACTGTCTTAGCATGTAATGTCACTGTATTTGCATGTAATGTCACTGTATTTGCATGTATTGTCACTGTCTTTGCATGTATTGTCACTGTCTTTGCGTGAATTGACAATGTTTTTTGAAGTAATGTCACGTTTTTTGGATGTTATGACACTATTTATCAAACCACTCTGTGATTTCCCAATTTCAAAAATCTGGTTTCAGGTGCAATCAATATTCGTGATGATCTACAGAGAAGCAGAAATAATAGCACTAAGCACACACTGCGTATGGGATATTAGGAGAATGACACAACTGTGAATTTCATTCAGAGGTTTGTTCAGAGAATTATTTCTTTAGGGGAAGTGAGCTTTGGAATTGACTGATATGCAGGTAGAACAAAAACCATCCCAAGTTGGGTCTGAGCACGAACACATGGCTGTGTGTAACAGGAGAGTGCCATCTGGTGTTAATATTGAAATTATTTTATATACCTCACAAATCTAACGTTCATATCAATGGCGCCAATGTCATTATCCACCACCAGGGCACTTATTACTACCTATGAGACTAGATGGTAGTGATTTATATAGTTATAGCCTGGTTGTATAAATATGTGTCTCAGACATAATTGTTCAAAAAAGCCTTGTACAGGTTACTTATATAACTCTCAAAAAGGCCTTGTACAGGTTGCTTATATAACTCTCCCTCTCTCTCTCTTGGCATGATTCGAGGATATATGCAGGACGTGTTTTAGAGGGTGTATGGATGAAAAAACAGCGATCACGATGTAAATTAGAAACCTGTTATCGCCAGGTGGCACTGAGTACAATTTAAACACTAGATGTCGCTACTTCACTGGTCATCAGTGTCTTCATATTTTCTTTCCAACCATGTATTATTTTCATATTTACAAGTGCTTTCCTGAATAATCAATCATATTGTCTGCAACAATGAATTTGATTGTCTGCCTTCCTATCACGTGCCACCTATCTGTCTGTCTCATTTGTGCAGCTGTTTCTCAATTATATAGCTTTCTATCGATATCACCCCCGGGGGGGGGGGTACTCTCATAATCAGCGTTACTGGGGAAGCTGGGCAAAATCGGGTCCTTTTCGCTGATATTTTCCCTAAGATGGGTTAAGATATTTTATCATTTTCCCTAAAACAGGGTACTGTTTTTCAAATTTCTCCCTAAAACAGGGATCGCAATCCCCTATTCCAAATCTCCTCCTTCTGCGTCATACCAAATTTCAGCTTGTCCTAAATCAGGTACCAATAATGATAGGATATTTCCCTAAATCAGGATCTGGGGTTTTCAGTTCCATCCCAGCCTCCGCGGGTTAAAATCTTGAGAGTACCCCCCCCCCCCCCCTCGGATATCACCTGTATAAGGTAGAGTCAGTAATTATTTATGCCTCAATTGCGCAACTGTCGTTCACTTGTGCACTTATCTCTCACTTGTACAGCTGTCCCTCGCTTACTTAGCTGTCCTTTACTTTTGTAGCTGTCCTCATGTCTGTTTTCTTTTCCTGAGGTGCAACTGTTACACACTCGGGCACTTGTCAACCACTAGTGTAGCTGTATTTCATCTGTGTAAGTACTTGCATCACTTGTGCACCGGTCTCTAATTTCTACGATTGTCTCTCAACTGTGTGACTCCCTTTTACCTATGTAACTGTTTCTAAATTACACAGCTGTCTCACCTATGTAAGATTTTGTCAATTCTTTATATATGTACCAATTGTGAAGCTGTCTCTGACCTGTGTATTTATCTCTGACCTGTGTATCTGTCTCTGACCTGTGTATCTGTCTCTGACCTATGTAGCTGTCTCTGACCTGTGTAGATGTCTCTTACCTGTGAAGCTGTCTCCGACTTGTGATCCTGTTTCTGACCTGTTTATCTGTTTCTGACCTGTGTATCTGTCTCTGACCTGTGAAACTGTCTATGACCTGTGTATAGTAGCTGTATCTGACCCGTGAAGCTGTCTCTGACCTGTAAAGCTGTCCCTGACCTGTGTATAGTAGCTGTCTCTGACTTGTGTATCTGTCTCTGACCTGTGTATCTGTCTCTGACCTGTGTATCTGTCTCTGACCTGTGTATAATAGCTGTCTCTGACCTATGCAACTGTCTCTGACCTGTGAAGCTGTCTCTTACCTCTGAAACTTTCTCTGACCTGTGTATAGTAGCTGTCTCTGACCTGTGTATAGTAGCTCTCTCTGACCTGTGTATCTGTCTCTGACCTGTGTATCTGTCTCTGACCTGTGTATAGTAGCTATCTCTGACCCATGAAACTGTATCTGACCTGTGTATCTGTCTCTGATCTGCGTATCTGTCTCTGACTTCTGTATCTGTCTCTGACTTGTGTATCTGTCTCTGACCTGTGTAGCTGTCTCTGACCTGTGTAGCTGTTTCTGACTCATGAAAACGGCCTCTGACCTTTGTATCTGTCGCTGACCTTTGTATCTGTCTCTGACCTGTGTAGCTGTCTCTCACTGGAGTTCAGCCAGTTCCATATGATTATAATACTGATCACGTTCATACATGTATGTCACAATGAGAATTACCAAGACACAATGATAATGACATGTCAATCCACAGCGCCATTATGTTCGTTCCGTTTCCCGGACTTCCTCCCGGGTTTTGTATCGTGCAGAATAAACTCCACAAAGTGTTACACTCACCAAATGGACGTTTGTTGATATTATGGCGTGGTGGCAGCTGTTAGGATCCATGCCTACTTGTTCCTGAACACTCCAGGGATATTCCAGACCAGTGGATAAGCAAACCCAGTAACCTGGTGAACTTTAATAGCACTTTGACTGTATGGTAATTTCCATTCACTGCATGTCCCCCGGTTGCATGAAAACACAAATCACCCAGATTGGTTTGTTGACAGATGTCCCAAAAGTTCATGTGTGACTTTGAGTACCATATCAGTGTATTCCAAGCATCATAAGAACATTTTTGTCTTTGAGTACTATACCTGAGTATTCCAGGCATCATGGCTAGTCAAAGAGCCCCCAAACAGTGGCAACTCACTAAGACAGAAACAACCAACTCTGTGGAGAGTTGGAGACAGAACCTTATGTACATTTTTTCACTGGACAACACATTCTCAGCATTTCTTGACCCCGATTTCACATGGCAAAAGAAGTCTGCTCAAAACCCTAACAGAGGCTTTACTAGTGATGGGGCAGATGTTATCGGCGGTCGTACAGCAGCCCAAAAATGTGCCCAGTTAGAGATGATGTTGGGGCAAATTGCAAATTACTGTACCATAATTTCCAGGAATACTATAGTGAAAAATTCAACCAGCCTCAGAGACATTTGGCAGAAAATACGTGAGCACTATGGGTTTCAGTCAACTGGATCATATTTTCTGGACCTTTCGTCTATTACACTGAAACCTGATGAACGCCCCGAGGATCTGTACCAGAGACTCATGGCCTTTTTTGATGACAACCTTCTCACTGTGAGTGGAGGCCTCACTCACCGTGGGGAGAGGGTCACTCAGGACGAGGACATGAGCCCCACACTCGAGAACACTATTGTCTACCTTTGGCTCCAACTGGTTCATCCTGGTCTCCCCCAACTCATTAAACAGAAATACGGCTCAGAGCTGCGCCACAAGACAATTTCCTCCCTAAAGCCTGAGATCTCACAGTCACTCACAACCCTCCTAGATGAGCTCCGGTGCATAGAGGATAGTAAGGCCATGCGAGCTGTTTCACGCAGACCCCAGTCCCTCCCAACCAGGTTCAAGGCTACTACAAAGAAACGTCCCAAGTCCTTTTGTCTCTGCAAGGCTTCAGGTCGCCCTTGGAGCAGCCATTTCCTGTCAGAATGCACATACCTACCAGACTCTGACAGGAAGTACTTTGGAATCTCACGACTCATTCTGGAGGAGGACGGTGAAGGTGAAGAGGAGGATTACTATTGCACACAAAGTATGCCTGATGATGATGAACCAGAACCGGTGCCTTCAGCTCGAAGGGTGGACGTGGTCCAAAGCCCTTACATGACCACTTATTTCAACAACCTTCCAGTTCGCATCACCCTAGACACTGGTGCTACAACCAATATGGTCCTGGCTTCCTTTGCGTGTGCTATCAACTTGCCCATCAAGCCTACTAGACAAAAAGCACGACAGGCGGACGGTGTGACCCCCCTAGAGGTGACAGGAGAAGTACACTGTGTTGTGTCTCGGAAGGGACAGACATTCAGTCTGGATGCTCTTGTAGTAAAACAACTTGATGTTGATGTCCTGGCAGGAAACCCCTTCCTTGTCAAAAATGACATCGGAGTATTACCAGCTAGAAGCCAGATTCTCATAGGTGATGACGTCATATCCTACGGTCCCCAAAAAGAGGTCCATACCAGCGCTGTTAGACGTACACAGTCCTACCTACTGAGAGCCCCCCCACAACAGACAACCATTTTACCAGGAGAATGCCTTGATGTCCACACCCCAAATTACACTGATCCAGATGGTGAATGGGCCCTGGAGCCAAGACTTGACTCTCCCCTCAACCAGCATCAGAAGCCAGAAAGGGTTTGGCCTCAGCCCCAAGAGATCACTTCTGTTGATAATGTACTGAGATTGAAAAATGACTCTGGTGAGCCTATTCTCCTCAAGCGCAATGAGCACTTCTGCCAGATTAGAGCCCTGTCATCACCAGATCCCAGCCAAGCCCCAGATAATGAGCCCAACCCAAAGTTTAAGGTCAAGCTTTCACCGCAACCCCCATTCTCATCTGAAATCAGAGTGGACCCTGATAATATCCTGTCAGACAACATGAAGCAGAAGTTCCAGGACCTCAATTATCAGTATGACTGTGTGTTCAATCCATCAATCCCAAGGTATAATGGTGCAAGCGGTCCTCTTGAAGCCACAGTCAACATGGGGCCAACACTTCCCCCACAACGGAAGGGACGCATACCTCAGTATAACAGATCCACCATGGTAGAGCTCCAAGAGAAGTTCGACGAGCTTGAGTCTTATGGAGTATTCGCCAAACCAGAGGACGTGGGTGTTGTTGTGGAATATCTCAACCCATCATTTCTTGTCAGAAAGCCCAATGGTGGAAGCCGCTTGGTAACGTCCTTCGGCGAAGTAGGGAAGTACAGCAAACCGCCACCCGCTCTCATGCCAAATGTAGATTCTGTTCTACGGGATATTTCCAAATGGAGGTACATAATTGTGACGGACTTGTCCAAATCCTTTTATCAAATCCCACTTGCCCATTCATCAATGAAATACTGTGGTGTGGTGACACCCTTTAAGGGTGTTAGAGTGTACACGAGGTCAGCAATGGGCATGCCTGGATCGGAGACCTACCTTGAAGAACTCCTCTCCAGGGTGGTGGGGGATCTTATTCAGGAGGGTCGCCTTGCCAAAATAGCTGATGACATGTTTTGTGGTGGTGACACCCCTGAGGAAGCACTCTACAATTGGGGCCTACTGCTGGCTAGGCTGAAGGAGAACAATCTTGGCATCTCTGCACCCAAGACCGTCATTTGCCCTCGATCCACAACCACACTGGGATGGATCTGGTCCAGTGGTACCCTGATGGCCAGTCCACACAAGGTTTCTGCTCTGGCCGCGGTGGAGCCACCTTCTACAGTGCAGGGACTCCGCTCCTTCATTGGTGCCTACAAAGTGCTCAGCAGAGTTTTGAAGAATTATGCAGAGTTACTATACCCACTAGAGCAGCTCACAGCTGGGAGAGAGTCAAAGGAGAAGTTGGAGTGGACCTCAGAACTGATTGAGTTATTCAGAGTGGCACAGAAGGCTCTGCAGAACTGCAAACAGATTACCATGCCCAGAGCGGAGGATTCTCTCTGGATAGTCACTGATGCAGCTGTTGGATCCGGAGGCCTCGCTGCTACATTATATGCCCTGAGGGATGGAAAGCTGATGCTATGTGGCTTTTTCAATGCTAAACTGAAGAAACACCAAGTCGCCTGGCTTCCTTGCGAAATAGAGGCCCTGGCAATCAGTGCAGCAGTACGGCAGATTGCTCCATTCATAGTTCAGTCACATCAAGTGACTCAGGTTCTCACTGACAGCAAGCCTTGTGTCCAGGCATACAGTAAACTGTGTAGAGGAGAATTCTCAGCAAGCGCCAGGGTCACAACCTTCCTGGCTACCGTGAGCAGGTACCATGTCCATGTACGCCATGTATCTGGGGCTGCCAACCTTCCATCTGATTATACCAGTCGCCATCCAGCTGAGTGCACAGATGCTAGCTGCCAAGTCTGTAAGTTTGTAGCAGCTGCGGAGGAGTCTGTAGTCCGAGGTCTATCTGTGAAAGAGGTTCTTGATGGTTCCATGAAAATGCCCTTCACAAGCCGGGCTGCCTGGTTAGCCACTCAACAGGAATGCCAATCACTCCGACGTACTCATTCACACCTCACACAGGGTACGAGACCGTCCAAGAAATCTACTAGACTGACTGATGTCAAACGGTACCTGAGATGCGTTGTGGTTTCACGAGATGGCGTCCTTGTGGTCAGGGACGAGCAGCCATTCCAACCTCTCCGTGAGAAGATTGTCGTTCCACGCAGCATTCTTGAAGGTCTACTTACAGCCCTACACATCAAATTTCATCATCCCTCCCAAAACCAGCTCAAACAAGTATTCACACGAAGCTTCTATGCTCTGGATCTCGATAGAGCTGTTGGTCTAGCAACTGAGTCTTGCCATCAATGCTCATCTCTGAAGTCAGTGCCGACCCATTTGCACCCCCAGACTTCCACACCACCACCTGATGTCATTGGGGCTCAGTTTGCGGCAGATGTTGTCAAAAGACATCGCCAACTCATTCTGCTAGTACGTGAGACCGTATCCTCATTCACCTCATCCTGTTTCCTTGAGAGTGAACAGCACCAGCAGTTACGCGATGGTATTTTATCATTGTGTGCCGAGCTCCGCAGTCTTGGTGATGGCGGCTGTAGGGTGAGAGTGGACCCTGCTCCAGGCTTCCAGGCTCTCGTGGATGACCCTCTTCTCAAGCAATATGGAGTTACACTTGATATCGGACAAGCTAAGAATATCAACAAGAACCCTGTTGCCGAAAACGCTGTCAGAGAATTTGGCTTGGAGTGTTTGAACATAGCCCCAGAGGGAGGCCCCTTGTCAAAGGTCTCACTCGCATTGGCCACCGCCAATATGAACACCAGAATCAGGACCAATGGGTTGTCCGCCAGGGAGATATGGACCCAGAGAGATCAGCTCACAGGGGAACAGCTTCCCATTACAGATCGGCAGATAATCCTACAGAAGCAGTTATCTCGCCATCTGAATCACCCATCCAGTGCCAAGTCCAAAGCCCGCGGTCGAGGTCCCCCCAGTTATCAGTCACTGCAGGTCGGTGATTTGGTTTATATTAAAGGGGATCGTGACAAGACTAGAGCACGGGACAAATACATGGTATGCAGTGTTCGGGATGACAAATGCCAAGTTCGGAAGTTCTCTCAATCACAGTTCCGCTCTAAGACATATGATATGCGCACATGTGACTGTTACCCTGTGACCCCCAACAATTTGGATAGCGGAAATCATGGCCCTGTCAGAGGCTTGCACAAGGATAGTACTCCTAATGACTCAGAGGACTGTATCCCACAACAACCCTCCTACACAACTATTCAATCTGAGCCGACCATGGAGTGTATGAATGAACAGGTTCCAGACCCACAGTCTCAGCCGGACATACCTCCAGACATCAGTGTTCCCCCTATGGAACCTGATCCTCCAGTTCCTCCCACTGACACTGGATCCCACATGGATGAGACTCCCACCATGACGTCTATGGAGCCTCCTAGTGTACCAGAGGCAAGTGCACTTCCGTCCCCCAGACGGTCAACCCGTTCAAGGAAGAAACCATTATGGCAGTCCAGTGATGAGTGGGACATGAACTAAAGCTCCCATGTGTGTAGAGTCATGTGCTAGCCTGTGCCATATGTGTGAGCAATTGATATACATTCATTCCACTTGTGTGCCACCTGTATATATATCTGTCCATTATCAAAGGGTGTACGCCGAACGCTGCCCTAAATCATGTGCCTGTATTGTGGATATAACTCAAAGGGTGTACGCCGAACGCTGCCCTGTATAATTATCATAGTAGCTCACATATTGTGTCACATCAATGTGCTGATAGGTGGAGTTGTGACTGATATCAGCATCACTGTATATAACCTTGTACATGGATAATATGGTTTTCATCTACATTACTTGTGAACATTGCTTGTGAACATTGCTTGTGAACAACTCTTGAAGACTTTGTAGTTATTGGTTTATATTGTTTATTTCAATTAATCATTACAAATATGGAACTTTATTACACTCATGGACATTGAGTGATAAGACTGTAGTTCAATATCATGTTTTAACATTGTTCAAGCACCATTTCCGTTACAGTGTATTGTGTAAAAGACTATGTCATTTTCTGCTCACAATATTTCCATATTTTCATTGTTTAATGTTTACTTAATATTGTCTATATACTGTCTATATATGTGTATTTGATGGATATATGGAGAGGGAAAGGGAGAAAAGAGCAGTCACGCCATTATGTTCGTTCCGTTTCCCGGACTTCCTCCCGGGTTTTGTATCGTGCAGAATAAACTCCACAAAGTGTTACACTCACCAAATGGACGTTTGTTGATATTATGGCGCAGGAAGATGCGATACTGGCTGTTCTAGTGTTCCACACCACCAATCAAGCAGGCTGTGATAGGTGCTCTGGGGGGTCTGATTATGACACTTTTATGCATCTTGGCGTTTGCGGGAGATTTTATTAAAAAAAACCAACTCTTTTCATGGTAATTCATAATTTATTGTTATTGTATCCTAATTCTCCTGAAAAAGCTTGATTGTTCCTTGGATGATATGAAATAAAAAAATACATACCTTTTACAAATGATTTGTAACGCATTTGTGAAATTTAAATGAGATATCTGATATTAGCAAATCAGATATTTAGATTACATAGGATATTTACATGGGGTATAAGAGTTGACCAATCATATGTTGTGTATATCTCAAAGCTTAGATGACACTGTCAAGCTCGCCAAACATTTCTTTGGTTGAAACCCTGCATGTTCTACAAACTCCGCAGATCACATATTTAGGCTTGTCAGGGAGTGGTGATTGGAGAACACTAAGGCTGTTTCTCACAGGAAACTGTTTGACCAGTTTCTGGCATTTTTTTACCGTTCTCCTATTTGGCCGTGGTATGTCATCAGTAGAAATGGCAGACATAGGCATATAACGTTTTTACTGTGTGGGACACCTACACAAATGATACATGACTGAATGTTGACCTTTGTAGGCTATTTTTTATAAAATATTGCCAGTGACCTTGAAGTGACCTATGAATGACTTTGAAAATGAAACTCCTATTTCCATGGATTTTACAACTCAATATTCAATCATCTGCATCTTTCAAAAACGAGTTCATAGATTCCTTATTCATCAATATTCATCCAGAATTAACAATATTAGAGCTATTTTTAATTTTGGACCAATCTGCAAAGGAAATTAGAGGAAAATTTGATATGCTGAGCTATATTGAAATAATATCTTTAATAACAACTTATTGTTGGTTAAATTATGAAAGTATATATCATACTGCATGGTAACAAACTTTAATGCTGAAAATAAAAAGTCTGTCAATGTCGAGATTTATGAACAAGCTATATTTGGTTAGAAATAGCTTGAATGTGGTAGGTGTGCCACAGGCCCGATGCATGTTAATTAATATTCCACTTTCATGTCAGGCCATGCCAATCATCAGATTCATATATTGCATAGGGAAAGGTATTGAACACATTTTTTATCCTGCCATGACCCCCTGACATTTCAATCTGATTAATTTGCTTTTTTGACCAAACTGGCCATTCAACTTGCCTTTGTTTCCTGAAACAGTCTTCAAACTGTTCTCCGCCCACCTTGTTGTGAGTCACACACCACTTAACTCAAATCAGCCAGGGAACTCACAGTTCACATTTGACCTCAACCATAACATCGTCATTTCCTTTCAACCTGAAATGAATGTTTACCTTGATTCTCATTGCTTGAAATCAAGGTGCTCAGCATTTACCTGGATTTTTGACCAATTAACAACTGGTAAACATAAACAGGAAATGACGAGTCTATTGACGCAATCACCACACGTTCAATACCTTTCCTTAATGCAATATATGAAACTGATGATCGGCATGGCCTGACGTGAAAGTGGAATATTAACACGCAACGGGCCTGTGGGTGTACTTAAGATGAAAATTGATGGACTTTTGATTGATCCAGTGCAATCTTTTAAAGTTTCACACATATAAAATATAAGTGTATTTTCAGAAACCCCAATGAGTTGCTCTAATCATAATGGTACATAAAAAAAATGATATTAAACTATCAAAGTATGTAAAATGTTCTAAACCTGTTTATCTGTTTCTGACCTGTGTATATGTCTCTGACTTGTGTATCTGTCTCTGACCTGTGTATCTGTCTCTGACCAGTGTATAATAGCTGTCACAGACTTGTGTATCTGTCTCTGACCTGTGTATCTGTCTCTGACCTGTGTATAGTAGCTGTCTCTGACCTGTGAAGCTGTCTCCGACCTCTGAAACTTGTGTATAGTATCTGTCTCTGACCTGTGTATCTGTCTCTGACCTGTGTAGCTGTATCTGACTCGTGAAAACGGCCTCTGACCTTTGTATATGTCTCTGACCTTTGTATCTGTCTCTGACCTGTGTAGCTGTCTCTCACTGGAGTTCAGCCAGTTCCATATGATTATATTACTGATCACGTTCATACATGTATGTCACAATGAGAATTACCACGACACAATGATAATGACGTGTCAATCCACAGGAAGATGCGATACTGGCTGTTCTAGTGTTCCACACCACCAATCAAGCAGGCTGTGATAGGTGCTCTGGGGGGTCTGATTATGACACTTTTATGCATCTTGGCGTTTGCGGGAGATTTTATTCAAAAACCCAACTCTTTTCATGGTAATTCATATTTTATTTATTATTGTATCCTAATTCTCCTGAAAAGCTTGATTGTTCCTTGGATGATATGAAATAAAAAAAATACATACCTTTTACAAATGATTTGTAACGCATTTGTGAAATTTAAATGAGATATCTGATATTAGCCAATCAGAAATTTAGATTTCATAGGATATTTACATGGGGTATAAGAGTTGACCAATCACATGTTGTGTATATCTCAAAGCTTAGATGACACTATCAAGCTCGCCAAACATGTCTTTGGTTGAAACCCTGCATGTTCTACAAACCCCGCAGATCACATATTTAGGCTTGTCAGGGAGTGGTGATTGGAGAACACTAAGGCTGTTTCTCACAGGAAACTCTTTGACCAGTTTCTGGCATTTTTTTTACCGTTCTCCTATTTGGCCGTGGTATGTCATCAGTAGAAATGACAGACATAGGCATATAACGTTTTTACTGTGTGGGACACCTACACAAATGATACATGACTGAATGTGGACCTTTGTAGGCTATTTTTATAAAATATTGCCAGTGACCTTGAAGTGACCTATGAATGACTTTGAAAATGAAACTCCTATTTCCGTGGATTTTACAGCTCAATATTCAATCATCTGCATCTTTCAAAAACGAGTTCATAGATTCCTTATTCATCAATATTCATTCAGAATTAACAATATTAGAGCTATTTTTAATTTTGGACCAATCTGCAAAGGAAATTAGAGGAAAATTTGATATAATATCTTTAATAACAACTTATTGTTGGTTAAATTATGAAAGTATATATCATACTGCATGGTAAAAAACATTAATGCTGAAAATAAAAAGTCTGTCAATGTCGAGATTTATGAACAAGCTATATTTGGTTAGAAATAGCTTGAATGTGGTAGGTGTGCCACAGGCCCGATGCATGTTAATTAATATTCCACTTTCATGTCAGGCCATGCCGATCATCAGATTCATATATTGCATAGGGAAAGGTATTGAACACATTTTTTATCCTGCCCTGACCCCCTGACATTTCAATCTGATTAATTTGCTTTTTTGACCAAACTGGCCATTCAACTTGCCTTTGTTTCCTGAAACAGTCTTCAAACTGTTCTCTGCCCTCCTTGTTGTGAGTCACACACCACTTAACTCAAATCAGCCAGGGAACTCACAGTTCACATTTGACCTCAACCATAACATCGTCATTTCCTTTCAACCTGAAATGAATGTTTACCTTGATTCTCATTGCTTGAAATCAAGGTGCTCAGCATTTACCTGGATTTTTGACCAATTAACAACTGGTAAACATAAACAGGAAATGACGAGTCTATCGACGCAATCAACACACGTTCAATACCTTTCCCTAATGCAATATATGAAACTGATGATCGGCATGGCCTGACGTGAAAGTGGAATATTAACACGCATCGGGCCTGTGGGTGTCCTTAAGATGAAAATTGATGGACTTTTGATTGATCCAGTGCAATCTTTTAAAGTTTCACACATATAAAATATAAGTGTATTTTCAGAAACCCCAATAAGCTGCTCTAATCATAATGGTACATAAAAAAAATGATATTAAACTATCAAAGTATGTGAAAATGTTCTAAATTTGCGATAGAAAAAACATCTGGTTACAAGAAATGTATCAAATGTAGAGACAAATGGATTACCTCATTGAAAAGCTGATTGAAAGCTTTCTGCACATTTTCATATATTTTATTTTATTCATCATTCACAAGAAGGTGTGAAAATTAGCTCTTGAATATGTATATAAATTGGAGAATGTGTTCTATTTTTGGCGCCAATTATGCTGGGTGAAAGTGACAACATGTACCCACTGCAACAGGAAGTTTTGTACTACCCATTTCATGTTCAATGTCTCCCATTTCTAGTGATGTTTGATCGTGGGAAAGGAACATTTTTCCGGGGAAGGGGTTTGTATGTGAATGCATTTGAGCAGCAAATTGTCATAGCATAATATAGAAAGAATGACCAATAGAGACATCTAACGGACAGGAATACACTTGCAGTAAACTTTACCAACACACAGGAACGAACAGATAAATGCGACCTACTGATTATTCATGTGAATTATTTATTACATGTTTACATGTGGAAATACATAAAAGAATATTAGAAACAAAAGGAGGGTTATTTTTTTTCACAACCCTAATTTAAGAAAAGAACAAATTCTATGTGATACAGTTCGTGACTCAAGTTTTTCGGGTAAAGATCTGTAATACTATGCAAAGTTTTAGTTATGGCAGATATTTGTCCATTGTGTGTGTGTGTGTGTGTGTGTGTTTGTGTGTGGTTGCTACCTCTTCCTTTGTTAGCTTGTTTGTCCCCTGCAAGTGATATAAGATTACATAATATCAGGCACATTGGGGGATTGGTCCTTTGATCCGAGGTTTCTAGTAACATGAGCTCATGTAACATCAGGCGGCATGATCATTTGATATATTAGGTTGCTAAGTAACTGTGACTAAGTTGGGCATTGATCAACCTTATCACATACACAGAAATCTATATTCTCTCTATTATTGACTCAATTCAGACCTATTGACCTACATTTGGACCATCAGTGCTATAAATAACCTCTGGCTTAGCTTCTGCTGGTATTGAGTGTCTGTAAAGACATTGTTTAAGCATTAGCTTACACAGTGTGCCCCCTTTCAAGGAATTTTGATGGACAATGAAGGTAATAAGAATCTGAAAAGAAATAACTATATGTGTGGTGTTATGACTAGAGCACAGAGTCATCAGTTCAGATATCAACCAAAGCAATGTACATAGAATCAGGAAAACAGGCTGTAGGCATGTATACTATTATTGTTGACACCACTGATGTTATTGTTGGGAAAAATAAAATTGATAAATTTCAATAATAAATATGTTCTTTGTTTAATGTTATAACATATCTCCGTGTTATGAACACCTGTATATATATAGATATACCTCCTTGGTTTCACCTTTACAACAGTTAATATTTAAAGATATTGAACAATGGACACAATATGTTATACACTTGAAATTGAAATTTCAGGACGCCACAGCATCATTACCACATGACAACACCAATACAAACATTCACTGGTGTATGACCAAAGAATTCAGGTTATATTCTTTTATTCTCTCAAACACACTCCGCCAAATTTCAGTGGAAAGTAAGACCTGAATTAATCATAATTTTAGCAAAAACCAAACCTAAAATACAATGGCAAATCCAAGTACATTAACTGCCTTGACCGTCTTACTTACTGTGGGAAAATATAGTGTTCAATAATCTGCCCTCACCAAATATCTTATTGTCATGTAGTTATCGATTAAAACATAAGCTGAAGGAATCATACGTTTTGGAAGAAATATTGCAGAACTGATATAAAAGGAGTCTGTTCATCTCTAAAATGTGCAATATCATATCATTTGAATTAGTCCCATAACATGTTGCAAGTCCCTCCATCTAGTTACTCAGTTGAGGTAATTTGCCAGTGTCATAATTTCTTTGTTACTTTCTGATTCAATGAAGACTACACAAAAGTTGAACAATTTCTGTATTTTGATTGAGATTAAATCAATCTTATCCCAGAAACCGCTATTGGGATAATTATAGTAGATTATCTAGGAAACTGCTTTCAAAGGTTAAGACCAAAGGGAGTAATAATAGCTCAAAATCCAATTGTTAGCATAGGGCATAGTAATGTAAACCACTATATGTAGCATCTCACAGATGAGGTGAGAATTACCAAAATACTGCACCTCACAATGAGCGTACGAAGGAGGACAACTCCAGCTACAAGTTTCATTCTTGAGTCCAATAAGCAAAGAACAGTACTTTAAGTCCACACTGAGAATACAACAATAGATATCCACAGGAATGACCTACTGAGTTTTGACGCCTTTACTCACTCAGCAGGCAGCATCAATTGACACACTGTGTTAAGCTCATCAGCTCCCAATTAGCCCATTCTAATATTTCCTTTTGACTCAAAGAAATGTGAAAAGGAAGAATATATGATAAATGGTAAATGACTTCACAGAAAACATATTTATTCCAAACATTCATGCATGTAACATGATAAAATACATCAGGGGACATGTAATCGGTTAGCTTTAATTAATAATTGGTGCAAATATGTAATTGCAATTTATAACAGATTTTATCTTTAAATACATGTTCCACATATTTCTTTGATGGCAATAGCAATCTTCTACTCTGTGATAATATTTATTTAAAACTATCATATTTTAAAAACTGGCCTTCATGAATACCTTATATTGCTATATTGCCAACAAATAAACTGAGATTTTATGATAACGATTAAGCCACAGTCAAGTTTTGCCAAGGTGAGCTCACAGATGTGACAGTTGTAGATTTACTCAGAATTAATGGCATGATTAACTGTTATCTATGGTGAGGTCAAACTATTGCAACTAATAGGGCCACAAACATAAATGCATTATATTTTACAGACATTTCAAATATGATAATTGTTACTTTAAATCAATATTTTGTCTAATCAATATTGACCATAACATGTTATTAGAAATTTCAAACACATTTGTTCATGTTAATATGTAAGATTTACGGAGTTATAAAAAAAAATGTGTTGAAAAATCCTTATTTGCAGTTTTGACCAAAGTAGTGATAGCTATTTTGGCTTTGCAGATATAATACAAATATAACCTCTTATTTTAACATGTTTATCCCATTGCAAGCTTTCAAGTTTTTTCCACTCAAAGCCAGTGGTGCCCCCTAGAATGAGTGATAATAGATATTTTTCAAAATGTAAGAATAAGTAGCTTACATTGATTACTGTCATTGGGCATATAAACATCATTTTGTTTTTCTGATGAATTCAGCATATATCTCTTACAGTTTTCAACTTCAAGACACCTTATACCACACTCTACCAGTGAACTCACATTAATTGTTTTGATAATGAACTGGTCATTATCAAAGTAGAAAGGCAAGCCGTCATCTGCTATGTTAAACAAGGCTTCTTTGAATTCAATACTGTTAACAAGTCTCTCGTCCTTGAGAAAAACCATTTCTAAAAAATAAATAAATATGGTAGATACATTACAAACAAGTGAATAAGCTTCTGCTTTTAGATATTTAAATCAATGCTTTAATGAAAAACTAAAATATACAAACTCAAAACAAAATATCTCACAATGCAAGCCATTAAACAACAGCCTAATGGTAGTTCGTAGAGTTCTTATTGAAAGCATGTGTGTTTGATATATTATGGTATTTAACCCTTTTTGTGTTTGGGGTGTTTGACCCTCTTTGTGTTTCAGCTTTGCTCATGGTAACAACCAAGGTTTTGATTTAAAATGCATGAAATATCTGTAACCAAAGATAAATCACCAGACGTAGAAAGTCCCAATCAGGTAACCAGCCAGTTATTAGTTTTTAGGATTAACTGTATATAATCAACAACCCCATTTGCCACCTTGTATGTTGTTCATTTGTTTCTTAAGTTTAACATCACTTTGAACATTATTTCAGTCATTTCATGGCGAGACCTACTCATAGCAGATTTAGCGCTGCCTCACTAAATTGACTTTAGTTGCAAGTCTTTGGCATGATAATCCACCAAGTCACATGTTTACAAGGACAAAAGATTAACCCTTCAGGCACGGGTCTCAGCCCATATGGGACATTGTAAGGTGAATGCAACTCTGCACGGCCGGGAATGGAACTCATCACCTTTTTAGATCATCACATAAGAACTGCTTCAAGTAGGTCTCATCATGAAATAACTAAAATGATGTTGAATGACATAAAAGCCCAAAGAACGGTCAAGTGACATAAAAGCCTAAAGAAAGAAAGAATGTTATGTATGGTAATAGCTCACTTGTTTTACACTGCAGGTCCTCCACACCTAGACTGCCCAATGTTCTTCCTCTAAATTTCTCTGGGGAGGAGCAGATAAATGAATTGATATGAGTCATTCCAGCAGCAGGCCAGTAGAATTTAGTCCAGCACAGTGATTCGTTACAAGCAATTTGATTATTGTCACTTTCAATAGGTAATGACTGTATCCCTAATGGGAATGGGTCGAGAGATGTCAGATTATTATATGCAAGACCCAGGTGAGTTAAATGTTTGGGAATCATATAAGGCTGTTCAATTTTCAAGGATGTTATTTCATTGCCTTCTAAATACAGATCTTGCAACCCTGTTTGTCTTGATATGGAACTCATATTAAAAACTCTTATATTATTGTTCATCAAATACAGACGAAGCATAGAGTGGCCAATTCCTGGGATTTCAGGGAAATCAGTTAGATGATTATTTCCAAGGTGAAGTAGAAACAAGGTAGACATATTGTCAAGATGATCAGGGTTAATTGTTGCAATTTGGTTATATTGAACATAACAAGTCTTAAGTGTACTGCCAACAGCTGATACATCAGGAAATTCTATTAGATGATTAAAGGATAAAAGTAGTACTCTTAATCTTGTTAAACCTTGAAGATATTCACCATTAACGACTGTCATCCCATTAAACCGAAGGTCAATCTTCCACAAGGTTGACCCAACAGACCGCAGATCAGGGAAACTTGATAATCTGTTTCCCCCGACGGTAATTATTTTTAAACCTGTGAGATTCCTGAGGTCATTATCATCGAAGGAGGGAATTGCATTGTTATTTAAATTCACCTCAATTAAAGTTGAGCCATACTGTGTGAGTTGTGGAAACTGGGTTAACTTTGCATAAGTGTGTTCATACCTTCCATTAATAAAAGTCTGTGCTCCCACACCCCCATACTCATTAATAAAACCAATAATCATATAAGGAAAATAATAATAATTGAGCATTTTACAGTTCTGTATCAGACTATGGCTGCTCAAGGTGTTCTTGTAACTAATGTTTTCTGAATATGATGTGCTGTTGCTACTCCCGTCATCTTTCTGAAAACAAAGAACCATACAACATCTGATTACCAGCAAAAAACCATACGACATCTGATTACCAGTAAAAAAAACATATATCTGATTACCAGCAAAGAATCATACATGTGATTACCAGCAAAGAACCATACATCTGATTACCAGCAAAAAAACATACAACATATGATTACCAGCAAAAAACGATACAACATCTGATTAACAGCAAAAAACCATACAACATCAGATTAACAGCAAAAAACCATACAACATCTGATTAACAGCAAAAAACCATACATCTCATTACCAGCGAAAAAAACATACAACATCTGATTACCAGCAATGAACCATACATCTGATTACCAGCAAAAGACCATACAACATCTGATTACCAGCAAAAGACCATACAACATCTGATTACCAGCAAAAAAACATACAACATCTGATTACCAGCAAAAAACCATACATCTGATTACCAGCAAAAAACCATACAACATATGATTGCCAGCAAAAAACCATACAACATATGATTGCCAGCAAAAAAAACCATACAACATCTGATTACCAGCTATATAATTCAGAATAGTCTCCATGGTATTATTATGAAAAGCCATTTATCACAATATACTCTCAGTCATTATCAATAATCATAATTATCTTGCTTGACACTGGAGTTATGAGTGACTTGTGCTTGTTTAACTGTATATAACTTTCTTTGCCCAGATCAGTATATATCATGAGCTGTCTGCAAACCAAATGATCAGAATGGGTTTGATCTCAGCCATGTGCATTATAGTTTTACTGTAAATAAACTAAGGAGATGGAAACTCTTGCGCTATATCAGAATATATGGAATTTAAACGTTTTATGTAAATGCAGAACAAATAAAATTGAATATGTTTTTTGTCAATACAGAAAAGCTTTATGCAGAAAACAAATATGAAATCTTCATATTTTATTTTGTTTGAGCTCAGACACGTTTACAAAGAAGCTATAACATGGAGCCATTTTCAAAATTTTATCATGGATTTTAAACTTTGAGAAGGTTGGTCATAAACTAATAGCGTTAATCACTTTTACAGATTAAATGAAAACTCCCAGGTTACCATTTCTGCAATTCAATTGATTTCTGCAATTTAATTGAATTTTCCCTATCTGTTCTCCCATATCCATTGCATTTTCACAGCACTACAATTGTTTCTGACCCAATTATTTGCACACAACAGCGGCGACAGCCTGTTTGGGACATTGTTGCCTCTCCCTTTCAGCATAACATCATTGTTTTTCTCAGTTTTGCCTTGGAAATGGTTTCATATATTACGCAGATTGAAATATACTGATATAAAGTTTGCATAACATTGGTTTGCATGACATTGGCTTGCATGATGTTGGCTTGCATGACATTGGTTTGCATGACATTAGCTTGCATGACATTGGCAAATGCACGATGTGTATCTGGAATTTCCCTCCCATCTTGAAGATGGCCGGAAGTTTATGATGCAAAATATTTCTCACGAGCCAATATCCCATTAACTGTTCACAGACCAGCTAAAAATCCAGGAGAGCAGACAGAGAGAACTGCAATCTATATTTCTTTAAAGGTACTTATTGTGGGTAGATTGCTAAAATATATTTGTAAAATATAAGACCCCATGAGAGAGACGAGGATACTTACATTTAGATGAATTCATCCTTTCTGTAAGTTTTTCTGTAGTAGGTTTCTTACACAGGTAGAAGGATAATGCCAAACAAAACATGTCACAAATATATATGAGCTAAAAATAATCATAATAATGAATAATCATCACTAGGAATTATACATTTTTCATAACCTAACCTTTCCAACACACAGGAATGCACAGATAAATGCCATTATTTAAGTTTTAGTTATGGCAGATTTTTGTCCATTGTGTGTGTTTGTGTGTGTGTGGTTGCCTATCTCTTCCTTTGTTAGTTTGTTTGTCCCCTGCAAGTGATATACAATTACATAATATCAGGCACATTGGGGGATTGGTCCTTTGATCTGTGGTTTCTAGTAACATAAGCTCATGTAACATCAGGGGGCATGATCATTTGATATATTGTTACGTACCATTTGTAACCCTACTGGTGTATGGGGAATGTCTCCGTCATTGGGGTAACGTGGATGGGGATCAGACATATGATACTCGCTGGCTGTGAAAGGGGCCTTAACCCAGATACCCTATCAACCTATGTAAGTTGGAAGGTAATAAGGACTGCAGACACAGAGTATAAAATGCACAAGGGTCTCCTTTATTCGGTGCTGTTTACACTAGTCTGGCTAGGTCGGCATGGCAAAGAGGTATATGGAATACCTGAATGCATGATACTGACAAAGTCCTGAGAATGCATAAAACACCCAAGTCTATACGAGAGTGGCTGTCACGATGCTGAGTGTAGTGGATCTTCTAGGCAAGTGGATTCTGCTCCCTGAGTAGCGATTTCGGGGGCCTTTTTAAGGGAAACTGGGCATCTGTGTGAGGGCTGCCTGCGTAGCGTCTTCTCTGGCTTCGGGGCTGCGCATGTCCTGCCTGCGTGGCTTGGAGGATCACTATTCTGGGCGAGTAATGCGTCTCCTCGGCCTGCACTTGTTGGCCTCATGAAGCACTCAGTAACCCATATCGTTTCTTTGCCAAAGATCGTGATTGTCAATGATTGTCTATATTTGTTTATAAGAGTCTATAGGTAGGTAATCTATATCCTACAATATTAGGTTGCTAAGCAACTGTAACTAAGTTGGGCATTGATCAACCTTATCACATACACAGAACTCTATATTCTCTCTATTGTTGACTCAATTCAGCTGCTTGATGTCCAATCTGGAAAACCTATTGACCTACATTTGAACCATCAGTGCTATAAATAACCTGACTTAGCTGCTAGTGGTATTGAGTGTCTGTATAGGCATTATTTAAGTAGCAGCTTAGAAAGTGTGCCCCCTTTCAAGGAACTGAAAAGAAATAACTATATGTGTGGTGTTATGACTACAGCACAGAGTCATCAGTTCAGATATCAACCAAAGCAATGTACATAGAATCAGGAAAACAGGCTGTAGGCATGTATACTATTATTGTTGACACCACCGATTTTATTGTTGGGAAAAATAAAAAAAATTTGTTGAATGTTATAACATGTCTCCGTGTTATGAACACCTGTATATATATAGATATAGTGTAGGATATGAATTGTACACCCAGAGACTCTTGAGAATATATAGACAATCATGGACAATCGCGGTCTCTGGCAGAACATCATGTATGGAGATTGTGTGTTGTGTGCAGGTTGATACATCGCCTTAACCACTACACCTGGAGATGACTCACCGGACATGAGAGATCATGTGCAGGCAGACGAGCCCATGCAAGCCACGCAGGCAAGACGAGTCCATCTAGTGTTGCGAAAGGAAGCCACGCAGGCAAACCTCACACATGACGCAGAGTGATCCTTTAAAAGGGCCCGCAACCGTTGGATCCTTGGAGACCGGAGAGCAGAACCTGAAGAACGCAGAACTACAGCGACCACTTGCCACGGAAGATCCACGACTCTCAGCATCGTGACTGCATAGACTTGGGTGTTTTGTGTATTCTCGGGACTCTATAAGTATCATGCATTTTGGTAGTTCATATGCCTCGCTCATTGCCATGCCGGCCTAGCCAGACAAAGAAGATTTACAGCACCGAATAAAAGGTAACTATTGTGCAGTGTATATCCTGTGTCTGCAGTCCTTATTACCTCACACCTTCACATGGGTAGATAGGGTTGCTAGGTTCCGTGCCCCGCCTCACAGCCAGCGAGTAAAGTAGAGTCAGAGTAGGGTATCGATCCCCCGTCCATGTCCCCCAACGACGGATACTCACAAATCATGGGTAACAATTTGGTGGAGAATGTCCGAATCGATCTATGGCTTTGAGCGTTGCTGATACTGTATGGAGTTCCTGATAGCCACCCTGTTACTTGATTTTAAGTCTATGTGGCTCAGATCTTCGAAAAAGCTTTCCACCAAGCTGCAAGTGGCGCACAACTCTCCGGTAGCGGATGACGATTCTACATTACAAGGTGAGTCAGATATACTTTTTCCAGCCTTTCTTGAGCAGCAAAATGACCAAGTGAGTGATTCTGTACGAGTTGCGCCTCCATCTAGTCCTCCCTTGTCAGATCTCACCGTCTCATCGGGTGCCGCCACTTCTCTTCCTCCGAGTGGTGATCACGCCCCGTTGTCCCATACGTCTGTCAGTACAGGTAGCCCTAATTCATCTGAGCCTCACACGTTACAGCCGGAAGCTTCTAACTTGTCCGATTCGTATTCGGACGTCCAATTTCGTCCTTTTCACCTTGCGGATAGCGACCAAGAGTCTTTCACCTTTTCTGAGGTATCTGCTCAACAAATTGACTCTGATCAGTCGGGCTCTGATCGTGCAAATTCTCCAGAAATAGAGATGGCTGAAGCTGAGAATGTGCAAGATATGCTCCAGCAAGTGCTGGGCCACCTGCGCAAAATTGACTTGGGAGGCACTCAAACTGACATTGTAGATATGCTGCAGGCACAGTCTACAGATAACAAAATTCATCACCAGAGAAAGGGCTCTAAATCGCTCCTCCCACCCCCATTTTTTGGCAGATCTACAGATGATCCCCTTCGTTTCATGAACAAATTTCTCACTTACACACAGCTTTTGCACATCTCTGAAGACTTGAAGGTTCCCGCTTGTCGTATGTTGTTGCATGGTGCGGCGGACGTTTGGTACACCTCTCTGCCGACAGACGTCACTAGCTCCTGGGATTCATTCTATGAAGCTTTCCTCAAATTTTTTCGGTAGTGAGACAAATGCTTGGCTGCTCGAACAATCGTTAGACGCTAGGATTCAGAAAAAGGCAGAATCTGCTGAGACTTATATTAATGATGTTTTGAGCCAGTGTCAGAGGCTACAGAAGGAGGATATGGAGACAAAGAAAATCTTGGTCAGAGGTCTTCGCCCTAAACTGAAGGCTTTTGTAGTGGGGAAATCACCTAATACGATTGATAATACTATTGAACAGATTAAGCTTGCTGAGACCGTTTGCACGATGTCCAGCGATTCATCTGTCGTTCTGAACGGCCTAGATTTGCACCCTGATGCGACGTCTCAATTCTTATCCCAGCAAAATTCCACCCTTGCTGCTCTCCATGAAGAGGTCGCAGATGTATCTAAAGAGGTTCATAGTCTTAAAGGTCATCACGATGGGGGCGATTCTTTTTGCTTTTACTGTAAAAATCCTGGCCATTGGATAAAAGATTGTAAGGCGCGCCATGGTTGCATGCATTGCGGTCGAGATTCCCACATGCCTGTCAATTGTCCTGCACGGCCCAGTGGCTCCCGCGACCATTTCCCCGTGGCCCTCTGCAGTTCGACATCCGGCCTTACCGGCCTAACTGTCGCTTTGAGCCCGGCGATGGTCGTGGCCGCTACGGGCCCAATAATGGTCAATATGGACAACGCCCATTTCAGAACAACCTATGGATAACCCGGTGCCGACAGTATGCATAAGGCTAAGCCAACTCACACCATCTCGTGCGGTAAAACTGTCTGGTAATGTCCAAGAAGGGTCAACATATGGCACCTGAGAATCCTTCCATGCGGAAGCAGTGTGATTAAGATCAGCAATAACCATGCCCTGTCGTGCGACAAAATCATCAACCCCTAAAGTAAGCAAATCAAGATCAGGGACATCTAAACCTGGGGGCTCGGGAAACAGCGTGTCTGCTGTCAAGCCACGTGTGACAGTTTCATTGTGGAACAGGGAAATAAATAACAAGTTAGCTATATATGACTTAGCCACACGTGTCATCACCTTTTTGTCACAATGAGTGAGGCTTGGCGGAATGTATACACCAGAACTAGACCGCATACTACAACCACATCCAAGCGTTAGTGTACAAAAGGAACAAGGTTCCACTTCGGTGGGGGTAACGTCCAACTGGCACGTGACCAGCCAAGGTTCGCTGTGTCCGATGACTAGGAAGGAAGAGTTTTGTAAGTCCCTAACAACACGAGGTGGGGACTTCAATTCCAGGAAGTCAACCTGACAATATGACATAATGTCACGGACCACGCCCGTAAATATGGACAGGGCACATGACGGAATGTCAACAGGAAATTCCGGGAAAGTCCTGTAGCAATGGCGAACACCAGAACCGAAACACTCGGCTAAGTCAGCTCTAGACAATTCAATGTAAAACCTCTCATCCTTAGATATGCCAATAAAATCTGAGAAACCTGAGATGCGTGTAAACTGATTGGGTTTCTTGCCTCCTGTCGGTATAGGGAAAGATGATATCTCATAAATGGTAAAAGCGTTATCCTTCACAACAAGTGGCAAACTAACATCAATATACAAATGAGAGTCACTGCTGAGAGCTGTCACGCCAGGAATAGCGTAGATAGCACTGGGTTGATCAAACATCAGTTTAAAATTTGGATACTGCACACGCAAAAGTCGGGCAACCTGTTTCATGGATTTATGTAAGACATCGGGAGGGACCAAAATAGGTGACAATTTGTTTTCGGCAATTGTTTCCAAAGCAAGCAGGGTGGCACGTGCTGCTGATTCTAGCAACGTCAACGCCTGAATGTGACCAATCTCAGAAACACTAGCATACGTAAAATCAGCCAAGGATTTCAGCAAAAGTCGTTGCCTCTGTCTGCACCTGAGCAATTTCTAATCTGCGGAACAACGTTTCACTATTCTGCAAAAGTCTAGCAATATTCATGGTGTTGTTAACCACACCGTCAGAAACAATGTCCAATCGTTCATTCGTAACCCGAACTAGTGATGAAGTCTGGTCGTGCAGGGCATTGAGATTCAATTGCAAGCGTTTGGAGTTGCTCTCAACAATACCAACCCTTTTCATTAACTTATTTCGCTGTTTATCAGTGACTAACCCAAAGGCAGAACCAAGAAAGGAGCCTACAAATGGTAAAAATGAACGTTGATAGGGCCTATTCTGGAATGACCGTTGTCCATTTCTACCATTATTGGACTCATAGCGGCCACGACCATCGCCAGGCTCAAAGCGACCGTTAGGCCGGTAAGGCCGGTTGTCAAACCGCGGCGGCCCACGGGAGAATTGATCACGGGAGCCACGGGGATTATCAGGACAATTGATAAACATGTGTGAGTCTCGACCGCAATACCCGCAATCGTGGCGTGCTTTGCACTCTTTTATCCAATGGCCAGGGTTTTTACAGTAGAAGCAAAAGGAATCGCCCTCTTCGGGACGACTTTTAAGTCTATGAACCCCTTTATTTACATCTGCAACTTCCTCCCGAATGGCAGCGAGGGTGGAAGTTTGTTGTGCTAAAAATTGAGACGCTACATCAGGGTGCAAATCTAGACCGTTTAGAGTGACAGATGAATCACTGGTCATCGTGCAAACGGACTCAGCAAGCTTAATCTGTTCAATAGTATCATCAAGCGTATTAGGTGATTTCCCCACTACAAAAGCCTTCAGTTTAGGGCGAAGACCTCTGACCAAGATTTTCTTTGTCTCCATATCCTCCTTCTGTAGCCTCTGACACTGGCTCAAAACATCATTAATATAAGTCTCAGCAGATTCTGCCTTTTTCTGAATCCTAGCGTCTAACGATTGTTCGAGCAGCCAAGCATTTGTCTCACTACCGAAAAATTTGAGGAAAGCTTCATAGAATGAATCCCAGGAGCTAGTGACGTCTGTCGGCAGAGAGGTGTACCAAACGTCCGCCGCACCATGCAACAACATACGACAAGCGGGAACCTTCAAGTCTTCAGGAGTATGTGAGAGTTGGGTGTAAGTGAGAAATTTGTTCATGAAACGGAGGGGATCATCCGTAGATCTGCCATAAAATGGGGGTGGGAGGAGTGATTTAGAGCCTTGCCTCTGGTGATGAATTTTGTTATCTCTAGATTGCGCTTGCATCATATCTACAATGTCAGTTTGAGTGCCTCCCAAGTCAATTTTGCGCAGGTGGCCCACTATTTGCTGGAGCACCTCATGCACATTTTCGATCTCAGCCATCTCTGCTAATGGAGAATTTGCACGATCAGAGCCCGGTTGATCAGAATCAATATTTTGAGCAGACACCTCAGAAAAGGCGAAAGACTCCTGGTCACTATCTGCAAGGTGGAAAGGACCGAATTGTACGTCTGAATCAGACGAATTAGAAGCCTTTGGCTGTAACGTGTGGGTCTCAGACGAATTAGGGCTACCTGTACTGGCAGACGTATGAGACAACGGGGCTTGAGCACCACTCGTAGAAGGAGAGGTGTGCGCACCCGATGAGATGGTGAGATCTGACAGGGGAGGACTAGATGGAGGCTTGACTCGTACAGAATCACTCACTTGGTCATTTTGCTGCTCAAGAGAAGCTGGGAAAAGTAAATCTAACTCACCTTGTGATGTAGAATCGTCTTCTGCTACCAGAGAGTCGCGCGCCACTTGCAGCTTGGTGGAAAGCTTTTTCGAAGATCTGAGCAACATAGACTTATATTCAAGTAACAGTGTGGCGGTCAGGATCTCCATGCAGTATCAGCAACGCTCAAAGCCATGGATCGATTCGGACTTCTCCACCAATTGTTACCCACCAATGGAGAGTATCCGTCGTTGGGGGACGTGGATGGGGGATCGATACTCTACCAAAGATAGCTACTCTACTCCACTCTACCGTACTGTACTGTACGATGTATCTAACTCGCTGGCTGTGAGTCGGGGCACGGATCCTAGCTACCCTATCTACCCAGGTGAAGGTGTCAGGTAATAAGGACTGCAGACACAGGATATACACTACACAATAGTTACCTTTTATTCGGTGCTGTGAATCTTCCTTGTCTGGGTAGGCCGGCATGGCAATGAGCGAGGCATATGAACTACCCAAATGCATGATACTTATGAAATCCTAACAATACACAAAACACCCAAGTCTATGCAGTCACGATACTGAGAGTCGTGGATCTTCTGTGGCAAGCAAGCGGTCGCTGTCGGTCAGCGTCTTCGAGGTTCTCCGTGGTCTATCTTCTCCTAACCTTCGTCTCGTCTGAGGATCCAATGGTTGTGGGCCGTTATAATGGATCACTCTGCGTTATACGGAGAGAAAAAAGGAATAAAAGAAACTTGAAAGAAAACATAATAAAACTGGTCTTTCCTCAGATAAAATACAATTTAAAATACAAAGGAACAAATATAATATCATTAAAGACTCAAGAAACAATTATTTTTCAGAAATAATAAATTCAAATAAATCGGATCCAAAAAAATTATTTAAAATATTAAACAAATTATTGCACACAAAAGAGGACACTCCTTTCCCTAGACATAATGACAAAAAAGAGTTAGCCTCAGAATTTAATAATTATTTTCTAGAAAAAATTGCAAATCTTAGAAAATCTATGGACAAAAATGATAAAAATAACGAACAACTATATGAGGAAGTCAGATTTGATACACAGTTGGAAAACTTCTCATTGTTAAGGGACTCAGAAGTCAAAAATATAATTAAATAATCCGCAAAGAAGTCATGTGAACTGGATCCCATCCCAACATGGCTTCTAAATGAATGTATGGGGAATTTATTGCCATTAATAAATGCTATCATAAATAAGTCAATTTCATTGGGAAACGTACCTGATGACCTGAAAATGGCCATCATTAGACCCTTAATTAAGAAATTGGGCCTGGAATTGATAAAATTATAGACCAGTCTCGAATCTGGCCTACTTATCTAAATTAATAGAAAGGGCTGTCGCTACACAATTTGTAGGACATCTAGTAAGGAATGATATTCAGGGTCTATTTCAATCAGCATATAAGGAGTACCATAGTACTGAAACTGCATTGCTCAAAGTTCAGAACGACATCTTAATGGATATTGATGATGGTAAAACATTAATGCTGGTACTACTCGATCTATCAGCGGCCTTCAACACTATTGATCATGATATATTACTGAATAGATTGGAAAAAAGATGTGGTATTACAGGGATTGCCCTTAAATGGTTTAGATCATACTTATCAAATAGAAAACAATGTGTCATAATTGATGGTAAAAGATCTGATAACATGAATATTAAATATGGCGTCCCGCAAGGCTCGGTTTTGGGACCTTTACTATTTACAGCATATATGGAGAATTTATCAGATATTATTGGTAACTATGGTCTCAAGCATCATATCTATGCTGATGACACGCAATTGTACATCACCATTGATCCCAAATCTGAAGAAACTAGAGATATGTCTTGCAAAGAGATGGAAAATTGTATTATAGAGGTTAAAAAATTCCTAATAGAGAATAAGATGAAGATAAATGATGGAAAAACAGAAATGCTTTTATGTGGTAAAAGCTGTGAATTCAGAAGAAAAAATGTACCTAATGAAATTCTAGTAGGAGAAACTAAAATTCCTAGATCAAATACTGTTAAGGATCTAGGGGTTATTCTAGATCAAGAACTATCTATGAAATCACAAATCAAAAAAATTTGTAAAAATGGTTTCTTTCATGTAAAAAATCTATCAAGAATAAGAAATTGTTTGGATGAAAAAACTGCCAACACTCTTGCTCATGCATTTGTTACCTCTACCCTTGACTATGGAAATTCACTTCTAGCTGGTTTACCTGAGTGTGAATTAGCCAAACTACAAAAATTACAGAACGCTGCAGCCAGGGTAGTGGGGAAACTTAAAAAGAGAGATCATATCACACAAAAACTTATGGAACTCCACTGGTTGCCTGTAAAGGCTAGGATTGATTTCAAAATATCTTTACTGACATGGAAGGTGCAAAATGGCTTTGCCCCAAAATACCTATCTAAGTTATTAGAGTGCAAACAGCTAGGCATGGGACTGCGATCTAATGATAAGAATGAATACGTAATAATAATAATAAAAAAATAATAATAATAAAAGCTTGTATAGCGCTGATACCAGACAGGTCTGTTCATAGCGCTGTGTTCAGGACATGCATCCTGAAAAGATGAGTTTTCAGTCTTTTCTTAAAAGAGGTGACTGAGGTACTCGTCCTAATGTCTGTAGGCAGGGAATTCCAGAGCCTGGGACCAACTGATGAGAAGGCCCTATCACCCACCGTTTTTAGTCGGGTCCTAGGGACCTCTAGGAGGGTGCCGTCGTTTGATCTTAGATCACGTTCTCCCTGCTTGACCTGGAGTAGGTCTCTCAAGTAAGGAGGTGCCTTACCATTTAAAGCCTTCCATGTCAAAAGTAGAATTTTAAAGTCAATTCTTGCATGAACTGGAAGCCAATGCAGTTCACGTAGTTTGTCAGAGATGTGATCAAACTTTCTAATTTTGCCAATAACACGTGCTGCAGAGTTTTGCAAGTATTGCAACTTCCTGATGTCAGCTTTGGGAAGTCCGGCAAGGAGGCCGTTGCCATAGTCTAGGGTTGATGTGATGAAGGCATGAGTGAGGGTTTCCGCTGTCTTCTCGTCTAGACAATGTCTGATAGCAGACAGGTTTCTTATGTGATAATAGCCTTTCTTGCACATTTTCTTGATCTGAGTCTTCATATTCATATTCGTATCTAGGGTTATACCAAGGTCCACCACAGTTTCACTGGGAGCTATATGAGAGCTCCCGACTTTGATTGCAAGGTTACTGCTACAAGCAGCAGTATTATATTGGTCCGTACATATAAGCATTTCTGTCTTCCCATCATTTATCTTCATTTTATTTGATATGAGGAAAGCTCTGACCTCATTGACGCATTCCTCCAAGTTATGGACATTAATGTCTGATTGTTGAGGAGAAGTAAGGTCAACCGGAATGTAGATCTGAGTGTCATCAGCGTAGATATGATAGCTCATACCGTATCGAGATAGGATATCAGACAGAGGTGTCATATAAATAGTGAATAGTATGGGACCTAGAACAGATCCTTGTGGGACTCCGTATTTTATCGGCTTGTGACCAGACCTATGAGTTCCTACCTTCACGCATTGTTTTCTGTTTTCCAGATATGATCGAATCCATGCGAGGGCATGACCTCTAACATTGCATCTGGTCTCTAATCTATTGAAAAGAATCCGGTGATCAATGGTATCAAAGGCAGCAGAGAGGTCAAGCAACAACAGGATAACAGACTTCCTTTCATCTAGGTGGCGCAGGATATCATTCTGTACTTTGAGAAGAGCGGTTTCAGTACTGTGGTGTTCCTTGTAGGCAGATTGATATTTGTCTGTAAGGCCATTTCTTACAAGATGTGGTACTAGTTGGTCCGCCACAGCCCTCTCTGTTAGTTTAGATATATACGTCAGGTTTGAGACAGGTCTATAGTTCTTCTCGACCAATTCCAAGCCTAGTTTTTTTAGCAGGGGTGTTATGATCGCTATTTTCATACTTTCAGGTACAGTTGTATCCATCAGTGATTTATTTATGATTGAAGTAATTATTGGTAAAAGATCATCTATGAGGTCAGTCAAGAGCCATGTAGGGATGGGGTCCAATTCACATGATTTCTTTGCAGACCTTTTCACCAATTTTCGTACCTCATCCATGGTGAGAGGGGTGAACCTCTCGAGTGGTACTGAATGATCTGCCATCATGTTGTTTGTAGCGTCATCTTGCGATGAATTTAAACTAGGTGGGGACAGACCCACATTACGACAAGTTCCATCTTTATTGGTGGTGTCCTCTGGTGAGGAATTTCCCTGTATGGGATGTTGCTCCATGTTTTTTCGGATTGTATCTATTTTTTCCAAGAAATATTCATTAAACCTTTCAGCCAGTGCCGTGTTACATTGTGAGGGCGGCATTGGGACCTCAGTTGATTTGTGCATGACTTTGTCAATGACCTTAAATAATTTTTTCGGGTCATGTTTATTCTCATTCACAAGGTCTGAGTAGTAGTTTGATTGTGCAGTTTTTAATAGCAAATTATATTTGTTCCTTTGCAGATTGTATAATTCCTTGTCAACATGCAGCCCAGTCTTCTTCATTTTTCTTTCAAGCCTTCTCCTTGTAGCTCTTTCCTGTTTGATGTGGTTATTCATCCATGGTACTGGTTTATGCGTAGTACCTATGGTACTGGTTTATGCGTAGTACCTATGACTAATATGAAATCGTATGGCGATAGGGCTTTCATGGTATATGCGCCAAAGAATTGGAATGCCCTGCCCCTTGAAGTGAAAAACTGCAAAACTGTTGAAACTTTCAAAAAGAAACTTAAAACATTTTTATATAGAAAGCACTATCTTAATGAAGCGCTTTGAGCAGACCTGGTCTGATATAGCGCTATATAAATCGTTATTATTATTATTATTATTATTATTATTATTATTATTATTATTATTATTATTATTATTATTATTATTATTATTATTATTATTATTATTATTATTATTATTATTATTATTATTATTATTATTATTATTATTATTATTATTATACCTTTATATACAGAAAATAATTAGTAGTGATATACCTAAATATACTGATACTGAGCAGGACCTATATACCTTAATATACAGAGACTGATTAGGCCTTATACACCTTTATATACAGATACCGATTAGGCCTAATATACATTTATATACAGACAATAATTAGGAGTGATACACATTAATATACAGATACTGATTAGGCTTAACATAATTTTATATACAGACAATGATTAGGAGTGATATACCTTAATATACAGATACTGATCAGGACTTATATACCTTAACATATTGATACTAATTAGGCCTAATATACCTTTATATACAGAAAATAATTAGGAGTGATATACCTTAATATGCTCATAATAATTAGGAGTGATATACTTCAATACACAGACACTAATTGGGACCTTAATAGACAGGTTTGCTATATCTCAATCTGTGAGGAATACGTAATTCAATAATATCGAGACGGCACATTAAAAGAAAAATCCTCAAATCTACACCATGGTTTTCAAAAATGACCCGAAGGCCTATTAATCAGCTGGCTGGAAGCTTGACTCCACCAGAGGACGTGGTGAACTTATCACCTCTGATAACAAGGTCTACAAGGCCTTAATATGAGACCTACAAGGCCTTAATATGAGTCTGCCTCACCACATCCAAACACTTTGCAACTGTCTGTCTTACTTATTATTTTAAGTTGTACTCAGATTGGTAAAATATGATCTATTTCAACCTTAATACAAAAGTATGTGCATAAATAAACGACTATTATGAGAAATAAAACAAGGAAAAAACTGCTTTGTTTATAGTTTGAATCCTTACTCTTGTAAACGTTTGGTTAAACTCACCAACGAAAAAATGTTCAAATGTTAACAAATGAACTCCAATACGTCTCAAGCTAACTTCATCATTTATATCAAAAGATGTATGTTACATGATAATTACACTCATAACAGTGTGACAGTTCTTGAACACATGGCCATTGAAAGTAGGACCACATGAATACTAATCTGGATTGGCAAATCGAAATAGCTTGCATTTGATTCTGGTGGTCAAAATGTGGCTGAAATCTTCTCAATATGGTGCTTTACTGTACAATCCTGCTAAATGAACAACAGCAATAGAAGGCTACATGGCAATTACAGTTGGCAGTTGTAGTTACACTTCTACATCTGTTATGGGTTGTGTTGACAAGTAAACATGATTCTCACTGTGTCATTTATATAACTTATGTCTAGCTCTAATTTATACTGCTGTCTTTCAGCTCCCATTTATACAGCTGTCCCTCAGCTCTCATTTATACTGCTGTCTTTCAGCTCCCATTTATCCAGCTGTCTCTCATCTCTCATTTATCCAGCTGTCTCTCCTCTCTCATTTATCCGGTTGTCTCTCATCTCTCATTTATTCAGCTTTCTCTCAGCTCTGATTTTTCAAGCTATCCTCATTTGTACAGCTGTCTCCCAGCTCTCATTTATAGAGTTCTCTGATGTTTGCATTTAACATTTATACAGAACTTTGACTGGTTCGTTAAATAGGGCAAGTTGCCGATGTTTGTAAGGCCAAATAAAACGATATCTTTGTTTCAGGTAATATGCCTATGGAAAAATAGGGTAGGTAGGTGGGGATTTCATTTGTTTTCTTTTATTTTTGAGGGGGATATTTAGAATGGCTCCAACACGTATTGACAAGATTAGAATAGCTTATACCAGAATGGATTAGATTAGAATAGCTTTTACCAGAATGGATTAGATTAGAATAGATTGCGTCTTCATTTGAGCTAAAATCATTAGAATTTGAAGCGGGGAATAGTTAAGGATGTTTATTATCCCAGTAAGTAAAACCCCAACAAGGTAAATTTATGAAAACAGAAAAAAAATGTTTAGGGTCGTGAGGTTTGAGAGAAGGTCGGTCAGGTTTCGAGAAAATAAAGAATTATTCTATTTGGCCTAAAACTAAGCTCCTTTATAGAAATGCATATTGTTCTCAGTATTTCATATCTAGTATAATTCTGACAACAAATAAGTGAGAATTATAATGCTTATAATAATTACATGGCAAAATTCATCATTTAAACTAGCAAAATTTTAGAAATTAAAATAGAGCTGAGAGCCAGTCCAGCGTCAACCAAGTCGACTACTGCAGGGGAAATGGGAGGGGGTAAACCCCATATGAAGTCTCGTGCTTTCTCGCTTTTCTAGCATTGAGAGACTGGTGACGAGATACTGTGATCAAGATCATAGCAACGATTTCATTCTCTTAGAAGCTATGTCACTGACACTGAATTGAACGGAACATACCTTCTTTAAAAAGTATTACTGGTTCTACTTGAGTCAATGTTTAAATATGAGAACAATAATTATATTGCTCTCAGCTTAAACTGGCTGGAAAGTGAATGGTATTTCTGAACACAACAGATGGGCTTGGGAGGAGGACAACTGCATATTAGGGTTGGTTGACAACCGTTGTATATCACATGGATATTCAAGCAGTACTTTCACACATTTTGATTGTAGGTAATAATAATATCAAACATCATATACAAATCAAGAGGTGTTAATATTCATTCCTTTGTCTCAGGATTGACAAGTCAAAATAACATCATTGGTCACTAACAACTATTCAATTATCACCCATTGTTATGAGTGTGAAACATGTGAACGTCAGACCAAAGAAATCAGATTTGTTATCAGAACAATAGCTAACACGTGATGCCAAACAAAACGTGTCCCACATTTATATGAGTTAACACTAATCATCATGAGGAATATTCATAATTAGGAATTAAAACATTTTCATAACCTAATTGGTCCATGTCGGATGAGTGTGTTGTTGCAAAATGTCAAATTAAAATGGTTCTCATTGACTAAACTTATAATTGTTTTACGGCAGATCGACATAAACGGGTCACCCAGTGCAAACATGTTTTTTCTAAATTCATGCTGTTTTATAAGCTGGAAAGCGATGAAGAAAAGAATATATAAATGAAATGAACCGCCTGAGAGACGTTTAGGACTTACATGCCAGTAATTCACTTGTTAATAAATGAATCAGAACTTTATTATATGATTATTGACCATTCATATGAAGTAATTGGCTTTCTTGTATCAAAGTCAATTGTCATGAATAAATTGCTACATAATTGCTCCTGAACACAAAAAGTGCACCACTCAAAAGTTGCCTTCAAATTTTGCCTATATTTAATTTCAAAATATCTTCTACATCTATTGGTAATTCTTGTTTAATAAACTAAGATATGGTACGGGAAAAATGCTCAACTGTCAAAAAGAGTTCCTTTTTCATTAAAACTTTCAAGTCATGAAATGACATTTTATGGTGTTCATTTTGGTAATAAAATTATTGATTTATTATCTGAAAATCACAATGGAATTTCTTTGATTATATTGAAAGCTTCATATTTTTTTAACTCATAAAATGTGGCGTAGTAATATATCACTACTCCAAAATTTGTTTTGTCATGTCAAAATGTTAAAGGGAAAAAGTTCTGCAGATTGTGGGACCATAATAAAGTGGATTTCCAAACAAGTTTGTAAAAGTGATCTTAACAATATTTACTGTGATCTCAGTGAAACAGATTTTCCATTTTTCAAACATTAAGAGAAAAATAGAGGTAAAGTACACACTTGATCATTTCAAAAATATGAATTTTTTCACCTCCCTTCACATATCTGATTGCCAAACTTCCTTTTTATTTCCAAATTACACAAATCAAAATGAGAAAATCTGTTTCACTAGGATCACAGTGAATTTTCTTCCCAATGAAATGAAATAAACACAGCTAAAACAAGCCTATTCCTGTTGTGTAATCTGCAGAACTTATTTGCTTGTCTTCTTCATTTCTCATCAAAATTATCATCAAAAATTAGGACAAAATATTATTTGGAAAGAAATATACTTGTAATCATACCTTAAAGTTCAAATATTGTAGTGTTTAAATATTGATTCATGTTATGAATGCTTTTAATTTAAGACGGAATGAATTTTTACACCATAAATGTACCAATTCCCATCAAGTACAGTATTTTGGTAGTTTACTCCTCTGCCACTAGGGGGCACTTATTACCAACAACCATAAATACCCTTAACTTTGATGAATCCAAGTAATAATCATGATTACAGAAATAAATACACTCAACAGTTTAATGAAATCTTCTTTCCTATATATAATTCCTTGATTTTGATTAGAACATTGAAACAGATTTTACCTGCTAACCATTTCTTTTTTCTTGGTATTTGTAACAGTTTGCTTCTGTTTTTGTAATATTTTTGGATTTTTAGATTTTTCCTGCTTGTGCATAATTCTTTGTTTCTGTTGATGTTTTTCACAAAGTTTATTTCTTTTTTTAGTTTGAAATTGAGTGAGAAACAATCTTTTCTTGTCACTCAAATTAGCCTTAAGAGTTCTCTTGTAAACTAACAGCGTTTTATCTACCTCTGTATATATATATATATGTAAAATATTCGGAGGTGGATTTCTAACTTTCATATGCAGCAAATTTGAAAATTGAATAAAACTTGGTTGGTTGATGGAAAACATTAGTTTTATTTTCTTCTCCTGAGACAGCACGACAATCATACCAGTTTAATTTGTCAAAGGTTTCTCCGTTGTCAAGTAATACAATTGATATTGCATAACAATGCTGTTCTGATAAAATAAAATTTGTGAATATGCTCTTTGAAATGCAGTTTATTTACACTTTTCCCCTTTAACATTTTAACATTCTGGTGATGTTTCCTGGTATTTTTACTGTTACAAGCATTCGGAAATTTCTTGTGATCAAATTAAAAGTGTCATCCCTGATTTATCAGGCTTATACACATTTAAAAGTTAAATTAACAGAGCAGTCATGTTCAAAAATAGGTGAAGAATTTTTGTGGTGAGGTTTCAATAAATGTCCCTCCAAGATTATTATGCAAACAGTGAATTTCCATGAAGATAGCAGGAGAATTAAAAAAAACAGATTTTTTTTTACTGAAGTACTCCACAACCTAAAAACTGCCCCTAAACTGCTCAAATATGTTTGAAATGCAAATAAAAGACAGAAGGAAATGTCCTGAGGAAAGGGCTAGTTATTCAGGGAGTGGGTGCCATGACTACACTTTATATACCATATTTGCGCACGCATCAGTATTCCTGCACGTGTAGTGATGCATGTGCCGTGAGAGGCTGGACGCTAATGCTTTAATGAAGACAGATAATTAGTATCCACTACATCAGAGGTAATGATGGTTCACTCTTCTCATTGCCTCTGCCATCATTGCTCAATATTTCGAGTATTCAACATCTGGAACACCATGTCACACATTTGAGTCACGCACACCGAATTGTCAAACAATCAGAATTGACCATACTCTGGTCACGAAGTGTGATCAATTGCGTGACCGAAACGCTAACCAATCAAAATAGTCATTTAATCTTTTACCAATCAATTTACAGCCTCGTTTTTGTGTGTGTTCATAACTTGCGGCTGATTCTGTTTGCACATTTTTATCATTGATGGCAGGGACTGATATGGTAGAGAAGATTACAAAGTTAGGCATTCAGAGTCATTTAGCCTTCTCGAAGGATGTTTTGTTAGTTTTGAGCTGTTCCCAGAGTGGCTGGAGCCCAATGAAGGTGTATCATTAACAAGGTTCTGTCATGTATGCTAATAGAACAGTCTCCCAGTAATGAAACTAAACGTGCAGTTGTACTTGTATGGAACAATACAGAACAGCATGTGGTACACCAGCAGACTTCTTGTTGTATTTATTCCTTCACATGTACATCACATTTAGCATACAATATAGGTTCTTTATGATATCATGTGTCGATATGTAAAATATGTGAAATGAAACGATAGGATTTGTGCCTTGTAGCTCGCATTGTTGCCTGCAGCTCCATTGTTGTCTGCAGCTCCATTGTTGTCTGCAGCTCCATTGTTGTCTGCAGCTCCATTGTTGTCTGCAGCTCCATTGTTGTCTGCAGCCCAATTGTTGTCTACAACCCAGTCGTTGTCTGCAGCTCTGTTGTTTTATACCTCAGTGATGCGCGTATTGATGCGATTTCGAATGAATACGCGCATGCCGATTATTTGTAAAATATTGATTATTTGGAACTATTTTGCGTCGGCCATCTTTAGACTGGTCCCCCATCGAGTGTCAAGAACATCGTGTATATACACAGATGGTGGCAACCAGTCTATGGCTGTACGCGCCATTTTCGGGTCACGTGACGGGGTCAAATGAGGTGCGCTTTGTTTACAAATGTTTTTAACGATAAATATCTTGTTTCATGTATCATTTTTTAAAAATACAGTAGTTGTCTGAGGTATAAAAACAAAACATGCCTCGTCGGTCAGCTGTGTGAGCGGATTCAGTTCGTTGGTGATGGCGGACGGATACCCTTCGCCTTCGGCTCAGGGTATCCTTCCGCAATCACCAACTCACTGAATCCGCTCACCCAGCTTCCCGACTCGGTATGTTTTGTTATAGCATCCAGTTCCAATTTTATTGGGTAGCTGTTATTACATACATATATAAAAAAGCATGAACGTGATCAGAGAGGAAGGGTGACGAGATTTGAAAAAAAAAAAAAAGTTGCTGTGTGAGGTATGGGCTGCAATAAAATTCACCACTGATAAGAGCGTGCGATCTCGCTGTTGCGTTTTTACGTTGCCCTCTGGTGGACGTCTCCAATTCAGTTTTATTTTGCAAGTTATGCGATGTTTTGCGCAATATGTACATAGAGAATAGAGTTGTTTTCACTAAAATTTTATCAGAATTATGTTAGATATGAAATAGTACCCACAATATGCCTATATTTCTGTATTAGAGCTTTGTTTTCAACTATCGGTAAATTGACCTAATTACTGACCTAATTATTGAGGCCCTGCAAGGTTTTGTACAAAGGGGCCTATATGGGTGAAATGCAGATATTTTTAGCAAGCACGATTGAGAGACAGCTGCACAAGTTAAAAATAGCTGCACAAGTGAGAGATAGCAAGTGATAGATTGCTACAACAGCAAGAGATAGCTGCATAAATAAGAGATAGCTGCATACATAAGAGATAGCTGCATAAATAAGAGATAGCTGCATAAATAAGAGATAGCTGCATAAATAAGAGATAGCTGCATTGAAACATGAAAAATAGCTGCACAAAGTGAGAGATAGTTACAACATATGAGAAATAGTTACAATAGTTGCAATATTGAAAGAAAGCTGCAATTGTGAGACAGTCACAACAGGTGCATACATGAGAGACAGCTACATAAGTGAGATGACTGCAAAGTGAGAGATAGTTACAGCAGTGAGAGTTACATCAGTGCACGTGAGAGATAGCTGTACAAATGAGAGACAGTTACATAAGTGAGATAGCTGCACATGTAAGAGACAGCTGCATCAGTGAGATAGCTGTACAAGGGAGAGACAGCTGCATAAGTGAGAGATAATTACAACAGCGAGAGACAGTTACAGCTGAGATAGATAGCTGCACAAGTGAGAGACAGCTGCGTAAGTGAGAGATATGTGCATATGTGAGAGACAGCTGCATCAGTGAGAGATAGTTGTACAATGGAGAAACATCTGCATGGGTGAGAGATAGTTACCAAAGTGAGACAGTTATAACACAGATAGATAACTGAACAAGTGAGAGACAGCTGCATAAGTGAGATAACTGCAAAGTGAGAGATAGTTACAACAATCAGAGATAGCTGCACTAGTGAGGGGTAGTTACAGCAGAGATAGATAGCTGCACAAATGAGAAACAGCTGCATAAGTGAGAGATAGCTGCACATGTAAGAGACAGCTGCATCAGTGAGATAGCTGTACAAGGGAGAGACAGTTGCATAAGTGAGAGATAATTACAACAGTGAGAGACAGTTATAGCAGTGAGAGACAGTTACAACAGAGAGACAGCATCCTAAATCCTGAAATAAAGCGAAATAAAATGAAATCAAAATGAAATGGTCATACATTCCTGTCTGAGATTGACCTGCTGACCAAGCTCACCTCATAAGTGTCCTTTACAATTTCCCTTTTGTCAGGCAATTTTATTAATCTGTGAAACACGTGATCGTTGCTAATGACCTTGCTAATGACGTGGAAAATAATTGTGTGAATTCTAAACAAGAAAAAGTGGTGATCCACATGTAACACGGATGAGAAAAAAATAAAAAACTAACCAAAACTGTCAACAAACAGAACAAAAATTAAAATAAATAAAACAAAAAATACAACAAAAAAAAAAAAATTAAAAACAAAAAAAAAGAAAAAAAAATGAAATATTATCTTGATTCATCTTTTAAAATTATTTATTTTGGTATCTGAAAAAATAATTGGTTGTCCATGGGAGTCAGGATTGCTGTTTAAGGAGTTAGAGGAAAGCTATGGGAGAGTTAGAGGAAAGCTATGAGAGAGTAAGAGGAAAGCTATGAGAGAGTAAGAGGAAAGCTATGAGAGAGTAAGAGGAAAGCTGTGGGAGAGTCAGAGGAAAGCTGTGGGGGAGTTAGAGGAAAGCTATGGGAGAGTCAGAAGAAAGCTATGGGAGAGTAAGAGGAAAGCTATGGGAGAGTAAGAGGAAAGCTATGGGAGAGTAAGAGGAAAGCTGTGGGAGAGTCAGAGGAAAGCTATGGGAGAGTTAGAGGAAAGCTATGAGAGAGTAAGAGGAAAGCTATGGGAGAGTCAGAGGAAAGCTGTGGGGGAGTTAGAGGAAAGCTATGGGAGAGTAAGAGGAAAGCTATGAGAGAGTAAGAGGAAAGCTATGGGAGAGTAAGAGGAAAGCTATGGGAGTGTCAGAGGAAAGCTAAAGTAGATTAGAGGAAAGCTATGAGAGAGTAAGAGGAAAGCTATGGGAGAGTAAGAGGAAAGCTATGGGAGAGTTAGAGGAAAGCTATGAGAGAGTAAGAGGAAAGCTATGAGAGAGTAAGAGGAAATCGATGGGAGAGTCAGAGGAAAGCTAAAGTAGATTAGAGGAAAGCTATGGGAGAGTCAGAGGATTGCTATGGGAGAGTCAGGATTGCTATGGGGAAATCAGGAGTACCATGGGGGAGAGTCAGGAGTGCTATGTGAGAGTCAGGAGTGTTATGTGAGAGTCAGGAGTGCTATGGGGGAGTCAGGAGTGCTATGGGGGAGTCAGGAGTGATATGGGGGAGTCAGGAGTGCTATGTGAGAGTCAGGAGTGCTATGGGGAAATCAGGAGTCAGGATTGCTATGGGGGAGTCAGGAGTGTTATGTGAGAGTCAGGAGTGTTATGTGAGAGTCAGGAGTGTTATGTGAGAGTCAGGAGTGTTATGTGAGAGTCAGGAGTGCTATGGGGGAGTCAGGAGTGCTATGGGGGAGTCAGGAGTGCTATGGGAGAGTCAGGAGTGCTATGGGGAAATCAGGAGTCAGGAGTGCTATGGGGGAGTCAGGATTGCTATGGGGGAATCAGGATTGCTATGGGGGAGTCGGGATTGCTGTGTTTTTGTGATGACCTATTGCAATATGATAAAAATAATGGAGCGAATGAAAAATAAAAGATAGCAACGTGATATGATTGTTTATCATGCACTGAAGATCTGCCTCCCAGAGCGCCCAAGGTGATCATTATATCATGTCACAAGACACTGCAACAAAACGTCAAATTTGGCGCTGTCGACTTGACATCGGCTTGACATCGGCTTGACATCGGCTGTTATTGTGATAGTTGGAAAGAGGCATAAACATTGAGCGGTGTTCATATAAACCTACAGAACAAATAATGCTCACTAAAATTCTGGTAATTAAAGAAAATTTCATTTTAGCTACTGTCCTGAGACATTTTGACTTTTGATGATATTGTTTTTCTGCTAAAACCTGACAGAGAAAACGATGAGGTGTAAGCTTTGAGTGGTGGTCATACAAACCTACAGATATATCTATTTCTGGATATATATGTCACCATTTTTTGCTGTGACTTGCAAATAATTCATAACTTGTTTCTGATTGGCTGGTACAACTATAATCGCCTTGACAAGATGGCTGCCACCAGCAAAAGATGATCATTAGTTCAGAAAATATGACCATTTAATGACATTTAAATGACATCTCAAAATCTTCTTTATATGATATACATGTGTTAATATTGATGACATTTAAGTTACTAATCCACTAATCCACATTAATCTGCTATAATTGCTGTTTGAATATGATTTTGAAAACAACTTTTTGAATCAAATTTTAAATCCTTTCAATCTTTGCCATTTTTGTCAATCATTCTTTCTTGGCATTCATCTTGAATTTCATGAGATGGCTTACTTGTATCACAGTTTCGTGGCCACATATCATTTAAGCATACCCAAAACCTCTGTAAATTTGCCTGTGACCTCTGTGGTTTCATGCATGCTTTAATGATTTGCTTTAATGATTTCATTTAATGATTTCATTTAATGATTTCATTTAATGATTTCATTTAATGATTTCATTTAATGATTTCATTTAATGATTTCATTTAATGATTTCATTTAATGATTTCATTTAATGATTTCATTTAATGATTTCATTTAATGATTTCATTTAATGATTTCATTTAATGATTTCATTTAATGATTTCATTTAATGATTTCATTTAATGATTTCATTTAATGATTTCATTTAATGATTTCATTTAATATTTTCATTTAATGATTTCATTTAATGATTTCATTTAATGATTTCATTTAATGATTTCATTTAATGATTTCATTTAATGATTTCATTTAATGATTTCATTTAATGATTTCATTTAATGATTTCATTTAATGATTTCATTTAATGATTTCATTTAATGATTTCATTTAACATGACATGACATGACATGACATGACATGATATGATATGACATGACATGACATGACATGACATGACATGACATGACATGACATGACATGACATGACATGACATGACATGACATGACATGACTCTGTTGAATAATAATGAATAATGATGTCTTCTTGGAATTTAATAATAATATATTATAATTGATCAAATGCAATAAAGTGAAAATCCCATTAGATTCCAATGAGACCTAATTATAAACATGCATATGTAAAAATCAAATCAGTTAATAAGAGCGAACAGACAATGACTACCAATATAATCTGATTAGAGCCTGAATGAGAATCTTTTCACTCCTACGTTAGTAAGGCTTAGATAAACTGAATGATAATCTGATTAGACCTATGTTACTAAGGATTAGATAGGAATGATAATCTGATTAGACCTATGTTACTAAGGATTAGATAGGAATGATAATCTGATTAGATCTATGTTACTAAGGCTTAGATAAACTGAATGATAATCTGGTTAGACCTATGTTACTAAGGATTAGATAGGAATGATAATCTGATTAGACCTATGTTACTAAGGATTAGATAGGAATGATAATCTGATTAGATCTATGTTACTAAGGCTTAGATAAACTGAATGACAATCTGATTAGACCAATGTTACTAAGGATTAGATAGGAATGATAATCTGATTAGACCTATGTTACTAAGGATTAGATAGGAATGATAATCTGATTAGACCTATGTTACTAAGGATTTTATAGGAATGATAATCTGATTAGACCTATGTCACTAGGGCTTAGAGTGACTAAATGACAATCTGATTAGACCTATGTTACTAAGGATTAGATAGGAATGATAATCTGATTAGACCTATGTTACTAAGGATTAGATAGGAATGATAATCTGATTAGACCTATGTCACTAAGGATTAGATAGGAATGATAATCTGATTAGACCTATGTTACTAAGGATTAGATAGGAATGATAATCTGATTAGATCTATGTTACTAAGGATTAGATAGGAATGATAATCTGATTAGACCTATGTTACTAAGGCTTAGATAAACTGAATGATAATCTGATTAGACCTGTGTTACTAAGGCTTAGATAAACTGAATGATAATCTGATTAGACCTATGTTACTAAGGATTAGATAGGAATGATAATCTGATTAGACCTATGTTACTAAGGATTAGATGAACTCAATGATAATCTGATTAGACCTATGTTACTAAGGCTTAGATAAACTGAATGATAATCTGATTAGACCTATGTTACTAAGAAGTAGAGGCCACAGGCTGCTACGCAGCTGGTAAGAGTGTTAGCTTATTGGCACAAGTTCCTCTGTGGTGATCCAAAGGTCGTGGGTTTGATCCCGGGCTGTGCCGAGATTAATATCATGTTACATTTCCCATATGCGCTTGGGCCCATAACCCGTTGTCCTTGTAAATCTGTGACTGGGTGGGTTGGCATGTCAAGGACCTGCGACATGACAATTCAGTGAGGCAGCACTATATCTGCTACAAGTAGGTCTCATCACGACTGAAATAATGTTGAAAATGATGTAAAACCCCAAACAAACAAACAAACAAACAAACAAACAAACAAATCAACACATATCTGCAAACAGTGCTCATTCTTGAATACATTCCATTAAACAAACAAAAAAATATAAGGCTTATATAGATTAAATAATAATATGATTAGTCTTATGAAGTGAAGGCTAGGGATGAATACAAAGAACCTGTGATTAAAAGGCTAAGGTGAGACAGCTAATTTATCATGTCTGTGGTTGGATAGCCTGTTTGTGATCCTGTAGGTTACATACACACCAATATAATATGGGAGGCCAAGACTTGAGCTCAGCACTCAACATTTACCATGTGGTGTTGCTAGCGGCCATGTCATTAGCATTCATCGTGGAGCGCCTTGATAACAACCAATCATTGTTGATTTAAGCCATTTGAGAACAGTGAAACACTAAGCCATCCTAGAAACAGGGAGAGTAAAAGTTATCTTGATAGCAGGGAGAGATAAAGCTATCTTGAGAGCAGTGAGATATTAAGCCATCTTGATAGCAGTGAGATATTAAGCCATCTTGAGAGCAGTGAGATATTAAGCCATCTTGAGAGCAGTGAAGATGCATATGGACTGGAAGGTACTTTTCCAGGTGGTTCTACTTGCAATGCCTGTGGTCATTAGGTGTTCTGTTCCCGGCCTACAGGAGTACACAACTTATGTAGAAAATGGAGACATCCTTATCGGGTTGATGAACCCCTTCCATCTCCCTGACGAACTTTCAGGAACAAATGGACATTGCTCACCCGTGTTCTTGTCCTTCATGTTCAGTGCAGTGGAGGCTTTTATCTACGGCATCAAAGAGGTAAATAACAGACACATTCTGGGGAATGTATCCCTGGGATTTGTAATAGTTGATGACTGTAATAATGTTTTGACAGCACTTGCAAGAACGCTTCAGTTTCTCCCACTGGATGAGAACTTCCAGGGAGATAACAGTACAGGCGGTGTCGCAGGGAATTATGAGCCTCAGCACTATGACATCGCAGGACTAGTTGGTCCTTTAACTACAACTATAGCAGTTGCAATATCGCCGGTTCTGGGCTTGTATCAAATACCCCATATCTCCACTTCCGCTTCCGGTGACATACTGAGTGACAAGGGGAGGTTTCCTTATTTCCTGAGGGTCATACCTCCCGACAGGTTCCAAGTGGACATTATGTTTGCCCTGATGCATCACCATAATTGGACCTACATTACCGTGATTTATTCTGAAGGAAGTTACGGAGAAACAGCTATGAAGTACATTAATAAAAACGCTAGATTATCCGATATATGCATAGCATACAGCTACATGATACCTTCCTACATTAACCAAAACTCAAAAATATTTGAGGATGTAGCTCTTGCATTATCCAGAAATCTCAATGCAAAAGTTGTTCTTTTGTTCATTGAGAACGTGAAATGGGTACAAATACTTCTGCAGGAAATAACTGAACTGGGTCTGAATGGACATTTTATCTGGTTAGCCAGTGACGTCATGAAATATGCTGAATATTCCATAACTCCAATAACAGCCTTTGAGGGAGGTATCGTTGTTTACACAGAACAGAAAATGGTTCAAAGTTTCCAGGATTATTTCTCCATGGTCACGCCATCCACATCACCCAGGAACCCCTGGATCCGCCAGACCTGGGCGCAAGAGTACAAGTGTAAATGGGACCACAATTTGGCAGCAAATGACTCCTGCTTTCCACTGGAGAACTCTCCTCTACCGGAGAGAGAAATGTACTGGGCTGCTGAATACATAGACGCAGTGTCCGCCTTTGGTTATGCTCTGAGGGACCACATAGATGAGATGTGTCCAGAAGCTCTTGATGACCCCTCTGAGGTCAAAGGTTGCATCAATGGCCAACATCTACTTGAGAAATTGAAGAAGGTATCTTTTGAGGGACATTTGGGAAAGATTAACTTTGATGAAAATGGAGATTTGTATGGCGAATATATAATAAAGCAATACAAGGGACCGCTCAACACGGCCAAGATTGGGAGGTTCAATATTTTAAAACAGGAACTTGAGTTACAGTCTGATAATATTCAGTGGCAGCTGTTTAATGGCCAAGAACCTGGTGGCATCCCACAGTCTGTATGCAGCCTTCCATGCAAGGAGAAAGAGTACGCCATGATGCTGGATGTCTCCTGTTGCTGGGAATGTCGAAAGTGTCGCGATAACGAGATCATTGCTCTCGTCCACAACGAGACCAAGTGTCAGGAGTGTGATCTCAACACATGGCCGGATGAAGAACGTGCCACTGTATGTGTGAACATTAAGCCGTCCTACCTCAAATGGTCGGATCTGACCAGCATCTGCCTCGTTCTGGCGGCAGTCCTGTGCATCATGGGATGTGTCGCCTCCGCCATTATCTTTATCATACATCTTCACACAAGGCTGATCAAAGCATCTGATAGAGAACTGATGTTTCTTATATTACTTGGTACCTTTCTTGCTTTAATAACTGTCTTGTTCATGTTGGCTCAACCAGACGGCTTCAATTGCTTCATGGCCTACCTTGGATTCCAAGTATCGGTGTCAGTCATTTATGGTCCATTGCTTGTGAAAAGCAACAGAGTCTATAGAATATTTTATGCTGACAGGAAAGGCAAAAAAAACATCAAGTTTACAGGCAAACTGAGTCAAATCATCACAGCTGTTTCGCTTATAGTAATACAGGTGAGTGATATGTTTGGTACTTTATAATCTATAAATTATTAATTAAGGGTATTTATGGGTGTTGGTAGTAAATGTCCTCTGGTGGCAGTTTTTTTGTAACACGGATGGTTCCTTTTTTGACAAGCATTGCCGACAGCACACTGTCCACCATAGGCGCACGCAAACTATTACCTCTGGCCAACCCAGATTAGTATTCATCCGGTCCTACTTTTACTGGCCATGTGCTCAAGAACTGTCATTGTGTTGTAAATGTGATTGGCATGTTAACATCTCTTAATATCAAATATGAAGTTGCCTTAAGATGTATTAGAGTTCATTTGTTAACATTTGAACATTTTGTGTTGGTTAGTTTAACCAAAAGTATAACAGATTAAAAGAATTCAAATTATAAACAAAGCGGCCATCTTTGTTGTGGTTCCACCTTATCACTACCCCAGAATATGGCTCCTCCGATTGAGAAAGTAGTTCCAAGTTTTATTTCACTTAATAGTTGTTTCTATATGCACAAACCTTTGTATTTAGGGTGAAATATATCATATTTTACCAATCTGAGTACAATTAAAGAAAAAAAATAAGTAAGACAGACAGTTACATAAAATTGGTGGATGTGGTGAGCCAGCACCAAAAGGCACCTTGTATAGAGGTGATAGGTTCACCAAGTCGCCCTCTGGTGGAGTTTGTGCCGACAGGCAATGCTTGTCAAAAAAAAAAGAACTATCTGTGTTATTCTGTGATCGGTACGATCAGGGGAATTGATATTCATTTCCTGTGGTTTGTGATTCGGTTTTTTCTGTGGTCATTATTGTTAAAGCAACTGACGCCACTGTGGAGTGTTCGTCGTGTGCATGCGATAGATTCGACTGGTGCCGCCCTCATTTCTTGACACCCTGGTAGGGGACCAGTCTAGTATTCGGCGTATGAATACAAAGCAGAACATTCAAAACTATAGTTGTCATCGTTTTCGCCTGTCGTTTCATATTTAGTTCAAATTTGGTGTAAATCGGACAATTAGAGGTCAGATGACATGCATAAGTCTGATCATAGAGAACCGTATTAGCTTCCAGCCATTCATGGCACGTGCATCACTGCCTCATGTGCAGGGATGCCGATGCGTACGCAAAAATTTGCGTTATGTAATCGCTTCATGCACGTACCAAACATTGACATGACGTCATTGACCAGCATGTGCAGTGAAAAAAAAAACTGATGCGGTTCTCTATGAGTCTGATCGATGATTTGCAGTTAAAATGTTCATCTACAAGTTTATCGGCTCGGCAATGCCAATAGGCATCCCGCTGAAATGACAACATCATCAATTGCTAGAACAAGGAATTTTCAGTAAGTTTAGTTCAAATTTGGTGAAAATCGGACAATTAGAACAGAAATGACATGCAAAACAGCTGGCAAAAGTCTGATCGATGAATTGCGATAGTGCCTGAGCGATAATAGAGCAACTTACGTAATCGAGCCTGGAAAGGCACATCTTTGCATAAAGTTGTGCTAAAAAATTCGTTCATATACCAAATTAAATGTTTTTAATTAAATAAAACATTTGATTTAGATAATTTCAACTAATCCATCAGTTTGCAATGATTGTTTCATGTTGTGTTTTTTTGTTTATTTTAATTTTTGTTTTGTTTATTTTAATTTTGTTTTGTTTGTTGTAATATTTGTTTTGTTTATTTTAATTTTTGTTCTGTTTGTTGTCAATTCTGGTCTGTTATTTTTTTTCCTCAACCGTGTTACATGTGGATCACCACTTTTTCTTGTTTAGGGAACTACTTTCTTTTTACGCCAAAATAGAATGTTTTCAAAAAGTGCAGTATTTGGTTATTTTCTCCTCTGTCATTAGGGGGCACTCATGGAAAAGACCCATTAGTGATTTGACTGATTTTCTAGCTCCTTCCTCATGTCAGGGGCTGACCTAGCCTGGAGCCCATTGTATCAACGGCGTGTTAAATATTTTGTGTGTTAACTAAAATGGTTAACACACATTTTGTGGGTTAAAATGTGTGTTGGCGACTAACCGCATTGTATCAACACTTAACACAGAAAAATTGGGTTAGTTTCCATGGTGATTAACCGGAAAAGTTAACGCGGTGATTTTGTGGGTTAAATATTGGGTTAACTCAGATTTTGTGGGTTAAGCCTCGTTTTGAAACCAAGAATACAAGATGGCGGAGTCTGACAGTGCGGTTTTGGATGCTGCTGCAGCGCATGCAAGGCTGTTTCGCACGGAGAGACGGTTTGTGGACCGGGAAAACCCGTTGGAAGTATTTACAGAGAGGGAGGTCCGACAGAAATTTAGGTTTTGATTTTTTGTAATTTTTAAGAATGGAGATATCCTAATCAAACCAAAAAAAATTGAAAGTTAACATTTTTCCGCATTTGGAGAAAAAAAATTGTTAGGTCATGTGACCTCATTTGCATATTTATGCATATCATTAAAAATAATTTTTTAGATCAGCTTCTATAACAAAATACACATCAGAAATAAAATCCTTGGAAAATTTCATGTAAAACTGATGTTTTGTTCATTAAAATTGGTCTACTACAGCCTAAGAGGCTCCTTGTTGAAGTTTTATGAATAAATTATGCAAATTAGAGCTCTAGGACGAGGGTTAATAATGTTACTAGTACAATAAGATTTGACCCACTTTTGGAAAATGAAAGTGAGGCAGCTCAAAATGTGTGTTAAAGGCCCCTTAGCACAAAGACAAGTTAACCAGAAAAAAGTTAACACAGAAGTTTGTTGATACAATGCAAAGTTGACACAGAGGAAAAATCCGGTTAGTAAACCCACTTTTTAACCTAACACACAAAATATTTAACACAGTGTTGATACAATGGGCTCCAGGGGATTGTAGAGCAGTGGCATCTCGCAATGCATTATTCATGAGGAGCAGGCAGCTGCACCCTGATTGGTCAGGCATTTCAAAGTGATTGGGCATGATAAGAGCCACAATGTAGACAAGTGGTGGGACAGCAGACAGCTTAATTGTAACACTTTTGCTAAAAACAATAGGCACTGGCCTGTTTGTCCCGACAGGTGACATCTTGGTTCCTTTGTACCTTCCAGTTTAGTAAGACAATCTATTATTCCTTCCACTGGGACCAACAAAGGTCCTGGGATTTAATAAGGAGAGGATGCAGCAGAACATCATTAAAACATTTACTACCAGATCCTTATTTCATTAATAATTAGTTCATTAAAACTTATATTGTCATTTATAATGAGATTGACTCATTAGGATGTGATTGTTTCTTCTATTAGCCCCAGAGCAATAATTGACCTCAAACAGGGATCGCCTGTTGTTTGATTCTTTAGTAAATTCCTAACAATGTAGGGATCATCTATCATTAGGAATTCTGGAGTGAAATAGAAGCTTATTACCACAGGGAGTTAACAATTGCTCTTTAAACCACTTGACCTTTTTATGGAATGAAGGCCACAGTGTAAGCTGGAGATTAGGAAGAACAACCAAACACCGCTCGTTGTGATTTTCAGATGTAGTTCTTGATTCTCATTCAATTTATTGAGCATACAGGGGTTTATATAGGAACTCCAGTTAGATAACCTGAATGGTGGCGTGATGTGTGGGTACGACCTTTGAATGATATTTGTCAGATGACCATGAGTGTCTTTCACGTGATTCCATTTTGATTGGTTATTCTCAGTTAAAGAACATTGTCCATCTCAGAGTTCATGACTTGTTATTATCAGATATAGAACATTGACCATCACGCCACGTGTACTGTTATGAAAGATGGTTATACAAGAGGATAACAGAAGTACTGGAGTTCACTATATAATTACATTAAAATAATGATTAATATAAAGATGTAATTAGAATATATAAGTTATAGTTAAAATATACTATAACAACAGGCCCTGGCACAATTGGTTAGAGTGCTAGCTTATTAGCACCAATTCCTCTGTGGTGATTATGGGTTCGATCCCCGACCGTGCCAAGATTGAATTTATTATAGAATTTACCATATGAGCTAAGGCCTGTGCCAAAGAGTTAACCCGTTGTTCTTATCAATCTGTGACTGGGTGGGTCGTCATGTCAAGAACCCGTGACATGACAATTCAGTAAAGTAGCACTATATCTGCTACAAGTACGCCTCATCACGAAATGACTGAAATAATGTTGAAAGTAATGTAAAACCCCACACAAACAAATTTATGGATTAAACAATTTTAGGTTCTCACTTGGGTAAATTTCTTTACCATTGCATATTAAATTGCACCCAAAGGACAATTTCCCCTCAAAATAAAATCTCTCAATAATTTTTGCAGATTTTGCTGATGATACAATGTGATTTCTTTCTTAGTAGGACATTCTCCTTTACCGTCATTGATATTTGATATCATTCAGTCATTTTCTTATCCTCGTCATGCCCGCCAAAAATTTATCCAATCAGAATTTACCAACATCACGTTAAAAAAACAAAAACCAAAAAATAAACATGAAAAAAAAAAAAAATAAAATAAAATAAAATAACATACAGCTGGATAAATAAGAATTAAGTGGTCATATCATAATACTAATACCTTATTATATCATACTCTCTGAGTAAAAAAAAGTGTTATATTTTATATTTCCAGATTATCCTCTCGACTATCTGTGAGCTTGTGTATCCGTCTGTGACAGTCATTAATATGCCAGTACCGACAGTGAAATACACAGAACTCCTGTGCAACCTGCCGCTAGAGGCGCTGACCATCCCGCTATGCTATAACCTTATTCTTATCCTCCTTTGTGCCGTCCATGGATTCATCACCAGAAAACTCCCACAAAACTTCAACGAATCCAAATTCATCGCAGCTTCTGTCTTCAGCACGTTCTTCTTGTGGATAGTGTTTATACCGACCTATTTTACTGCAATGTACGCTTTTCAGAAGACCACCATTTTGGCGTCCTGTCTTCTCATCAACGCTGCGATAACACTCATTTGTCTCTTCGGGCCTAAGGTTTATGCGCTATACTTTGTGGATGAGACCTTGCAGAACATCGTGAAGGGACAAGGAATGTCCATCTATGGATCGGGAACATCCGGTGTCAATTCTATTTCCGTTGAACCAATTTCCCTGCATGATGTCTTGAGTAAATGGGAAAAGCCTACCAGAAACGTACACTTGCTGTCAGTTCAAGAAGACACTTTAAATAAAAAAATTTACAAATCGTCTCTTACTCGATTGGACGGTTAACGGTTAGGTTTTTGGCACAAATTACCTTAATTGAATATTTTCATGGTTTTCTCATTTGGAACAGTGTATTTTATTGTTTTAAATAAAAAAAATATAAATCGTCTCTTACTCGATTGGACGGTTAATGGTTAAGTTTTTGGCACAAATTACTTTAATTGAATATTTTCATGGTTTTCTCATTTGGAACAGTGTATTTTATTGTTTTAAATAAAAAAAACATATATAAATCGTCTCTTACTCGATTGGACGGTTAACGGTTAAGTTTTTGGCACAAATTACTTTATTGAATATTTTCATGGTTTTCTCATTTGGAACAGTGTATTTTATTGTTTTAAATAAAAAAAAATATAAATCGTCTCTTACTCGATTGGACGGTTAATGGTTAAGTTTTTGGCACAAATTACTTTAATTGAATATTTTCATGGTTTTCTCATTTAGAACAGTGTATTTTATTGTTCCTTATTGTATTTTACTTTATTGTTCCTTAATTATAACCAAGAAACTATCAGTCATGGTGCAGTTGGTTAGAATGCCAGCTTATTAGCACCAGTTCCTCTGTGGTGACCCAAAGCTCCAAATCTGTGATTTGATGGATTGTCATGTCAAAGACCTGCGATATCACATTTCAGTGAGACTGATAGAAATAGTACAGTCATATTTCTGTTTGAAGTGATACGCCACCCCTCCAAAAAAAAAAAAAGAAAAAAAAAAGAAAGAAAGAAAAAAAAGAGCTGATTATATATTGACAAATATTATTATTTGGATATTATATGACGTAATTCTTTGAATGTTATTAATATGAAATATTCAGAGACTATAGTTAATACCTACTGCTTTGCAACATGATAGTATTACCACTTCGTTGGTTCTAGCTCAGGTTCTAGCTGAAATCTATGAGTGCCTGTTCCACTGCCGGGCAGTGAAGACAAAGACAGACTATTCTTGTGTAAAAATAAATATTTACTTCCAGAGTTAACAGTATATGATGAGGAAATGTCAAACATATGTGAGCTGTTGAGACACATAAAATACAAGATAACAGTAGTAGAATGCTATCATATCTAGAAATATAATTTGGAACATGCTTCATAGAGTAATATGCCTGTTATCCAAACAATCCAATAGTTCAAACATCTTTTATTCTTTGGCATGGACAGATGATTAATACAAATTTGACATTACCAAAAACACTGTATATTTTGATTAATTACTAGCAATTAAACAATTTAATGTCCTGGAGTTATATACAATTATAGAATAACCCCTTCATAGTAATATATGGGAAAAGGAGAAGTTCAATTAGGCTGGATTTTGGTAACAATAAGCTGAATATGATGGTATAAATTCAGATACTCTAATTCTACATACTGGGGTTCCACCAGGCTCATAGTAGGACCACTTTTATTTATTATTTATATTAAATTTGCAAATGTCAGTAAATTCTTCAATCTTGTAATATATGCTGATGATACTGTTTTCTTTAGTACCTTAAAATTCATCAACCAAAGCACAATTCATAGAGATTCAAATGAAGCAAAACAGGCTGAACTACAAAACATATCATCTTTAGATATCAAATTATCAAATTTTTGATATTCCACATACCACAGAAAAAGAGATTACAACAAACTAATCCGAGAAAAAATAATAATGAGATTGAACTAATGAGATGTTTCAGTTTTCTGGGTATTTCTATAAATGAATATTTAGACTGGCAAGGTCAAGTTAACAAAATATCAAATATGATGGTCTACCATTTGGTCTAACACATGGTCTACCTTTTATTACAAGAATACTACTATAAAATCTATGGTCCTGTCACACATAGATTATGGAATTCCAATATGTTGAGTCGCTATATTGCTCATACAGAACCAACCCTTAAAGATCTTAGATTACCGGTACTTAAAGTTTGTGAAATCTAATAAGTCCAAGTTTTGAAGTTCTATTAAAGATAAAAACATCATAACCTGTCATTTTATTTACAGAATTTGCCTTTCCACCAAATACTGAATATCCATAGCTATCCTGCAAGAACAAATGAGGACATTTGCACGCCCCATTTTATACTATTTCATTGTATGTACAAGTAAATGAAATTACTAATCAAATTGTGGCTCATAATTTTCTTTTCAAGGTAGATAGATAAAATGAATATCTGAACATTTAAAATACATGTATTTACATTTGAATATAAAAGATTTTGACACGGAAGACAAAATGTTATTTGTTAAGCTGTTGTACAAACGTTATGTTTTATTTGATCAAAGCTGATAGTAGACTGGAGTAAGAACAATTACAATTTGCCTATATATATATATATATATATATATATATATATATATATATATATATTATTATTATTATTATAATTATATTATTATTATATTGTATATTATTATATTATATATTATTATATTATATATTATTATATTATATATTATTTTTAGTTTTGAGTTTGGGATAGGGGTTGCCTTTTCATGTTTGGACAGCCAGTGGACAGCCAAAATAATTATATTAAGTCATATAAACATGAATTGGCAGACATTGTGAAATTTGACGATTTAAGTTATTTTTCTTTCTTATGCCTTATAGAATGATTGTAGCAATTTCATAATGTGCTTACTGATTAACAGATATAGGTGTAATTGATATTAGTGAAAATAAAGTACTTCCTCTGCTATTTTCTACTTTTCTGTTATTGTGTAGATCTCTGTAATTTTGTAGATCTCTGTAATTTTGTAGTTCTCTGCCAATTTGTAGTTTTATGCTATTTTGAATCAGTTACGGCAACTGAGAATATTATCATCCCAAGTAAATAAATAAAAATATGCAGATACGACAGTGTTGAGGGAACTTACAAACAGATTTATAAAATACAACCAGTTGCTGTCCATACATGATATGGATAAAATCTTGCTAACAAGTTCTATCATGCACAGTGATGAAAACTAATGAAATAGAGAAATATATTTTACATATTTTTAAAGGATACATGACTATTCAGGAATGTGTCCTGAAATCAAAACTCCACGATATGACCTTTGACATGACCTTATGACCTTTATTGGTGATTAAATTGGAAGACAGGCTTTACCAGCACAGTTCTTGGTGATATAAGTGGAGGACGGGAGGTGATGGGTTCGATTCCCACTGCCGGCAGTGTTACTTTCATTAAAAGACTCGAAGGTCAACCTGTTATTACTATTGTTGTTGAAAGGGTCGTTAAAACACCATTTCACATCAGGCCACGGGCCTTGGTGCAGTTGGTGATCTGTGGTGATCCAAAGGTCGTGGGTTCGATCCTCGGCCATGCCGAGATTGAATTCATGATTCAATTTCACAGATGAGCTGAGGTCCGTGCCAAAGGGTTAACCCGCTGTCCTTGTAAATCTGTGACCGGGTGGGTTGTCATATCAAGGACCTGAGACATGACAATTTAGTGAGGCAGCACTATATCTGTCACAAGTAGGTCTCATCACGAAATGACTGAAATAATGTTGAAAGTGATGTCAAACCCCAAACAAACAAACAAACCATTTCACAGCGTTTTTCATACATAGATAGACTGACCTTGAGTGAGTTTCACCCCCTCCCCCAGGGACTGCCATAGAGAGCAAATTATCTCCAAGCAATCTGAGCTTGTTATTATTATTCACATATGTTTGAAAAGCATTGAGAAAACCCACCAAATATATGTCCCCAGTGTCGTCGCCACATCGTGTATTTTACTTACCTACAAGTCCCCACAACACGACTAAAAACAGTAGGCGATAGGGCATTCTCATCCATTCAGCCCTGGGTTATGGAACTCCCTTCCTAATGACATTAGGACCAGTCCTACAATCGACTCTTTTAAGAGGCGACTGAAGACACCTTTTCCGAACCCATGTTCTAAACACAGCGCTATGAGCAGACATGTCTGGTATCAGCGCTATTATTATTATTATTATTATTATTATTATTATTATTATTATTATTATTATTATTATTATTATTATTATTATTATTATTATTATTATTATTATTATTATTATTATTATTATTATTATTATTATTATTATTATTATTATTATTATTATTATTATTATTATTATTATTATTATTATTATTATTATTATTATTATTATTATTAGTATTAGTATTAGTATTAGTATTAGTATTATTATTATTATTATTATTATCATTATCATTATCATTATCATTATCATTATCATTATTATTATTATATAATGACTGTCCCAGCAGGGGACACTTCGGTTCCTCTGATCAAGAAAGTCACTGATAGTCAATGGGTGGGTCTTATGTAAATGACTTATGAAAATTCAGGATTGAGAAGTGTGCAAAAAGGTACAATTCTGAACGCTATTCAAATTCCTGAATGGACCTTGACAACATGAAACAGGTTCACAATGAATGGTTACAGTCAAATATCGACCCTCCTTCCCTTGATATAGGCCACAGGCCGTGGCGCAGTTGGTTAGAGCGCCAGCTTATTAGCGCCAATTCCTCTGTGGTGATCCAAAGGTCGTGGGTTCGAACCCCGGCCATGCCGATATTGAACTCATGACTCAATTTCACACATGAGCCTTGTAAATCTGTGACCGGGTAAGTTGTCATGTCAAGGACCTGCGACATGACAATTCAGTGAGGCAGCACTATATCTGCTACAAGTAGGTCTCATCACGAAATGACTGAAATAATGTTGAAAGTGATGTAAAACCCCAAACAAACAAACAAAACAAAATCCCTTGATATTCTGTCACAATCAAGGGATATTTTTATATCTTTCTGCAATAAGTATGATAGTGATGTATCATCTTCTATAGTTAAAAATGACAAATAAGACAAATTTAGGAAATGTCATGATGTCGTGACCAATCATTCAATATTTCATCCTGAATCTGCCGGAATTAGCTCGGACATCCTGAAATTTGATCAATGTGGACACGAAAAGCAGAGCTGAAAAGCAGAGCCACATGAAGACAGACACATGAAGACAGACACATGAAGACAGACACATGAAAACAGACACATGAAGACAGACACATGACGACAGACACATGAAGACAGACCCATGAAGACAGACACATGGAGACAGCCACATGGAGACAGACACATGGAGACAGACACATGGAGACAGACAAATGGAGACAGACACATGGAGACGGCCACATGGAGAAAGGCACATGGAGACAGACACATGGAGACAGACACATGGAGACAGAAACATGGAGAAAGACACATGGAGACAGACACATTGAGACAGACACATAGAGACAGACACATGGAGACAGACACATGGAGACAGACACATGGAGACAGACACATGGAGACGGCCACATGGAGAAAGGCACATGGAGAAAGGCACATGGAGACAGACACATGGAGACAGACACATGGAGACAGAAACATGGAGAAAGACACATGGAGAAAGACACATGGATACAGACACATGGAGACAGACACATGGATACAGACACATGGAAACAGACACATGGAGACAGACACATTGAGACAGACACATAGAGACAAACAAATGGAGACGGCCACATGGAGAAAGGCACATGGAGACAGACACATGGAGACAGACACATGGAGACAGAAACATGGAGAAAGACACATGGAGAAAGACACATGGATACAGACACATGGAGACAGACACATGGATACAGACACATGGAAACAGACACATGGAGACAGACACATGGAGAAAGGCACATGGAGACAGACACATGGAGACAGACACATGAAGAGAAACACATGAAGACAGAAACATGGAGACAGACACATGGAGACAGACACATGAAGACAGACACATGAAGACAGACACATGGAGACAGACACATGGAGACAGACACATGAGTATAGTAAGATCTCGGACAAACAACGACATGATAGGTAGAAAAAAGTAAAATTCACAACAAAAGACAACCGCACTTTATCTGTCCAAAACTAGCCAAAATTAGCCAGGACCATCCTGACAATGAAACCCAATTCCGCAAATCAGTGTCAAAACATTGATTCAACACAATATGCTCCTGTTCCCTGCGTGGTAACCGCTTGACGCATTTGATGTTTGTCAGAGATATTCTTGGAAAACATAGCAAAGGTTGACATTGTCTTGCTGTGACTTCCAATCGACCTGAGAAGCAGAAATGTGAATGAATCAATAAAAAATCAATAAAAAGTCTCAAAAATGTGTTTTTTGAAAAAGGAATATGTATACGTCAGTTCTAACAGTTATATATGATTGTTTCCTGTATCGCCAAAAGGAAAAACAATTTCCTGAAAAAACACAAAGCTGTTTTTGTTTGAAGACCAATGATTTCATAGACAAAATAAGTGGCCAAATTTGTCTAAAACCGATCATGGGAAAGTGACTTTTGCCTTTAAATAAGATATTTTGCAACTACAGATCTTTATCTAATTTATCTTATAGAACTGTCATCAAATACAGTACAAATCTGAAAAAAAAAACTTAAGCACAAGATCATGACGTATTATTCTCTTGACCAAACTAAGAATATTCAAAGGTTGAATTGGTAGAAGTATATATGCATCCCTAGGTCCTATTTCCATGAAAATCATTTGAAATTACGTTAGCTGAGCTGTCGATGAATTAACTAAAAGATTTCTCCAAAAAAGAAAGTAATAAATTGTTGCGAACACTGTAAAATGTGTATATATCAAATAGTTACAGGATTATCAGAAGCATGTGTTTGGTGAACACAAACCGATGACGTATTTCTCATCAGAAGAGACATCTTGAGGACAGTGTCTGGAGCACACAAACTGATGACGTATTTCTCATCAGAGAGACATCTTGAGGACAGCGTCTGGAGCACACAAACTGATGACGTATTTCTCATCAGAAGAGACATCTTGAGGACAGTGTCTGGAGCACATAAACTGATGACGTATTTCTCATCAGAAGAGACATCTTGAGGACAGCGTCTGGAGCACACAAACTGATGACGTATTTCTGATCAGGTGGGACATCTCTAAGACAACTAATGCCAATATATAATGTGCCGTATACTATAGCGCACAGAAACTTTGTTAAGATAGTATTGCACCTAGTAAATCCTTGTGTGACTGACTTCCTAGCTATCATGTAGAAACACATTAGTTGAGTATGGGTGCCAGGAAAACACTGACATCAGTACTGATCAAAAAAATATTGCACTTGGTTCCCCTGTGCACAAGAAGTGATCACAAGACTTTCCTGACGTATAATAGAACCAATCAGGATGAGGGATTTCCTGATTGGTTCTGTTATGTACGGATTGATGTTTTTTTAAGTATAGATGAACAGCTTGGGGAAGAACCCAGCGCTTGTGACTTTGAAGGAATAGTGAAAATTAGAAACAAATGCAGTCTTCAGATGTTACAGTATTCAGTTATACTACATTTGTAATGACGTATGTTTCATAGATCGAGGTGGTACATTATAAAAAACATGGTCGCTGTGAGTTGACAAATGATGATGAAGTTAACAAATGGATCATCATCATCATCATCATCATCATCATCATCATCATCATCATCATCATCATCATCATCATCATCATCATCATCATCATCATCATCATCATCATCATCATCATCATCATACATAAATCACATTTAATCCTTTCAAAATGTGTAAAAAAAATATTTATCAAATGGTGAAACATAAAATTTGACTTTTTTAAAAACAAGAAGTACCCTTGAGTTTAACAATATTATGTTTGACAAAAACTCATTTTGTACGTTATTAAACAAAGATTCATTTCATTACTTCACTCTGTCCAGACCCTGCTGAGCCAGTGAACTCCTTTCTTGACAGGATTGACAGGATATTACCTAGCCGAGATATTTCATAAGACGTTCAACAGAGGATTGCCCTAGTGTACTGAACTATTGTAATCAGTTAATAAATGCCTGCTTATTAGTTTGCTATTACTATTACTTTCATTTACGTCATACTTGGAATGAAAATGAGGCTATATGATATGACAATGGTAATGAATAAATCCAGATATGCCACTTCTTGTATCTGTGAGTACAAAGTAGGTCTTCAAAGATGAGTGGGATAAGAATTCGAACTAAATAGCAGCATCAAACAGGAAATTAAACATCCCAATTCAATTTTCTTACTGGTGAAGCCGAGAAATATTCAAGATTTTTGTGACTATATCAAGACTTGTTTTCATGAAGGGTGTTACTCAGACTTTTTTTAGCATCAGAGAGAAGTTTCTAAATACCTATTCTTAGTATTAAAAATCACAAAATATGTTCATCTTGAAGAAGGTATCAATATTTATACAATTAGAATGTAGGGATTAGATAAATTATATTATTGAATACTTCACCGTTGAACGCTGAGACGCCATTTTCTTGTTGATTCTCTGCAGGTATGTATATAAGCTCAATGTGGTATTTACTTTATGAGATTGAAGGGTGAAGTGAATTATGTTATGTCCAGATATATAGTATGCATATCATACTGACAGATCTCTGAAGTTGGTTCTGGCACAAAACCTGGACATTAACAAGTGTTATCACCCAGGTTTAAAAATGCAACTCCAATACATTTCATTGAGCATATCACGGGGTAGCAATGTAGGTATTAGATAAACCATATTTACCTATTTGAATAATTCTACAATTTTACCATGAGACATTTTTCCTTTTAGATAACCTACCTGACTATATATGGAGGTGCTAAACTGGAATACGATTAAGCCTGGGGGATTAAAACAGGTCAATGACCTAAGAGTTATGTTGATCATTGCTCTTTTGTATCATTCTCAGAGGATCAATTCAATATGACACCATTGATTGCCCAGAAGACTAACGGTCACAATGTAAGTTCACTCACACCTGCATGTAATTGGGATTACTGTGACATTCATTGACCAATATAAATCTACATCTATAAGTTTACCCGGCAAAAACAATTGGCATCCCGCCGAGAGTGCAAGATTGCACTAAGGGGAGCAGCTGGTACACACCACCTGCTTGTTGCCAACCTTTATACTCTGGCAAGGGAGTTTTTGAAGGATGCCAAGCTTCCTGTTTCCATTGTAGTTAAATGAGGGGGAAGATGATTCCAGTCAGTCACTGTCCCTGGAAAATAGCTGTATTTATAAGAACACAGCTTGTCTCTAACATGCCTTAAACCTAACGTCAAAGCCTCACTTAATAAAATTGCTTGGTAAGTGCTTTATAAATGATCATTTAAATCCCTATCCAGATCTGAACAGATAATGATTTGACCACGGCAAAATGCAAGATAACAAATTCCTGCAATTTGTTTTCTTGATTCTCATTGGCTAATATATGTAATGCTATTCAAAATGGCAGCCTCCTTGACAACTCTGTAATAACTATTATTTAAAAAAATCAAAACAAAATGGAAAATAATCTTAGCATGATGAAAAATATATAGAATAGTCCCATGAAAGTACATCTTCCCTGCCTACAGCTAAGATCAATGGTGACGGACAGAATGACAGAAAACTTTTCCCTAATCACTGCATGAACTATGCTATGCATAGCTAAAAATCAGGAGTGCAATTACATTTATTATGCTGTGGGCAAAGCCATTTGTGATTGTGGAAGCCATGTTGTGAAAGCAAAAAAATGGTTGAAAGTTGGTTATAAATTGCCTCAAAATCTCTTTAGGGCTTAACACCCAATATGAATCCGTTAAGTCTAGCTTCTCATGATGTTTTATTCCCTTAGAAAATCAGTTACAGAATCATATTCATTAAAGAGGGCGCCACTAGACCCCCCCCCTCCCCCGCCCCAATACTGCACTGATCTAGGAATGATCTGTCCTGGTCTGGTAATTTATATTCTTTAAAACAAGAAAGATTTCTTTGAAAAATATATTATACTGGGCTGTTAAAAAGTTATTTCACAATGAAATAAAGATATCATACTGTACTGTTATGAACTTTTTTCACAACGAAATATTTAAAATGATAATTATGCATGGGACACAGATGCTTACATTATTAGAATAATTAATGTTCCAATTTATCATATTAGGTGAGACCAGTGCCCGAAATGTTAATCACCACTATATGTGCTACAAGGAGGTCTCATCGTGAAATAAATGAAATAATTTTGAAAGAGATGTAAAATGAGATTTTAGGATTTATAATAACATGAATAAAAGTGTAGAGTCTTAATATTACTATTCAGATGGTGACTATTTTTTCCTTTGCATTTATTGCCGTGTCATGGTAATCACTATACAACCACAATGATAATACCCAATTGGGGCACATGTCTGAGAATAAACACAGTAATATTAACTCACTGTTCTCAGTAATGTGATGTGATCAAAGCCTTCTTTCCTACAAGTCTCTACAGCAAATTGTGGCTGTTATCTTACATAAACTGTAACTTCAACGTTATTGTATTACTGTATACACGATAATGATATATTTGTAACAAAAAAAGAAAATATTTGACCAGAGTTGGGCATTCCGTCCCAGTGACAGGTTGCTAATTCAAACTTACATTTAGATATAAATTCCTCTGCACTAAGCTTGATATACGTTTGTCCCTATCCTGCTCGACCATAAATTCACCAAAATATATTTTTCTGCATTTTTCTGCATTAAGATTGATTTAGGTTTGCATGTGTGTTGCTCAGCCATGTTTTCACTATTTCAGGTATCAACTATTTTGCACAAAGATTCGCATAGACTTGTATGCATGTTGCTCAGCCATGTTTTCACTTAGGTATCAACTACTTTGTACACAGATTGGTATAGGCTTGTCTGTATGTTGCTCAGCCATGTAGGTTTCTATCTCCTGCACAGTGCGAGGTGCGTCACATGACCCCAGGATCTCAGCTCCCTGATCTGTTACCAAAACTGTGTCCTCCACCCTCACCTAGGAATAGAAACATAGAATGAAATAGTCACAAACAACAATCAATCAAACAAAAATAAATAAATATATGATATATAGTAATGATGATAATAATAATAATAGTAATGATGATAATAATAATAATAATAATGATGATAATAGTAATAATAGTAATGATGATAATAATAATAATAATAATAATAATAATAATAATAATTATAATAATAATAATAATAATAATAATAATAATAACAACAACAACAACAACAACAACAACAATAATAATAATAATAAAAATAATAATAATAATAATAATAATAATAATAATAATAATAATAATAATAATAATAATAATAATAATAATAATAATAATAATAATAATAATAATAATAATAATAATAATAATAATAATAATAATAATAATAAATCCTTGTATTTATTCAAATCAAATGGTTTAGTATTAATATTGCGCATTTTTGAAAAAGATTATTTGAAATGAAAAAAAGATTGATTTTTTGCATTGATAACAATCAATTCAGTTTACTGAAGAGCAAGGGTATTTCTGAAATCCAAAGGCAACCTCAAATCCAGTCTTTATCTGAAGTTCATTTACGAAATGCACCAAGGTCAATTCTCAATATTTGATGCTGATGTAATTCTATTTTCTCTTGAGATATATGCTGGGAATACATAGACATAAAAGGATGTAAATTTGAGTGTGATGACCCATCCATTTTTATGATTGATACAAAATCTGTAATACTTACACCTCCAAATCCCCTGAATCTTTCCAAGGTCTCTTTCACAATAAAGCGATTATGTTCTGGATTGGCAAGGGCTTTATCCAAAATCTACAATAGATATTTTAAAGTTTCCTCATAATACTACAATTGAAAACAAAAATAAATGAATCAAGAGATCAAAGTTGTAATTAGATTATGTTAATAATGTACAATGAGTAGTTTAGGTACTAATCAGGGGCAGTGAGCAGTGCACAGGTACTAAGCAGATACAGCGAGTAGTGTAGGTGCTAATCAGGAGCAGTGAACCGTGTAGGTACTAATCAGGAACAATGAGCAGTATAGCTACTAAACAGGTACAGCGAGTCGTGTAGGTACTAATCAAATACAGCGAATAGTGTAGGTACTAAGCAGATACAGTGAGTAGTGTAGATACTAAGCAGATACAGTGAGTAGTGTAGGTACTAAGCAGATACAGCGAGTAGTGTAGGTACTACGCAGGTACAGCGAGTAGTGTAGGTACTAAGCAGGTACAGTGAGCAGTGTAAGTACTAAGCAGGGGCAGTGAGCAGTGTAGGTGTTACGCAGTGGCAGTGAGCAGTGTAGGTACTGAGCAGGGGCAGTGAGCAGTGTAGGTGTTAAGCAGGTACAGTGAGAAGTGTAGGTGTTAAGCAGGGGCAGTGAGCAGTGTAAGTACTAAGCAGGTACAGTAAGCAGTATAGGTACTGAGCAGGTACAGTGAGCAGTATAGGTACTGAGCAGGTACAGTGAGTAGTGTAGGTACTAAGCAGATACAGCGAGTAGTGTAGGTGTTAAGCAGGGGCAGTGAGCAGTGTAGGTGTTAAGCAGGGGCAGTGAGCAGTGTAGGTGTTAAGCAGGGGCAGTGAGCAGTATAGGTACTGAGCAGGTACAGCGAGTAGTGTTGATACTAATCATATACAGAGTGTAGTGTAGGTACTAAGCAGGTACAGTGAGCAGTGTAGGTGTTAAGCAGGGGCAGTGAGCAGTGTAGGTGTTAAGCAGGGGCAGTGAGCAGTGAAGGTGTTAAGCAGGGGCAGTGAGCAGTGTAGGTGTTAAGCAGGGGCAGTGAGCAGTGAAGGTGTTAAGCAGGTACAGTGAGCAGTGTAGGTGTTAAGCAGGGGCAGTGAGCAGTGTAGGTGTTAAGCAGGGGCAGTGAGCAGTGAAGGTGTTAAGCAGGGGCAGTGAGTAGTGTAGGTACTATGCAGGTACAGCGAGTAGTGTAGGTACTAATCAGATACAGCGAGTAGTGTAGGTACTAAGCAGATACAGCGAGTAGTGTAGGTACTAATCAGATACAGCGAGTAGTGAAGGTACTAAGCAGATACAGCGAGTAGTGTAGGTACTGAGCAGGTACAGCGAGTAGTGTAGGTACTAAGCAGAGACAGTGAGTAGTGTAGATACTAAGCAGATACAGTGAGTAGTGTAGGTACTAAACAGGTACAGCGAGTAGATTAGGTGTTAAGCAGGGGCAGTGAGCAGTGTAGGTGTTAAGCAGGTACAATGAGCAATATAGGTACTAAACAGGTACAGCGAGTAGTGTAGGTACTAAGCAGATACAGCGAGTAGTGTAGGTGTTAAGCAGGGGCAGTGAGCAGTGTAGGTGTTAAGCAGGGGCAATGAGCAGTGTAGGTGTTAAGCAGGGGCAGCGAGCAGTGTAGGTGTTAAGCAGGGGCAGTGAGCAGTGTGGGTGTTAAGCAGGTACAGTGAGCAGTGTAGGTGTTAAGCAGGGGCAGTGAGCAGTGTAGGTGTTAAGCAGGGGCAGTGAGCAGTGTAGGTTTTAAGCAGGGGCAGTGAGCAGTGTAGGTGTTAAGCAGGGGCAGTGCGCATTGTAGGTGTTAAGCAGGGGCAGTGAGCAGTGTAGGTGTTAAGCAGGGGCATAGAGCAGTGTAGGTGTTACGCAGGGGCAGTGAGCAGTGTAGGTGTCGAGCAGGGGCAGTGAGCAGTGTAGGTGTTAAGCAGGGGCAGTGAGCAGTGTAGGTGTTAAGCAGATACAGTGAGTAGTATAGGTACTAAGCAGGTACAGCGAGTAGTGTAGGTACTGGGCAGGTACAGTGAGTAGTGTAGGTGTTAAGCAGGTACAGTGAGCAGTGTAGGTGTTAAGCAGATACAGTGAGTAGTATAGGTACTAAGCAGGTACAGCGAGTAGTGTAGGTACTAAGCAGGTAGAGTGAACAGTATAGGTACTAATTATAAGCAGGTACAGCGAGAAGTGTAGGTACTGGGCAGGTACAGTGAGTAGTGTAGGTGTTAAGCAGGTACAGTGGGCAGTGTAGGTGTTAATGCACACTTCATTCCTGTCACTTATTAGTTAACAGATTTAATCAAATTTCAATTTTAATAAAGATGCTTGATGAATATTAATTTATATGTATTTGTATGTTTATTAACTCCAACTGAAATACAATATGCAAAGTATTACAGGTATTTCATAAGAATAGTGTCATAACATGTGATGTTGTCCAGGGAAGAAGCAATGCTTCATGAGAAGTCCATTGATAATATTTCTTCCATAATGATATGATACAATATTGTATCATGAAATTAAAACAAATGAGCAAGGATATTACACAATATCACATAATCTTTCTTTACATCACTTTATATGATCGGTTCTACTTGTAAGATATCTATGACATAAGTGGGTAACATCCAAAAGTGGTCAAGCATTTTTTAGAGATGTGTCACACGCATTTCATTGATGTCAAGTTTTAAGGGTGTTAGGTCTGTTCCAATAGTAAACAAAAAATGAGCAAACAGGCCTCTCTTTGCCAATTCATTCCAGTGTCCCAAACTGAAGGTTCCCCATAGTTAACAAAACTTTACAGGCAGGTGTTTGCACTAAAACACTGATCAGCTTGTCAGCAAATTTTGTTGACAAAATGTCCAATAGATGATTTCGATATTATCAGAAGACTCTGCTCCTTTGAAATGGCCCTGGAATTTATGTAAGGAAAATATGATGGGAAATAACATCTGATCAAAAAAGTGCTCATTTTATGAATGCTTTAACTTACATAGTCAACGAAGTAACATCCTGGCTCTACAGTGATAACAAGGCCAGACTGCAGGACACGATCCGTCCTCAACTTGACATGACCTACCGCTTCCTTAATCTTGCCCTCACCCTTCAGAAATAGGAAAGATTGCTTTAAAATATATATTATCCAGATTCATTTTCAATCAGCATCCAGATAAATGGGTCAATCTATATAGTGGTAGCCAATCAACATCCAGATAAATGGGTCAACCTATATAGTGGTAGCCAATCAGCATCCAGATAAATGGGTCAACTTATATAGTGGCAGCCAATCAGCATCCAGATAAATTGGTCAACCTATATAGTGGTAGCCAATCGGCATCCAGATAAATCGGTCAATCTATATAGATGGCACTACTGGTCACCCTCAGTTTTAACTGATGAATTTTTGAAATATTCCTACAGTTTTTACACAGTACATACATAAGGTAGGCCTCCAACATCCAGAATATCCACTCCCAGCAGGTGGCCAACACCATGAGGCATAAACACTGCTCCCAGTTTAGCTTTCATCATGTCATCCAGGTCCCCTTGAAGCAGACCTCCTGCGTTCAGTCCCTCCAAGACTGTCCGCCATGCCAGCAGGTGCATCTCAATCCAACACACCCCTCAATACAAGATTTGGTAAATTTATATCAATATAATATTTGGAAAATTCACATAAATATAATATGTGGACAATTTTTATAAATATGAATTTGATGTAATTTATGATATGAATTAACTGCAGGTTCTTGTAACAAAGCGATGAAAATGGCCATGAGTCGTGGTATGATAGTTTTCAAAGCATTGAACCCTCTTGACAACTTTGCCTCTTTTCTCATGTTTCTGTTTATCAATAATGTATTTAAAAGTAAGAATGTGAGAAATAGCAGTCTAAAATGATGATTTTCAGGGTAAAATGCAATTCTTGGCAAAATGTATTAACGATTATCCAGTGAAGTACCGTCTTCTCGGAGCTATAAAGTCTAACCAGAACCACATATGATTTTCTTTGATTGAACAGTACTGTACACACTTTTATAAAGGTACTGTGCACACCTTTATACACAGGTACATCTTGTTAAAAAATGTTTTTCTGCCTGCATTATTTTAGACTAATTCGGAGAAAAACTTAAAATGTAATATAAAATAAATAAATAATAAAATACAGCAAAAAATGTGTAAATATGTATTTCCTTTTTTACTTGTTATATTAGAATCAAGTGAGAATGGCGATAGTGAAAAATCGATTCATGAAATCTTTAAATTAAAGCCATTCGCCACATTTTGAATCTCCATTCAGCACATTCATTATATATGGGGTCACCATGAGAGTGGAATGCTTATTTATCTCCCAGACTACCTTTCTCTCTTTGTGTGCTGGTTTCTCTCATACATATAAACATATCATGCACTTTATCATTGCAAAATTAGGTCATTGAAAGATCTCATAACTTTTGATGATTTCTACAAATAGTACCAATTAGAAAACTCTTTTTATTGTTTTAAACAATGCATTCACAAACAATATTTTGCATTGACAACACACGTACCTGGTTTGATAGAATTTATGACCTTTCTGCTAGCTCTGAGCACAGCATTGTACACCAGCCTCTGGTCAGGGGTGAAGACGCCATTAACGGGAAAGGTCAAGGTCACATCGGAGGCATAGCAATAATATTCCCCTCCCAGATCGAACATGCTGCAGGTATTAAAGAACAGTGGGGCTGATTGGATTTGATAAATGACCTATTTTAACATTAATGACCTATTTCAACATTTATGACCTTTTTCAACATTAATGACCTTTTCCAACATTAATAACCTTTTTCAACATTAATAACCTTTTTCAACATTAATGACCTTTTTCAACATTAATGACCTTTTTCAACATTAACGACCTTTTTCAACATTAATGAGTCTGCAAATGGGACCCAATGGCCCACCCCGGATGACTTCAGCAGTTTACTTCACTTCAGGTATAATAATTTGCCTTACATCCACAGAGCTCAGGTGTTCATATAGAATAACAGGTTTGAACATGATTCCTGAGCTTGGGTTAAATGTTAGAGCGGTAACCTGATATTGCCATCGTCACTGACATCAGTAGAGATGACAAAGGCATGTTTACTGTGTGGGACACTTCTACAAATAAACACATTCATGACTGAATGTGGAACTTTGCAGGCTATTTTTATGAAATATAGCCAGTGACCTTCAAGTGACGTTTGAATGACTTTGAAAGTGAAACTCCTATGGATTTTATTATAAATTTAAATATTCAATCATCTGCATCTTTCGAAAACTAGCTCATAGAGTCTTTATTCATCAAAATTAACGATATTAGAGCACTTTTTACTCTTGAACCAATCTGCAAGGGAAGCAAAGAATATTTTGATATGCTGGGCAATTTTGAAACAATATCTATTATAACAAATTATTGGTGGTTAATTTATAAAAGTACATATTATACTGAATAGAAAAAAAACACTTTAATACTGAAAATGAAATGAAAATTAAGTCTGCCAATTTTGAGATTTATCAACAAGCTAGAATTGGTATGAATAGCTTGAAAGTGGTAGGTGTACAAAATATGAAAATTGATTGACTTGATATAATTGAATCTTTTAAAGTTTCATACATATTAAAATATTAGTATAATTTCAGACAATGACCCCAATAGGTGTTTCTAATCATTACGGTACATTAGAAAATGATAATAAACTCAGTGGTTCAAGGTATGCGAAAAAAGCTATACAGATTGATAGTGTAGTTGTTCACAAAAATGGTTTTCAACTTAGCTCTATCCTTTCTTTAATTGTAACCAAACAAACTATATTATTCTTATTTCTACTTCAAAAATTTAAATCTAAAATTTTAAATTTGATAAGATTTTAAAAGCAAATTAAAAACCTAATTGAAAGAAAAATTCTTTTCTTAGCATTTTATACATCAACAGCTGAAATCGTATTTGCAGTTATTGTAATACAAATCAATTACCTTGCACTATATCAATTTCGGGGGTTCAAAATTGGGGGGGCATGATTATCTTTGGTGGGGAAAAAAGAACTTTGGAAGACACTGTTCCCCCTAACGTTAAAATTGGTGAACTTCAATGATTTTCAATCACAGAGAATAATACTCCAAAAGTTATGTTCTAAAATGTCTGCTTACTCCATGCCTGGATGGAATCATATTCATGAGAGCGCTGAATCTTTATCATGGAGCATGAAGCCTCCAGTATTATTGTGAATGACCTCACATGTAAATATATTGTGACCTTCCATAACTCCTTGACCTACCAAATACTTCCGGGCATGAAATGATCATTCTTTTTTGTAGGCCATGGCTGACTTTGGACCAAATCAAATAGGATACATAGTATAAGATATGTAGCCATTTGCAATTTTATGCAGAATTTTAAACCATCCAAATTGGTAACAAAAAAATATATGCCGCCCTTTGCAATTTTGTGCAGATCTTCTAGTGGTACATTATGCATTACTCTCCATTGTAATTACTGTGTGTACCACGTGGCCCCATTGTGCTCCATCAGTTGGTTGTATAAATGGAGGACAAGGAGGTGGTACATTTGACTTTTACTGATTGGCTGATTTTACTATTTTACTGAGTGGCAGATCAGATGGCATGAAGGTTTACCGGAAATGGCCATTGTTGCAGAAATGTTTGTTAAAACAGAATTACACGATTTAATTGCGGTGCAACGTGAAATGAAATCATTATATCTGTTTTAAATAATACTATGTTATTGAATCTCTGTTTACTGTTGTTAAATTTGTTCATATCGGTAAAGCGCAGTACTCCTTAACATAGAAATTCTCAAGACTGGTTTTCAAAACATTCAAAGTGCTCTATTAATATCTTCATCTCAGGTCTCAATCCAGAATGAGTCCATCCCTAATGGGTCTGTTCCCAATGAGTCCATCCCTAATGAGTTCATCCCTAATGAGTCCATCCCCAATGAGTCCATTCCCAATGAGTCCATTCCCAATGAGTCCATCCCCAATGAGTCCATCCCTAATGAGTCTGTCCCCAATGAGTCCTTCCCTAATGAGTCCATCCCCAATGAGTCCATCCTCAATGAGTCAATTCCCAATGAGTCCATCCCCAATGAGTCCATCCCTAATGAGTCTGTCCCCAATGAGTCCGTCCTCCATTGATTCCGTCCCTAAGGAGTTCTAGTCTCACACTAGTTTAGATATTTACCAGAGATCTCCATCTTTAATGAGCTCATCATCTCGGGGTACTGAACTTTTGCCGTACCATGGGATACCTCCATTGCTGCCCCTTTAAAAGAACACAAACAACACTGCACATGAAAAGGCTAAAAGAAAAAGAATTTTAAGATAATTGTTGGATTAAAACAAATGTATCACTCACGAAGCACATATGTAGACAAATGGCCAGTGTCGCATTCCACCATTGGCATAAGTATAGTGTTTGAACATGCTGGGAAAATATATGGAAAAATAGTAAAAGGCAATTTTCGGACATAAAATACCTAATTTCGTCAATGATACAATAAAATAGCAATGTACAATACTATGGTTATCTGTCCATGAATGTTACTTAAATTTAAGGCAGATTAATTGTGTAGAATGTTCTTTCTGTTAATTCACAATGTTAATGTCCTAGAATAGTTGAAACTAATAAACCAAAAGAAGGAGAAATTCATATTCCGCAGTTTCTCTATCATAACAGTGCATCAAATATGTGTGAAAGTGAGAGACATATATATAGAGGGAGAGAAATAGACACATATGTATAGAGTGAGAGAGATAGACACAAATATATAGAGTGAGAAAGATAGACACACATATATAGAGTGAGAAAGATAGACACACATATATAGAGTGAGAGATAGACACAGAAATATAGAGTGAGAGATAGACACACATATATAGCGTGAGAGAAATAGACACCAATATATAGAGTGAGTGAGATAAACACAGATATATAGAGGGAGAGAGATATACACAGATATATAGAGTGAGAAATATAGACACACATATATAGAGTGAGAGAAATAGACACAGATATATAGAGTGAGAAAGATAGACACAGATATATAGGGTGAGAAAGATAGACACAGATATACAGAGTGAGAGAGATAGACACAGATATATAGAGTGAGAGAAATAGACACAGATATATAGAGTGAGAGAAATAGACAAAGATATATAGAGTGAGAAAGATAGACACAGATATATAGGGTGAGAAAGATAGACACACATATATAGAGTGAGAGAGATAGACACAGATAAATAGAGTGAGATAGATAGACACAGATATATAAAGTGAGAAAGATTGACACAGATAAATAGAGTGAGATAGATAGACACAGATATATAAAGTGAGAAAGATAGACACAGATATATAAAGTGAGAAAGATAGACACAGATATGTAGAGTGAGAAAGATAAACACACATATATAATGTGAGAGAGATAGACACAGATAAATAGAGTGAGAGAGATGGACACAGATATATAGAGTGAGATAGATAGACCCAGATATATAGAGTGAGAGAGATAGACACAGATATATAGAGTGAGAGAGATGGACAGAGATATATAGAGGGAGATAGACACAGATATATAGAGTGAGAGAAATAGACACAGATATATAGAGTGAGAGAGATAGACACAGATAAATAGAGTGAGATAGATAGACACATATATATAAAGTGAGAAAGATAGACACAGATAAATAGAGTGAGATAGATAGACACAGATATATAAAGTGAGAAAGATAGACACAGATAAATAGAGTGAGATAGATAGACACAGATATATCAAGTGAGATAGATAGACACAGATATATAAAGTGAGAAAGATAGACACAGATATATAGAGTGAGAAAGGTAACCACACATATATAATGTGAGAGAGATAGACACAGATAAATAGAGTGAGAGAGATGGACACAGATATATAGAGTGAGAGAGATAGACACATATATATAGAGTGAGAGAAATAGACACAGATATATAGAGTGAGAGAGATGGACAGAGATATATAGAGGGAGATGGACACATATATATAGAGTGAGAGAAATAGACACAGATATATAGAGGGAGATAGACACAGATATATAGAGTGAGAGAAATAGACACAGATATATTGACTGAGAGAGATAGACACAGACAAATAGAGTGAGAGAGATAGACATAGATATATAAAGTGAGAGAGATGGACAGAGATATATAGACTGAGAGAGATAGACACAGACAAATAGAGTGAGAGAGATAGACATATATATATAAAGTGAGATAGACACAGATATATACAGTGAGAGAAATAGACACAGATATATAGAGTGAGAGAGATAGACACAGATAAATAGAGTGAGATAGATAGACACAGATATATAAAGTGAGAAAGATAGACACAGATAAAAAGAGTGAGATAGATAGACACAGATATATAAAGTGAGAAAGAGAGACACATATATATAGAGTGAGAGAAATAGACACATATATATAGAGTAGGGAGATGGACACAGATATATACAGTGATAGAGATGGACACAGATATATAGAGTGAGATAGATAGACCCAGATATATAAAGTGAGAAAGACAGACACAGATATATAAAGTGAGTTAGATAGACATACACATATAGAGTGAGAAAGATAGACACACACATAAAGAGTGAGAGAGATGGACACAGATATATAGAGTGAGAAAGATAGACACAGATAAATAGAGTGAGATAGATAGACACAGATATATAAAGTGAGAAAGATAGACACAGATATATAGAGTGAGAAAGATAAACACACATATATAATGTGAGAGAGATAGACACAGATAAATAGAGTGAGAGAGATGGACACAGATATATAGAGTGAGAGAGATAGAAACATATATATAGAGTGAGAGAGATAGACACAGATATATAAAGTGAGAGAGATAGACACAGATATATAGAGTGAGAGAGATGGACAGAGATATATAGAGGGAGATAGACACAGATATATAGAGTGAGAGAAATAGACAAAGATATATAGAGTGAGAGATATAGACACAGATAAATAGAGTGAGATAGTTAGACACATATATATAAAGTGAGAAAGATAGACACAGATAAAAAGAGTGAGATAGATTGACACAGATATATAAAGTGAGAAATATAGACACAGATAAATAGAGTGATATAGATAGACACAGATATATAAAGTGAGAAAGATAGACAGATAGACACAGATATATAGAGTGAGAAAGATAAACACACATATATAATGTGAGAGAGATAGACACAGATAATATAAATAGAGTGAGAGAGATGGACGCAGATATATAGAGTGAGAGAGATAGACACATATATATAGAGTGAGAGCAATAGACACAGATATATAGAGTGAGAGAGATGGACAGAGATATATAGAGTGAGAGAAATAGACACAGATATATAGAGGGAGATAGACACAGATATATAGAGTGAGAGAAATAGACACAGATATATAGAGGGAGATAGACACAGACATATAGAGTGAGAGAAATAGACACAGATATATAGACTGAGAGAGATAGACACAGACAAATTGAGTGAGATAGATAGACATAGATATATAGAGTGAGAGAGATGGACAGATATATATAGAGTGAGAGAGATGGACAGAGATATATAGAGGAAGATAGACAGAGATATATAGAGGGAGATAGACAGAGATATATACAGTGAGAGAAATAGACACAGATATATAGAGTGAGAGAGATAGACACAGATAAATAGAGTGAGATAGATAGACACAGATATATAAATTGAGAAAGATATACACAGATAGAAAGAGTGAGATAGATAGACACAGATATATAAAGTGAGAAAGATAGACACACATATATAGAGTGAGAGAAATAGACACATTTTTAGAGTGAGAAAGATAGACACAGATATATAGAGTGAGATAGACACAGATATATAGAGTGAGAGAAATAGACACAGATATATAGAGTGCGAGAGATGGACACAGATATATTGAGTGAGATAGATAGACACAGATATATAAAGTGAGAAAGATAGACACAGATATATAAAGTGAGAAAGATAGACACACACATATAGAGTGAGAAATATAGACACACACATATAGAGTGAGAGAGATGGACACAGATATATAGAGTGAGAGAGATAGACCCAGATATATAGAGTGAGAGCAATAGACACAGATATATAGAGTGAGAGAAATAGACACAGATATATAGAGTGAGAGAGATAGACATAGATATATAGAGGGAGAGAGATAGACACAGATATATAGAGTGAGAGAAATAGACACAGATATATAGAGTGAGAGAAATAGACACAGATATATAGACTGAGAGAGATAGACACAGATAAATAGAGTGAGATAGATAGACATAGATATATAGAGTGAGAGAGATGGACAGAGATATATAGAGGGAGATAGACAGAGATATATAGAGGGAGATAGACAGAGATATATAGAGGGAGATAGACACAGATATATACAGTGAGAGAAATAGACACAGATATATAGAGTGAGAGAGATAGACACAGATAAATAGAGTGAGATAGATAGACACAGATATATAAATTGAGAAAGATATACACAGATAGAAAGAGTGAGATAGATAGACACAGATATATAATGTGAGAAAGATAGACACACATATATAGAGTGAGAGAAATAGACACATTTTTAGAGTGAGAAAGATAGACACAGATATATAGAGTGAGATAGACACAGATATATAGAGTGAGAGAAATAGACACAGATAGGGAGATGGACACAGATATATAGAGTGAAAGAGATGGACACAGATATATAGAGTGAGATAGATAGACACAGATATATAAAGTGAGAAAGATAGACACAGATATATAAAGTGAGAAAGATAGACACACACATATAGAGTGAGAAAGATAGACACACACATATAGAGTGAGAGAGATGGACACAGATATATAGAGTGAGAAAGATAGACATAGATATATAGAGTGAGAGAGATGGACAGAGATATATAGAGTGAGAGAAATAGACACAGATATATAGAGTGAGAGAGATAGACACAGATAAATAGACTGAGAGAGATAGACATAGATATATAGAGTGAGAGAGATGGACAGAGATATATAGAGGGAGAGAGACACAGATGTATAGAGGGAGATAGACAGAGATATATTGAGTGAGAGAGATAGACACAGATATATAGAGGCAGATAGACAGAGATATATAGAGTGAGAGAGAAATGTCTACTTATTCCAGTATTATGAATATAGATTTGTTTTGTTTATTTGTTTGAGGTTTTACCAGACTTTCAACATTATTTAAGTAATTTCATACCGACTTCTTACAGCTATAGTGTGCTGCCTCATTGAATTGTCATGTTGTGGGTCCTCGACATGACAACACACCCGATCACAGATTTACAAAGAAAACAGGTTAACTTTTTGGGACAAGTATCAGTTATGTGACATGAATGCAATCTGATGCATGGCTGGGAATATTCCCCACAACCTTTAGCTCATCACAGTTAAGCTGGTGCTGATGACCTTACTAAGAGTGTTAATGCTGAAGTGTTGATGGTGCTGATAAGCTTACTCTGATGAACTGCACCGCAGCCCTAGTACAATATAAATATCTAGGACAATATCTAGGACAATATCTTAATGACATATTCAATATGCAAAGGGTGCGTCATCACAAACATAATGATATAATTACTGTTCCTAAATGACGTTCCATATTTTCTCATCCCTAATATTTATAGTATGCACGCTATATGTTTGCATGATTACGGATGTGAGTTATGTCATTGTATGAGTCCCGGATGTTAGATACGTCATTTTATGAGAAGAAAAAGCCTCACCCTTCAATTTGGTATTCATACATTCCTGGCTTTACTCTCTTCATAATCTGTGATACAAATTATATAAGGTATCCATTTATTTCAATTTATCCACATACACATTACATATTATTTCAGTTTATCCATATACAATATATTATTTATTTTTATCCACATACAATATATATATTATTTCAGTTTATCCACGAACATTATATTTCATTTCAGTTTATCCACATTCTATTTCAATGTCCTATTCAATAACAATAATTAAACAAGAAAGATTTCTTTTAAAAAACATAATCAGCAATGCATTCTTTTCTTTTTGTCACCCTCCAGATATCACATTGTCCTCCTTTACCAAACTGTCCCCAATAAGGTCCCTACTCCCCTACCAAACTGTCCCCAATAAGGTCCCTACTCCCCTACCAACCTGTCCCCAATATGATCTCTCGTCCCTTACCAACCTGCTCCCAATAAGGTCCATACTCCCCTACCAACCTGTCCCCAATAAGGTCTCTACTCCCCTACCAACCTGTCCCCAATAAGGTCTCTACTCTCCTACCAACCTGTCCCCAATATGGTCCCTACTCCCCTACCAACCTGTCCCCAATAAGGTCTCTACTCCCCTACCAACCTGTCCCCAATAAGGTTTCTACTTCCCTACCAACCTGTCCCCAATATGGTCTCTACTTCCCTACCATCGTGTCCCCAATATGGTCCCCACTCCCCTACCAACCTGTCCCAAATATGGTCCCTACTCCCATACCAACCTGTCCCCAATAAGGTTCCTACTCCCCTACCAACCTGTCCCCAATAAGGTCCCTACTCCCCTACCAACCTGTCCCCAATATGGTCCCTACTACCCTACCAACCTGTCCCCAATAAGGTCTCTACTCCCCTACCAACCTGTCCCCAATAAGGTTTCTACTCCCCTACCAACCTGTCCCCAATAAGGTCTCTTCTCTCCTACCAACCTGTCCCCAATATGGTCCCTACTCCCCTACCAACCTGTCCCCAATATGGTTCCTACTCCCCTACCAACCTGTCCCCAATAAGGTCTCTACTTCCCTACCAACCTGTCCCCAATATGGTCTCTACTTCCCTACCATCGTGTCCCTAAAACGTATCTACTCCCCTACCACCCTGTATATATGCGTGTGCATAAATGTGCACGTGCGTAAAGATGCGTTTGCGTGTTTATGCGTGCGTATATATATGAGGAATCATACTTTTATTTAGGTCATTTGTGTTGCATGATAGAGTATCGTGTATTAACACTAGGAGTGTTTTATTGTTTTATCTGTACCATACTTGCATAAGACCTTGTGTTGACATAGCGCTGGCATAACGGATAGCTTCAATTTCTGTCTCTGTCTTAAATATTCGGCTGACATGGAAATATACATCAAAAGTTTGTAATAGACATGTTAATGTACAAAATGTTGATTTATATATTCTGATAGTACATTGAATAAATGCCGTAGAGCTCTGCTAACCAATGCATTGTTGCATTGCATGTAAACATTTCCTTGAATTATATATATATATTTACCTGACAATGTAGGTAGTTTATACAGCTGTACCCAGTCTAGCCACCTGATTTCATCGCCCCCACATTGCTGTACTACAAATGTCCCCCACTGAGGAGGATGAGGAGTAAGAGAAGGAATGGGAAGAAAAGGAGAGAGAAGGGGGGAAAGGGGATAAGGAAGAGGGAGGAGGAGGGAAAGGAGGGAGAGAGGAGGGAGGAGGAGGAGTAAGAGAAGGTAGAAGAAGAAAAGGAAAGAGAAGAAGAGGGGGGAAAGTAAGAAGGAGGAGGGAGGATGAGGGAGAGGAGGGGAGGAGGAGAAGGAAGAGGAGGAAGGAAGAGGGAGAGGTGGAGGAGGAGGAGGAGGGAGGGGGGAGGAGGAGTAAGAGAAGGTAGAAGAAGAAGAAAAGGAAAGAGAAGAAGAAGGGGAAAGGGAGAAGGAGGAGGGAGGATGAGGGAGAGGAGGGCAGGAGGAGGAGGAAGAGGAGGAAGGAAGGGGGAGAGGAGGGGAGGAGGAGAAGGAAGAGGAGGAAGGAAGAGGGAGAGGTGGAGGAGGAGGAGGAGGGAGGGGGGAGGAGGAGTAAGAGAAGGTAGAAGAAGAAGAAAAGGAAAGAGAAGAAGAAGGGGAAAGGGAGAAGGAGGAGGGAGGATGAGGGAGAGGAGGGGAGGAGGAGAAGGAGGAAGAGGAGGAAGGAAGGGGGAGAGGAGGAGGAGAAGGAGGAAGAGGAGGAAGATAAGGAAGGAACAGGCAGAGGAGGAGAAGGAAGAGGAGGAAGGAAGAGGAGGAAGGGAGAGGAGGAGGAGGAGGAGGAGGAGGAGGAGGAGGAGGAGGAGGAGGAGGAGGAGGAGGAGGAGGAGGAGGAGGAGGAGGAGGAGGAGGAGGAGGAGGAGGAGGAGGAGGAGGAGGAGGAGGAGGAGGAGGAGGAGGAGGAGGAGGAGGAGGAGGAGGAGGAGGAGGAGGAGGAGGAGGAGGAGGAGGAGGAGGAGGAGGAGGAGGAGGAGGAGGAGGAGGAGGAGGAGGAAATCTTCCCCCCACCACAGCATAAGCTGTCCACACAAGTAATAAAAAAATAACTGCCTACCATTCGGTCATTGCGTCACAAAGTATAGTATTGTTGACCTTGAACCTACAATAAAGTAAATAGATATATTTTGATGAAACAGATAAGTTATACCTTGTTAAAGGAAATATTTGAATCTGAATTGAAGACATGAATACCAGTTTATCAAGAAACAAGAAAAGTATTTGTACTTCTTGACAGCACTGGTGCTGATAGTGTCTTGAAAGGAGCAATGTTGAGTTTTAACAAACAGGTTAATCTGTTTCTGGACAGATTTGGTCACTTAAACGGTTTGGTTAAAGCAGAGCTTTTTAATAAATATTGCATGAGCTTTTATGGTATGCCACTGTGGAGGTTGCAATCCCCTCAATTCAAAGATGTTTGTATTAGCTTTAGGAAAGCACTGAGGCGTATTTGGAAAGTTCCTGATAATACACACAGGGATATCCTACATTTGATTTCAAACACATTTCCTTTGGAAGTGAGTGCAGAGAGATACATGCTTAAATTCTTTCAACAGGCTATTGAGAGCCATAATAAGGTTGTCAATCTTGTGGCAAGAAATACTACGCAGTGCAAGAACTCTGTCATGGGCAACAATATAAAGTATTTGCTGGTCAAATATGACATGACATTGTTTGAGGTGAAGAGTAAAAGCATATGTGAATTGCAATATATGATTAACCAAAAATGGGCCTGTTCATAAATGACGTTTACATTGACTATTCTAGTGTGATACATGAATCAGTGATGATGAGGGATGGCTTAATTCCTTCTGTTTTAAACTTTGATGATTGCCTTTTAACAATTGGATATCTTTGTACATTATGAATTGAATGTTTTTTAATGGTGTGTATTGTTTTATCATTGTAATTGTATTTATATGTGTACCTTGAGTACGTAATAAAGATAATGATAATAGTAATATTCTAATATAGTAAGTTACATGTGTCATGTGGTATTTCATATTTACCGTACTCTCCATTCTGATTCTGCCGTCATGCCACTTGGTACAACTATGTGTCATGACAAGTTATCTTATAGAAGAGAATTCACAATACCTATAGACACTTAACTAAATCTGGCGGATTAACATTTTCAACTGAATGTTATCCCGTTATTCAATTGGGGATTCACATACCTATGGCTTGATGGATGTTGAAAATGTGACTTTTTCTCTAATCAGGAATGGTATCATTTCTCTAATCAGAAATGTAATCATTTCTCTAATCAGGAATGGTATCATTTCTCTTATCAGAAATGGTATCATTTCTCTTATCAGAAATGGTATCATTTCTCTTATCAGGAAAAGTATCATTTCTCTTATCAGGAATGGTATCATTTCTCTTATCAGGAATGGTATCATTTCTCTTATCAGGAATGGTATCATTTCTCTTATCAGGAATGGTATCATTTCTCTTATCAGGAATGGTATCATTTCTCTTATCAGGAATGGTATCATTTCTCTTATCAGGAATGGTATCATTTCTCTTATCAGGAATGGTATCATTTCTCTTATCAGGAATGGTATCATTTCTCTTATCAGGAATGGTATCATTTCTTTAAAATGTAAGTATTTAGTTATAAAAGCATATTAATATTCCACATACTTTTCTATTCCATCAAATGTCGCCTCTAGCAGAGGTTTTTTCTTGTTGTATATATTTACACCATTCTAAAATAAAATTAAAAGGAATCCCGACACTTCAATTGATTCTAAAGGCTGATAAATGCGGTAACAAGATTATATATTATGATTGCATTAATTACAAATGTGTATGAAATATCAGTGTATGCTGAATGATAGATAATTCAAGACCACGAGGAGTAGATTACTACTTATATCCCTGATAACAGATTTTGGCCCAAGGTCCGGGATCTTATTGCACTGTTTATCCAGTAGGTGGCAGCACCAGGGCCGAGGGCCAAAATCTGTTATCAGGGATATAAGTGGTTTATCACATACCTTTGTAGTTTGAGCCATCAGTAATGTTAAAAATGGTTATAAGGTTATAAACATATAAGAAGCATCTTAATGACCTCAAAATATAGCATCACTAGAAATGGCAGACATAGGGATATAACATTTTTACTACTCAGAATACATCTACAAATGATATGTGATCGAATGTCAACCTTCTAAGGCTATTTTGATCAAATATTGCCAGTGACCTTGAAGTGACATTTCAATGACCTTGAAAATAGAAAGCCTATTTCCACGAAATAATATACATGTTTTATTATCCTATCATCTACATCTTTCAAATACGAGCTCGTAGAGTCCTTATTCATCAAAATCTGTTCATAATTAACAATTTGAGAGCAATTTATAGTTTTGCGGTCAATCTATGAGGGAAAACAGAGGAAAATGCTATAATATTAAATTTTTTTGAAATAATATAAATTTGCCAGCTTATTGGGGGTTAGTTTATGAAAATATATAGAATACTACACAGAAAAACACATTAATACTAAAAATAAATTGAAAAAAAAGTCTGTCAATTTCAAGATTTATTATGAAGCTAAAATGATTAAAATTAGCTTAAATCGGTAGGGTTACAAAAGTGACAAATTGACGGACTTTAATTTGACCTCACGTTTATTTTTGAGATATTAGATAAATTTAATATTAATCTAATTTCAGAAAATAATCAGCAATAAGTTGCTCTTATCATAATAATACCTAAAAAAGAAGAAATATTCCCTGAAAAATATGAGAAAATTAGTCATGAATAGAAATGATTAAAAAAAATATAATAAAAAATATGTTGAATGTAGAGTTAATTGGATTATATCATTTTGATAATTTTTGAAAAAAATGGCATTCTATTTGGTTGAAATGGCATTCTATGTGGTCGAACACGGCCAACATTAAATGTCACTGAAAGTGCTCTGCAGGGTGCTGTCTGGACATCCGCCCCTCCCACTGCTATAAACCTGTTACATGCGCTATGTCACTCATTCTCGCTGATGCTCTTTTGAGGTCACATAGTATCTAAATTGCGACATCGCCTGGGTTTTAAAACGAGGCTCTAATGCATTCTCAATGGGAAGGCAATGTCGGTATAAGATAAACAAATGTAATCGGTATTGCTTCATTGTAAAAATAAAATCCTATTTACGCACCAGTGTTAGCAGCTCAGTGGGGTTCATCTTACTTATTACACTTTCCATCTGAAAGGGAAATATATAGCATTAGGGTTCTCACAAAGTAATTACAATTTTGGTTTTTTATACCTGTGTTATTTTGTTTGTTATTTTGCTATTTTGTTTGTTTGTTTGTTTGTTTAGTGTTCTACATCGTTTTCAAAATTATTTCACCGAATTTTCATGTCGCAGGTACATGACATGACAACCTTCAGGTCACAGATTTACAAGAACAATATTTCAACCCCTTAACCCACATGAGAAAATATATTATGATTTCAACCTTGGAATGGCCAGGAATCAAACCGGCAACCTTTGGATTATCATAGATGAATTGAAGCTGAGCAGCTTAGTTTACAGTTAACTTCTTGGTATTGAATATTTGGGGGAAAAAAAGAAAAGAAAAAAAAACCAAACCTGATCATTGTAATGGGTTTCCCTCACTTGATATTTATTTTTGAAGTGATCTAATGGGTGCAATCTGAAATTAAAATTTGTTCTTAAAATTAAAAATGTTGAAGGTGCTTCCAATTGTTTGAATGCACAATAGTAATAAGAATACATTCCTTATTTCATACTTTTGTGACTAGTTTACCAGACACCCGCAGCAATTTATATACATCTTTACAATGGATTTATTTACACATTCAGATTGCTCTCAAATTATACCTATTACCAGTTATTTTGGGTGAAATCTTTATGAAAAGATTGTGAAAATAGCAAAAACGCAAATTTGACTTTCAATAGAATTGTGCTCTCACAAATACCTTCAATAACATTTTCTGACAAAATTGTGATTGGTGGCAAAGTGTTTTTGTTTCCATTGATAAAGCATTATTTTGTGATACTACTACCTAAAGAGCAAACAATAAGCACATCTAAATATAAAACAATATACACATCTTAACAGCAAACAATAAGCACATCTAAATAACAAACAATATACACATCTTAATAGCAAACAATATACGCATCTAAATAACAAACAATAAACACATCTTAATAGCAAACAATATACGCATCTAAATAACAAACGATAAACACATCTTAATAGCAAACAATATACACATTTAAATAGCAGACATATACAAATAGCAAACTGAATATCAAACAAAATACGCATCTGAATAGCATACAAGATATAGATCTAAATACGCATCTTTAATTAGCAAACAATAAGCAAATCCAAATCGCAAACTATATACACATCTAAACAGCCAATATAGTACAATCTATAAATAGCCTAGTAGCCTACCTTTCTGTGGATCTAGGCACAAATATGTGGGCCTCACCACTGTCCACCCTCACCACACCATAACAGTCAGGTTCCAGTACTCCAAACGCCCAGTGAAAATATGATTCCTGGTACAATATTGAACAAATTGAAATATACAGAACAGAAACGTTGTCTATAAAAACATAATAAAAAATATCCAGGTGTAAGATGGATATTTTTCTTTGCAAATCTGAAGCAGTGATATCCCATTTTTATCAAATATAATTTCCATTATTTGTTTAAGTATATGAATTGGACTGAACTTTAACAATTATTTTAGACGGATTGATTTCAAGCTCGTGTGTACTCAGAGTGCATGAAATGTCAAAGTCACAGTCTATAGTCTATAGTAACTTGCTTGTGGATATATATATTATGCTGAATTTTTAGTGGCGACTAAATTAAGATATAATTTTAAAAATTCAAATAAAATTCCTGATCATATTAAAATTGGTAACACAGATGTACAGAAGTCCAAAACTGTTAAGGATCGAGGTGTTATTTTTTATGATAATAAGACTTTAAAAGATCACGTTAGTCAGATTTGCAAAAAAGGTTACATCCATAAAAATGTGTCTTCCATAAGGAATTGTTTGGATGAAAAATCTACGAATGTACTCATGCATGCTTTTATTACTTCTAATCTAGATTATTGTAACTTATTATTGGTTGGTCTTCCGATGAGTTAAATTAAGAGATTGCAAAAGTTACAAAATATTGCGGCGAAGATTGTCGGAAAAATTAAGAAATTTGAACATGTTACACCTATTTTGCTACATTGGCTCCCTGTTTCGGCAAGAATTGAGTTCAAAATTCTTCTCTTAACCTGGAAAGCTCTGAATAAGAGGGCTCCAAAGTACTTATCGGACTTAATCTCTTATAAAACTCATAGTAGGATCTAATAGTAGTCGTGAGCTAGTTATACCATCTACGCATTTTAAAAATGATGGTATTAGATCTTTTGCCTAAATAGCCCCAGTTCTTTGGAACAAAATACCTATTGCTAATAGGGTAATTGAGAAAATCAACTCTTTCCAAAGTAAATTGAAGACTTTTTTATCTAAGAAATACTATGATAATATGGACATACTTGATGAATTAATGGTTTAAGATGCGCTAATTAGCGCTAATGCTAAATATATATATATTAATTCATCAGGTGTATCCATATTATTATTATTATTATTATTGGTTATCATATATATATATATATATATATATATATATATATGATAAACAATAATAATAATAATAATATATATATATATATATATATATAATATATATATATATATATATATATATATATATATATATATATATATATATATATATATATATATATATATGATAAACAATAATAATAATAATAATATATATATATATATATATATATATATATATATATATATATATATATATATATATATATATATATGATAAACAATAATAATAATAATAATAATAATAATAATAATAATAATAATAATAATAATAATAATAATAATGATAATGATAATAATAATTACTAATTTACGTCATCTTTTTGAGGACATGAAGTAGATAATAGGGACAGCAGCAAACATGGAGGAATGACATATAAATGAGAATATATCTTGTGACTTGCCAAGATAATTATCAATAATATGAATAGGAATGATAAAGTCATTAATTAATTCAATTAATTCAAACACGGCACATGCTACACCTATTGGCTTGATCTTGGGCTCATTGGGAAGAAAAAGATGAAATATTAAGAAAGGTCGAAAGGACATAACATACATTTCTTTTATTATTAGTCAAAATAGCAACAAACTGGTGTTTCAAGCAGTGCAGAGGGAGGAGCTTACCAAAAGGTAACAGCAGTATTGTACATGATCATATTAACATAATTTATGATTTTACCATGACGTCATTACGTCTGACAACACTTTCCTGTCTGTCGTCACTATGATGACACTTTCCTGTATGACGTCATCATGTTTATCTTACTTGCAATGTCAATATGATCTTTCTACTCCAATTATTGACAAAGATATGGTCTTTTGTATATAAAATATTCAGTTGAAAGAATTGTGCAACGTCAAGACGTCTTCATTGCAGGTTAAATCAACTTTCTACTCCAAGTATTGACGAAACTGTGGTCTTTTGTATGTGTAATATTCATTTGAAAGAATTGTGCATCTCGTAGCTTCACGCAACTGTTTTTACCTTGCTCACAACGTCAAGACGTCTTCATTTCAAGTTAAATCATCTTTCTACTCCAATTATTGACGAAACTGTGGTCTTTTGTATATAAAATATTCAGTTGAAAGAATTGTGCATCTCACACAACTTTCTTTTTCTCTTTTTACTCCAATTATTGGCAAATCTATGGTTTACAGTGACCGGCAGCCAAATCCGGACACTTTCATGTTTTTCACTCCTGATTTTCACAAAAGTCAGCGGGAATACAAGAAAACACGTGAGAGACAACATTCAGCCCAATTGCAATTAGTACAGCAAGGTAAGCTAGATGTTTGACTGTGTTAAAAATGTCTGAGTTTCATCTGCCGGTTTCATATTGTCGATTCACTTGTAATAATAATAATAAAAATAATAATAATAATAATAATAATAATAATAATAATAATAATAATAATAATAATAATAATAATAATAATAATAATAATAATAATAATAATAATAATAATAATAATAATAATGATGATAATGATAATGATAATGATAATGATGATAATAATAATGGTCTAGGATAACTCCTAGATCCTTCACTTTACTTGATCTTGGAATTTTAGTTTCACCTACTCAGATTTTACTTGGTAAATTATCTTTTCATCTTTTCTAAATTCACAGCTTGTGCCGAATTTTGGTCAATATTAATTACATGAAGTTGAATTGACACATCTGGTGGGTCACAGAGGCGCAAGTGTTTTGTGCAAAATAGTTTTCTTGACTAAAGTATAAAATACACAGCCTACTGTTTAGCAGAGTATAATATTTATGTTTTTTTACAAATGTATTCAAGTTAATTTGACCTAGAATTTTATTGATTATTTAAATGTGCTTTGCACATATGTCATTGTGATATTTACAGAACCTTGAGAGGAACTGTTTCCCAGTTGCTCACCTGTCGAAAAGGAACATTGCATGTGTCTGTGTCATATCTTGAAAAGTGACTAGTGCTGCCACCTTGTAGGAGAATCACAGATCCTACTACAACGCCCCCTGTCTCCAGTAATTTATCACACAATCGTTCCCTGTTCACTTGGTGAAGGGTCAATGGTATTGAGAGTGTGTGGGCGCCAAGATTGTAGCATCTGGAAAACATATTAAATTCAGTATTCAATATGACAGGAAAAATGTGTTTTTGTATGATATTTTTAGTCTTTCTGCATATATGGGATTTCGTTTTTTCATTGATACATTTTAGACTGCCATGTGCAAATTAACCGATAATGTTTTGTACACTATAATTAAAGTAAGAATTCCTGTTTTAAACCTTTCATGAATTCAGGCACTTTTTCCTCACATATTATTTACGTCTAAATTCTAAACTTCAAATGTTTATACGAATCATATTTCATCCACATAAAGTTGAGAAAACTCATAAAAATTCCAATCATTGAACAACGCTTTGTTAAACAACTTTGATGAGCTGATCGGTGATCCAGTGCAAACAACTACGCACTCCGCAAAGGTTTGCTAAAAATGGTTCACATGCATGTACTCATGAGGAAAGAGCACATAATACTTTGCACTTTCAGTAAAACACAATAACCATGGTCGGTGTACTTTGGTTACTTTCACGGAGATAGCTTGAATGTATCTCCAGCAATATAGTACAGATCAATAATGCTCCCAGAATCCACAGAAATCCACTGTTTCCATGGATACCATGCACTGTCCATCAAATTTTCGCTTCCTACTGAGAGAACTCCACTTCCGACGATTGACTATTGCAGACATGAGGTCATGTTTTTTTATGATTTCAGTGATATAGCTTGTTTGTATCACAGTTTAGTGGCCATATCTCCTTTAAGCATAACCCAAATCGCTGAAAATTTGCCTATTTGTTTGTTTGAAATTCTTAATAAAAATATAGACACATATATACTCGAGGTGGTCAATTGATATTCAACTTAATATTCAATTACATTAAATTTCTGCACATTGACCTATTAAGAAATGATGACTGTGCGCCATCTTTTCATCTGCAGAACTGTACACTCTTGTTCACATAATTCACATTTTCTATGCCAGTCATTATACAAAACATTCACATCCATATTATAGTTTGACATTAAATGTCCACAATTACCACCCATCACTGAATTTAAGATTTCTTGAAAGCTTGAATGATTTTATGTTCATTTCAATTTCTATCATTATCTGTATTATTGTTTACACAGATAATGTCCCCAGATTTCAAACTTTAACTATCAATATTTGGACTATCAACTATATTGAGCTGAATAAAACAAATATGGCATTTACTACAATAATACTTAACCCTCAAACACTGACCTCCTGCCGTCCGCCTCTGTAGATCCCATCTCGCCCAATAACACAAGATTTTTATGGGTAACAAAATAAACTATTTCAGAGAATTATGTTTATCCCGAAATCATGGGTCTGTGATGCAATCCACGCTTCAGTCTTATCATACTTAAGTGTGTACACTGGACAGTCTGTGTCTGTGATAACATAACTATTTCAGTCAGAAGAGAGGCTACTTCAATTCATGTCATTTATCAGATGATCTTTGAAACTGGTCATGTTCTATGCATGAATATAAAATCTTCAGGCCATACATTCTGTAAAGGAACAATACAAGTTTATGCTCATGCTGGCATTTTTTAACTATCCTCATAATATTAACTTGAGCAGCATTTTATTATCATTTTGAAAAGAAATAAACAATTTCTTAGCTTGGCTATTTTAAACATCAATTCCCTACTTGCCAATAGTTATATTTCATTATTAACTAAAATACTCTCTTGAGGGAAAAACTTCAAGTGTATGTCTGTTTACAATCATCTAAACTCAGTGCTGACAGTTTTTATGAATTGAGGTTTTCAAGCACTTTTTTGCGTTGCATAATATAAATATTTATATCTTTGTAATGTGATGTTATTATCCATTTTTCTCCTACATAAATTTCTGTGCCATTTGAAAGTGAATGAGTCTTCTACTAAAGTCCAAGTCATCCTTTGCAACACCAATATTTGCTACACCAATAATTCAGGGTCAAAATTGGTGTTAACACAAATATTTCAGGGTCAAACCAGGGCTTTTTGCTTAGATTTCAAGCGTGTGCTTACATCTCAAGAGACAAATCATGCCCAAATCTGTTTTTAAGAACAATTTCAAGCAAAAATATTTTACTTACATCACAAGTTTGTGCTAAGATCTCAAGCAAGGTCCGTAGCTTGCTCGATTGCAATATTCTTCTTTCTTAAATTTTGCATAACATACATTTTTATGAAAATTGCTACAAAATGTTTTATTGCCTGTCAATTGTATTACAATGCACCAATAATGCACTATGATGTCACAGAGATGCCCAAAACACTGATAAAAAGTACTCCTTGTGGCCTCATGACGTTACAAAGTAAATCCCTTTCAGAGCCCCACTGCAATGAGTTCAAAAGGGTCAAATATCGGAGTAATGTAAACAAACTTGTAATTCAGTGATTGGAGGCAAAAATTTAAACATAACTTCCCAAATATTGTATATCTTCTGAAAAAGTAACAAAACTTCCCAAATATTGTACATCTTCTGAAAAAGTTAATAAAGGAATTTAAATTTGAATTTTAAATGATGTAAAAATCATATAAATCAACAAAATAAAACTGAAGTGCAGGAGACTTTTGGTTCAAAATGAACCTGATTTTGGGTTCAAATGAACCAGAACCTGAAATCGGGTTCATGGACCAGGAACTGTTTGATACAATACTTTTGGCTAAAAGATATTTTGAACCAATTATTTGGTTCATTTGAACCCGATTTTGAACCCAATATTGGTGATATTGTGAACCTGTTGATACAATACAGCCCTGGTGGTCAATAGAGTACAGCAAGTACTTGGCACTTTCAGCAAAACACAATAACCAATGGTCAGTGTATTTTGGATGATTTCAGAGAGATAGCCTGCTTGTATCTCAGTTTCGTGGCCACATATCATTTAAGCTTACTCCAAACCTTTGTAAAATTGCCTGTGACCTCTGTGATCTAATGAGTGCTTTAAAGAAGTGGTCTCAACCGACGAACCTGTTCTGACAGTGCTGTTTATACTTCCAGTTGTCACTGGCCCAAGTACTGATGTTTCCAATAAAGTAATCAGGTATTAATTAATTAAAGTTGTTTGCTGGATCAGTCTCTCAGTAATTGCCCCTGTCCCATGGTTTACGGTATTTAAGACAAAATAACACTATATCAGGTCAGATCAGATAGAAGCCTAGACTCAATGCCCTATTCTTTTCGAAGAGTGAATTGGGATCTTTCGTTTGCATTATCACATAGACATCATAGTGATCAATTTACTCATAAAACTGACATTATGTAAAAGTTTGAATTCATGCCATAAACTATGTGAAGAAGCAGTCTAAAAGCATTATCGAATTGGACACTGTCATATTACATATTGCTCTTTGTTAAAAAGTCAAGATCAGCCTGAATATGTTTTTTGTCAAACCCTGTATAAGGTCATACACAGCATGCTTGACTGTGTTGAATTTGACAATATGTAGAGATAAATACTTTGAGGTCAAAAGTTGATACTGTGTTTTTATCATTTTGTTAAAACAATTGACTTGTCTAGTGATTTTAAGGGAAGTGTTGTATTGGGCTGACTTTACAGGCCAGATAGGCATTCACTTAAAAAAAAAACACTCATTATGATCGAGTATTGTAAAGTGTGATGTTTATGTGTAATTTATGATTCATTATTTTATTGTTTTTTCCTATTACAATTTCATTGTTTATTGTGAATTTCTACACTTATTCATCCACGTTTACAATAGTCTTTATTCATACTTTAATGACCCTGAATGACCTAAATGTGCTGGTGTGCTGTTTATTCATTGAAGCAGTGCAGAATGTTCGGCATGCAAACATCAACTTAGGTGTCTAAAATACCAACTTGGTGATGGAAGCTCCACTGCTTTGCATGTCAGGAGTGGTTCTTATTGGAACTTTTGTGCAATCCCTTTTCATAAAAATAAAGCCATTTTGCATTTGTATTTTGGGAGAGGGTTCTTGACAAAATCTGTTTGAGAACATTTAATATTTGGTACTAATTAGTTGTGCTGGTTTCTTTGTGTCTAACCTGTAATTGTATGGTACCCAGTCTCTTAGCTTTGTTCACATTATCCCAGCCAATAGATTTCATATGTAACCAAGGCAACAACGAATCATGGGATATTGTATTAATCAGTCTGGGTCATCTTGTCATATAATTCTTCTTTCCTTTGATGTAAGGGGCATTTATTCCTCCTCTGACGACATCAATTGTGACCTATGATTCTTGCATTACTTCCAATACATAATACAATTATTCTGACTTTTCTATTTAAAAAAAACAAAGAAAGAAAAAGAAAAGTATGTCGTAGATAAATCAAAGTTTGTGAGTCTATAGCATTTTATTGTTGTACTTTCACATATACACTCTTATTGAAAGTAATTTTACATATCCGACTAAACCTGACCATCTTTCCTGCACCAAGATTGAACACTTAGACGCAGGTAACTCATGATTGATTTGAACTATAGCTTGTTATCTGAACTATAACTTGTTATCTGAACTATAACTTGTTATTTGAGTTAGCGCTATAACTTAAACCAAGCTGAACGCTTGGACAGGAAACAAAAGAAAATTGCATAACAAGAATCAAATAGTATATGTATACACACAGATATATGTATACACACAGTATATGTATACACACAAATATATATATATATATATATATATATATATATATATATATATATATATATATATATATATATATATATAGACATTTCCTTATATATATATATATCTAAGTTCCTTACAGAAACTTCCTTATATATATATAACTAAGCTTATTATATGAATGATCACAAGTTCAGAGTTTTGACTTAGTACCTAAAAAACTCAAAACATGGAAAATATGAAAAAAGGAAAAAAAGAAAAAAGAAAAAAAAAATATGACAAGGTATGGTGGGACAGCTTCAAGACTTAAGTGCATTTGGGCCTTAATACAACATAGACTATTCACTACATGATTGATAATAATAACATTAAAGTCAAAGAAAACTGTAAATAGAAATACTAAAATAAAATCATTATTACCATTCCAGGTGGCATAACTTAACAAAAAACGAAAGCAACCATTTAATTATTTCAGTATATCGATTTGTACAGGATAACATTTCCAGTTAAATGTTCTCCTATGTGGTGTAAAGAGGGTGAAACAATATGTAAACGTAACAAGCATGTAACAAGCACGTAACAAGCACATATAAATCACGTAAAAAGCACATAAAAAGCATGTAACAAGCATGTAACAAGAGCATAACAAGCATGTAACAAGCATGTAACAAGCACGTAACAAGCACATAACAAGCATGTAACAAGAATGTAACAAGAACGTAACAAGCATGTAACAAGCTTGTAACAAGCACATAACAAGCATGTAACAAACATGTACCAAGAACTAAACAAGCATGTAAGAAGGAAGTAACAAGCACATAAAAAGCATGTAACAAGATCATAACAAGCACGTAACAAACATGTAACAAGAACTTAACAAGCATGTAAGAAGGAAGTAACAAGCACATAAAAAGCACGTAACAAGCATTTAGCAAGCACGTAACAAGCATGTAAAAGCATGTAACAAGCAAATAACAAGAACGTACCAAGAACGTAACAAGCACAAAAAATAAATGTTGTCTTTTATACATGTATTTGAAACCATTTTGAGTAGTGGTATCTTAAGGTTGTAGTGGCAGACAATTCCAAACTGATGTTCCTTGATATTGAAAGGATCTTCTTTAACATTACATTTAGGAACAACCACATTATATTCTGTGGCGTATCTTGTTGTTGTATTATGGGTTTCAGAAGCCATCAGAAAGTGATCAGCCATGATCTTCCTGTACCCATTTAAACATAAATGTTGTTAAGAGGTTGTTTTTTATCAACATTCTACCATTTCAATTACCTTATCATGTATAAAGTCAAAATTACCCTTTACAATTCAAGCTTCACGCTTCAGGAGTCTAGAAACCATTGCTACGCTTCAGGGATGGACACACATGTCTTGGACCATGAAACATGACCCAAAATGAAGCCAAAGTAAAATTATTTCTTATTTAGTGCAGTTTGCACAAAAAGCTAAATATGAAATATCCGGTAGATCTATCTAATAGTATATATTTTGAACACTATTTCATTTTGACCTTTCACAACAATGCATTCATCAACAAAAACTGCAATTCTTTAGAAATATATGAATCCTTGACCCATGACTTGTTTTTCTCTTGAGATAATATGCAACACATTAAAAGGAAAGTCTTTGGTGTGGAACTAGCATGGGAAAGTTTAGATATAGTATATATATATATATAATTATTATAATCAGTATATAATGCATTTATAATCCATCTAAGTTGAATCAGGTATTATAACCTGTCTTTGCTTCTTATGCCAGGTTTAAAGTAAACAATATCAAATCAGGCAGATTTCTTTCTTTGGCTCCCTGCCTATGAGGCTAATATATATATATATATATATAAATACATACTCAGACCTTCAGTGTTAAACGTTGGTTTCATTGCTTAGCATCATGTCAGAAACTAATTTTGGAGATTTCGTCACAAGGTTTACACAGGACACCCCAACTCCAGTGGAATGTGAAGTTACAGGTATGTAAAAATAGATTTGTCAAAAGTGTGAGATCTAAAACAGTGAGAGTGTTGAGGTATGTCAACAGTGTGATAGCTGAAATATGTCAACAGTGTGTTACCTGAGGTTTGTCAACAATGTGAAAGCTGAAATATATCAACAGTGTGAAAGCTGAAATATGTCAACAGTGTGTAAGCTAAGGTATGTCAACAGTGTGTAAGCTCAGGTATGTTAACAGTGTGTATGGTATGTCAACAATGTGATAGCTGAGGTATGTCAAAAGCGTGATAGCTGAAATATGTCAACAATGTGATAGCTGAAAAATGTCAACACCATGATAGCTGAAATGGCAGATACACACATTAAAATTTGAAAGATACATTTGTCACAAATCTTGCTTTCGTATGATAAACTCTACATTTCTTTATGTTTAACACATATAGCATTTAGTGTCTATCAGGGCTTTGATGTGAACTAAGAATCAATTCATTGTAATATTCATTGACCATGGTATACAAAACTGGTTTTCTACCGTGTTGGTCCGACTAACACACGTAGAGTTACCTGTGCCTTATTTGGTGACACAGGTGAAAGACTGAGTGTGCATGTGTGTGTATAATTGCCGTTGAGGTGTTTGTTTGTATCAACGTCGTATTAATCATTTCTAATGTCATATAGAAACATTTTACAGGGACACAATGCCCAACCCTTTTAAAAAAATAACTAGAGATCTTTCTCTTGCATGATAATAAAGTTTGATATCATAACTTTTTACTTTACAGGTTCAATACCAGACTGGTTAGAGGGATGCCTGTACAGGAATGGCCCAGGGATGTACACATTTGGCCCTGACACAGCCAGGCACCTTTATGATGGCCTTTCCCTCATTCAGAAGTACACCTTCAATGAGGGGAAAGTCTTATATCAAAACAGAATGCTGGAGAGTGAAGCATTCAAAGCAAACAAGCAAGCCGGCAGGCTGGTCTCCCCGGATTTTGGTCACAATGGCGTTCCCGATCCACGTTATGGCACTATTTGGAGGTAGCACTCTGAAGTCAAATTTATTGCACTGGCTTATCTAAACAGTCATATATTCCTATTTATATTATATACATGGCTCCGAAGGTAGCGGAAGTGTAAATGTCTTTTAGGTGTCTCCTCGGGCATTTATATTAACACACACACAAACACACACACATAACACACACACATACACGTATACAGAAATACTACGATAATATGGATACACTTGATGAATTAATGGTTTAAGATGCGCTAATTAGCACTTATGCTATATATATATGTTTATCCATGTTTTACAGGTATTTAAAGTTTTATTTCACAAGTGAGATGTCTGATAATGCGGCAGTAAATGTGTTCCACTTTGGGGACGCCTTATTTGCCAACTCAGACACGAATGCTCTGCAACAGCTGAACCCTGACCACTTGGGGGTCACCAGAAATGTAAGTCATCCGATACGCGTTTTTGTAAACAGAATAATAATAATAATTAATAATAATAATAATAATAATAATAATAATAATAATAATAATAATAATAATAATAATAATAATAATAATAATAATAATAATAATAATAATAATAATAATAATAATAATAATAATAATAATAATAATAATAATAATAATAATAATAATAATAATAATAATAATAATAATAATAATAATAATAATAATAATTATCAATAATATGAACAGGAATGATAAAGTCATTAATTAATTCATGCACGGCATCCGCTGCACCGATTGGCTTGATCTTGGGCTCATTGGAAAGAAAAAGATGAAATATTAAGAAAGGTGGAAGGAAAACAGCATAAATTACTTTTATTATTAAGCAGTACAGAGGGAGGAGCTTACAAAAAGGTAACAGCAGTATTCAACATGATACCATGACGTCACTATGATGACACCTTTCTGTTTGACGTCACTATGGCAACACTTTCCTGTCTGACGTCACTATGACTATCTTGCATGAAACGTCACCAGTTTTAGAGCAAGAAACCACCTTTCTACTCCAATTATTGGCGAAACTGTGGTCATTTGTATTTATGATATTCAGTGGAAAGAAATGTGCATCTCGTAGCCTCACGCAACTGTGATCACCTTGCTTGCAGCGTCATTATGGTTTCAGAGCAGGCTAAATCATCTTTCTGCTCCAATTATTAATGAAACTGTGGTCATTTATTTTTATGATATTCATTGGAAAGAAATGTGCAACTGTGTTTACCTGGCTTGTAACGTCAAGACGTCTTCATTGCAGGCTAAATCATCATTCTACACCAATTATTATTTAAAAAATGTACAAAAATGTGTATTCCTTAGGATATAAGGATATATACCCTTATTAAAATGGATGTATCCCTTTTACACTGAAAAACTTTCACACATATAGTACAAAGATATTCAATTGTTAAAAGACAATCATCACAGTTTAAAACAGAAGGAATTAAACCATCCCTCATCATCACTATTTCATGTATCACACTAGAATAGTCAATGTAAGCATCATTTATGGAACAGGCCCATTTTTGGTTAATCATTTATTGCAATTCACATATGCTTTTACTCTATATAAAGACGTTTGGTTCATAAACATATGTATTTACCTTAAGCTTTAATATAGTTATCATGATATGTCTAAAGCAATTTTTTTGAATGGTCTAGATCACGCCTTCACTGGACAAGCTATCAATTCACATGTCAACAGCCCATCCACACAAGGACTCAGATGGATGCCTATATAACATTGGCACGAGTTTCCAAAGGAATCCCTACTATGTCCTCTACAGGATATCCCCATCCGAAGGTCAAATCTTGGTTTAATACTCTTTATTGGCTTTATAAGGTTCCAAGGTCATGTTTTCTGCCAATGACCTTGATGTTCATACGCTTTTTAATTTCATTGGTTTTGTTACTTTGGGGTTAATAAAATAATTGTAATGTTGTGAATTTTTTAACCTATAATGTTTTCTTTGTCAGATAGGACTGTACAGTGTGACGTCTCTTGCGTGACTACATACTTATGCTCACAAGAGAAGTTACGAGGTACACTTCTATCTTGACAAAGACATCATGGACTATAGTAGAATTTATGAATGTTTTCTATCCATTTGATCTATTTGCCTGTGATGATAATCAACAAAATTATTTTATTTGTTCTCGCACAGGTGAGTTTGATCTCTTGGAAAATATTGAGATAATTACTAAGATAGCCGCTAGGAGGCCATTACGTGTGACCTTTAGCCACAGCTTTGCAATGACAGAGAACTATGTCATCTTTTTGGAGCATCCCTTTTGCTTCTATTTTCCTTCACTTGTTTTCAATAAGATGTTCTACAAAGGAGCAGTCGATGCCATGAAATTTTATCCAAAGGAAAAGGTAATCATCAAAGACTTGAAAAATTAAAATGTTTTGCCTGAGCTGAGGCCCATGTAACTACTTTGTTTGTCAAAACCTTTCAGACCCTCTTTCATGTTATTCACAAGAAAACTGGGAAAGTATTGGAACAACAATACACTGGACCAGCAATGTTTGCCTACCATCAGATCAATGCCTATGAGGACAGTGACCAGATTATCCTTGATTTGTGTGGGTAAGTTTCAACTGTAAATACTGCACAGTTTTATTAAAACTTGGTCTGACAGACGGAGGTCTGTTCACATAACTTGATGACCTAATTAGATTTATAATGAATGGATTACTCAATTATATATACACAATATTTGATCAATGTACACAAATCAATGTATTGTTTATCTAATGTATCTAATATGTACAATATTAGACTAACTAGTGTCTGTAATTATTACAATATTTGATTAACTAGTGTAATAGTTTTGGGCCCACTGCTGAGAAAGCCCTGTCCCCAATTGTCTTTAGGCAAGTGTGGGGAACCTGGAGGTAAGTGCCGTTATTCGATCGTAAGCAGCGTTCGCCCATTTTAACTTGAAGGAGGTCCTTAATGTAAGATGGCGCCTTACCATTTAATGCTTTCCAGACTGTTAGGGCAATCTTAAATTTAATTCTAGCATGTATTGGTAGCCAGTCTAATTCTCTGATATATGATCAAATTTTCTTATTTTCCCCACGAGCCTTGCTGCTGAATTTTGCAGGTATTGCAATTTTTTTAATTTCAGTATTCGGTAGGCCAGCTAAAAGGCCATTCCCATAGTCTAGGGTAGAGGTCACCAAGGCGTGAGTTAAGGTCAAGGCTGTCTTCTCATCTAGACATTTTCTGATGGATGATAGGTTTCTGATATGATAGTATCCTTTCTTGCACATTTTCTTGATTTGGGCCCTCATATCCATTTTCTCATCGAACATGATGCCAAGGTCAGTTATGGATGAGGAGGGCGATATGTGTGAATCACCCACCTTGATAGTGTTTATGTCCCTATCCAGGGTAGTGTTGTGCCCATCATGGCATGCTAACATCTCAGTCTTGCCATCATTTATTTTCATTTTGTTTGATATTAGAAAAGTTCTGACCTCATTCACACATTCCTCCAGTTTATGTTTGGTTATTTCATAATCTTGCTTTGAGGTGTGATCAACAGGTATGTAAATCTGGGTGTCGTCTGCATAAATGTGGTAGTATGCAATTTTCATATTATCAGATACCTCTGAATCCATTAGTGATTTATTTATGATTGCTGTGATGATCGGCAGAAGGTCATCAATTAGATCCTGAAGTAGCCAAGCTGGGATTGGATCTAATTCACACGATTTATTAGACGCCCTCTGTACTAATTTTCGAACATCATCCACAGTCAAAGTGTATTTAGTAGTTACAATGTTAGACTAACTAGTGTATTTCATTGTTACAATATTGGATTAACTAGTGTTTTTAGTATTTACAATATTGGAATCACTAGTATATTTCACAGTCACAATATCTGACTGAAATATGAGTTTAGACTTTTTCCCTAATAATATGAGTTTTTATGTATGTGCAACAAATTAAAATAAAAGAAAAAGGCATCCTTTAAAAAATGTAGTGATCTCCAATCTTAGCTTTAATAATCTTAGTTATATGCTGGGCATTTGTCATAAAAAAAAACATTTCAAAATTCAAAATGAAACAACAGGGATCCATCACAGTAAATTAAGAATCTGGAAAGCAGGTAAATCTTTTCCCCTAGTCTCCACAGCAGATCCAGGATTTATACTTTTCCCCTTAACAATTCCAATTGCATTATTTGTTTGAAGGTACGAAGACGCAAACTATATCAAGGAACAAATCCTGGAGAATTTGAAAGCCGGGGCAGAGATGGGCAGGGCACAGGCGTGGAGGTTTGTGATACCACTGGAGACTTCTGCGGTAGGTTCCAACATATATATATATATATATATATATATATATATATATATATATATATATATATATATATATATATATATATATATATATATATATATATATATATATATATATGTATATGTATATGTATATATATATATATATATATATATATATATATATATATATATATATATATATATATATATATATATATATATATATATATATATACAATTTGAATGTAATTTAATGGTTAAATCAAGTTTTAAAGTTCAAAATAGAAATGTTTTTATTATCTGAACTACGAAAATCAGACATTACTTTTTTAAATGCACTTATTTCAGATGTCTACTTTTACAAACTTGTATACTTTCATATAGCTTTTTTAGATGTGATATTCAAGATCTGTTTGAGAAGCAGTCGGTGCTTCTTCAGTAATAATATGATTAAATCAAATTTTAAAATATTGAAATTCAAATAACAGAACACTAAGATATGTAAAGGGATAATCCCTTATATAGTGACACACACACACACACACACACATATATATATATATGTGTGTGTATGTATGGGTATGTGTGTGTAAACTATTGTGCTTTGCTGTTTCCAATAGGGAAGAGCAATAACTAAACATTTTAACTAATTAAAAAATTTCTCACAGAGTTTATGATATAACCAATGCAATTTCTCTGAGATTAAATAATGTAAGCAATGCAATTATGAGTTGTTATAGTTCGATATTTCATTGTCAAGGTCGAACCACAAAGAAATCTCGTTACACTGGCAAATACATCAGCAAGCGCTCTCATGGGGTCAGATGGGTTAGTTCATTGTCTGCCTGAAAAGATTGCTGATGCCTGTGAGTATATATTTATATAATCCATATTGTAAGGGATGGCACATTAATCAATTGGGGGGGGGGAGAAAAAAGAAATTTGGTTATTTTTTTCCATGTAAGGGTATTCTTTCTTTTATATGAACCAATACATATCGACGATATTTCACAGTTCACAGTTCACAGTTGCACCTCTTAATTAAATTGAAATACCTCTTTGACGATAAATTGATATATGCCAATTAGAAAATGTTATAGTTTTTTACTCTAATTTTCAGATATTATTTCAATCTTAGTCCAATTGAGGTATGGACTGTGGTATTTAATATCCTTAATTGAATAAATCATACATTTGATGGGAAAGCACATTATCACATCATATTTTCCTTTCTAGTTACCATAAAGGTTTGACTACATAATTGCCCAATTAAACATGTTTCTGAAAAATTGTTTGTGAAAGAAATTGTTTGAAACATTCATTAAACAAAATGAATGATGATATAATGGTTGAATATGTGTTTTTAAGCAAATGTTACTGTTAAGATATAGACTTCCTAAATCATCAATGTCAAGTAGAAATATCCAACTGAATATCTAACAAAGATAAATATAAGAAAACACTTATTAGCTAAGACAGAAGAAAAGTAATCAAACTGAATGTCTTGAATATATTAATCACAAAAGAATCTCTTAAAAAATATATATATTGGCCTAAATGTTATATTGTTAATCATACTTTTTGTTGAAGAACTGGACCCCCATTTATATTTGGATTGATTGACATAATGTTGTTCCGAGCATGGCCAGATATTTGAATGGTTGCCTTTTTGCCCTCCAATGTTTTTAAATGTTGGCAATCTAAATATTCTTTCCTCACAGGTTGTCTCATCAATTATTTGAAATCTTTTACATTCCTCCACCCCCCCCCCCTTGAATGATTAATGGTCCATCCCTTAAAGTGTTATTATAATATTTGCGTAACACTTTAATTAGGTTTTATATTTGATAATATTCACTAATATTTGATAACATTCACTAATATGTAAGCAGGCATGACGTTCATTTCATATTTATATTGGTATTTGTGTCTCTAAATTTACAGGCTTGGGCTTTATTTGATAATTGATATTTTTCATTTAGAGTCAAATATGCTCCTATATTATTTAATATACAAGTTAATTTTGTATATTAACATGGTTAATATTGGTTAATATAGGTGGTTAATATTTGATACCTTTCTTAATCACCATATCCTTGTATCATGCATGTCAAGCCTCCTTGGAACCAAAGGGGCATCTTCATTCAAGTATAGGGAAGATTCATTCCAGTATAGGGAACATTCATTCCCATATAGGGAACATTCATTCCCATATAGGGAACATTCATTCCATTGTAGGGAAAATTCATTCCATTGTAGGGAAAATTCATTTTTGTAAAGGAACATTCATTCCAGTATAGGGAAAATTCATTCCAGTATAGGGAGCATTCATTCCAGTATAGGGAAAATTCATTCCAGTATAGGGAAAATTCATTCCAGTATTGGGAACATTCATTATGGTAGAGGACATGTTCATTCCAGTATAGAGAATGTTCATTCCAGTATAAGGGCATACTAATTCTAGTATTGGCAAGATTCCTTCCAGTGTAGTGACACATTCCTGATTATTGACACTTTCATTTCAGTATAGGGAACAATCATTGCTATATAAAGGAAAATTCAATGCCATATATGGGAACATTCATTGCCATATAAGGGAACATTCGTTGCCATATAAGGGAACATTCATTGCCATAAAATGGAACATTCATTGCCATATAAGGGAACATTCATTGCCATATAAGGGAACATTCATTGCCATAAAAGGGGACATTCATTGCCATATAAGGGAACATTCATTGCCATAAAAGGGAACATTCATTGCCATATAAGGGAACATTCATTGCCATAAAAGGGAACATTCATTGTCATATAAGGGAGCATTTATTGCTGTATAAGGGCACACTCATTTTAGTATAGGGACACATCCATTCCAGAATAGGACACATTCACCTAAAAGGAGATATTCTCTATTTTGATTTGATTATCTCTCCGTACTTAATTGTTCGGATCTGAGAGTCCAAATTTATGGACACAAAATTTGACTAAATTGCACATAATCCATGACATCTTGTTTCCATTAGCAAATATATCTGACTTCGGAGATGAAACATCGGAGCTTGGAATGGTCGTGTGGGTGAAAAAGTTGACAAGGGCAGCAAAAGCTTTTGCACCTATTCTATTATCATGAAAGTCATTTCGAAAATCATTGGCTGTGGCCGTGCTATGAAAATACCAAAACCAATATGGCTGAAATTGCATTAAAATCTAACAGGATGCTATCCTTTTAAACATGTTACAACTAATCAGAAACATTGCACTGTATGCCTGGCAATGATTGATTTTATTAACATATTTCTTTCAAGCAACTTACTGTAAACAATAAAATTATTTTTCAATATGAATCATTAAATTGTCATCTAACATCATTTATTTTACTTTAATAGAAACTTTTTTTTTCTTCTTTATTACAGATTTGGAATTCCCAGTTATTAATTATAGCAGGTGCAACACCCAAAAATACCGGTTTGTTTATGGCACAGATTTGTGGTTCACAAATCCGGACAAATTCAGTGTAAGTATATGGGTGTTTGTGTGTGTGTATGTGTTTGTGTGTTTGTGATTATATGTTTTTGACAAGATCCACACCTTAATAATGTAGATACTGAAATCATTTCCTTGAATTATTAATAGATAATTGTTTAAGAGTCACAACAAATGGTCATTTGTAGCACTAGATTTTTATCTATTGAAAGTTAATCACGAGACAGAGAGACTTAATAAGGCCTCCAGCCAGTCTGGGTTTGATACTTGCAATCACTCTACCTTAATCTCGAATCACTCTATTTTAGCTGCAATCACTTTATTTTAGTTGCAATCACTATATATTAGTTGCAATCACTTTATTTTAGATACAAAAACTTTATTTTATTTATAATCACACCCTGTAAGCTACAATCACTCTATTTTGGCCGCAATCACTCTTTGTTAGCTTTGTCATCTTCCAATGACTCTTTTTAGCTCCAATGATTCTTTATTTAAGTTCCAATCACTATATTTAAGCTCTAATCACTTTATTTAAGCTTTAATGACTATTGCAACCACTCTATTTAATAAGCTTAAATAACTATTTCAAACACTCTAAACTTAAATGACTATTATAATCGCTCTATGATTTAAGCTCCAATGACTGTATTGTAGCTTAAACGACTATTACAATCACCCTATTTAGCTAAAATCACTCTATTTAATTACCACTCACTGTATTTCAGCTATAATTACTCTATTTTATCTCCAATAACTCTATTTTAGCTGTAATTACGTTATCTAAGCTGTATTTTAGTTTCAATCACTCTATTTTACCTCTAATTACCCTTAACAAGATCCAATAACTCTATTTAAGCTTAAATAACTATAATTACAACCACTCTATCAAAGCTCATATTACAATCACTCTATATTAGCTTTAATCACTCTAAGCCCCAATCACTCTATGTTAGCTCCAAACATTCTATTTTAGCTCCACCCACTCTATTTAAGATTAAATGACTATAACTGGTATTACAATCACTTTAATTTAGCTTCAATCACTCTATTTTAGCGTCAGTCCCTTTATTTCAGCCCCAGTCACTCTATTTTGGCTTCAAACACTCTATTTTAGCTATAATCGCTTTAGTTTAGCTCCAATCACTCTATTTAAGCTTCAATCACTCTAGTTTAGCCTCAGTTACTCTAATTTAGCTGCAACCAATCTATTTAAACTTAAATGACAAATGCAATCACTCTATATTTTAGCTCCAGTCACTCTATTTAAGCTGCAATAACTTCATCTAAAAATAGAGTAGAACATGCTAAACAGCAACCCTAATAATGGTCTGATTGGCACAATTCTGTTGGTATCTCTTCAGTTAAAAATTGGTACTTCATAATGTTACTGATGCTACACAGTAATTGATGTTTAATATACCTGCCGAACCATCATAAATGTCAAACTAAAGTGGAAAACACTTGAATAGTTTCTTTCTTCTTTTTTTCAACATTAGGTTTTAAAAGTTGACATGGAGACTAAACAGATTACCAGATGGAAACCAGACAAGTCTAATCAGGTACTTGGTGAACCTTTGTTCGTGGCGACACCTGGTGGAGAAAATGAAGACGATGGTATTTCATCTTATTTTATTCTTGTCTAAATGGGCTTAAATTGATAATCTATGTTCAGCTTTTGACAAGTGACCCCTGGAGCGGGTATGCAATGAAAATAAAAATTAGCTTGATGGGTAAAGAGAAGAATATATTATCAATTTATCAAAGATAACTGCAACATTTGTATCATCAAACATATTGATTCAAATTCCAAAGAATACTGTAAGTATTCTTATGTCACTCTAAAATTGTGTGTTATTAAATAGGCAAATTGGATCGGTAAAAAAAACACCTTGAAGTAAATTACTGTTGAGTGACATTTCAATGTAATAAAACATGGAATAATATATTGTTGAATGTTATTTTAGTACAATAAAACATTGAGTAATATAGTGTTTAAAAATGCAATTTCAGTAGTATGGAGTTATATAGTGTTGAGTGCTATTTCAATAGTATGGGGTAATACAGTGTTGAGTGCTAATTCAGAAGTATGGAATGGTATAGTTTTGAGTGCTAAATCAGCAATATGGTTTAATATAGTATTAATATTATTTCAGGAGTTTTGCTGGTCCCTGCAGTCAGTCTGAAAGTGGGAGAACCATCTGAGTTAATCATCCTAGATGCTAAAACCATCACAACTCTTGCTACTATAACAATACCATCCAATGTTGAGGTACCCTATGGTTTTCACGGCACATTTTTAAACAAAGGTTATTAAGAAAACCTTTTCTCTCTGGGATGTTTTCCCTTAAACAGGTCATTCTTTGAATTTTATTTAATGTAATATTACTCTTTCAAACTGAAATATTTGTGTTTTGATATTGTATTTCATTAATTGCATGGCATATCTGGCTACAAGTAAAGTTGTGAAAAAAAGATAATGATAATCCCCTACCTGAAAAGATCTCTTTAAGTTAAGTGTTTTACCTTTAATGGGGTAGTAAAGGTGGGTACACATGAACTTCAGTGTTAATAGATAAAGTATTCATTCAAACGATATGGGGTTTTATAATTTTGAAAATAGAATATCAAAAAATATATTTTGAAATAAAGAATTCATACTCTGATGTAATTGTAGTTATTGATGGAGATGTAGGTGAACATGTAGATGTAATCCTAGATGTAGATGTAGACTTTGATGTAGATGAACCCTCTTGTCCCTATTTTGGTTAAGTTGCTGTCTACGACAGACCTGCACATATCTCTCAATATACCACATTGTAAAATTTCCATGCAGAGTGATGATAAATCAAGCTATAAAATTGTGCTGCACACATATTCCTCCTATAGACACTAATTAGTGCCCCAGACATGGGACAGTAAATGACTTGTGCAGATGTTTAGCCTGAACTCCGACTACACATACAGGCACCAAACTGGAAATATATCATAAATTTCAGAAATTTCCCTGTATTATGGCCACAGGCTGTGGTGCAGTTGGTTAGAGCGCCAGCTTATTAGCACCAGTTCCTCTGTGGTGATCCAAAGGTCGTGGGTTCGATCCCTGGACGTGCCGAGATTGAATTCATGATACAATTTCACACATGAGCTGAGGCCTGTGCCAAAGGGTTAACCTGTTGTCCTTGTAAATCTGTGACTGGGTCGATTGTCATGTCAAGGACCTGCAACATGACAATTTAGTGAGGCAGCACTATATCTGCTACAAGTAGGCCTCATCACAAAATGACTGAAATAATGTTGAAAGTGATGTAAAACACCAAACAAACAAACAAACAAACAAATCTCTGTATAATTATATTTAGGTGAACCAATCAGAGCAGTCCTCAACAATCTGTGACATCTATCAGTCGCCCGTTGTTGCACCTTCCTACTATGTATGTACATGTCTGTCACCAGCTATAATTTTTTCAGTGCATTAAACATCCTCTGATAATATGGTTGTGGACTTGTAAACAGTGGCAAAGGTATCCACCAGCTCCTCATACCAGATAGTTTGCTTAATTGGTGAAAAGATGGGACCCCACTGAGAAATAAAAGATAAATTATCAAGCCAAATGTTGTTAATGTCTTTTCACAGGACTGAAGTATTGCCCCGGAACAGCAATGCATTACTGAGCCATGTCTCAAAACACAGCCTGCTGTTTGCTTGTTTGTAGTTACTTTCATCATTATTTCAGTCATTTTCTGACAAGACCTTCTTGTAATAGCTGTAGTGCTTCCTCACTAAATGTTCAAGTCACAAGTCCTTGACACGACAATCCACCCAGTCACAGATTTACCATGACAACAGGTTAACCTATCAAATATCGATCTCAGCTCATATCAGGAAAATGTTGCTTAAATAATGTGCTCTTAATACTGGGACACAAACAAGTTATCACTCACCTGATTAACATCTGCCAGGATTATTGTAGTGTGCTGGTAGTGTCAGTGATGACATTATTGCAAAAGACATGTTAAACTTCGGCTGTTCTAAAGCCATCATGTTAGGCTTGCAATCAAATGTGTAACTTATCATGTTGATCAAGATAAATAAGAAAAGATAAGATAAGAAGGGTATTTATTGGCAATCCAAAGATTGAAGAGATACATATATGTACATACAAAGTGTGAATGAATGAATTGTTGCTTAGAGGCACATCAACCACTAAGGTTATTCAGTGCCTAAAAGTGGTAAAAACATACACGTTTATAAAATCAATATGATATATAAATAATCTTGACAACACAAATATCAACAAAATCCTTTCAATATATCAGTTATAGACATAACAAATTTGTATAAATAAATTCAATTTTAAAAGACTTTAAATACCATCTGATGTTTTGCAGTTCTTGATAAAAAGGCCAATGGCCTAAGTAAACAAGAGCTCCACACTTAAAATTGGTTATAAAGTCCTATTTGGTTTAAAAACGATACTATCACAGAAGTATCTACAGTATCAAATAACGGATGTAAATCTTGCACATTAAAATATTGAGTCCTAATTATATCAAAATCGATACATTCAATTAAAACATGGTTGATAGTCAAAGCCCTTTGACATCCAATATACTGAGGCTGATCTTCGCCTTTAAGAAGATAGCAGTGAGTTAAATGACTAAGTCCAATTCATATACGTGTTAAAACAGACTCTTCTCTTTGGTTAATTCTACAAGCACTTTTGGTTTTACCTAAAACAAGCTTAATTTCGTGTAGTTTATTAAAAATAGCTTCGTTCCAGCGCAATTGCCATTTAGAATGTAAAAAAACAGTAATCTATTTCTTAAACTCTGTATAAGGTATAAGCATATTTAGTGGGCGCTTATCCAATGCTGCTTTGGCAGCTTGGTCAGCAGCCTCATTTCCAAGGATTCCAATATGACTGGGAGTCCAGTAAAAACGAATCTCTTTATTTTCCTTTGTAAATAAAAGGATTTTTCCAATCCTTTGCTTTCAACGCTTGTAAACAAGACAAAGAATCAGAAAAAATTAAAAATGTCTGATGTGGAGAAGTCTCCACATGATCTAAAGCAAGGTATAAAGCATGAAGTTCTGCAGAATAAATAGACTATTTATTTGGCAGATGTTCTGAATAAATATGGATGCCCTTAACAGCAGCTGCAGCAGCCTTGTCATCATCAAATGATCCATCAGTGTATATATACACTGATATCCAGTGAAAATAGATTTTATTTCTTTGTATCTATTTATATAAAGGGATGGATCGGTTGAGTATTTCTTTAATTCTGACATGGCTCCATTAATATTTAAAGTTTCGTAGGTCCATGGAGGTGTTTCTGGATATAGAAAATTTAGCTATTTGATTTGGATTTAAATTTAAAGATTGTAAAGATTCTTTGATGCGAATGCCAAAAGTTTGTATTGTATTAGGTTTACTTTCAAAAAGGTCAACATAATTGGATTATATAGCATCATGGGCAGGATTGTCTGGACAAGCTGCAATTTTTGCAGCATACTGAAGGGCAAGCTTTTCTCTTCTTAAACCAAGAGGCAGCTCATCTGCCTCAACTGCCAAGCTATCTGCAGGCGATGTACGAAATGCACCAAGGCAAAGTCGTAAACCTTGATTTTTTAAAGGATCAAGCATTTTAATATAAGATGGACGTGCTGATCCATATACCATACACCCATAATCAAGCTTAGAACGTACCAATGCTCTATACAATTGTAATAAAATATTACGGTCCCCTCCCCAATCGGTATGGGCAAGAACCAGTAATAAATCTTATGCCTTCTGGCATTTCTTCTTAACGTATTAAATGTGAGGAATAAAAGATAATTTTCTGTCAAAAATTAGTCCAAGAAACTTGGTTTCTTCGACAACAGGTATCCAAGTTTGTCCTAAATAAAGATCGGGATCTGGGTGAACCTTCAATTTTTTACAAAAGTGCATACACATAGTTTTCTTAAGAGAAAATTTAAATCCGTTTTGATCAGCCCATTCTTGTAATCTATTTAAGTGTTGGTGGAGCTGTCGTTCTATTGTATGCATGCTTGTGGACCTGTAGCTTAAGTTGAAATCATCAACAAAAAGTGAGCAATCTGCTCCAGGCCTCATACAATCAACAATGCTGTTAATTTTAATAATACAAAGGGTGACTGATAATATACTTCCCTGTGGAACACCCATTTCCTGATCAAAAGCATCAGAAAGTGATGAACCAACTCGGACCCTGAATTGTCTATTTGACAAAAAATTTTGAATAAAAAGGGGTTCTGCGCATGCGTTGAGAGTGGAATGGCGGCTTTCATTTGAGCTCCGATAAAATCGTCCTTTTTGGTCGATTTTCTGGGGTCTATTGCTAGTCTAACACCACATTCTCTCGCAGTGAACCCGGTCTATACAGAGGTCTATCTGATACCAGACTTTGCAAGCTCTGACGGCAGTATTTTGATTGGAAATCGCTCGCGAGGGCGGGATCATACTGTGTTGTCTTTGCGAGGCACCGTGCTCACGAGCTTCCACTCGTTGCTGCCTGTGTCGAGTGCCTGGTCTGTTACCTTATACCCCTCCGTATTCCAAACAACAACTTTTGCAGCTACCTTCTGCAGACTTTCCATTTTACGTTTAAGATAACAATCGTAGCTGGCCCACTATTTGGCCTCCCTTCTGCGATAATCTTAAACAAGCTATCAGTGCAACGTCTACCTTCCTTGTGGACTCCCTTTTGCCTGAGTGTACTTACTACCCCCACGATCTTTGTGGACCTTTGGTAGTTATTTGTGGTATATACCTACGATAATATACACATTGGCCAATATTTAATTTTTGGTTAAATTTCTACAGAATATTTGTTGTGCAGGACTACATCTATTTATAGCGTCCCACAACTATTACGGTAGTTCATAATACAGAACGTGTCAAGCTCTCATATAGCAGCTTGACCCGTACTATACATTCTTCATTGAGCTGAAATAATCCTTAAACAAGGGATTACCTACCTGTTCAATGCTACACAATCATGGCTTTGTGTGTATATGTTCGTGTTTTAACATATACAACAAGATTTCTAACACAAATATTGAGACTCTATCCTTGCCCCACAATGGTATAGGATCGAGAAAAGTACTGTTATGTGATGACCATGCGAGCACGTTTAAGAAGAATTCTTCTCTGAGAAATATTAATTTTAATACCATCTCAGTTGCCCAATTTGAATCATTACTTAACATTGTTGCTAACTCAAATATTAATATATTCGAGTCTGAGAATGAAATTGAACTGTTCCCTTGTCAGTTTCGATGGGTGCTCGATACTTGTGAATACATAAAGTCGAACACACTACTATCCGTACATGGGGCAAGCAAGCTAAATTGTCAGTTCAATTTTGTTAGATATACACAAATATCGCACCCAAAGCATCTTTATTGGGAAAACATATTTATTCTGCCTCCTCGGCCACAAAAACATAGACTGAACAACAAATATGTTGAGAGTCCATGCAATTCGTCAAAATCATGCAGTTTTGGCAAAATTATCAGAGGGGGCGCTTTTCGTGGTAGGAATTGCGTGGTTGGCAAGCCTCCAAAAAATAAACCTAGGTGTCGCCACTCTCCTGCCAATGAAAACAGCATAGATACCGCTAATTTCTTCTCTCCGCTTCTAGAGAGCTCAGAAACGCAAACAATGCCACCAACAGATGGCACTGCCCAACATGCACATACAGAAGGCGACACAAACCCTACCACTCAGAATAGGGGGCCTGATGTTGCTAAACTAAATAACCACATTCAAATTGGTTCTTGCAACATTCAAAGCATTACGCATAAGGTTCTTTTGGTCAGAGATTATTTCTTTCAAAATAACCTACACGCTCTCTTCATAACCGAGACTTGGTTAAATGAGTCTGATGATAGGGTAAAAAGGGAACTTGAAGAGGGGTCCCTGAAATTCCACTCTTTTCCCAGGAGAGGGCGCTCCGGAGGTGGGTTAGGACTTCTCCACCGGGTGGAGCTCCCTTTCAAAACCAACTCTGTAAACCCTCCAGTGGTTAAAACCATGGAATTGATGGAATCATCCATCCTGCTTAAAGGAAAAAAACTTACCTTTGTGACCATTTACAGACCTGAGCCATGTGAAAGGAATAGATACACCTATTCCGAGTTTTATGATGAATTCACTCAACTGGTTGCTCACTATGGCTCATTCAATCATGAAGTAATTTTCCTGGGTGACTATAACTTCCATGTAAATAAGCCAGATAAGCCTGATGTGATCAAATTTATGGATATTCTTTCTACCTTTGACTTAGATCAATGGGTGACTGAGCCTACTCATAGATTAGGCAACACCCTTGATCTCATTATTACCTTCAAAGGTAATAAAACCTTCAAAAGTCATACAGTAGACGAATATATCTCTGATCATAAAATGATCATTTTAGACATGGGGATCACAGCCCCTAAAATCCTAAAAAAGCTATCAAATATAGGAATTTTAGGGATCTAAACATGGATTCGCTGAAAAATGATATCAGGTCCCTGACAAATAGTAGCTCACTCTGGGACAAACTATCCCTCAGTGAATTAGTGGACTACTATGATAGGGAGCTCACGGTACTAATGGATAAGCATGCTCCTTTCAAGCATGCCAGAGTTACCCAACGTAAACCAGTACCCTGGATGAGCAACCAATTAAAGCACGAGAGATCTCTTAAGAGGAGGCTTGAGAGGAAATGGAACAAAACCAAACTCCAGATTGATAAGGAATTATATAATGTTCAAAGAAACAAATATAACTCCATGCTGAAATTGGCTCAATCCAATTATTTCTCTAATTTGGTTGAAGAAAACAAGCATGACCCTAAAAAACTATTCAGGGTTATTGATACGGTCATGCACAAGAATAAGGACACCCCAATGCCCGAAACCGACTGTGAAGTCGCTTTGGCTGAGAGGTTCAATGACTTTTTTCTTGAAAAAATTGAGAAAATTCGCTCTGATATGGACAATAATCCACAAATGACTTTCCCACCACCAGGTGACACTACGAACAATAGTGATGCTCCGGTGACAGAATCCCTTGATAGATTTCTCCCCTTATCCAATGAGGAGGTACGTAAATTAATCAGAGGGTCTGCGAATAAGTCATGTGAGCTGGATCCAATCCCTACATGGTTACTGCTCAACATCCTGGATGATCTTATACCTTTAATTGCATCCATTATAAATAAATCCTTAATGGATGCAACAGTGCCAAATAACATGAAGATGGCCATAATCACACCCTTACTGAAGAAATTGGGTCTGGAACTGATCGAATGTAACTATAGACCAGTTTCAAACCTTACTTATATCTCAAAGCTAACTGAAAGGGCAGTATCTGAGCAATTGATTCCCCATCTGGTAAGGAATGGTCTTACTGATAAGTTTCAATCTGCCTACAAGAAGTATCATAGCACAGAGACTGCCCTAATCAGGGTACAAAATGACATCCTTCGGGATCTAGATGAGAAAAAGTCGGTAATCCTACTTTTGCTAGACCTGTCTGCTGCCTTTGACACCATTGACCATCAAATCCTGCTCAACAGATTGGAGGGTAGATGTCATATCAAAGGTCATGCTCTTAATTGGATACGGTCATACCTAAGTAACAGGAAACAATGTGTCAAAGTTGGAATGAAAAGGTCCTCTGTAAAGGACATAAAGTATGGGGTCCCACAAGGCTCAGTCCTTGGTCCTATTCTTTTTACCATATATATGACACCTCTTGCAGACATCTTGGGTAAATATGGTCTCAACTACCATATCTATGCAGATGATACCCAGATTTACATCCCCATTGACCATTGCTCTGCCAGGCAGGCCGAAATCAGCAGATGCAGATTGGAAGAATGTGTCTGTGAGGTCAGGGACTTTCTGATTTCAAATAAAATGAAAATCAATGATGGCAAGACTGAGATGCTAGTATGTACTGACAGGTACAATACTGCCAATCGTGGCAGTGTCCCTAACACTATTAAGGTGGGCAGTACTGATATATCGCCTAGTGACTCAGTAGTCGACCTCGGTGTCACTCTAGACTCTAATCTAGACATGAGGGCTCAGATAGCGAGGATGTGTAAGAAGGGCTATTACCACATCCGGAATCTGTCGGCTATCAGAAATTGTCTAGACGAGAAAACGGCTATCACACTTACCCATGCGAAGAAGTTGCAATACCTACAGAACTCTGCAGCTCGTGTAGTGGGTAAGATCAGGAAGTTCGATCATATATCTGAAAAACTGAGGGAGCTGCATTGGCTCCCAGTCCAGGCCAGGATTGATTTTAAGATCCTTCTTATAACCTGGAAGGCATTAAATGGTAAGGCACCTCCTTACCTACGTGATCTACTCCTTGTCAAACAAGGGGAGAGGTCTCTCAGATCAAATGATGGTACTTACCTTCAGGTCCCTGGGACTAGGCTCAAGACAGTGGGCAATAGAGCCTTTTCATCAGTAGGGCCGAGACTGTGGAATCAACTTCCTAATGAGATTAGAACAAGTAGATCAGTTGTATCCTTCAAGAGTAAACTGAAAACCTATCTCTTCAGGAAGCATTTCCCTGACACAGCGCTATGAACAGACTTGTCTGGTATACGCGCTATAGAAATTTTGTTATTATTATTATTATTATTAAACGACCCCTTAATCCCATATCATATTAATCGCTCATAATTCCAAATTTCCATGTAGTATCATACGCTTTCTCTAAATCAAAGAAAATGCTAACTACATGCTCACCTTTTAAAAAACCCTCTCTTATAAATTTCTCTAAACGTACCAGGTGTTCAATGGTATTTCGAGTTTTTCTAAAGCCACTATGTGCAACAGAAATATAAGCTGCAGTTTCTAAAAGCCAAACTAAACACGCTAATCATTCGTTCCATTGTCTTACGAATACAACATGTTAAAGTAATGGGACGAAAATTATTTTAATCTGATGAGTCTTTGCCAGGTTTGGGAATGGGAATGATAGTGGCTTCCCTCCATGAAGGAGGAAAACCACCACTTTCCCAAATTTTATTAAAAATATCTAAAAGATGCCCAAGTGATTGGTCAGGGAGGTGTTTAAGGATTTGGTAGTGAATTTGATCAGGTCCAGGAGCAGTATCATGAGATTTATTCAAAGCAAGTTTCAAATCTTCTATTGTAAATGATTTATTATATTCTTCCAAGTTATAGGATATAAAATTTAGTTGGTTTCTTTCTTTTCTATTTTTTATTTGTTGAAATTTGGCTAAATAATTATTGGATGAGGAATTCTTGGAAATTGTTTGACCTATTGTGTTACCTATTTCGGTGGGATTTGTAAATAATTGGCCATGATGATTAAGATGTTTGATCCTTGCTCCACCTCCCTTCCCAGTAATTTTACGCACCATATCCCAGCATTTTTTAATTGGTGAACGTGTATTTAATTTAGAAACGTAATCTTTCCAACTTTTTCTTTTGCTTATTTTAATAATATAACTGGTTTTAGCTCTTTTTATACGAAATTGGTGCAAATTATATTGAGTTGGCTGTCGATTAAATGTTTTTAAAGCTTTTTTCTGCTCCTTGACAGCTTTTTTGCACTCATCATTAAAACAGGGTTTTTCTTAAATTTTAGAATTTGACTTTGATTTGGGAATACACCCATCAGCAATATGATACAATGTGTCTGTAAAAACTTGAAGAGGATCATCTGCATTGTTAAAAATTTCTGGAGTTATTTTTATTAAAACAGGATGTTTGAAATTTTGCCCAATCGGCTTTATGAAGCTTCCACATGGGGATTCGTTCGTCTGGTGGAGGAAAATGGTTATTTAGAATAATGGGGTAATGATCACTACCCCATTGATCTTCCTCTACTTCCTAGGAATAATCTAAAAATAGATTTGGAGTGCACATGGAGAGATCTATTGATGTTAAAGAGCCTGTAGCAGGGTGTAAATATGTCGGAGAATCATCATTCCAAAGGCATAAACTATTATTATTTAAAAAATCTTCTATTATAAGTCCTTTGGCATCAGTATTATTTCTGCCACCCCAAAGATAGTTGTGAGCATTAAAGTCACCAACTAACATATATGGCTGTGGAAGCTGGGAAACTGCGACATGACAATTCAGTGAGGCAGCACTATATCTGCTACAAGTAGGTCTCATCACGAAATAACTGAAATAATGTTGAAAGTGATGTAAAACCCCAAACAAACAAACAAACAAACAGCTGGGTTATCAAATTATCTAAATCTGTAATATTAACTGGCTCACTAGGTGGTAGATATATTGAACATATAGTTAATGTATTGTGCAGGGTAACCCTAACAGCAGAAGCTTGTAAATCAGTATCTAAATGTTACTTTACTTTGGGGGATACAGGATTTAACAAAAATAGAAACTCCCCCATGTGCTCGGTCCATAATGTCAATTGAACCGACTTTATTATAAATCACATATCCCTTAAATGTTGTGGAATTATCTTTGAATTTAGTTTCTTGTAAATAAATTACCGATGCATTATATTTTTGGGCTAATAATTCCAGTTCTGAACTGTTTGCCTCAAATCCTCTACAATTCCATTGAATGATATTGCCGATAGCCATATTAAGAATAATGAGAAAAAATATATGATTTAGCATAATCACTTGTTAAGTTTATGAGTATACTTTGAGTGCACAGGAGTAAAATTCATATCTGGAGGATCACCTGTGTCCACCCTTTCCAAGGATTTAGTTCTATTTATCTTACTTTTAACTTGATCTTTGATTTCTTTTTTTTCTGATTTATGTATTGGTCTATTACTATTGATACTTTTATTATTGGATGATGTTGAGGGAGTTTGTGAAGAGGGTTTAGTGGATGTTACTGTTGGTTGAGTTATTACTGGGATAGTGGATGTCGTGATCTGAGCAGATGTAGCTGAAGATGTTGAGGTTTTTGTGAAATTTTGTCATCGATTGGTCATGTAATTTCGGTTTGAATTGCTATTGATTTTGTTTCTTTAGTTTTTACAGAGCTGGCATCAGATGCCTTTGTTGTGTTCACACTTTCTACTCGCTTACGTGCCTCTGGAAAAGGTATATTTTCAGTGTGTCGTATTTGCTGAATTTCCTTCTCTTTTAAAAAGGAAGGACAATTCCGTGAATACAATGGATGATTGCCCTGGCAATTGACACAGTTTATCATATTTGAAGAACCATCGTCTCCACTGTGCTGTGCGGTACATTTTGGACATGTTACATTACCTTTACATCGATCAGATCCATACCATCAGATCCATACCTCTGACACTTGAAGCAGAGGGTTTGGAATAAATACATCAACTCTAACGTTCAAATATCCAACTTTAATAGATGTTGGAAGCTGCGCTGCTTCAAATGTCAAAATAAACGTATTGATAGGAATTTTGACACCGTCTTTTTTTATAAATATCCGCTTGCATTGAACAACATCCTGGTCTTTGAGCTCATCCACTATTTCCTCTTCAGAAACTCCCACTAAATCTGGGCATCTGATTACTCCTTTTTTATTGTTGAAAGTTTTGTGAGCTGTTATAATAACAGGAACTGTGGCCAACATTTGGCATCGTAGTAGATTGTCCGCATGGCTTTTCCACTCAATCAATAAACCTCAATCAATAAATTATTTCCCATCTTTTTAACGGTTTTTGGTACCCCGGCAATGCCTTGTATCCCCTTTGCAATTGCAAAGGGGGACATTTTTGCCTAAAGGGTTAACCCGTTGTCCTTGTAAATCTGTGACCGGGTGGGTTGTCATGTCAAGGACCTGCGACATGACAATTCAGTGAGGCAGCACTATATCTGCTACAAGTAGGTCTCATCACGAAATGACTGAAATAAGGTTGAAAGTGATGTAAAACCCCAAACAAACAAACAAACAAACCACGGAGCCCAACAAGGGGATGCCTTTCTGGGCCAGTAACTCCAAGCCCTGACGCTGTGAGGATACCCAACATGACATACTCTTAGAATAAAAACTCCCCCCCTTCGGATTTTATTTATATCCCTCGATTGACCCAATCAGCAGTAATCTTCTTTCAGCAAATATTTATCAAAAATTTTAAAATTATTCCTAAATTTCAAACATTGAAATTATCATTAATAAAAATCAAATAGCCAGAATATATTAAAGGAAATATACTACAAGCCAGTTAAATCAGACCCAGGCCTAATCTGATCTGCCTGTCTGGTGAATATCTGGATCCAAGACTGGCATGTTGCAACTGGTCCGGTATTACTGCCAAACAAGCCCAGTGTTCAGCCCGTCAGGATTCCATATCCTCCCGACACAGGTCGCATCCCACTGCAAACAGGACGATCCTTTAGTCGCCTTTTATGACATGCTGGAGGCAGTGGGGCTATTCTTTAATCCCCGCACACACAGGGGAGCATTCAAAGTGTGACAAAAAAATAATAGATAATTGTACAATATAAGACAAAATGTTTAACTTCTCATGTGATCAAGACAACACTTCATAATAGTAAGTTACATAAAGTAATGATGAATTACTGGTAGTCTTATAGTTAATCAGTGGCTTATTAACCGTTTATTATCCTTAAATACTGATTATGCTAATGGTAATCGTGCATATTGTCCCTCCAGGCCTGCATTCATGGCAATTACCCTCCATGCTTGATAATATGCTTCACCAGGTTAGTATGAACACCTTTGATGTAGTTTAAATGGCCAAGATAAGGTGTGGAGCATAATACAGAAAACGGACTACTACCCTGAGACCCTTATACCTTCAAATGTCGGACATTGTTTATATTTAACAATGGGATGCGTGGGATGTGGTAGAGTAATTAATTACATACCACAACCTCTGCATCTATCACCCTGAAGTAATTTGACACATACCACTGCCCCACATCTACCAGCCTGACCTTGGCACACTTCCCTCATCACATCTGATAATCATGAAGACTTGATATAGGAAATATTAAATTTGCTACAGTAATACTGGGCTATCAGATATTTAAAAGTCATATGACAAGAATATATTTAAGTGGTAAATCTTTAGATTTCATACCTCTGAGAAACATCTGACAATTTTTTCTGCAGTCTGATGTTTAATTTAGCTATAATCCAAGATCTTTGAACCCCCAGGGTAATTAACCTACTCCCTTGACCTAGAACTGGGTCAGCAGGCTGCCTACGTCATTGCGCCCCGCATGCATCTCCTGCACACATATTCCTCCTATGTCTGTACATGTATAACACCTGATGTCCTTACTTCTACACAAATAACATCCATTGAAAATATGATTAGTGGCAAAACTTGAGGCTGTAAAATAGAGACTTGCATTTACATCAGCTTCCCATCCCACAATCCCTACTTTAATTAAAGAAAATAAACAAACATGACTTAATTGGGTATAGTGTCTGAAATATGGCCTTCTCTACTCTTATCAGTTTCAAGACACTTATTAGCTAGCCCTAAACATCATGGAATGAAGTTTAAGGGTTTTCAAACTGTAAATGGAACATTGAGATGACACTTTTAAAATATCTATGAATTATTTTTAGTTGATATTTCCATATTTTTTTACACTGAAAATTTATTTATTTATTTGTTAACCAATGACCAGTAACAATATCAATTGGTTGAATATTATTCATATTCAGTAATGTTGAGCTAAACTTCGTATGACATAATTGAAAAAAAAGTTTTGAAAGCATTCAACACATATTTTTAGATCTGTTTCATTGCTGGAAATTATTTTGACTTCTAAATTTTGAGGTCTGGTTATATATCATTTATGCATTGCAGTTGTATTTCAATGGCCATTTGAAATGTTTAGTTTGGTATTTTTTTAATGTCTGTCATTGCGTGTCAGTGGGTACCCAACTAAATCATATATCAGTATTTATATTCAAACAGACAAAGGAATTTTGAATGAAAATAGAAATTCTGTAAAAATGATACTAAACTTTGAGATTTCAACATTTCTTTCTCAACAAGGAAATGACTTTAACCATAATGTTATGATAAAGAATAGTTCAGTCCCTTGAGGGATCTGAATAATCTCAATAGGCAGATGTAAGTTTGCCAAACCCAACTGGGAGGCTGGCTGTATTCCTGTCTTCCCCATCACTACAGGCAGAATCCAAGTGACTATGATGTGAAACATGATCTGACCTACTATCCACATGTGCTAATTAGGCCACCAGTGGTTCAAAGATGTTATCAACACTCTTGTTATTACTTATAAATTACAATCCCTCCAGACTTTCACTGGCTTGGAGTGGTTTGTTTTGAGCATGAAGGGCGAACATGCATCACTTCCGGCAAAATCTCAGCAGCCCTGATCTGTACTCCATTTATAAAAATGTGTAAAACATGTTGAAATGCAATGTCCATGTATTGTAATATATTTTGGCTCAATATAAACATTTTCACAATTTTCTTGTCATGTGACTTTTAATGCAGGCATGTGTATGTTAACTTATTCACAAGTAGTTGATTGGTGCTTTAAATTCATGTTTTGTCCGACAGATTTAATCTAAGCTTACTCAACCCTTTGACTATGTTCTGACTGAACAAGACCCTGCCATAGAATGAAGAAGGCAGAGGTATAGCAGACCTGTCTTGACTGTTTTATGAGTCCAAAGTGGGATATCCACATAACACTACTTGGAACTATTAACGATGCATCACGATGAAGGTGGTTATCTCGTGTACAATTTGATGATAATAATAATGATGATAATGACAGCAAAAATTAATGTATGATGATGATGATGATGATGATAATGATGATAATGACAGCAAAAGTTAATGTATAATGATGTTGATGTTGATGATGATGATGATGATGATGATGATAATGATAATGATAATGATAATGATAATGATAATGATAATAATAATAATAATAATAATAATAATAATAATAATAATAATAATAATAATAATAATAATAATAATAATAATAATAATAATAATAATAATAATAATAATAATAATAATAATAATAATAATAATAATAATAATAATAAAAATAATAATAATAATAATAATAATAATAATAATATCAAATTACATATTCTCAAAGAATGTCCGGTATTCTGTATCATAAAAGTCACAGACACCTGCCTAGCATGGGGGCATTCCGAATCCCACATCATGATATATACATGATTGCTACTTATGGGCAGTTATAATAATTTTGTGATTGCGGGATACCATCTTGTTTGTGTTTTTTTTATTGATTACCCGCAATCGGCATATTATCTATTGATTGAGGATAAAACTCACTGACCTGACGTTGGAAGGACACTAACTTCAAATATGTCAGACCTGCATTTTAGAGACTACCTGATCAGATTTCACCAGGACACACCCGAACCAGTGGAGTGCCATGTCTCAGGTTTGTTAGGAGTTCCAAGATTTCCCTCTGAATTTGTCTTCCAGATCCACATCAATTAATAAGAAAACTGTTTCTACTCCATAACATATAACAAGAGAGATTTCTTCAAAAAGGGAACCATTATATGCTTTTGAATACAATGTCATTTACACACTCACATAGTAGGTTTTTTGAAAGGATGTATATCATGAGGGGCAAAAGAGAATTATTACCAAATGCAAACGCTAGCAACCAAGAAATTCCTTTTCATAAATGGAATACTACAGCTTTATGAAGAGGAAGTCACAAAACCATGACATGTTCTTTCCCAAGAGGTTTATGTGTTAAAAATGAGCTGTGTGTTTAAAATAAGCTATGTGTTTAAAATAAGCGATGTGTTTAAAATAAGCTATGTTTTTAAAAAGCTATGTTTTTATTCTTCAGGCATTATCCCTGTGTTTTAAATAGCTATGTTTTTAATAAGCTATGTTTTTAATAAGCTATGTGTTTAAAATAAGCTATGTGTTTAAAATAAGCTATGTGTTTAAAATAAGCTGTGTGTTTAAAATAAGCTATGTGTTTAAAATAAGCGATGTGTTTAAAATAAGCTATGTTTTTAAAAAGCTATGTTTTTATTCTTCAGGCATTATCCCTGTGTTTTAAATAGCTATGTTTTTAATAAGCTATGTTTTTAATAAGCTATGTGTTTAAAATAAGCTATGTGTTTAAAATAAGCTATGTGTTTAAAATAAGCTATGTGTTTAAAATAAGCTATGTGTTTAAAATAAGCGATGTGTTTAAGATAAGCTATGTGTTTAAAATAAGCTATGTGTTTAAGATAAGCTATGTGTTTAAGATAAGCTATGTGTTTAAGATAAGCTATGTGTTTAAAATAAGCTATGTGTTTAAAATAAGCTATGTGTTTACAATAAGCTATGTGTTTAAAATAGGCTATGTGTTTAAGATAAGCTATGTGTTTAAGATAAGCTATGTGTTTAAGATAAGCTATGTGTATAAAATAAGCTATGTTTTTATTCTTCAGGCATTCTCCCTGACTGGCTGGACGGATGTCTGTACAGAAATGGTCCTGGTAAATATACATTTGGTCCTGACACTGGAAACCATGTTTTTGATGGGCTAGCTGTAGTGCACAAGTACAGCTTTGAGAAGGGGAAAGTGAAGTACCAAAACAGGTTAGTGCAGAGCCATGCACTGCAGACAAACATGCGTGCCAACCGACTGGTCGTGTCTGACTTCGGACATTATGGTATGCCTGATCCGTGTCAGAATATTTTTCAGAGGTAAGTCCAAAATGATAAAAATCAGTCAGTATTAATGAAAAATCTGTCAATATTGATGAAAAACAGTCAGTGTTGATGAGGAAGAATGTAGTTAGTAATGATGGAAAATCAGTCAGTTATGATGGAAAATCAGTCAGTTATGATGGAAATCAATCAGTAATGATGGAAAATCAGTCGATAACAATGAGAAATAGGTCAAAAATGAAGAAAAAAAATCTGTCAATAATGAAGTAAAATAAGTCAGTAATGATGGAGAAATCGGTCAAAATTTATGAATATCGGTCCATTTTGATGAAAAGTAAGTTTATTAATTCCAATGAACAATCTTACAAGAAACTACCAAGACCAAATGTTATACAGGGATGATGGTGTTTTTATATTTGCTATTCTTCTGCTCAGATATTTCAGCTATTATCTTAATCCAATGAGAAATGACAACACAGGAGCTGGTCTGTTTACCGTAGGAGATGAACTATTTGCCAACACGGACACAAACGCCCTCCACCAGATTCATCCTGGGCATCTAGGGTGTGTAAATAACGTAAGCTTTGCTTTATATACGAAAAATTGACATATTTGCTTCATTAGATCTGCCCTTCATACCAGAAGGCAACGATGGTCAAAATGATATTTTTTTGTAAAAGAGCAAAACCCATCTCCTGTTTGGCTCCATCATTACATGCTATATGGCAATGTTTTTCCTTGCTTACTGTCCAGAGTAATCAATTAAATTCTTTTTGATAGTGAAACTGCCTTTTGCCAATTTATTTCATATGGAAAGTGCCTCATAACTGCTATTCCTGGTGATTTATCTCATAATATAATACATTCAGAGAAATGGCAGCTAAAAAGACAGCTATGTACCCAATAGATAGAACATTGTAAATTTGAAATATAAGAATTACAACTTTTTGACACTGACTGCCTTTTGCCATTGACTGCCTTTTGCTATTGACTGCCTTTTGCCATTGACTGCCTTTTGCCATTGGAGGCCAGATATTCATCCTAAACATTTAGACTTTCATTTATAAGAAAAGTTGATATATTTAATGAATTAAATCTGCCCTTCAATACCAAAAAGGCAATTGGTTATAAATAATACAAAATGGTTATAAATTACAAATTGGTGATGAATTGTTAGCATTAAGTTGCAAATTGCCATTCACTCTTCTTCTGTCTTGATGTGAGGATGTGATAAAAATGAAATAAAATTGCTATATTTTCATACAGCCCAATGCTATTTTCAAAAGAGAATTGTTTTGCTGATTCCAGACTTTTGACATCTGGAAACCATAAGACTTGAATGAACTAGAACAGAAATCCTCTTCCTGATATTGATGAATGATTACCCATCGTAATGTATTAATTATTGCAAGAATGTTTAATGTTTTAATAAAATATTTTTTTTAGAGTGCGTCCAGATTGAGTGATATATCTATTCACCTGGCCACAACTCACCCACATACAGATAGTGATGGCACCGTGTACAACCTGGGTGCATGTCTGCATACAAACCCTTATCACGTCATATTTAAAATACCCCAACCTGATAAAGGTAATTCATAACATGTTAAGCCATTAAGATATTTCAATACAATATTACTCCTAATTATAGCACCATGTTTACAGTGAACAGCATTGCCACAGCTTTGCTTCATCTTTTGTGGCTTCTGGTCATAATCTAATGGTAAAATATTGGATATTTTGAAATTAATAGGCTATTAAGCTTTGCTTCATCTTTTGTGGCTTCTGGTCTTAATCTAATGGTAAAATATTGGATATTTTGAAATTAATAGGCTATTAAGCTTTGCTTCATCTTTTGTGGCTTCTGGTCATAATCTAATGGTAAAATATTGGATATTTTGAAATTAATAGGCTATTCCCTACAAGTTGATATGCCGGGCCGTGGTGCAGTTGGTAGAGCGCAGGCTTATTAGCACCAGTTCCTTTGTCGTGGGTTCGATTCCCGGCCGTGCCGAGATTGTACTCAATGTACAATTTCTCATGAGAAGAGGCCCATGCCTGAAAATTAAACATTTTGTCCTTCCAAATCTTGGATCTCGTCATGAAATGACTGAAATAATGTCGAAAGTGATATAAAGCCCCAAACAAATGAAGTAGCAAAAGCTAAATCTGTCACAAATGAATTTGTCTGTAAAATACTGCTTCAATGCTCTTCCCTATTTCAATGTTATTATCTCCCACCTCTCACTCTTGCCCAAACGATTACCTCCAAAGTCAGACATATTTGCTGATGGAAAATTTAAGTTCTGCATTATCCCACTATTTGCAAAATAATCTATATTCTAAAATTAGGTCAATTTTGCCTATATATATATATATTTATATAGCATTACAAAACCAGTATTTGACAGGCAATTTTGTCATCAAAGAAAATATGAATGATTGAAACAATATGTTTATATTATAAATTTATAAATAATACTTCTGTTCTTATCACAATTTTCACCAGCCTTTGTCTCCAAGATTTAGGCACCTTTATTTTGCAAAACACTATGTGATATTATATGATCTAATTTAATATATGATCTAATTTAATATATGGTCTTATCAAAAATTAGGTCAATTTTGCCTATATATATATATATAATCATTGGCAGTTCCCTGATTTGTAAAGATCGAACTTGTATAGAGGTATTCAAGGTAATAACTACAGCAATGAATGTTTCTGTTTACTGTAAAACACTTTTAATCTATATGCATTGGCACATGCAAATATGAACAAATATTTAGATTTTCAGTCCATGAAAATGAGTTAAAACCAGATGAATAAAAAAAAACATCCTGAAGAAAAAATAAACTATATTATCATATTTTAACTTTAGTATATCCTTTAACAGGCCAAAAGGATCCACTTGAACATGCAACTATATTGAGTAAAATACCCGTCAGATGGCGCTGGAACATAACATATAGTCACAGCTTTGCTATGACAGAGAACTACTTTGTATATCTGGAGTACCCACTGTGCTTCTACATTCCTTCTCTGATGCTAAGGAGGATTCTAAGAACGTATCCATGCCGTGTTCTCTCATTTCATCATGGTGAAAAGGTATTTGCAATATTTGGTTAAAACATTTGTTGACTCAGTCAAAATAAGTCTATTGCTGGTCAACATCTTGCCCCATTGAAATCAACTTACCGGAAGTGCACAAAAACCCGGAAGTGCACGAACAGCTCACTAAAATCAAATTATTAAAAAAATAAACAAGATGGTGACCCGCTATCACACAAATTTTTTTTCTTAAATGGCAGATTTAAGCTTTTTAAACTTTGATCATTTGGAAAATTTTGTAGACACTTTTACACATTGTCAAAAAGGCCACAGGGAAAAGGATGACGCAGCAATTCACTGGACCGGACATGTTTGCCTTCCACCAGGTCAATGCTTATGAGGAAAATAATCACATTGTTCTAGATCTGTGCGGGTAAGTTTTTGTGTGTTTGTTTTGGGTCTTGATTGTTTGGTTTGTTTGTTTGTTTGTTTGGGGTTTTACATCACTTTCAACATTATTCCAGTCATTTTCGTGATGAGACCTACTTGTAGCAGATATAGTGCTGCCTCACTGAATTGTCATGTTGCAGGTCCTTGACATGGCAATCCACCCGGTCCCAAATTAACAAGGACAACGGGTTAACCCTTTAGGCACGGGCCTCAGCTCATGTGGGAAATTGTATCATGAATTCAATCTCGGCACGTCCGGGGTTTGAACCCACGACCTTTGGATCATCACAGTGGAACTGGTGCTAATAAGCTGGCACTCTAACCAACTGTGCCACGGCCCGTGGCCTTCTTGATTGTTTGGTTGTTTGTTTGCATCAATATGTCTGTTAGTGTATAAACCTTATCTAGTTACATCAGAGAGGTTTGAACATCATCTTCATCGTCGTCATTATTATTATTATTATAATTATTATTATTGTTATTGTTATTGTTATCATTATCATTATTTTTATTATTATCATTTTTATTTTTATTATTAAAGGTATGAAGATGGACAAATTGTTCAACAATTGTACCTACAGAATTTGAAGAATGGGAACGATTTCATGAGAGCACAGCTATGGAGATTTGTAATACCCCTAGAGACTACTGGGGTAGGTGTTAACTCTGAAGCCTGTTCCAAAGAAACCATTGTTTATTGTGATTTATATCAAACATTTTAAAAGTAAATGTAACCATGAACCAATTTGTGTAGATCAATAAACATAATCTTAACAACATAGTTGTAGAATTCTGAATTAAATTTTGAAGTGTAATGTTTTTCGCTTATCTACTCACATTGAGGTAATATATAGTCTTAATGTAGGTTAAAATGGGTGAAAACCTTGTGCAATTAAAAAACACATCTGCAACAGCCTTTCTCACACCAGAAGGTACCATTCATTGTCAACCAGAAAAGATCAAAGATGCCTGTAAGTATACATGTCTCAAATATTGGCATTTTAGAAACATGTGCATGGCATAGTATTTCCTTGAATGTAAGCATAGACGCACATTCATTTAAGCAGTGGGGCACATTCATTTAAGTATATGCACACATTTATTTTAGCATAGAGGTACATTCATTTATGCATGGGACACATTCATTTAGGCATGGGACACATTCATTTATGCATGGGGCACATTCATTTAGGCATAAGACACATTCCTGTAAGCATAGGGGCACATTCATGTAGGTATGGTGGCACCATAAGAATGATGGAAATTTCCCCCCAATTAAATTTCTCCATGAGAGGTTGTTTCTCTTTTGTCAAGATTATGCCAATTATCATCATTAAAGTGGTAAATAACTTATATATGTGCAGTTATATATATTTTTACAGATTTATTTGTAAGATTTTTTGATAGGGGTTTATTTCACTGTCATATTCTCATCTTTTCTTTATTTAATTTCAGTTTTGGAACTGCCAGCTATACACTATGGAGGCTACAATACAAAGAAATACAAGTTTGTTTATGGTGCAGATCTATTCATCACAAATGTTCAAGCATCTTGTGTAAGTTACAACTTCCCAAGAAGCAAAGAATTTATTTATTCTCTCAACCAAAATCATGATTCTGGTCTGGTATGGGCCATGGCTGTTAAATGTCAACATTTTGAAATTTCTTGAAATATCTACTGAAATAATCATATTTATCAAAATAATCAGAATACTGTATGGGGGTCGGTTTAAAAGTATCATTATAAAGTCATGTGACCTTAACTTTGACCTTTGGTAATACTGCTTACAGATTGTTAAGGTGAACATGGACTCTAAGGAGATCATAACTTGGAAACCAAAACGTAAAGATCTTGTCCTGGGGGAGCCTGTGTTCGTAGCATCACCTAGTGGCAAAAATGAGGATGATGGTACATGTTACCCATACTTATACCAAGATATTTAGCCAAATTCTAAATTGATTTAACATAATGATTAAGTTTAATGTGTTACCTATTTATTTTCAATTTCACTTAAATAGCACTTCCTTGAAAATAATGTGTGATCTCAATTTGTCTAACACCAGTAATTATACCTTGGATAAAGGAGGAATAGGTAATGACCTTCATAGGTTATGACCTTCAGTTGAGTATGGCAATACTAAGTGGTATAAAGTCAATTGCAGCTTTGTTCATTTCATCCAAAGTTGTATGAGTATAGAATCCTTTAAACACAAATTATGTACTAAATCTGAAATCTATTTTGGTATGTGAATCTGAGTAAGCTAACCTTGCAGTATGCTGTTTTGTAAATGTGAAATGGTGTTTTTACGACCCTTTCAGAAACTATGGCCATATCAGGTCGATTTTCTAGCCTTTTACCCAGTTTGAAAGTAACACTTCCGGCAGTGGGGGTTGAACCCACCACCTCCCGTCCTCCACTTATTTAACCAATACTCAACCTGCACTCAACCAACTGGGCTAGTGGGGTCGGTCTGGTATGCTGTTTGATTTCCATAAGGTTAATGTAGGTTAACGTATTGATTGTTATTGCAGGAGTGTTACTGGTATCGGCTAACAGTCTGAACAAGGACCAACCTTCTGAGATGGATATTCTGGATGCAAGAACACTGACTTTGCTTTCTACAGCATCAGCACCACCTCATGTACAAATCCCATATGCTTTCCATGGGAAATTTATCAATAGTTGAACATAATATTAAAAATGAGAATCATGTTATTAATGTCAAACGAATCGCCCTCACTTGAATACAGTTCTAGAATCATATTTGTCAACTGAATCAAGTCTCCCATTCATCAACATGTACAATACATATAGTTTTTGATAATAGTTTTTAATACAGTTCTAGAATCATATTAGTTGACAATCATATCTGTTCCTACATTGTGCCTGAGTGTTTCTGTTTGTATTCACAAAGACTTCAGTGTCTTAGCCAGTCAGAGGCCATTCTGTATGCTACAGATATTTTGTTCTCTTTTAAGTGACTCATCACACTGACTTTAGATTTCAAATCAGTAATAAGCATATCTTTTAACTGGTTATATGTAGCTACAATTTGGTTCATTTGTTATAATTATCCAATATTTATATATTGTATAACTTATCTCTGAAAAACATTATTTGTTTGTTTGTCTAATGTTGTACCAAATGCTATAACTTCAACCAACGTTATCTGATATAATATGCCTAAACATCGCAATTCTCCATTCATATATGATCATATTACTTTGGGAATCATCTGCATTACACATAACACATTTTTCTTTGATACAAGGTTTCTATTTGGACAGCATATTTCCTCATGCTATGTAATTATTTATGAACTTGAAATTAAAAATTCTGCTATTTTCTTTTCCTTTATTTTCTATATCTAGAAAATATTCCATTTCCCATATCCGGTATTTGGGTTTATAGTTTTTCTGACTAAAATGTAAATTAGAAGGTGTACATTTCTTCTCTAGCATATTACTGTAATAAAATGTTGTGCATTGTTTATTAATGGGATAATTCTCTTTTCCAGGATATATTGGTTCATTTAAAAGGGTATATACCAATCTATTTGGTATATTGGTATCCATTATATGCCTATAATTTCTTACAGCTAAACCTAGCATATCTTTCACTCAAGAAATTTACCTTCACATTTAACTTTTGAAATAGGTAATTATCTGATGTTTCACCATATATTATTAATAAATCCTTCATATAATTCACACCTTCTTTTACACATGCTTTACGATATACGGTTTCTCTTGTGTTGGGTATTATTTGTGTTGCGTTGGTACATCAAACTGATTGTAAGTTGAATGTCACCGTCATCATGGGCATAGTGTGATGAGAGAATGTGCTGTTTATTTACACATGGCACCACAAGGCTGCGTTCTTCCTCTTAATGCTAAGTCTCACCTTAGCAAAATTCATGCCCCTCATTCTGATTGATTCTATTATGTGTAAGGAGAGTCTGAAACAAATTTGTGACCAAGGGACTTAAATGCAATTCTATATGTAACTTAGAAAGTGTTAAATCAATAGAAATATTTTCTTGTTTCAAAACCTCAGCTTTTTTTTGTATATTTAATCACATGTTTTCATATATTACCTTAAACAACCATTTCTACATGATAAACTGATAAAAAAATGATGTATTCAAAACCAGAAGTTATCCAATAAAACAAAGATTCCATATACATTAGACACTGATTTATTTCATAAATCTACAATCACACCTCATGGATACAAAGAACACCATGAGGCTGATCACTAACATTTCATCACATACCTAAATTAAATCACACTACCTCAGGACTGCCAGCAACCAAGTCTAGCTGGAGTAAGGTGCTAAGCACTATTAACATATGCATTGCTATCAGCCCATTACTTTTTTAATGATAGTCCACAGATTTAGTATAAGATGTGAATTATTTAATTTTGTTTTTTACATCTAGTCTCTAATCTCATGTGTCCTGTTACCTATGTAACCCTGATATGATCAGACCTCCAACCCCCCAGGGCAGACAAGTCCCACCCCTACCAGGCATTAGACCCTGTCTAGTCTCTAATCTCATGTGTCCTGTTACCTATGTAACCCTGATATGATCAGACCTCCAACCCCCCAGGGCAGACAAGTCCCACCCCTACCAGGCATTAGACCCTGCCTGCATTGCAGACCCACTTTTCAAACTATCAGTTGAGAAGCAAAAAGCAGAGAGCCCAATATTGGATGCCAGCTTCTTTACATTATTGCATTCATCTGTGCTTTTGTCACTGGTGCACAATCTTCATGTGCGAAAAAAGGAGCTGATGAGGAAAGCTTGCCCTCAATTCCAAGTAGTTCCACACACAACAGGCAGCACACACATGTGAACCCTAACACTCAATATTTCCACTAAACCCACTGTTAAGGTCATAAAACGTGCACCTTGGTGTATTCCGAACACCACAGACCCCACCGTGAGATAGGAGTCATGACTGAGTCTGCAAGATACCATATATTCTGCACCACGCATGCATCCAAAAAATCCAATTCATAAGATTGCTTTGTACATGATGTGTTCATATGAACTTGACATATTTTTTAACATTGCACATAACACCTCAAATGTGATTGGTTTAACCTTGGGGCCACTAGACTTAACAGCTAAACTTACCCTTGGTGACCCTGCTGGCGGAGGGCTAAAACCATTGCATACATGCAAAGACCTGATCACTGCAAAATAAACTAATATCATCCTTTATATATATATATATATATATATATATATATACATCCTCTATGCTCCACACTGACGGAAACCACCGTACGCCATTATGCAGTCTCAAGCACCATCTCCACCATTCCATATCTGCATTTGCTTCCTTAGTTAAGCATATCTTATGATACACTAAATATAAAAAAGATCCTTTCAATATATCAGTTATAGACATAATAAATTTGAATAAATACATTAAGTATAAAAGACTTCATTGATGTTTCGCGGATCTCGATAAATAGGTCATTGACCTAAGTAAACAAGAGCTACACCCTTAAAATTGGTTACAAAGTCCTATTTTGTATTTAAAACGATACTATCGCAGAAGTATCTACAGTATCAAATAACTTAATTATGTAAATCTTGCACATCAAAATATTATGTCTAAATATTATTAAAATTGATACACTCAATTAAAATATATTTAACAGTCATAGCTCTTTGACAACCAATACATTGAGGCTGATCGTCGCTTTTAAGAAGATAGCAATGTGTCAAACTACCATATCCTATTCTTATACGAGTTAAAACAGACTCTTCTCTTCGGTTAATTCTACAAGTCCCTTTACTTCTACCTAGACTGGGCTTAATTTCATGTAATTGATTAAAAATAGCTTCGTTCCAGTGAAATTGCCACTTAGAACGTAAAAAACAATAATATATTTCTTGAACTCTGTGTAAGGAATAAGCATATTTATTGGATGTTTGTCCAATGCTGCTTTGGAATCTTGGTCAGCAGCCTCATTTCCATGGATTCCAATGTGACTAGGGATTCAATAAAAACGAATTTCTTTTATTTTCCTCAGTACAGAGTCTATGATGCTATTCGAGAATTTGGTAAATAAAAGGATTTTTCCAATCCTTTGCTTTCAATGCTTGTAAACAAGAATCAGAAAAAAATAAAAATGTCTGATGTGGAGAAGTCTCCTACACATGATCTAAAGCAAGGTACAAAGCATGTAGTTCTGCAGAAAAATCTACGATTTATTTGGCAATGTTCTGAATAAATATGATTGTCCTCAACAGCAGTCGCAGCTGTCTTCTCATTGTCAAATGATCCATCAGTGTATATACACTGATATCCAGTGAAAATTGATTAATTTCTTTTTATCTATTAATATAAAGGGATGGATTTGTTGAGCATTAATTTAAATCTGACATGGCTACATTAATATTTAAAGTCGTATAGGACCATGGTGGTGTTTCTGGATATTGAAGTTTAGCTATTAGATTTGGATTAATTTTTAAAGATTGTAAAGGTTCTTTAATGCGAATGCCAAAAGTTAATATTATATTTGACTCACACTTGGACATTGGGTTAACTATTGCATTGGAACCAGGGGAGACATGGAAACATGGGAATCAGGATATAAATATTGCATCATGACTTTAAGTATGGATAACTATTGCATTAGGGTGACAGGCATGGACACTTGACAATTGAGTTGACTTGGGAATTGGGTTGACTTTGCATGGTAACCAGATGTACCAATATTTTGGTATTGGGTCAACTATATGAGGTGTAGTTACTAAGGCTAGAACATGATTTTGTGCAGTGTTTAGGGAGACAGGTCTCTTAAGTTGGTTCTGGTGGAAGGATCCCAAGAGTCTGAAGGCAGATATATGCAGACAAATGAGGTTTGTAATCAATTTTATCTTCCAAGCAAAGCAGTGAAACATGGTAATAAGTGCAATAAACTAGGCCACCTATAAAGCACTCTATGAAATGGGTTTAATTCTGACTCGACTGGGTGAACAGTCATCAGTTTCCAGATTCGCACAGAAGGTTGCAGTCTTTGCTAACAGGGGTCCCACCTTTCAAGGTCCACATGCCCCAAATCTAAAATGTTGTCTGCTCCAAAACAAACACAGAGTCATCCTGTTCATTTCAGAGAAATTAACACATGATTGGTTGAAAAACCAGCCTAAGACTGATTACATTTATTTTATAACTGACAAATTCTATGACATTTGTACATTATATTTAAACAAAAATTTAATTCATTTCAAGATTATGTAACTATGAAAAGAATCTTAAATAAAAAAAGATAATAGGAAAATAGTTTGGCAGAGGGAGGATCTGTGAAAGTAGTTTGGCATAGGGGTGATCTGCCAAAAAAATATGTCAAAGGTGCAAAACACTCTTGAGGCACCAAGCATGAGATAATGTAGACAAATTATATTGAGTGCTTCTTTGAACATAAAATACAACAGAAAAATATGCTCATTGGTAAGTAAATTTTAACCCCGTAGCAGAGAGTTTTTTCTCCAGCATGCGATTCACATATTCATCTTGTTCTACTGTGAAGTGGTCCCGCCAGTTACCCACCAGTCCCTTTCTGATAAAGGGTGACACCTGCTCATCAATGACACGGTTGAGTGTCTTATTAACCATAGTGTTCGATTTCATTGAATGAAAACTTGTGTGTTCTGCTATTCTATCAACAATTTCAGAACTGAGCTCCTTTCCAAGAAACATTGCCAAATTGTTGATTATTTCATGTATGTTTTCCTTCATGTCTTCATATTTTACAATATAGATATTCTCCTGTTGCCGCATATCCCACATGCTCATGTTAAAATGAAACCAATTGCCATGACAAAGTTCATCATTTTTAAAAAGATCAAAGAATTCTCCCCATGATCCCAGGAAAGGTCCGTATTTGATGCAGGCTCTGTAGAAATAATAATAAGATACCAGAACGTCTTTCAGGTTTCTCATCACCACAATTATCTTTGTCTTCTTGCCATGAAGCCCACCTTCCAGAAGGTTATAAGGGAGATGGGTCTTCATTAGTCTTGGTGGCCTCATTTCAGCTAAGATTTCAATCTCATCCCTTTTTCCAGGCTTGAACACCTCCAAAAAGGGACACCTCTTTTCTAGGTCTGTACTTTTTGCAATCTCAAATTTATCAGGATTGCATATTAAGTACACAATTTCTTGCATCCATGTGGTTCCTAACAAAAAATGCATTAATTTAAATTTATGTCTGTTAGTTGCATAAATACAAATGTATGCACTGAAATGAAAATATGATCACTTAGATTGATAAAATAAAATTTGTATGGCCATTAAGTATTGATAATGGGATAATTATTATCATTTGAATAGAAATTGAGATGCACATAATCTTTTTCTTTTTGGAATACACACAAGTGTTAATATATTAAAAAATAAAAGATGAGATAGGAAAAGTGCCAGAGGTCAGGTCAATATAATTAAGAATAACCACACTTTCTGGATAATCTCATCAGCATTAATTTTGCAGTGAAGAGATCAGAAGAGAAATATACACCCTAGAGGAAAAAACATCCCTCCAACATTTGTCTTTCCACAAACCAAATTTGATAATATTGGACACTGGTTTTTTTACATTACAGACATCATATTTTACATTTCTACATAAAAGAGAAAATTAATAACTATGAATGCATCCTCATGAACATTCAAGTTTAGAATATTTTTGCAAAAGATGCCAAAGTCTGAGGATTATGATATCATGTGCTTTTCATTTGAATAAGTAAAATGTATTTTACCATATAATATTTGTTCACATAGGATAAGTAGATTGGCCACATATGTTGATGTCTTCACACACAACCTAGCTACAATTTTGTTTCTCACCTGATTTCGGATATGTAGCAATTACAACATCATCATCATGAAAATCAAAATGTTTGACCTTGTCAAGGATTCGAGCTGGAAAAGCATCAAACATTGTCATTCCTTCATAAACGTACTGGCCAGGCAAAATATGTTTCTTGTCAGTGGCAATTGACTCCATGATGTTCAAAATCACTTTTTAATATTTCACTGATATATGAAATATATATATGAAAATTTCACTGATATATGGATTATGATAAAGATCTTTTGTCCTTATTATGTGAACAAATTCCAAACTTTTTGACAGCTTTTAGTGTAAATGACCTGAACTGTATTTGTGCTGCAAACAACAAACATATAACCATCTGGATGTGTCCTACATTGTACTTCAAATGATATATGAGGACACTTTTAGATTTTATCAATGTAATGATTTAATGAGTTAATGAGTAAATAAAAGATTAGATAGGAAAAGTGCAAAAAGTCAGGTCAATATAACTAAGAATAGCCACACTTTCGGGATAATCTCTTCAACATTGATTTTTCAGTGAAGGGATCAGAAGAGAAATAGACACCCTAGAGGAAAAAGTATCCCGCCATTTCTCCTTCCACCAACCAAATTTGATAATATATTGGACCTTGAGTTTTTTTACATGTCATTTTTAAATATTTAAAGATAAAGAGAAAAAGAATAACTATGAAAGCATGCTTATGAACATTCAAGTTTAGAAGAATTTTAGAAGATGCCAAAGTCTGAGAATTATAATATCATGTGCTTTCATTTGAATAAGTAAAATGTATTTTACCATGATAAAATATTTGTTCACATAGGTTATCAATACTTATATGTAGATTTCTTATCCAAAATAGAGAAGATGTGTTTTATCATGTAGAATAATCAACTCATACAAACCATCTGCTTTACACTTCTAAATAATACAAAAAGCATACAATGGCCAATAATATTTTCAACCAATGAAGACCTGCCAAGGACATCTACCAGTCCACCGGGACAAGTGGACAATTAGAAACAAGTATACATTATATAAACTGAAAATTGTGTTTTAAACCAAGGATCACCTCCATGATTTTCAATATCTCTTCTTTATATTTCAATCAAAAAATTCATAATATGGAATATGATACAGATTTTTTGTCCTCATCATATGAACACATTCCAGACTTTTGACAGCTTTTATGTAAATGACCTGAACTGTATTTGTGCTATAAACAAAAGAAATACCATCTGGATGTGACCTACATTGTACTCCAAATGATATATGAAATCACTTTTTGATTTTATCAATGTAGTAAACAGAGTTAATTAGCTCTTGTCAGAGTTCATAATGTGAATGGATTTTACATAGCTTGAGTTGAACCAATTGAAATTGAAAGTCAACTTATTAAAACGAGAGCTCATTGATTAACTTTCTTAGGTTGGACAAGAGTTCTCATGCCAAAAATAAAACCAAGAAGAGGCAGAGGCTGTTTTTATCCCTTAGACATAACTCAAAAATGGCCTGCAGGGCTTAAAATCAATACATTCATCTCAACACCACAGATGCCCAAGGGTATAGGTGTGAATTATCTATGGTGATCATAATGATTCCCAAGACGTTGGTATTTACATCATTAAAAAAAACCATCGATCAAATGAAAAGAACATGTGAAAAATGGTTGATTGGCTGATGGTTGATATATATATTTATATGGACTTATTTTAGACAGGAGATTATCTTTCATTCCTCATAATAAATATGTTAAAAAGAAATGTCAGAAAGCATTACATTTATTATCGGTTCTTGCCAATACTGATTTGGTGGGGGACCGTAATGTTTTATTACAATTATATAGTGCTGGTACGTTCCAAACTTGATTACGGATGTATGATATATGAATCAGCTCGTCCATCTTATATTTAAATGCTTGATCCAATTGAAAATCAGGGTTTAAGATTATGCCTTGGTGCATTTCGTACATCACCTGCATATAGGTTGGCCATTGAGGCAGATGAACTGCCTCTTGATTTAAGAAGAGAAAAACTTGCCCTCCAGTATGCTGCAAAAATTGCTGCTTGTCCAGACAGTCCTGCACATGATACCATATTTAATCAAAACAGTGTTGACCTTTTTGAAAGTAAACCTAATACAATACCAACTTTTAGCATTTGCATCAAAGAATCTTTACAATCCTTAAATATTGATCCAAATCAAATAGCCAAATTTCAATACTCAGAAACACCTCATCTGATGTTCATTTGATGATGACAAGGCTAATGCAGCAGCTGGTAAGGGCAATCATTTATTCAGAACGTCTGCCATATAAATCGACTATTTATTCTGCAGAACTTTGGACCTAGCTCTAGATCATGTGGAGACTTCTCCACATCAGACATTTTTAATATTTTCTCATTCTTTGTCTTGTTTACAAGCATTGAAAGCAAAAGATTGGAAAAATTCTTTTATATATAAAATCCTTGAACGACATCATAAACTCTGTAAGTGGAAAATAGAGATTCGTTTTTATTGGATTCCCAGTCATATTGGAATCCTTGGAAATGAGGCTGCTACCCAAGCTGCCAAAACAGCATTGGATAAGAGCGAAATAAATATGCTTATTCCTTATACAGAGTTTAAGAAATATATTAAATTAAATGTTTTTTTATGTTCTAAATGACAATTGCACTGGAACAAAGCTATTTTTAATAAAATACATGAAACTAAGCTTGTTCTAGGTAAAACCAAAGGTGCTTGTAGAATTATCCAGAGAGTAGAGTCTGTTTTAACGCGTATAAGCATTGGACATAGTCATTTGACTCACTGCTATCGTCATTTGACTCACGGAAGATCAGCCTCAGTGTATTGGATGTCAAAGGGTTTTGACTGTCAAACATGTTTTAATTGAATGTATTGATTTTAATTTTATTAGGAATAAGTATTTAATGTGCAAGATTTACATACGCAATTTGATACTGTAGATACTTCGGTGATAGCATTGTTTTTAAACCAAATAGGTCTTTTTAACCAATTCTAAATGCGGAGCTCGTTTACTTAAGTAATCGATCTATTTATCAAGAACCACAAAACATCAAATGATATTAAAGTCTTTTAAACAATTTATACATATTTATTATATACATAACTGATTTTCTTGAAATTCTGTGATGTGAGGATTAATTATATCTTATCTTGTAATACATCATTAACTGGCCACGGGCCGTGGCGCAGTTGGTTAGAGCGCCAGCTTATTAGCACCAGTTCCTCTGTGGTGATCCAAAGGTTGTGGGTTCGATCCCCGGTCGTGCCGGGATTGAACTCATGATACAATTTCCCACATGAGCTGAGGCCCGTGCCTGAAGGGTTAACCCGTTGTCCTTGTAAATCTGTGACCGGGCGGGTTGTCATGTCAAGGACCTGCGACATGACAATTCAGTGAGGCAGCACTATATCTGCTACAAGTAGGTCTCATCACGAAATGACTGAAATAATGTTGAAAGTGATGTAAAAACCAAACAAACAAACAAACATACATCATTAACTCGTCAAACCATTGTTTTTACCATTTTTAGGCACTAAATGACCTTAGCAGTTGATGTGCCTCTAAGCAACCATTCATTCAAACCTATATATACATATACCACATCCTCAGTAATGATAGGGGGGTAAATAATCAATAGAAGGATTCCACATTGGGATTCACATGTATGTTTGTGGAAGGTTGTTTTACTTGAAAGAGGGGAATTGGTGTACATGCCCAACAGTCCAGCAACAACATGAATGCTCATTGTATGCAAATTTATTTAATCCATTACCAAAGTAATCCATTACCAAAGTAGTGGATTGGTCACAGGTCTTGGTAGAACTTACCAACTTCCAATCAGGCCAAGTCTAGATGGCAGCTTCAAAAGAGAGATAAAAAAGAAAGTATGTTGCTATAAATTACATGTTTTAGTGGCTTTTTAACTGGGAGATTTTTGAGGGCCATTTTGTGTGTGACTGACAGATCATTTTGTTGGGATTTCTAGTGTGATATGGCTGGTAAATGTTACATTGGTAATTCAGGAAGGGATTGACATGTTACAAAATTCAATCTAGGATATACATGGGGTGATGGCAGGGGATGTCGTGTATGCATAAAGAGAAAAGGAGCTCATGTAGTCTGTTAGAAGAACCATTTTAGGTAAGTTGGTTGTCTTTGCAATTATTAGCTACAATTTGTATTAACCTATATCATGTTTGTATAGCAACTCCAAAAAAAGAGACAGCGACACATATTGGTCATTTCTGAATAAAGATGTTCCGAAAAATGTTTACTGACACGAGGCAGCATTATATAAAATTGTCTGACAATGTATGAATATTGCATAGGAAAATAAATAAAAAGATATACATTAAAAAGATTTGTTCTGTGACTTTGTGACTAAGAAAGCTAGATAGAAACAGTATGTTCATATTTTTCATTCACATTTTTTGTAAAATGCCAATATGAGATGTATTATGTTGTTTAAATAAAATTTTCCAGAAAAACCAAGTTGGTTGGGGTTATTGGTTAATTGGACGGGTTGGTTAGCATCTACCTTATCACAAATGTATAAAATTTGCTACAGAAAAACACATTTGGTGTATAATTTTGCATGGCTCACCCAAAATTACATGTCAGGCCCAAATCATGTTATTTTGACAAAAATCACATTTTATTATTGGATGTGGGGCCCACGCTCATATACAGTCATGTAGATAAACATGACATGAAAGTTCTAAAAAGGTCTTTAAATTAGAAAGCATAGAGTTGAGATTTCACCTATATATACATATATATATATATATACAATTTGAATCTGAATCTGAATCCCAACAATGAGTGTTACCGAACATTACATCATGCTGATATTGAAAATGATTCTACTAGTCTGTGTTGTAGACCTTCTGCTATGTGTGAGAATAGTAACATTGCTACCAGTAACTGCCGAACACAACAACAATGCTGAATGTTCTTATCATGCAAATGAATTGAAACCTGAAACATCAAGTCTACACCATTCAAAAAGAACGAAATATCCATTTCTATACCCAGATGATCAAAAAAAAAAGAAAGATGAACAGATACTAAGGGAAAAAATCAGTTTGAGAGAAAACTGTGTCTTACATGACAAGGAATTACTATCAAGGTATATAGATGTGATTAATTAGATTAGGTGGTGAAAGGAAGGCACCTTAAGTATGGAGCTGCATAAGCTGTTTAAGAATGAATGTTGTATGATTTACTTTTTGCTTTTAACAAGTGTCCTCTATCACTTATTTGTGGAATCAATATTATGGTAAGATACAGTGTTTTGCATTCAAATTTACAATGAAATCCTAGCATAAAACAAATACTATGAACAGGTAATATTTGATAATATTCATTGAAATGGAGATATGACTGAAAGTTACCTTAGTAATCATGAAGTGAATTATGTCAGAAGGTGACAGGATTTGTTACAGGTAAGTGTTGAAGTATGAACCCAGCAAGCAAAGCTCGCTTAAATGACATGGTTTTGGCATGAATTCAGGTGTGATTTTGATGTGACTAATAGGTGGAGTATGCAAAGCAAAATATTGTGAATTATTCAGGCAGAAAAGATGTGAAATATTCTTGTGAAAAAATTGTTCATGTTGAAAAGATGTGAAATATATTCGCATGGAAATAAAGTGAATTGTACAATAAGACACTGACTATTCAAATAAGGAAGACCAACTTTGTTTGAATTTAAAAGCAACGCAAATTATGAGTTTTAGTTAAACAGACTCAGTTGTAAGTAATTTCATATTTTGTGATCAAAATTATATGTATGAATATAATAGAATAATGTGTTTTCTACAATTCTGCCAATAAGGGGCCTCTGTCAGTATGTTAAGGTTGACCAATGCATGAATAGAAAGTTATAAACTGAAAATTTGAACATTTTTGTCACATTTTGAAAATCACATTTTTTAAATAAAGAAATTCATGTCGTGAAAATCAAGTCAGCAAGACGTGTTTATCTGATTGAACATGAGTGTCTTAGATTCCAGCCAGATCACATCCAATCAGCCAATCACATGGTTTTCACATGTTGTATCTGCTGGGTATGAAGTTTGTTCTGTGTGGATACAGACCGGTGTACATGTTTTATAATGTTATAACAGTATCATTTTTTTTATATAATTTAAACACAGAAAATGTGTTGCAAGGTTGGAGTGTTATGCATTAAATGTATGTTGACATACTAGCTTGTAATGAAAATATTATGATTAGAGCATATATAAAGTACAATTAATAAATTCTAAATACCTTAGTTTTGGTTGAGTTTCTGTTAGTTCAAAAAGGATGACAACATCTATAGCAGGTAAAGTTGAATGGTGTGTGCATATGTGTTGTAAACCAGAACATAAAACAATTGGGTAAACAATTTAGTGGTCAAACAGATAGCCAGGTGGAGCCAGACTAGGTAAAATATGCGGGCAATCTGAACAGAGGTAAGAAGGTAAATCTCTCTGGTGTAGTATGATAATCACCAGGTAAATAAAATTATTTTTGATTGCTTTCTTTTTTAGTGAGATATCCCACTCTTTTGTGACTAATGAATGATTGAATGTTGGCTTACAGGCACATCAACCGCTAAGGTTATTCAGTGCCTAAAAATGGTAAAAACATAAAACACAAAACATCAACAAAGTCATCTCAATATATCAGTTATAGACATAATAAATTTGTATAAATAAATTGAATTTAAAAGATTGTAAATATCATTTGATGTTTCGTAATTCTTGATAAATTCTTGGCCTAAGTAAACAAGACCTCCACCCTTGAAATTAGTTATAAAGTCCTATTTGGTTTAAAAATGATACAATCATCTACAGTATCAAACAATATATGCAAATCTTGCACATTGAAATATTGAGTCCTAATATTATCAAAATTGATACTATCAATTAAAACATGTTTAACAGTCATAGCTCTTTGACATCCAATACACTAAGGCTAATCTTCGCCTTTAGGAAGATAGCAATGTGTTAAACAACTATGTCGATTCTTATACTAGTTAAAACAGATAATTCTACAAGCACCTTTAGTTTTACCTAGAACAGGCTTAATTGCATGTCATTTATTAAAAACAGCTTCGTTCCAGCGCAACTACCATTTAGAATCCGAAAAAATGTAATATATTTCTTAAACTCTGTATAAGGAACAAGCATATTTATTGGGCATTTATCTAATGCTGCTTTGGCAGCTTGGTCAGCAGCCTCTGGACACTTATGTGACTGGGGATCCAATAAAAACAAATTTCTTTATTTTCCTCTGTACAGAGTATATGATGGCCCTCAAGGATATTGTAAATAAAAGGATTTTTCCAATCATTTGATTTCAATGCTTGTAAAAAAGACAATGAATCAGAAAATATAAAATATTTTCAATGTGGAGAAGTCTCCACATGATCTAGAGCTAGGTACAAAGCATGAAGTTCTGCAGAATAGATAAACAATTTATTTGGCAGATATTCTGAATAAATACGATTGTCCTTAACAGCAGCTGCAGCAGCCTTGTCATCATCAAATGATCCATCAGTGTATATACACTCATATCCATGAAAATATATTTTATTTCGTTTTCTCTTTTTATATAAAGTGATGGATATGTTAAGTATTTCTTTAATTCTGACATGGCTACATTAATATTTAAAGTTGTATAGGTCCATCATGGTGTTTCTGTATATTGAAATTTGGCTATTAATTGGATTTGTATTTAAATATTGTAAAAATTCTTTGATGAAATGCAACATAATTTGGATTAAATATGGTATCATGTGAGGATTGTCTGGATAATCAGCAATAATTGCAGCATGAAATTTTGCCCAATCGGCTTTATGAAATTTCCACTTGGGGATATGTTCGTCTGGTGCAGGAAAATGGTTATTTATTATAATAAAGTAATGGGGTTATGATCATTTCCCCATTGATCTTCCTCTCCTTCCAGGAATAGTCTAAAACTATCACCAAAAGATAGTTGTGAGCACTAAAGTTATTAAATTATTTAAATCTGTAATATTAATTGGTTCACTTGGTGGCAAATATACTGAACATATGGTTAATGTATTGTGCAAGGTAACCCTGACTAGAGATCCTTCTTAATTAGTAATTAATGTTACTTTACTTTGAGGTTTACAGGATTTAACAAAAATAGAAACTCTGCCATGCTCAATGAGAATAAATATAGGATTTAACATAATCATTTGTTAAGTTTACGATTATGTTTTGACTGAATAGGTGTAAAATGTATATCGGAAGGATCATCTGTATTCTCCTTTCTAAGGATTTAGTTCTATTTATTTTACTTTTGCTGATCTTTGATCGATGCTTAGTCGATGCTATTGTTGATGTTATTGTTGGTAGAGCTATTGCTGGTGTCGTGGATGCAGAAGTCTGAGTAGAGATTTCTGAAGTCTGAGAAGATATTGCCGAAGATTTTGAGGTTTTTGTAAAAAAGGAGTAAATTTTGTTATTAATTGGCCATGTAATTTCAGTCTGAATTGCTAATGAATTAGTCTCTTTGCTCTTTAAATTACTAGCATAGGATGATTTTGTTGTGTTGAATAATTATACATGCTAGCATGCCTCAGGAAAAGATATGTTTTTTTGCTGTGTGTCGTAGTCGCTGATTTTCCTTCTCTTTAGATGAGCACATTATATAGTACTCACATGAATGCATTATATAGAAGGAATAATTGCACTATGTAAGGCTCAGATAAATGTACAGGATTCAGAAAAGTGCATTATAAAGGACTTTGCTTTCTCAACCAGTAATTGTGGAACACTTAATTTTAATAATGAAATTAAGGGAAAACAGAGTATTGCCTAATAAGTTGAAAATATGTACTGCAAAGTAAAAATGCTTTGTATTAGATACCTTGACATAGCTTTGGGTGTTTATAGTTTTATTGTGCATAAAATTGTTTAATTGTTTCATAGACAAGGGGGTTCAAACAAAATGACTGAGAATGTAAGTCAAAGATCTATTGCAAAGTAAGAAAAACAAGAAGTAGAGAAATATGTAAATATATGTCTTGCCCTTGATATTTGTTGACAGATACACTATTTTTAGTGTTATTGATTATTATTCCTTTATTCAATGGGTTTTCCAGAATGAAAACTTTTTGCCTTCATAATATATGCTGATATGCTTTTCAGAAGGAATGGTTCTTTGCATAAATATGCAACACAATTTGATTATAATTACTGTTTGCACATATGTACTTAACATTATACCATGACTTTTGCAGATTTTTCTACAATATGATCACAACATCCTTCTATTCCAATAATTCGATTTCAAAATATACATCAATTTTCTTGTTTTGTCTGTTTTGCCTGAACAAAAATGCAGCAAATAAATACAATCGTTTGAGCATCTCTCAAATCCTTAGTATGACAAATTCAACTATGGCAAAGACTTGGTATGTCATGATATCTCAAAATATCAAAAACTGTATAGAGTGTCGTGATAAAGATCATTCAAATACTGATTCATTCAAAGGGCTAAAGATATGTTTAGGTGCTGGAATGAGACTGCAATTAACCAGCATTAAAACAAAACAGATAATTTTTGATTTGGACAACGGTGTTCTAGATGAGCCAGTTAAGATGAATGAGGCCCATGTCAAAGCAAATCAATCGACAGAGAAATGCATCAACAATTTGTGGTATATGTTTTTTGGTACTGTTTACTTTAATGGGAACACAATATCAAATGAATGTATTTTAAATTGGGAAATAAATGTTCCCAGCTTTTTCAGTATCAATTTAACATTTACAAAGCTGTACCTACCACACTATGGGTTAGGTTCTAATGAGCGTGTGGTGTGTCCTGAACATCAACTTAAAATATCTGATAATCATACATCTGAGGTGTATTGTGGCACAATATATCCTTTTTCAATATATTCAATGGCAAATATTCTCTTTCTCAGATATGTCTGCAAGGAAGCAGCTATGTGCAAAAATCATATTTTTGAAGCAGCGTTTCAAATAATAGATGCTAATATGATATCATCTTTACCAATTCTATGGGATAGATCACACTATGATTATAACAAGATTACTGACAGTTCTGAATGGTTAAGAATGTTTTCAAATTTTGCAAAAACAAACTCTTTTCATGCCTATGTTTGGACAATTTTAGTAGAACGATATAAACAAATTATATTACGACTGGTCAAGGTAAATTCACTGAATGATACAAATGTTATAATATATGATGGACCAGGTGAGTTTTCCCCATTGATATTCCAATCTAAATTAGCTTATCAAAACAGTAAAATACTTCATGCTTCTACATTTGTGTCATATATCATGATATGGTCACAGGAGTCTAATCTACACAATTATCTTTTTGGCACTCAAAATTTTTATTTCAATAGAACCTTTTTCATTGAATATTTTACAACAGATATAAACATGAAGAATATTTCAATTTCTACTGTACCTTTAATCTTTCCCGGTGTCCAATTTTTACATGAACATTACTTACATATTGCTTACCACATTCATGCTCCAGATAACACCTTTATAAAAATTATTATAGAAAACATGGTATTCAAAGGTTCATATGGCATTGATTGCCATTTTGGCGGCTTATTCATATATAATAAAAAACCCACCATTACTTCCTATGGTGTTGGTCTTTGTGGTCAGTTTAATAATTTTCCTCAAGATCTACCCAAAAATATCAGTTTTATAAGTTCTGGTCAGAGTGTCTTCTTAGTGTATGCAATACATGTGCCCTATACAAATATGAATATTTCTGTATTGATACACAAATCTCGCTGCAAAGGTTTATTTGCTGAAGACATTTTTGAAGGAAATAGTATTATCCAAAAGATGCCATTGTACATGTATATACAAATGGATGAGACAAGTAATGGCTGCATCCAAATTCATAGTTCACATTCATCTATATATCAAGACGTTTTTTTAAAGAGGCTTCAGCTAGATTTTCATAACGAATTGCATATTAATAGTTCTAAAACTGGACTTGCTGTCAAAATGGAATTAATCTCCAGATATACTATACAACTACCAGAATCAGCAAAATTCAATAAATATGTTTTCCCCTCACTCATATCACAAACAGGGGAATGGGTAATTTCTTCTTACAGTGCAAAAATGATAAAAATCTTAATATATTTTTTCTTTTTTGTTGAGCCAGAGACATTTTTATCAATACTTCATGTCAAAGAAATTCCTTGTGTATTACCTTGTCACATATTACCTTCTCTGGCATTTATGCAAACTGAGACATGTAATATTTGTGATGATTTTTACACAACTCTAAAACAAAATCTTTGGTTTTATCCAATACCACCAGAAACATGTTTCCAAATAAAACCACTTAATTTGAACTCAACGTATGGAGTAAAATATCGAATAATGTCTAGAAACAAAAATATTTATATTTTGACTTGGAAAGATGTTCAGGGAGTTTTTGAATTACATGGAGGAAGTGCAAACTATCTTAACTTCATTAGACTGGATGGTAAGGATATAAACAATGCAATATTTTCTGTAAGATTACATCAGAAATTACACCCTTCTCTTCCGACATTGCATGTATCAAACTGCAGGGTGGAGCATGATATCAAACTATGTTATCAGTGGCAATGGAAACATCATCAATATTCAGTGCTCAAATCAACTGCCACAAAATCCTGGCAGAAAGCAGAGGATTTGTGTAACCAAATCGATGGCCATCTCCTCAGTCTTCAAAGCATAGAAGAGCTTTATATGCTCTACAGACATTTACTCAATTTGTACAGTTATCAAAATATATACTTTATTGGTTTATACTCAGAGGTAAGTTTATTTATATATAGTTTTTTCATAAATTGAATAATCATAATAAGCTGTTCACCATAAGTAAATCCAACATTTTAGATATACATTTATTGCAGAATTGAAACTTTGATGTCGTGGTTCCTATATCGTTGCATGATAAGATCGAAAGGCATATCTTGACTTGATTTATGAAATAAAATAAATATGTATGCTTTGTTCAAAAGACTGTAATACAGTGTGATGCTTTGTGATAAGTCCTTGACTTAGGTAAAAAATGCACTCTTAAATTTGATCATAAAAGTACTATTTGGTTTTAAAATAATACCGTCAAAGAAATATCTACAAAAATACCAACATACTATGAAAATTTTAGTCTAATATTAAACTATTAAGCCCTTTCATAGTCAATATACACTAGCTGTTTTTCACCTTACTTGTGTGAAATGACTGTGACCTCTTTTTAATTGCCTTAAAATAGATTATTTGCATATCATTTTCAATTCTTCTTAAAATATGCTTATTTTTGTTTTATTGTTGTGGTACAATGTTGTGAACACATACTCAGCACATTTTGCAGTTTCCAGGTCAATTAGAAAGACAACTAAACCTTATTTCTATGTGCTCACAAAGAAGTTTCTACATTGTGTGTTACCTTACCAAGCTTTACTAGGCCTCTTCAATATAGGCCTAGTGATGACGGGACCAGTTGTCGTACTATCTGGGTGCTCATGAATATTATTGAGCTAGGGATTCAAGTTACGTCATCGTATCATGCACGTGCTGTCCTACTGAAAGGCTGTAAACACGTCATCGCCTCGTGCACGTGCAGCTTGTCACATTCTGGGGGCGGGGCTTATGGAATGGGCCTATTTGACCATATCTGATTGCATAATCGGAGAGGGTGTTATGTACTGAACCCGATGCAAAGGAGAGTAGTGTTACCTAGGTTAGATTAAAATTGTCAATAGATAATGAGTATTCTGTTCTCAGTCCCAACAATACTGTTGATTTTTTTTATTATGAATAGATTATACTACCCTTAGGAATACCCATTTCCTGTTCAAAGCATCAGAAAGTGATGAATCAACTCCTACCCTAATTTATTAAAACACTCATTATCCCATATTTCCAAGTAGTATCATACACTTTATCAAATTGTATAAAATTATTACTGATTATATGTTCAGCTTATATGAGGCTCTCTCTTTTAAACATGTCTAAATGGTTAATTACCAAATGGTTAATGGTTTTTTTAAAGCAAATCTGTCCAGCTCTAATATAAGCCTCAGTTTCTACAAACCAATTTGAAACTGGATGCTTGTTAATCATTCTTTCCATTGTTCTAAAGCATAGTTCTAAAAATACAACTGGTTAAAGCAACAGGATAATGATTAGAATCTGAACAGTCTTTGCCATGCTTAACTCCAAGAAGAAGATAAATCACTACTCTCCAAATTTGATATCCCACGCTGGAACTCTTAATAACATAATGAGTTTTAGATTGTTCAATTCACAGTTGGTGCAAACAGTTCTGAGTTGGCTGTTGATTGAATTTGTTTTAATTATCATTACAAAGACAAACTACTGTTATTTTAAAGAAAATAGATTTTATGTCTCTTAGCATCATTATAGTTTCTTCCGCCCAAAAGTAAGATGTGAGCATTGAAATCACCCATTAAAATATATAGTTTTGGCAGCCAGAATATTAAGTGACTCAAAAAACCCTCTGCAGAAGCTTGTAAATTCGTATATAAAGTAACTTTGTTTTGACTTTAATAGAAATAGAAACTCTGCTCTATCACTGCATGAAACATGGGATTTACCAAAATGTACAGCCAATATTTTGGTATTGTAAAGACCAACTACAATATTGGATTACATTTACAATTTTCAAATACTCTTATCAAATTTACAAGATGGAAATGTCATGTAAATGGCTACCGTTATCATTTTTAACATTTAAATTTAAATATAAATTTGTATATGTCATATAACTCATTTACAATAGCTTACAATAGTTGTACAAGATCAAAAATCTCAAAGTCATCTTGGAAAGGATTGGGGAAGGTCAGACATGATATCTATATACAAAAGGTCAGACATCAAATTTATGTACAAAAAGCATATACTTCAGATTTTCAGAACTTAATAAAAAAAACAGCAGCACTCCTTCGCCCTGTTATTCAAGAGATACAGACATGGAACCTCCGGGCCTGATAGATAATTTTCCTGGCTTTCTGCAGATATCAAGTATTAGCAAATCGAGTACAATTGTAAGAAGTTATAAAGGAAAGAAGAAGGGAAGGTTGATCATGGAATTTATATATAAAAAGCATATACTTCAGATTTTCAGAGCGTAATAAAAAAACGGCAGCGCTCCTTAACCCTGTTATTCAAGAGATACATACATAAACTTTATGGCCTGATAGATAATTTTTATACTTCAGATTTTCAGAGCTTAATCAAATAACGGCTATATTAGACTACTTTGATACATATACAGTGAGTTCTTATTCATCCTTCATTGAATTAGAAAAGTTGTAATATATCAGTAAATAGTTGAGACCTCATAATCACACATCCAGAAGCTTGCCTCATGGTGAGAGCAGTGGAGGTTGGGGGGTATTTGTGTCAGCCGCAATGTGTGTACACAGGTCCCAACAGCCAACCCTTTGTTTGCAATCTGACAGGATGTTACATGGAGGGGTCTTACACAACAGATAACACATGCTTCATTATAACAACATTTACCGCCTCGCCTAACTACCTATGATCAACATCTTCTCCAAGTAAGTTATATAAATCAATTATTGTTGAATCATACATTGTATATGCCAAAATATGGAATAATATATTATGGAATAGAGTACAATTGACATTTTTAATTAATTTATGATACATTTGAATATATATCTATATTTGAATTTCCTGTGTATTTTTTTTCAGGTCTGGAGACAAACCACAAGAATGCTCATCTGCCTGGCTTACCTGCTGTTTTAGCAATGCTGAGCATCGCAACATCTCTTGCTGTCAACAGATCAACTCTCAGATATATCGAATATATCTTTGCAACAAATAAATATTTATTATGATCCATAGGGAACTTGATATATTTCTAATAATTAAAAAGTAAATATCAATATATCCCCAAATATAATCTATTACCCCTTTACATTACAGTATTCTTCATATTTATATATCTTTACTCTCCTGTAAATACATCATATTATACAGTCCACCATATTACACCTAATTAAAATATTTCTAATTTAGTAATTAATTATGAGATTATCAAATATTAATATATATATATATATATATCTATTCTTTTATTATAGGATCTTATTTGTAAGAGTCCAGCCAGTCTTGGTACATTTAGAAACAGGTGGGATCCATTAGAATCTGCAAACAAGGCAAGATTTGGGTGTAACGTAAAATGTCTTAAAGTGATTAGCAACAGGATACACAAAGTGTCAAGAAGACAAATGAGCTGGTGAAACAATAGAGCAGCAGGCATATATCAGATCGGGGACTATGTGACCAGGATCAGGTTGGATCCGTGGGAAACTTGACACAAAACACTTGAAACATAATGGATCCCCCTCGGGGTAAAATGATCACAAAAGCATACGTAGTTCATACATAGTTAGATAGGATTGTATTATATGCCCCTATCTTCACTCTGTTCTTTTATGGGTAGGGAGATCATTCAACTAAGTTCATATTAAGAAAGTATATATGCAGACATCCCACAGGGTGGACACACTTTATATTTGGGCAGAAACTTGAGCAGACCACATAATTAGATTAAGGAACACACTTTACATCGCACTTCTCACGAGAGACTTCTGGGATGTTATCAGGGGAGTAAGGCTGACTGGCTGGACTCGAAATAGGAATGGAAACCTTAAGAGAATAAAGTCTTTAACATTTACATGGATTATATTTCATGGAACACAAACTTTGTATAAGTTCCCCAGACAAGCCCTGAAGACGAGAGGGGGACTTTACAATATGTCATATTTGGTACAACACTTAAAATATGGTATTTAAGTCCATGTAAATGTTGATAAATATCTCACAATAGAGCACCTTTTTCCATCTTTACTTGACCATGATATCCATATTTAAAGAAATTTACCTTACAGTAAATGTGTTGTATTTGTCATATTTTGATAAATATACATGTGTGCATAAATATGTTTAAATGTGGTCTTTTAGGCCTTGAATGATATACTTAAATTTCATGTAAATTGGCAATAAACAAGCAGTAAAGATTTTCAAAGGATTATGTATATATCACATTTTCAATACAAATATGCACATTTAAGAGGCTTGTAAATCTCATTTTTCATGCAGTGTATCCATTGCATTAATTGTACCAGATTTGTTATGAGTTATTTATCCTTAAATTCCATATATCCCTAAATAACAGACACATTGAATTTTAAGCTCCCCTGTACATTACCTACATTTAGTTACATTAATACAAATTTATAAGCTTCTGCAGTCAAAGTAACTCTTCAAGATTTCTTAACATGTTCAATAAAATACCACCAAGTGAACCAATTAATACCACAAATTTAAATAATCTAATAATCCAGTTGCTACAACCTATATATGTCAGTTGGTGACTTCAATGGCCACTTATCTTTGGGATTGGAAAAACAATACTGGTGCTACGGGTCATAATAGAAATTTTTCTTTTTAAATAACAATAGTAATAAAGATTCCAAAACATTTACATCTTGTTTCAGTCTTTTTAACATCAATAGATCTTTCCATGTGCACTCCAAATTATTTTTTAACTATTGTGGAAATCTCGTGAAGCTGAAAAATTTCGAATTGCTATTTCAACAAAATAACTCCAAAATTTGTCAATGATGTAGATGATCCTCTTACAGTCTTTACAAACTGATTGTGTGATATTGCTGATGGATGTGTACCCAAAAAAAAAGCCTAATTCTAAAATTAAAGAAAACCTATGGTTTAATGATAATGCAAAAAGCTATCTAATAGTGCAAAAAAGCTCTGAAAAAAGTTAATCAACAGCTAACTCAATTCGATTTTCATCAATTTTGAATACAATACCTGTTATATTATTTAAATAAGCAAAAGAAAAAGTTGGAAAGATTATATTTCCAAATCTAATGCATGTACACCAATTAAAAAATGCCAGGATATGGTGTAACTATTATTTCCATTTATATACCTGGCAAAGACTTGCATTAAACAGCTGTATCTGTATCTGCCATGGGATATTCTGTGGGTACAGTTGCAATGACATGTCAGGGCAGCATTAGCATATACCAACTTTGTCAATTCACTTTTGATAAAAAAATCAGTCAGACATGTGATATCATAGCCTCCAAAACAGGACTTATCAGAAAAGTGTTTGATGTGGAATCAGCAAAAAGTTGAATGGCATATGGATGTGGATGTATTCTCATGTATTGTTTTCATTTGTGATACTGATAGCCAAGCTGTGAAAACATTAAAATACTGCAGCTGTTATTTGGCCAATATACACTTTGAAATAGCTTGATGGTGTACAGAAATCTCTTATCTCTTTTCACAGGGGAAGATCTTCAAGTACACAAATAATTCAACTGTAAATTTCTTTCAATGGAATGAAGGACTATCATTTTATAATAACTTTGAAATGTACAGACGTTTTGAAGATAAGAAGGTTATTGTGAAAACTGACTTTCTGCATGGCAGGAAAAGTCAATTATACCCTCAACTAGCAAAGGAAAGTTCCTGTTCAGCTATGGTCTATTTAGATCAATATCAGCCTTATTGGATTCAAGTCCCTTGCAATGATGAATCAATAACTGATATTTGGATATGCAAAAAAATACATAATCATAGCAAAATAAAATCAGTGATTTCCAAACATAATTGTGAAAGGGGGTCATTTCTACTTGATAATATGTGCTATCTATTATATCATGGAAACCTCAAAATCAACTTTCGTCAGATTGATCATGACAATGATACATTAAATAAAATTATCCATAATGTATTCATGCCTGGATATAATATATCAATGGAATCAGGTTTCTTCTTTTTATTAAGTATTTTAGCCAGTTATGGAATGGATAAACTAATATTAAAGACAGGAAATGAATCCATTTGTTCAACAGCATCGCCATCCAGTTTGGTATGTCACCCTCACACATGGGATATAAAATTACACAGTGAATGTCCAAAACATGTTAATGTCTTCAGATTAAAACATAGTTATCCTATTGTGATGACAAAGTGCCGTGATCATCAATATAATTGTGGTGATTGGAGCTGTATTTTAGAAACTCAGGTTTGTGATGGATTGGAGGATTGCCCTGATGGTTCTGATGAATATGACTGTTTATGTGAAAAACATGGTCAGAACATTAGTGCCTCCAATTTGTGCAGATATATCTGTAACAGATATTATTGTTATTGTCCACCAATGTACTTTCAGTGTGAGGATGGAGGATGTATCCAATATAATTTTGTATGTGATGGAATAGTTCACTGTTCTGATAGATCAGATGAGGTATGCTTCCATGATATTGAAGTAAATTCACAAGGGATATTTCACTGTTCGACAACAGTGACTATACCAATAGACCTAGTGGATGATCTGATACCTGATTGTGAAAATGAAACTGATGAAGTATACTATAAAAATATATTGATTAAAAATGATAAAAAAAACAAATGCAAACCTAATTTTCTACCCTGTGTGAAGGGACATTCAAAATGTTTCCCTATTTCAAAAATGTGTCTTTATGACTTAGACAAATATGGTCACATTAAATACTGCCGTAATGCAGCTCACATACGATTTTGCGAGACCACGACATGCACAAATAGCTTTAAGTGTCCTGATTCATACTGTATACCCACTAGAAGGGTATGTGACGGAACATGGGACTGCTCATATGGAGAAGATGAGGAGGGCTGTGAAAGCATCAATTGTACTGGGATGCTTAAATGCAAAATCTCACTGGGGTACACAGTTTGTATTCACCCGTCTGAGGTATGTGATGGGATACCCCAATGTTATCATGGTGAAGATGAGGCATTATGTAACATAGGTGTTTGCCCCAAGTATTGCATGTGCATAGGATTGGTTTTAAACTGTGATGAAAAATCAAAAATAAATCTATCTGAGTACAGATATGCAGATGTCAAATACCTATCATTAGTGGCAACTGAATTAGATTATCATGTATTGTCTTATTTCAAAAGCTTAATCTATCTTGATTTTTCCAATAATAGTCTTAAGGAAATATGTCAGTTGGATAAAAATTATATTCAGCAAAACAAGTACTTGTATCACATTATCTTGAATTATAATCTTATTTCCTATATTCCTATATATTGTTTCAAAGGTCTTTCCATATTACATATCTTGGAAATTAAAGGAAACAATATATATTCTCTAAAATATGACTATAAATTAAGCAACCTTCGGATGTTGGATATATCTTATAATGATATCATACACATGTCTGAGAATTTTATATATTCATTACATAACATACATATCATAATTATGGTAGGTAACAGAATTAAGGTTATCAATGATGATATCCTTGCTGCAATGAAGGAAATCAACATTTTGACAACAGACGATAAACGATTTTGTTGTATTTCTCCACACATGGAAATTTGCAGTATAGTTCAACTTTCAATATGTCATCACGGTATCTTATCAGAAAAAGCTTCATCTATATTCTGGTTTACCGGATTAATTAGTTTGTTTCTAAATGTCATTACCATTTTATATAATTCTCTTCACTTGAAGTTGTCAAAAGATAAGATTTTTATATTAAACCTATCTATATCCAATCTACTTTTTGGAACCTATCTTATTTTAATAGCAGTATCTGACAGGTACTACATTGAAATTATGGACAGTGAAATGTGGTTAACCAGTGTAGTATGCAGGACAGCCTCTCTATTGTCCTTTTTTTCATATGTTGCTTCCACTATCTGGTCAAATACTTTATCCTCTTTTAGATGGATGCAAATAAATAATTTCTTATTTACGATGAGTACAAGATATACAATTTCATTAATATGGTTGCTTATTGCCTCAATAACCATCATACCCTTTTTAGTTCATATTTTATTAATAAAAAACTCCTATCTATTAACAGGAACCCACTGTTTCCTCTTGTCTCCTATTTCAGATGATTCATATTTTGTTACGTTCAATGCTTTGTTTATGACAACGATAACAATGTTATCTTCTATCTTTATACTTTATTGCTATATTAAGATTCTAAACACTGTTGTATCTAGTGCAAAAGATGTTATGGATAAAGGAAACGTGCAAAGAAAAAACATTAGCAGCCAACTTATTCGATTTATCACAATAATCACAATCATAAATGTTTCCTGCTATTGCCCAGTTTTTATAATTTCTATTTTAAATACCACAGGATATCTTGTACCAGGCCGTATTGTTGAAATTGTGATGGGCTCAACCTTGCCAATTAATGCTATTGTTAATCCTTTTCTTTATTCTTTGAGAAAAACTTAGCAAACTTTGAAAATACTAAGAATATGTCGGCTATAGATTTAGCACTAAAGAATCTAATTAGCACTAAAGAATCCATTGTCTAATTCTGGTATAAATTATTGTGAAGTATCATATTACTATGATTTACATGTAAACAAGTATGTAAGATTGGTAATGATTGGAGAGCATCTGTGTCTGCAGTGACAATTAGTGATGTGAAGGTAATAATCGTGATGATTGAAGTACGGGATGGTTTAAAATCATGTGAACTCTTGTCTGAAAATGATATTAATGACATTATTTTACATATAACCACCAATTGAATATATATTTAGCTTTTTCAATCACTCAATCAAAAAATGATTGTAAAACTTACATTGCCATGTTTTATGTGCGAATAAAGATATTATTATTATTATTATTGTTATTATTATTTGTCAAGATGTGCATTTTGAGGGCCTGACATGTTAAAGGGATTAAGTACCAATTCTACAATTCGGTGAAATTGAAAGCTTAGCCATATATGAACATCATGACAAATTAAAATAATAATAGAGTAATAATATAAGTTACTATAAGATATAAGAGTTGCACTCCCAGCACAGGTCTGTCTGAGCCATAAGCTGCACGTGACAGGTAAACACGGGTAGCATGAACTTTGTTTGACCGCAATTGAGGCTCAAACAGGGTAGCACTGTTTGACGTCATTCTGGCACTATCCAAAGGACAATAACTTTGATGACGTCAGAAGCATATTGCCATACTCTTATGATGTCATTTTACCTTTCAGTGCCTCTATGGTCACACTCCACATAAAAATGACGCCAAGAAAGAAGTTTGCTTTCATAAAGGGGCAATAGATTAGGGTCTTGTTAACGTTAGGGGGAACAGTGTCTTCTAAAGTTCTTTTTTCCCGCCAAAAAAGTCATTTGAACCCCAAAAAATGACATGGTGCAAGATAATTGCTTTGTATGAAAATAACTACAAAACGGATTTCAGTCTTAAATGTATCAAATGCTGAGAGATGGATTTTCCTTTTGATTAAATATTTAATTTGTTTTTAAAATTTTATCATTTTTAATCATTTTAGATTCAAAATTGAAGCAAAAATAAGAAAAAGATGGTTTTTTTGGTAACAATTAAAGAAAGGATAGAGCTTATTTGAAAAACATTTTTGGGCATAACTACACTAGCAATCTCCAGAACCAAGGCATTAATCTTTAGCTAGAATGATGTTATTTAGTTTAAATAGACAGAATTTTAAAAGATGTCTTATAACTCAAGTAATTTGTGTTTTTGTAAATAAAATGATTCAAATAAATGCAAATTTTTGACACCATTTGGTAATTTTTGACTTGAGTTTGAAGAAAGTTAGGTATCTCAAAATATAGACCATTAATCAAAATTCCATCTATTTAAACTAAATAGAATAATATTTGGAGTAAACCTGTTCTTAAATTTTTGTAATTAAACTTGCAAAACTTCTCAATTTTGTCATAAAAAGCGTGGGAAATTTTCAGAAATATGAAGTTTAATTTACTTCTAATTTTGTATCACTGGGCAGTGATGAGGTCTAATGCAGCAACTACTGGCTAATGGATTAGTCATAAAAGATCAATGCATGATGTGTTCATGTGTATTAATAAGCATTGATCCCATCTGAACCAATATATGGTATTTATTTAGTTGGTTTTGGTGGGTTATAATGGTGCACTATTTCATGCAGTTGAAGGATCAATGACGTCATAATGGTGGTGTGGCTATTTATCAATGAAATAGTGACGTCATGCACTTTTGGTATCTTAGCAACAGTCAAAAACACATTTCATACAGTTGTGATCCTCTGCATGAAGTGTCTCTGTTCCCCCTAACGTTAAAATAGAATTAATAGGATAAAATACTCCAACATATTTACATCTGCTACAAGCTCTTTGACAGATCTTTCCATTTTACCCCAAATATGTTTTGGGCTGTCTCTGGGAAGCAGAGGAAGATCAATGGGGAAGGGACCATTATCCCATTATATTTAGCAACTTACTATAATCCTCAACCAAAGATGATCCTCCTCATGTTTTTACAAATACTTTATATGATATTCCTGATGGGACTACACCCAAGTCAAGTTTTAACATATACTTTATATGATATTGCTGATGGGGTAAAAATCAAAATCAAAGCCAAATTTAAAATTAACGGACGGGAAGGAAGGCAACGTCCACCACCGGTAACGGACAGGAGGGACGTTGACGTCCCCATTGTTCTGGCTTGATGACGTCATTTATAACATTCTGAAGGGCTGCAACTTGTTACAATGTAATCATGATAATGACGTCAGACTGCCTTAATCATGAACTTTTGACCCCAGCACTTTATTAAGCATATTGAATAACCATGGTTATAAATTTCATTAATTTAGTATGTAGATACACTAGTCCAGAAAAAAGTTGGTTAGTCCTGCCAGTCAACAAAATTAAGATAGCCTAGTCCCTTAGGGGTTAAAGAAAAACTATGGTTCAATGACGAGTACATAAAAGCAGTCAGAGAGTGCAAAGAAGCTTTCAAAATATTTGATCAACAACCTACAAAACATGCCTTGCACTGATTCCAAATCAAAAGAGCTAAAGCCCTTCATATTAAAAGTTGGATTTGTTTGTTTGTTTGTTTGGGGCTTTACATCACTTTCAACATTATTTCGGTCATTTCGTGATGAGACCTACTTGTAGCAGATATAGTGCTGCCTCACTGAATTGTCATGTCGCAGGTCCTTGACATGACAACTCACCCGGTCACAGATTTACAAGGACAACAGGTTAACCCTTCGCGCACAGGCCTCAGCTCATGTGTGAAATTGTAACATGAATTCAACCTCGCCACAGCCGGGGATCGAACCCACGACCTTTTGATCACCACAGAGGAACTGGTGCTAATAAGCTGGCACTCTAACCAACTGCGCCACGGCCCGTGGCTACTTAAAAGTTGGAAAAATTACATTCAATTTCCAAATTTAATCGGCATACACCAAATAAAATATGCTGGGATATGGTGCATATGGTTATTGTGAAGAGAATATAATAAATAGATCAAACAATTTCCATACATTTCTCCTCTGATAATTATTATTCAAAGATCCAATGAATTAAAAATAGGAGAAAGAAACCAAATGAATTTCATTATCGATAACTGAAGATTTGAAACATAAATATATTTATTGTATTTAAAATAGCAAACTCTCCAGCTTCACATCCAATTCTCTTTTGGAAAAAATGAAACATTGAATTGAAAAGGTTATTGATGCAAAGTAGCCGGATAAGGAAAAAATGGATCAATTAAGTTAATTCCTAACATGTTCACTATCTTTGTACATTATTTCAACAAAAACATGACATTGTAATAAAAAATAAAGATAACTGATGAATAAACTCCTCACATGTCTTCCAAGTACGTCTAGACTGAAGATTGGCAACACAGAACCCACTGACAGTACTGATTCCCTCCAGCTATGACACATACATAATATGCGGTCTGAAGATTGGCAACACAGAACCCACTGACAGTACTGATTCCCTCCAGCTATGACACATACATAATATACGGTCTGAAGATTGGCAACACAGAACCCACTGACAGTACTAATTCCCTCCAGCTATGACACATACATAATATACGGTCTGAAGATTGGCAACACAGAACCCACTGACAGTACTGATTCCCTCCAGCTATGACACATACATAATATACGGAAGCAATGGTTGATTATCAAATTGAATATACGCCATTTCTTTTCATCAATAAGAATTAAAAAAATTATTTTTTGAAAATTAGTACAAACATTTCTGTCATCCACAACATTGATTATTCCGATAGTGTTCTTTTGTCAAACACAATGCCAAATTGAGTGATTTATGAGTTCTATATCCTTTGTTCTATTTAGTCCTGGGAAGATGTGTGAACACCTTTGTGCTATATAAAATATGTTGCGCCACTGGGTCAAAGATTTACATGGGTCAAAGTTAGCTATCATCTTAATTTTACTCTCCTCCATCCCCTTCATGTCATGTCAAGGACCTGCGACATGACAATTGAGTGAGGCAGCACTATATCTGCTACAAGTAGGTCTCATCACGAAATGACCGAAATAATGTTGAAAGTGATGTAAAGCCCCAAACAAACAAACAAACCATCCCCTTCATGATAAATTTATTTTCTTTAAACCTTTCATGGAGGTCACAGGCACTTTTGCAGAGTTTGTGGGGAAGGTTCATGAAATTGTGATACAACTAAATTATCTCACTGAAATCAACCAAAACACACACTTATGGGTTGGTTTATTTACCTATTGATTTAGATCAAAGGTTGAAAGGATGTCATTGAATTTTCTGACGTCAGGTTTGGTTGGAGTATTTACATGTAGGTTATAGTCACCCAAGAAGATGACATCATGGTTAAACGAACCATAGTGAGCAATCAACTGGATGAACTCATCATAGATCTCAGAGTAGGTATATCTATTCATATCACAAGGTTCAGGTCGATTTTTACCCTTGATGAGTAGAGAGGATTCCATGAGTTCCATTGTACTGACAGAAGGTGGGGCTGACCTATCGGTTGTAAAGAGAAGTTCAGCAACAAATTCAGACACATAGAGTTTATTGTCCTTAATCCTGGGTGCAGAGCATGTAAAGTTGTAGGAGGTATGTGTAGATGACAAAGAAGCATTGGGCGAGGAAGATTCTTCTTCGGATAGGAGGATGGTAGACTTTGGCATGGGGGTCGGCTCGGCCTTTTTGGTTTAGATTAATAGAGCGATAGTACTGTCCAACAGTTCACCCTCATCTGTCAGGAACAAAGTTGTAGAGCCATCGAACTGTGAGATGGGAAGATAACTATAGCCTTTAGTCTTGATAGTAGGCAGAAGGTTGTTGAAAACGATCCAGTTACGGCGTTGCTCTGCGTTAGTCATGGACGGAGGAGTTATCACTGTAACAGTAGGTCCTTTTGCTTTGAAAGTATCAATGTAGCGTTTGAAGGTCTTGAAAAAATGGGTACCATCAGCCCCAGCACAGATTTCGGAGATGTCAGGTAAAACAACCACATGATCAGCCACCAGGACCTGATCCGAGCGTGTAGAAAAGAAATGCAGCCCTTCTGCCGTTGACTTGTTTACATCTGTGAGGGATAGACCCTCTGAGATTTCCTCCTGTTTTCCATCCTTGGGAAGGCACACCAGCAGAGACTTAGGTTTGTTACCCATGGAAACATACACGATCTAGTTATCTTCTTTCGGATGGTTTGGGGAGAAACGTATGAATGATATCATCCCTCTCCTTAATCGTATGGAGTGCCGTGGCAAGCTTGGCCGCCAGAACCTTCTTATCGCCAGTCAATTGCACCTTGTAAGCCCAGAGAGAGGCAACTTCAGCTGGACAACTCCTTATTGTTGGCTTGAAGAGAGGCTACTTCAGTGGCCATCTCTGCAGCGAGCACCCTCTTGTCATCAGACAGCTTGGCCTTTTCAGCACGGAGATGGGCAACCAAGGTGGTCAGCCAAGTCAAAGTGCTAGCAGACGATCATAAGTGGCCTGAAGCAACTCGAAGGAGGCAGTGGATACCATTGGCTGGTCCATCTTCTTGTTTGAACATTTGCCAACCTCGTCCTTGGACATACTTCGGGGCGAGGGTCGGGAGGAACAGTGTCATGAGTAGCCATTTTTGTGTGTCTACGAGATGTATACAGTATACAGGAATATGGAAAATGAATGTTAGGGCAGTCAGGTGGGGTATATGTACCTGTTGCCTGATAGAATTGGCTGAGATCGTAAAAACGTAATAAGGACGTAAGGACGTGAAAACGTAAGGACGTGAAGGCAGGCGTACAGTACAGTAAACAACAGACCTGTAAGTGGCCAGATGGCCGCCAGTTGAAAACGTATTTAGCAAAGATTATATGTGTGGTAAGGCTGGTGCAAGAGAATTAATTGTTTTGTCTTAAGAGTCCGAAGAGATCGGATCACCACAGAGGAACTGGTGCTAATAAGCTGGCGCTCTAAGCAACTGCGCCACGGCCCATGGCCTACGCTGTGCCTGAAAAAGACAACAACCTGAAGGCTTTGTGGGCTATAGTTAATCCAAACTGCCGTCAGAGCTTGCAGAAAGTATATATTTGGTGACCAAATGTTACCAATCACAATGGCTGGTCTTTCATTGCCCAAGAGTTCAGCAAATGTGATGCCACAATGCCAGCCGACTGTCCAGCTCTTCCTATTGAACACATCTCTTTTTTCTAACATGAGAGATGGTAGACAGTGAGGCTTTTGCTTCTTTTACTTGAAAACAACTTTCTCCTCTTCTGAAGGAATTCTCCCCTGAATGAAGTGATATCCATCCCTCTATAAATAGATATAAAATAAACATATTTGCACTGGATATCAGTGCGTATATACTGATGGATCTTTCAGTGATGACAAAGAGGCCGCAGCTGCTGTTAAGGGCAATCATTTTTATTCTGAATGTCTGCCAAGCAAGACATCAAATTATTCAGCAGAACTTCATACACTATATATAGCATTAGATCATGTAGAGACTTCTCCACATCATGCATTTATAATATTTTCTGACTCTTTATCTTCTTTACAAGCTTTAAATGCAAATGATTGGAAAAATACCTTTATTTACAAAATCCTGGAACATTATCATAAACTCCGTACTCAGGATAATAATGATATTCATTTTTACTGGATCCGCAGCCATATGGATATCATTTCATCCATTAAGGGGAAAATTCCTTCAGTAGAGGAGAAAGTTGTTTTCAAGTAAAAGAAGCAAAAGCCTCACTGTCTACCAACCTGTGAATCTCTCATGTTAGAAAAAAGAAACGATGAGATGTGTTCAGTCACTGACAGAGAATCTTGGACAAGTGGCATTGACTTTTATGTTAGGATAATCTTTGTCACCAAAGTAGAGCAGTGTGTGTATAGAGTACTGAAGATGCTACTAAAAAAAATCTCCATTGATGTCATGACAAAGGAGGGCCGTGTTCAGAGGAAGGATTATCAGACTCATGGTGCTGAGAATAAAGAGGATGGACACAATCAAGAACAGCTACTATGAGAGCACAACCTTTGGAAGCAGACATTATGAAGCATCAAGCAGGTATTCAGGAAAATGAGTGCTGACCATGCTGACAAACCAGCATTGGAAAAACGTCCAATTGATATGGTTAGTCCCTATACATAATTTATGAAGCATATTACAACTTTTGTTCTTTCTAAATGGCAATTACGATGGGATGAAGCTGTTTTAAAAAATTACATAAGTAAAACTAATGGTGATTCTAGAAAGAACATAAGAGAAGAGTCAGTTTTAAGTCGTATTAGGATAGGACATAGTCATTTGACACACTGTTATCGCCTTAAAGGTGAAGATTAACCTGAATGTATTGGTTGTCAAATGGCTTTGACTATTTAACATGTTTTGATTGAATGTATCGATTTTGATATCATACGAACTCAATATTTTAATGTACAACATTTACATATGTTGTTTGATACTGTAGATACTTCTGTGATAATATCGGTTTTAAGATTTACCAATTATCATTATATTTAATGTGTACTAAATAAAAATACACCTTATATTTTTTAATGTAATGTAGCATGGATTCAATAAGATTTCATATTGAATATTTTTAATTCAATGATTCATGTTATAAAAAAGCCAGTTTAAACACTTTATATCTGCTTGATGTTTCATAATGTCTGCTTCCATGGAGACTTGATTAGTATATGCGTGTGGGAGAGCTGCACACAAACAGGGACAGACTTTGGTTGACCCATGAACCCTGATAAGAAAGATAATGTAATAACTTCTATTCCCTTGTTAGCGTCTAGGTTGGGTCAGAATTGAGAGACACTACTGAAGCAGGGAAGCTAATTACCAGCGTGAAACTCCACTTGAGATCTTAGTGTGAAACACCCAAGATAAACAGCGTAAAACTGAACAGTATATGCTGCGTTACAAGTGGCGTGAAACTATTTGTAGTCATGCTTAACACGTTATAATGTACAGTTAAATATAGTCATAACTGTATGCTTCACAACCTATTGTAAATGTCCTTGAATGATAAATATAAAAATACACAATAAACAAGGACATTATCATAAAATATAACAGTAACACGTGAAGCTCTTAGTAAATGTACTGGACTGTCTCTCTGTATCTCTGTGTCTATGTACTACTTTATCCCTTCCCACTTATTTTGCCTTTTATCAATTTGATATCAATTCTTATCAAGTTGATATCAATTTGAGCATGCTATTAGGATCTGAGCACGTACTTCAATTTGATGTACGATGGAAAATCTCGTTATTATTATGCATAATGAGGGTATTATTATGACCTTTATCAGGAACTACTTGTTTATACCCTGATCCAATACATCATACAATAGACTCAGGTCTGAGGTTCCAAATAATAAGGCTAAAAATCTACGTGTGTCACTGTTTTATGGCCCCTTGTTAGAATTTTCGGTTTCCATCTTAATAATTCTTTGTCAATTGTTGGCTCTTTGTTAAAGATTGAAAGGCGTGAATTGTGTATGGTTGAATATGCAGTTGGCCAAGCATCGAACATTTTCAGCCCAGATTTTGTAAAAATTGCAAAACAATTAAAGATACCACACCCAGTACCAGCTTAATTGGCACAGAGTCAAATATTTTGTCACATCTTGTAACATGGCTAATTGTGGTAATTATTATGATAAGACAGTGAGCACAACAATAGTCAGACAAAAATAGATTTTCAAATCAATTGTTTTCATTTGGCTGACATCAACAGGGCAGTTATATCTCTTTGTTGCTATGACCTACATAGATAGCTACCATGGTGTTATGTAAAAGTAACTGAATCACGTATCATTTGACTTGTTGATAGTCTTGCTCTAAGTTTGTGAAACCATCAATTTAGGATGAAGGCTTTTCGATTGTTTGATGGATGTGTCAAACTGGAGGAAGTGCCAAGACCAATTCCTGTCGGAAATGAAGTGTTGGTCAAGGTGCTAAGGGCAGGCATTTGTAAGACAGATCTTGAGGTCATCAAGGTTAGTATTATGATGTAAGAAAACAAGCTATTGATGGACCAAACCAAGGTTATTATTAGCTCATGAAAAAAACAAGCTATTGATGGACCAAACCAAGGTTATTATTAGCTCATGAAAAAAACAAGCTATTGATGGTCCAAACAGAGGTTATTATTAGCTCCTGAAAAAAAACAAGCTATTGATGGACCAAACCAAGGTTATTATTAGCTCATGAAAAAAAACAAGCTATTGATGGACCAAACCAAGGTTATTGTTAGCTCCTGAAAAAAAACAAGCTATTGATGGACCAAACCAAGGTTATTGTTAGCTCCTGAAAAAAAACAAGCTATTGATGGACCAAACCAAGGTTATTATTAGCTCATGAAAATAAACAAGCTATTGATGGACCAAACAGAGGTTATTATTAGCTCCTGAAAAAAAACAAGCTATTGATGGACCAAACCAAGGTTATTATTAGCTCATGAAAAAAACAAGCTATTGATGGACCAAACCAAGGTTATTATTAGCTCATGAAAAAAACAAGCTATTGATGGACCAAACCAAGGTTATTATTAGCTCATGAAAAAAACAAGCTATTGATGGACCAAACCAAGGTTATTGTTAGCTCATGAAAAAAAAACAAGCTATTGGTGGACCAAACGGATATTCCAGGTGAACATATATCTGTACATAGTGATGCTATGAATCCAAGTAGAATGCTCCTCACACAGGTGTCATGGCGTCCATAACATAATGTTGCATTTTTTATTTTTACTGTGATATGAAAGACCTGTCCATTGTGAAGAGAAGGTCTAATAAAAAAAAACAGATTAAACTACAGATTATAAGGTACTTAATATATTAATTATGGTTAGAATAGGGAAAGTGTGTAAGGTAAACAGTTTGTACAGTTTGTACATTCAGCACTATTGAGCCTAAGAATGCCCTATTTTCTTCAAAGAGTGACTGAGGAGCATTCCTTTCTATTACCACATAAACATGATCACTCTAACCACAGCATTTAGACTTGAACAACCTAGGGACAGTCGTGCCCTCCAGGAACATCTTAAATATCTTTATAAATAGGATACTTAGAATACGATCATAGCTTTTTCACCTTGTTTATTTTAGTGTGTGTGTGTGTGAACAATGGAATTGAGGTGAAAGTCCTTACTGTTGAGGCTCATTACTGATTACTGAGGCTCATTTTTTCAGTTCACAAATATAATTCTTGTTTATTTTCAATTCTCTTATCGTGTGCATAAAACCATGTAATCATGTTTGTGAGAAAAACGTGGTGACATTATATGAACTTGCAATGGCCCCAATCAAATAAATAGCAAGTCATTCAGATCAGTTAAATGAGATTTCCTCCTCTTTTAACATGAACCCCTCCTTGTTTGAACCTGAATCCCTCCCTGTACGTATACAAATTACCGCGAGGGGGCAGCATGTTACAAATAGTTGCCAAATGCCACCAGGGGGCAGCATGTTACAAATAGCCGCCAAATGCCACCAGAGGCCAACATGTTACAAATAGCCGCCAAATGCCACCAGGGGGCAGCATGTTACAAATAGCCACCAAATGCCACCAGAGGCCAACATGTTACAAATAGCCACCAAATGCCACCAGAGGCCAGCATGTCACAAATAGCCATCAAATGCCACCAGAGGCCAGCATGTTACAAATAGCCACCAAATGCCACCAGAGGCCAACATGTTACAAATAGCCGCCAAATGCCACCAGGGGGCAGCATGTTACAAATAGCCACCAAATGCCACCAGGGGGCAGCATGTTACAAATAGCCACCAAATGCCACCAGGGGCCAGCATGTTACAAATAGCCGCCAAATGCCACCAGGGGGCAGCATGTTACAAATAGCCGCCAAATGCCACCAGAGGCCAACATGTTACAAATAGCCACCAAATGCCACCAGGGGGCAGCATGTTACAAATAGCCACCAAATGCCACCAGAGGCCAGCATGTTACAAATAGCCACCAAATGCCACCAGAGGCCAGCATGTTACATATAGCCGCCAAATGCCACCAGGGGCCAGCATGTTACAAATAGTTGCCAATTGCCACCAGAGTGCAGCATGTTACAAATAGCCACCAAATGCCACCAGAGGCCAGCATGTTACAAATAGCCGCCAAATGCCACCAGGGGGCAGCATGTTACAAATAGCCGCCAAATGCCACCAGAGGCCAACATGTTACAAATAGCCACCAAATGCCACCAGGGGGCAGCATGTTACAAATAGCCACCAAATGCCACCAGAGGCCAGCATGTTACAAATAGCCACCAAATGCCACCAGAGGCCAGCATGTTACATATAGCCGCCAAATGCCACCAGAGGGCAGCATGTTACACATAGCCGCCAAATGCCACCAGGGGGCAGCAATTTTCCAAATAATAATAATTTAATGATGATAATTTATTTGAATAGTGTATACAGAACTTCCTTGTAGTACTTTTAAGGAAAATAAAATTATTAAAATATATCAATGATCATATTATCATTATCATAATTCTTTTTAAATTAAAATGTTTTCAAAGATGTCTTAAAATAGTTGTTATTTTTCATTTCTCTTATTTTCATTGGTAATTTGTTCCAAAGCATAGGAGCCGCATATTGAAATGATCGATCACCATAACCTTTAGAGCGATTACTGGGAATAACTAGTGTATGCTTATTGTTAGATCTTAGGTTTCTATTGTTAGAATTATTAACAATCAGGTCAACTAGGTAACTAGGGGTCATACCATTTATGGTCTTCCTAGATAATAATAATATCTTCAAGTCAATTCTCGCTGCAATAGGTAGGCAGTGTAATTTTTGCAGGATGGGTGTAATATGCTCATTTTTTTATACATGCAACCTCTTGATATCACAAGTAGGGCCACTGTAAGCAGTGCTGTTACAGTACCATGGAAAAGTTTATATGCAGATTGAAAAATGTCTTTTAAATCACTATAATCAGGATCAGCAACTGCCTTTTCAATCAAATTAGAGATATATCTTAAGGTTTGATTTCGGCCGATAGTTCTTAATTATTTCCAGACCAAGTTTAAGAAGGGGATATAATCACCATTTTAAAATTATCAGGAAAGCATACCAATGCCATTAATAATGACCTATTTATAATCTCAATAATAATTGGGAGAAAAGCATCCAGGCATTCATGTAATAAACAAGTAGATGTAAAACCCCAAACAAATAAACATACAAAAATGTCCCTGTTCCCCCTAACTTAAAAGAAGATTGATGCTTTCGATGTCAGTAGGTCAATAGGTCATTGTGTCAGATGCTTGCATAACACGAATTGCAAAATATGCCAAACTTTATTTCTTTCTTTCTTTTTTTCTCTTAGGGATACAAAGGATTCCAAGGGGTTCTTGGCCATGAGTTTGTTGGAGAAATTGCAGAAGATGTTTCTGGAAGTAGGTTAAAGAAAGGTCAAAAGGTGGTGGCAGAGATCAATCAGTCATGTGGCTTATGTGACATGTGCCTGCTAGGGGGAGTTGCCAAGAGGAACCATTGTCAACAACGGAAGGTCCTTGGAATGCTGCATAAAGATGGCTGCTTTTCTGAGTATATCACCATTACAGAAGAAAATCTTTGTGTCGTTCCAGAGAACGTGTCAAGTGAAGCAGCAGTGTTTGCAGAGCCCCTAGCGGCTGCTTGCCGCATCACAGAACAGATAAGCTTTGAGTCCAATGACAAGGTTGCGGTCATTGGAGATGGCAAACTGGGTCTCTTAGTTGCATCAGTCTTACACCTATTCCCACATAACACTTTGGTCTTATTTGGAAAACACGCTGACAAAATGGAGTTGGTAGCAGACGGCATCACTAGGGAGGTTGTGGATTCAAAAACCTCTGAGTTATTTGAGAATAATTTTGATATTTGTGTAGAGGCTTCTGGAACACCAGGTGGCGTTATGTTAGCATCGGCCGTCACGCGCCCTATGGGAAAAATAGTTCTGAAGACAACATGTGCCAGTACAACATCAAAGGCCACTCTGGACACCACCCCTTTTGTTGTCAAGGAACAGATTATCCAGGGGTCGAGATGTGGCAATTTTGAAATGGCTCTGAACATCCTTCAAGAAGGCAAGATAAATGTTGAGAGATTTCTTGATAAAAGTTATCCTTTTTACCAAATAGAAGGCGCTATGAACTATGCCAGTCAAAGAGGAGTGCTTAAGGTACAGCTGGTCATGTAAGAATTCACACAATGCTCCATTTACATAAATTTACATATTTAGGGCAAAAATTGCTAAATACATATAAAAATATAAAATATAAAATATAAAAATATAAAATCTGTTCACTGAGAACTTGTGAATCATGCTTTTACTGGGAAATAAAGATGATCTTTGTGAATCAAGTCAACTATTTATTAATCAAGCACAGAAAAGTAAATACCAAACATTGAGAGGACAGTCGCTTGTTGAATAGAGAAGAGGTTGGAATGTTTCCGCATGGATTGTGTTTCAGTGAAAATCATTAATGATAGTTGTAGCCAAGCTTAAAAAGAACCAAAAATCAACATGGCCGCAAGTTGGTCGAATATTGCATCAAAATCTCTTTCTAGTAGTAAAATAAATGATCAAGTTCATAGTCAAAATATGTGTTTTGAACTATAATATATAGTATATGTGCTTTGAACTATAATATATATAAATATATATATATCGACTTCAAGATTGCCTTACTAACATGGAAGATACAGAATGGCTTTGCCGCCAGTTTTCTAACTAAATTATTAAAACTTGGATCCAAAGAGAATATTGAATATATCATTCCAAAAACCATATGTCCAAATATAATATAAATATATATATATATATATAATATGAATATAATATAAATATATATATATATATATATATATATATATATATATATATATATATATATATATATATATATATATATATATATATATATATATATATATATATATATATATATATATATATATATATATCTCTGAAATTATTTTATTTGAATGTGCATTGTCTCATTGGACAGAGTGGCGCAGTGGTAGCATACTGGGCCCATAACCCAGAGGTCCGTGGATCAAAACCAGAAAGATATGTATGTATATATATTGCCACAAAAATTTACAGTGCATCAAAAAAATAAAAATACAAGTGAAAAAAAAAGGTTGAGATTGGACTTTGAAAAACTGTAGAAATGTAAGGTAAAGTGAAATATTTGCAAAAAAAATGAATAATGAACTGGTAACTGGTAACTGACAACTCTATATATTTGTTACTTAGGGACAAGTCATATATTTTGTTCAATTTGTGGACTGGTTGGAACGGCATTGTCATATTTCTGGGAATTCTATAACTGTTCAGGTATTTATAGGAGGTCATATCCTTTATATGTAAATGTAACTTTATTTTTCCTAGATGTAAATTATAACCTGAATAATATAGTTTGTAGGACCGGTACAGTCCTCAGTTTATAAAACACCACTGTGCTCACCATTTTATAGTTTATTTCATATGATACACTGTGATTATCGAAACGTGGCATATTACTTTTATGAGATTCATCTCGCTGCATTCCCACAGTTATATCTATCAAAAGAAACATTCGAGCAGGCAAAAGGTCACTGCTGATAAACATGCAAGGGATTGTCAACAATTTTCACCTGAGCAGGTTTAGTCCACATTATGGTTTGTTCATTTAGTTTTTCCGCGATACTACTGCAGTATCGTTACTTCTGCATACCACACGGTACACTGCACATTGTAAATTTGTTCTCTGTTCGCAATCCTGCAAACTGTTCTCTATAATGTTGGCATTTCTGAATACTGTTCTCCACAAAGCCCTTCTTTAAAGAGGTTTAGAAAGGAAAAAATAAATCATATAAGTTGTTGTTTGTTCGCTTGTTTATTTGGGGCTATATATCACTTTCAACATTATTTCAGTCATTTCGTGATGAGACCTACTTGTAGCAGATATAATGCTGCCTCACTGAATTGTCATGTCGCAGGTTCTTGACATGACAACCCGCACAGTCAGAGAATTACAAGGACAACGGGTTAACCCTTTATGCACAGGGCTCAGCTCATATGGGAAATTGTATCATGAGTTCAATTTCGGCACGGCCGGGGTTCAAACCCACGACCTTTGGATCACCATAGAGGGACTGGTGCTAATAAGCTGGCACTCTAACTAACTGCGCCAGTTGGCTCAGCTTTTGAGTTAGAGTTTGAGTTATAAGTTGAACAATTGTTCCTGTGGAATATCACCACTACTTTGTTCCTTCATTCAGGTAGTACCAATATATTTTGTCGTTTGTATTAAAGGCCTAATCTGAGATTGAATTAATTTGAATATTAATATTGAACTGACATTTAGTGTCTTGTATTAATAACTCAGGCTGCACAGCCACAGAATTACACTGGACACTAGGATGGATATGAAAGCTCAAATAAGAAAAATATTTAAAAAGGGGTACTATCATATCAGAAACATTGCTTCCATAAGACAATGTCTAGACAAGAAAACAGCCATAACACTTACTCTTGCATTTGTAACCTCAACGCTCGACTACGGAAATAGACTTCTTGCGGGCCTTCCCCAATTCGGAAGCTGCAGTACCTTCAAAATTCTGCGGCTAGTGTCGTTGGTAGAATACGGAAATTTGATGGTGACGTCATACAGGAATGAGTCATCAGTGACGTCAGACAGGAAAGATTTGCCATAGTGACATTGACGTCAGACAAAAAACGTGTCATCATAGTGACGTCATGGTAACATCATAAATTATGTTAATCTGATCATCTTGAATTATGCTATTACCTTTGATAAAATACCTCCCTCTGTTCTGCATGAAATACCATTTTGGGCAATTTTGACTAATAATAAAAGGAATTTATGCTGTGTCCCTTCCAACTTCCTTAGTATTTCATCTTTTGCTTTCCAATGTGCCCAAGATCAAGCTGATTGGTGCAGCGGATGCCGTGTATGAATTAATTAATGACTTTATCATTCCTATTCATATTATTATTATTATTATTATTATTATTATTATTATTATTATTATTATTATTATTATTATTATTATTATTATTATTATTATTATTATTATTATTATTATTATTATTATTATTATTATTATTATTATTATTATTATTATTATTATAATTATTATTATTATTATTATTATTATTATTATTATTATTATTATTATTATTATTATTATTATTATTATTACTATTATTATTATTATTATTATTATTATTTTATGTATTGGAGGCTTCTGGGTTATTGTGCCTGAGGTTTAAAGGCCATAGAGTTGCTCATAAGAGCCTGGGTGTATTGGAGGCTTCTGGGTTATTGTGCCTAAGGTTTAAAGGCCATAGAGTAGCTCATAAGAGCCTGGATGTATTGGAGGCTTCTGGGTTATTGTGCCTGAGGTTTAAAGGCCATAGTGTTGTTCATAAGCCTGGATGTATTGGAGGCGTCTGGGTTATTGTGCCTGAGGTTTAAAGGCCATAGAGTTGTTCATAAGCCTGGATGTATTGGAGGCTTCTGAGTTATTGTGCCTGAGGTTTAAAGGCCATAGAGTAGCTCATAAGAGCCTGGATGTATTGGAGGCTTCTGGGTTATTGTGCCTGAGGTTTAAAGGCCATAGTGTTGTTCATAAGCCTGGATGTATTGGAGGCTTCTGGGTTATTGTGCCTGAGGTTTAAAGGCCATAGAGTTGTTCCTAAGAGCCTGGATGTATTGGAGGCTTCTGGGTTATTGTGCCTGAGGTTTAAAGGCCATAGAGTTGTTCCTAAGCCTGGATGTATTGGAGGCGTCTGGGTTATTGTGCCTGAGGTTTAAAGGCCATAGAATTGTTCATAAGCCTGGATGTATTGGAGGCTTCTGGGTTATTGTGCCTGAGGTTTAAAGGCCATAGAGTAGCTCATAAGCCAGGATGTATTGGAGGCTTCTGGGTTATTGTGCCTGAGGTTTAAAGGCCATAGTGTTGTTCATAAGCCTGGATGTATTGGAGGCTTCTGGGTTATTGTGCCTGAGGTTTAAAGGCCATAGAGTTGTTCCTAAGCCTGGATGTATTGGAGGCTTCTGGGTTATTGTGCCTAAGGTTTAAAGGCCATAGAGTAGCTCATAAGATCCTGGATGTATTGGAGGCTTCTGGGTTATTGTGCCTGAGGTTTAAAGGCCATAGAGTTGTTCCTAAGCCTGGATGTATTGGAGGCTTCTGGGTTATTGTGCCTAAGGTTTAAAGGCCATAGAGTAGCTCATAAGAGCCTGGATGTATTGGAGGCTTCTGGGTTATTGTGCCTGAGGTTTAAAGGCCATAGAGTTGTTCATAAGAGCCTGGATGTATTGGAGGCTTCTGGGTTATTGTGCCTGAGGTTTAAAGGTCAATGGGTTGTCTACATACCTGAATATCTAACTATTTGATCAACTATCATACAGTATTGCATTAAGAGGTCAAATACTGGGGAAAATGAATTACTCCCAACTCTCAATTCTAATTGTAATCGTGCAAAAGATCTTTCAATATGAGAGACGTTTAAAAAAAATGAAATACAATTGAAACACTTTTGATATTTAGCAATATTCGACCTCATGACTCCCACCCAATGTATTGAATAGTGAATAATAGTTTGTTTTCAATATATTACAAACTATCGTGATGTATTGTTACCTTGCGTCCACTCCATTTTTCTTTTTAGAAAACTGTTACTGTGCATTAAAGCGACCAGCCCTGTTTTTCATATCATTGTCATTGTTCTTTTACTAATGATGATACATGGCACACATTCTTTTTACTATTAATCAGAATTGCAAAGTAACTGTTGATTCAAGCAAAACAGAGGGAGTAGTTTTAACAAAAGTAATAGCAGTATTCTATGCTAGGTCAGATGGAACCATCTTTCTGCCCTATTTTTTTGACAAAATAATGGTCTTACCAAGCTTTTCTTTTGGTTTACCTGACTTCTATTTGAAAGATCTGTTTTCTCTTTTTGGCGCCATTTATTCTGGGTAAAAGTGATTCTGCGTACCCATTAAGAAAGTCTTTTCCACCCACTTTATGTTCAACTCTCATTTCTCATAAATGGGAGTTGTTAGCATAATCTTACATTCATCAGAAATCTTTTTTGGTTCAATGACTTTTACAACTTTACCATGAAACCTAATCAGGCCAGCACTGAAAATTGAAAATGTGTCACTTACTTTCAGTTTCAAAAACCATTTATAAGAACAGAGAGAGTTTGAATTATCATTTAGATACCTCTTGGAAAACTAATATACTTCCTTGTCGGTGTTCACGTGATCACTTGCACGTAGCCCTATCAAATTGTGATCACAACAAAATGCCCTTAACTGCACTCCTTGCTCCCCATTTCCCAATCACAACAAACTTCTCACTGCTCACCATGCACTCCCCTCCCCACTCTCCCCTCGCCTCTCACCACTCTCCCCTCGCCAATCCCCACTCTCCCCTCGCCAATCCCCACTCTCCCCTCGCCACTCCCCACTCTCCCCTCGTCACTCCCCACTCTCCCCTCGCCAATCCCCACCCCCCTCGCCACTCCCCACTCTCCCCTCGCCAATCCCCACTCTCCCCTCGCCACTCCTCACTCTCCCCTCGCCACTCCCCACTCTCCCCTCGCCACTATCCACTCTCCCCTCGCCACTACCCACTCTACCCTCGCCACTCACCACTGCCCTCTCTCTTCACCCAATCTCCCCTCGCCACTCGACACTCCTCGCTCGCGACATACCACTCGCCACTCACTACTCGGCTCTTGATTTTGGTACTTTCACAGCAGCTGCAAGTGTCACAAATGTCTCCGCAAGAGAAAAACACAAACATGACGTGTTATCCCCTTAAGAGAAAATACCAAACCATGAAAGGAAAATCACAAATATGGCACATCATTCTCAAGATCTCATTCAAAATCTCGGAAGGGCCAAACACAGGGCGTAAAATAATGTGGCAAATTTTTACGCATCAGTTAATAACATAAGTCACAAACACAAGAAGGGTTTTTTATGGACGTGTGGGAAATTTTTTCGTGGTTCGTAGTTCGTAGTTCGTGTTTCGTTTTTCATTTTTCGTGGTTTGTAGTTCGTAGTTCGTGTTTCGTTTTTCATTTTTCATAAAAAAAATAAAATGGGTAGATTTTTATATAATACACGTATATACTCTATATTTCAATATAGATATGATTTTCCAAAACCAGGAAAAGCCTTTTCATAGTTGGAATTTATGAAAATTAAATTAAAAGGTTTTTGTGTGGTTTTCATATCGCGGGATGACTCAATCTTGTTTAAATCGATACTGTATGATGTTCTATATCATAGTTATTAGATTCTCTGCAAAAATTGGACATTTTGGATGAAGATTTGGGGCAAGAAACTGTTCATCTTAAATTTATATGTATTTTACCATTGTAAAATGTACAAAATACATACATAATTGTCTTCCTCTTGTTCTCACGATTTCAAAAATATTCATATTGCACATTGTAACGAATATGCACATTGTAACGAAATCGGGGTCAATGGGTGCAATTTTCACAACAATTTATTTATACCCTTCATATAAACTTTTCCATGTCAGAAAATTCAATGTTCTATTTGTTTTACACATATAAAACAATTTCATAATTATCAGCCAATCCTATGGTTGCGCGAATCCTATGGTTGTTAGCTCTACCTTATATTAATTGCTCAAGTCCCATTTTTTTTCAATGAATATTCATTTTTTGGCAAACATTTATATTGGGCTTCTATTTAAGTGATATTCACATCAAAACATATTGTATTTAATTGTTTTTTGCAAACGTAGAAAATATAAAGAATAATGACTTTATACAGAAAACAAAGATTAAATCTTCATACTGGTCTTATATTTGAGCGATATGCACATCAGAACATATTAAATTAAACTATTTTTTGCAAACATAGAAAATATAAAGAATAATGACTTTATACAGAAAACAAAGATGAAATCTTCATATTGGGGTTCAATTTGACTATACTATTTCAATGGCTGCCAGGTATTTGTTTTCAACGCCAATTGGGGTTGCCAGGGCGTGAAAGCACCATATGTGTGAAAGTGCCCGTATGACTAAAGCTAAGAACCATGAAAAAATTTCCCTTGAACCACGAACTACGAAACACGAACTATGAACCATGAAAAATGAAAAACGAACCACGAACTACGAAACACGAACTACGAAACACGAACTACGAAACACGAACTACGAAACACGAACTACGAACCACGAAAAACGAACCACGAAAAAATTTCCCACACGTTTTTTATGGTTGATGGAACTAACAGTTGTTTATGGTTGACGGATCTCATAGCACTTGTTCTGGGGCAGATGTGGAGAATGAATTTTAGCAGGTATATTATTGTTGTACCAGATATGCCAGATAGAGCTGGTATTTTGTAGGTGGAATGCCATGTGATGAAACAGAAAACTCAAGCATCTTAGGGTAAGTTAACTCTCCCTTGTTGTTTTCAATATGTAACCATTTATTCAGTTCCTCGGCTTAGTCATTATGATAACATGACAAAGACCTAACTTCATAAATAGATATATTTTTTGCAAAGCTTCGCGAAACCTATCTGAGTAAGATATGTGTTGTACATACTAAGTGACAGGCAAAGCTTGTCTAATGTATCATTAGTGCCAAGAGCAGACCTGGTCTGGTTTAGCGCAATTCATATCTTTACAATTGACACGTATGCTAGTTAACGTGTATGAGAAATCAAGGGTAGAGCTGTTTTTCCAGGTCGAGTGAATCTTGAATGAGTCAGATACGTGTTTTACATAATAAATGCCAAGCCAAGCTTATCTACTGAATGAATATATATATATATATATATATATATATATATATATATATATATATATATATATATATATATATATATATATATATATATATATATATATATATATATATATATATATATATATATATATATCATGTATGAGATGCAAGACTAAAACTGAAGTTATAACGAGTTGTATGTAGCAAAAATACACAACGAGTAAGACATATTACAGTATGATACATGAACCATGCAACTTTGGAAGAAGTAGTATTAATCACTTTGACTGAGGAAAACTAAGTTAGTCTAAAGTTAATCTAATGTTTGAGATACCTTGAATAAAAAAAAACATTGCATGACTACTGTTCATAATGTTTATTCACTTCTCATAGTCCGGCAACCATTCAGGCTTGCGGGTAGCCCGTCCCAATCTGGTCTAAAGCTAATCTAATGTTTGGGATGCTGTCTTGAATAAAAACATTGCATGACTACTGTTCATAATGTTTATTCACTTCTCATAGTCCGGCAACCATTCAGGCTTGCGGGTAGCCCGTCCCAATCTGGTCTAAAGCTAATCTAATGTTTGGGATGCTGTCATGAATAAAAACATTGCATGACTACTGTTCATAATGTTTATTCACTTCTCATAGTCCGGCAACCATTCAGGCTTGCGGGTAGCCCGTCCCAATCTTGTCTAAAGCTAATCTAATGTTTGGGATGCTGTCTTGAATAAAAACATTGCATGGCTACTGTTCATAATGTTTATTCACTTCTCATAGTCCGGCAACCATTCAGGCTTGCGGGTAACCCGTCCCAATCTGGTCTAAAGTTAATCTAATGTTTGGGATGCTGTCATGAATAAAAACATTGCATGACTACTGTTCATAATGTTTATTCACTTCTCATAGTCCGGCAACCATGCGGGCTTGCAGGTAGCCCGTCCCAATCTGGCATGAAGTTAATCTAATGTTTGAGATGCTGTCTTGAATAAAAACATTGCATGACTACTGTTCATAATGTTTATTCACTTTCATAGTCTGGCAACCATTCAGGCTTGCGGGTAACCCGTCCCAATCTGGTCTAAAGTTAATCTAATGTTTGAGATGCTGTCTTGAATACAAACATTGCATGACTACTGTTCATAATGTTTATTCACTTCTCATAGTCCGGCAACCATGCGGGCTTGCGGGTAACCCGTCCCAATGGTATTCGGCTTGTAGTATTGCATCCACTGATCGATGGCTTTGGAGCGATGCCACTATCTAGCGATGCCTGGGTGCCATCACTAGAAATGACAGACAAAGGCATATACTGTTTTTACTGTGTGGAACATATCCACAAATGATACATGACTGAATGTGGACCTTTGTATGCTATTTCTATAAAATATTGCCAGTGACCTTGAAATGACCTTTGAATGACTTCCTATTTCCGTGGATTTTACTACCATGTTTTCACTGCTTTTCTTTGAAGGCAAGTTGATTGCAAACCTCATCTATCTGTGGTTCTGGTGGAAAGATCACACTCATCCTTCGGACTCTTGAGATTCTTCCACCAGAACCAACTTGAGAGATCTGTCTCCCTGAACACTACACGAACCTGTGTTAATCTCTGTCATTTCTACTAATGGCTGGTCTACTCCATTTTTGCATGGAGTAATTAAGAATTACTCCATGATTTTTGTAACACGGATGGTTCCCTTTTTGACAAAAAGGGAACTATCTGTGTTATTCTATGATCGGTATGATCATGGGAAATGCGTTGTCATATCCTGTGGTTGTAATTTGGTTTTTTCTGTGGTCATTATTGTTAAAGCAACTGACGCCACTGTGGAGTATTCATAGTGTGCATGCGTTATAGACTGGTACCCCGCCGAGTGTAAAGAACATTGTGTGGATACACAGAGGGCGGCACCAGTCTACATGTGCTAGCATATGAATGCGTTCATATAACAAGTAAACAAAGATAAAGAAGTGCGTGATTACAAAAAGTTGAAGACGGCAATATCGTCATCACCCATCGACGTGCAAAATTATCAATTCACATTGCTTGGAAATGTTATCCAATCGATAAAGCATGAAATTTTGATTTATAATATGTGTTCCTATAACTTGTAAACAAAGATAATGAAGTGCGTGATGACAAAATGCTCATCTCCAAGTTTACCAGCTCGGCAAAGCCATTTGGCATCCTGCTGAAATGACAACATCGTCATCGCCCATCGCTGCGCAAAGTTATCCCTTTAGATTGCTTGGAAATGCATTTTTAATAAGTTTAGTTCAAATTTGGTGTAAATCAGACAATTAGAACATAAATGACATGCAAAAGTCTGATCGATGATTTGCGATAGCGCCTGAGCGATAATAGAGCAACTTACGTAATCGATCCTGAAAACACACATCTTTTCATAAAGTTGTGATGAAAAATTCGTTCATATACCAAATTAAATGTTTTTAAAGGATAATTTCAACTACCCCATTAGTTTGCAATGATTGTTTCATTTTGTGTGTTTTTTTTGTTTATTTTAATTTTTGTTTAGTTTGTTAATTTTTTTCTCATCCGTGTTACATGTGGAGCACCAATTTTTCTTGTTTAGACAAATTTTCTTTTTTACATGCAATAATACATATATGTAATGATATAGACTATATGATAAAAAAATCAAATATATAGTGATCAGAGATGACGAGGGTTAGATCGTACATGTCAGAGGGTTCTGTGACAGATGTCATTCTGTGATGCATTCAATTCTTGGTCTCACATAGATTTACATAAATAAAGCCACATTTGATTTTGTATTAGCAGGTTTGTGTAGGTGGCGCTCCGAACCAAATCAGTTCAGAAACAAAGATCACCTATGTCACATTAGATTTTCATAATCAAGCGCATCTTAATTTCGTGAGATTTACGGCCAGGCCATTTGATATTTTATATTCTTGGGGTAATGTACTGTTTAGATGCATCCTGTTTGTTCGCATGATAATTGTGTTATCCCTATTGGACACACATGAGTGGGTTCACCAACTGGTCTGAGGGATAAGAAACAGTACACTTGTAATTTAAAGCAACATCAGGTTTTATTTTATTCTCAAGCAAAGTCTGTCGCGCTTATGTGAGTCCTGTTATCATATTCGTGAGGGACCAGTTTTCCGCCGCTACCAATAACCGCCGATTACAGCGGCTAAGCTGGAGAGCACCCTTGTAGCCGCTGCCAGTCACGGTCTACTTCATCGGCGGTAACTGGTCCCTTGCGAGTATACTTTTCATTACACGGTGCTCGGAGTTGTAACCTATGCAAACCAGTGCTCCATGTCTGGCTACCAATGCATTAGTTTTAGTTGTCATGCCCATGTAATGATGCAAAAGAATGATGCAATCATCGAAAAGGGTAGGGCATTGAATCCCAGTGACAAGTTTGTCTGACCTTCTATGAATTTTGCTGAAATTGTATTAATATAAACAAAAAAGTGTTGTATCACTTGTATTTTTCATTCTTCGCACTCATGTTAATAAATAAAAATCATTATACTAGACTTTCTCTGAATATAACATAGAAACGGGATCTCTTTTCACGGGAAAGTCTGAAATAGTTACTTGAACAAATGTTGGAAAAAATGATATTTTAGGACCCTTTCATCAACAATGGCCAATTACCAATAAGGTCAGCGGGCAGGTCGTCTTGAAGGCTCCAAACATGGCCATCAATAATGGAGCGATTTACAGTCTTGCGAGTAACATAATCAACTTAGTAGAAAGAACAATATCCATTTGTCTGAGAAACTTGATAGTTCGCCAAGCTGATGAGAGTCCGCCAAGCTGGCTCGTCTAAAGGGAGATGACTTTGTCAGAAATGGAAAAAAAAACAATTGTGCATGGCTCAGAGGATAGATACATGAAACTCTGAAATCACACCAACCTTTCAACATTATTTATATCCCATCTGAACCAAAATGGTTTACCTCAATGTTTTATGACACAGAGGAGACCACAGATCACCTAAACACAGAGGAGACCACAGATCACCTGAACACAGAGGAGACCACAGATCACCTGAACACAGAGTAGACCACAGAGATGACCTGAACACAGAGGAGACCACAGATGACCTGAACACAGAGGAGACCACAGATGACCTGAACACAGAGGAGACCACAGATGACCTGAACACAGAGGAGACTACAGATGAACTGAACACAGAGGAGACCACAGATCACCTGAACACAGAGGAGACCACAGCTCACCTGAACACAGAGGAGACCACAGATCACCTGAACACAGAGTAGACCACAGATCACCTGAACACAGAGGAGACCACAGATCACCTGAACACAGAGTAGACCAGAGATCACCTGAACACAGAGTAGAACACAGATCACCTGAACACAGAGGAGACCACAGATCACCTGAACACAGAGGAGACCACAGATCACCTGAACACAGAGTAGAGCACAGATCACCTGAACACAGAGGAGACCACAGAGATTGTCTGAACACAGAGGAGACCACAGATGACCTGAACACAGAGGAGACCACAGATGACCTGAACACAGAGGAGACCACAGATCACCTGAACACAGAGTAGACCACAGATCACCTGAACACAGAGGAGATCACAGATCACCTGAACACAGAGGAGACCACAGATCACCTGAACACAGAGGAGACCACATAGATTGTCTGAACACAGAGGAGACCACAGATGAACTGAACACAGAGTAGACCACAGATCACCTGAACACAGAGGAGATCACAGATCACCTGAACACAGAGGAGATCACAGATCACCTGAACACAGAGGAGACTACAGATGAACTGAACACAGAGGAGACCACAGATGACCCGAACACAGAGTAGACCACAGATCACCTGAACACAGAGGAGATCACAGATCACCTGAACACAGAGGAGACTACAGATGACCTGAACACAGAGGAGACTACAGATGAACTGAACACAGAGGAGACCACAGATCACCTGAACACAGAGTAGACCACAGATCACCTGAACACAGAGTAGACCACATATCACCTGAACACAGAGGAGATCACAGATCACCTGAACACAGAGGAGACTACAGATGACCTGAACACAGAGGAGACTACAGATGAACTGAACACAGAGTAGACCACAGATCACCTGAACACAGAGGAGATCACAGATCACCTGAACACAGAGGAGACCACAGATCACCTGAACACAGAGTAGACCACATATCACCTGAACACAGAGTAGACCACAGATAACTTGAACACAGAGGAGATCACAGATCACCTGAACACAGAGTAGAGCACAGATAACTTGAACACAGAGGAGATCACAGATCACCTGAACACAGAGTAGATCACAGAGATGACCTGAACACAGAGGAGACCACAGAGATGACCTGAATACAGAGGAAACCACAGATATGACCTGAACACAGAGTAGACCACAGATCACCTGAATACAAAGGGGGCCACAGATCACCTAAACACAGAGGAGATCACAGATCACCTGAACACAGAGTAGACCACAGATCACCTGAACACAGAGTAGAGCACAGCTGACCTGAACACAGAGGAGACCACAGATGAACTGAACACAGAGTAGACCACAGATCACCTGAACACAGAGGAGATCACAGATCACCTGAACACAGAGTAGACCACAGATCACCTGAACACAGAGTAGAGCACAGATGACCTGAACACAGAGGAGACCACAGATGAACTGAACACAGAGTAGACCACAGATCACCTGAACACAGAGGGGGCCACAGATCACCTGAACACAGAGGGGGCCACAGATCACCTAAACATAGAGTAGACCACAGATCACCTGAACACAGAGTAGAACACAGATGACCTAAACACAGAGGAAATCACAGATCATCTGAACACAGAGGAGATCACAGATAACCTGAACACAGAGGAGATCACAGATCACGTGAACACAGAGGAGACTACAGATCACCAGAACACAGAGGAGACCACAGAGATGACCTGAACACAGAGGAGACCACAGAGATGACCTGAACACAGAGGAGACCACAGAGATGACCTGAACACAGAGGAGACCACAGATCACCTGAACACAGAGGAGACCACAGATCACCAGAACACAGAGGAGACCACAGATCACCTGAACATAGAGTAGACCACAGATCACCTGAACACAGAGGAGACCACAGATCACCTGAACACAGAGGAGACCACAGATCACCTGAACATAGAGGAAATCACAGATCATCTGAACACAGATCACCTGAACACAGAGGAGATCACAGATCACCTGAACACAGAGGAGATCACAGATCACCTGAACACAGAGGAGACCACAGATCACCTGAACTCAGAGGAGACCACAGATCACCTGAACACAGAGGAGACCACAGATCACCTGAACTCAGAGTAGAGCACAGATAACTTGAACACAGAGGAGATCACAGATCACCTGAACACAGAGTAGAGCACAGATAACTTGAACACAGAGGAGATCACAGATCACCTGAACACAGAGTAGATCACAGAGATGACCTGAACACAGAGGAGACCACAGAGATGACCTGAATACAGAGGAAACCACAGATATGACCTGAACACAGAGTAGACCACAGATCACCTGAATACAAAGGGGGCCACAGATCACCTAAACACAGAGGAGATCACAGATCACCTGAACACAGAGTAGACCACAGATCACCTGAACACAGAGTAGAGCACAGATGACCTGAACACAGAGGAGACCACAGATGAACTGAACACAGAGTAGACCACAGATCACCTGAACACAGAGGAGACCACAGATCACCTGAACACAGAGTAGACCACAGATCACCTGAACACAGAGTAGAGCACAGATGACCTGAACACAGAGGAGACCACAGATGAACTGAACACAGAGTAGACCACAGATCACCTGAACACAGAGGGGGGCACAGATCACCTGAACACAGAGGGGGCCACAGATCACCTAAACATAGAGTAGACCACAGATCACCTGAACACAGAGTAGAACACAGATGACCTAAACACAGAGGAAATCACAGATCATCTGAACACAGAGGAGATCACAGATAACCTGAACACAGAGGAGATCACAGATCACGTGAACACAGAGTAGATCACAGAGATGACCTGAACACAGAGGAGACCACAGATATGACCTGAACACAGAGTAGACTACAGATCACCTGAATACAAAGGGGGCCACAGATCACCTAAACACAGAGGAGATCACAGATCACCTGAACACAGAGTAGACCACAGATCACCTGAACACAGAGTAGAGCACAGATGACCTGAACACAGAGGAGACCACAGATGAACTGAACACAGAGTAGACCACAGATCACCTGAACACAGAGGAGACCACAGATCACCTGAACACAGAGGAGACCACAGATCACCAGAACACAGAGGAGACCACAGAGATGACCTGAACACAGAGGAGACCACAGAGATGACCTGAACACAGAGGAGACCACAGAGATGACCTGAACACAGAGGAGACCACAGATCACCTGAACACAGAGGAGACCACAGATCACCAGAACACAGAGGAGACCACAGATCACCTGAACATAGAGTAGACCACAGATCACCTGAACACAGAGGAGACCACAGATCACCTGAACACAGAGGAGACCACAGATCACCTGAACATAGAGAAAAACACAGATCATCTGAACACAGATCACCTGAACACAGAGGAGATCACAGATCACCTGAACACAGAGGAGATCACAGATCACCTGAACACAGAGGAGACCACAGATCACCTGAACTCAGAGGAGACCACAGATCACCTGAACACAGAGGAGACCACAGATCACCTGAACTCAGAGGAGATCACAGATCACCTGAACACAGAGGAGACCACAAATCACCTGAACACAGAGGAGACCACAGATGAACTGAGCTCAGTTTAGAGGACAGATTACTGATATATAGACGTTAGTCATTTGACTGTCCAAAATATATTATGACATTGGCAATGTGAAACGTACTTGAACATCGTATATTGCATAGGTTGTTCAGTGTCAGTGAACATTTCCCATCTCGTCATAACACTGCTTAGTGAAGATAAAACATTTGTTGCCAAAATCCAAGTCCTTTACATCAAAATGGAATGCACTGGTGACTATACATAGTGAGTACCCAGCAAGGTGGATGGTAGACACATAAAACACAGTAGAGAACATCATATAAAACCTGCCCACATGAAAAGCAATGTAAACTATTATACATAGGAATCTGCTGCATTTAGTTGTTGAATAAAATGACACATAATCCTGTTCATATTTTTAAAGTTAGCTGATTTGCTCATTTGTAAAACCTTTTTATTAGCATTAACCATGTGAAAACTAATTAGAGATGTGCAACCAACATGACAAGTTGCAGTTCTTTTTAATCAATTTTAAAGTTAATTATGAAAATCTTTCATTGTTATCACAGGTGGCAAGGAATGGAATAACAAATGACAGGGTTTTTTGTTACAATTACGTTCTTTACAACATTATAGCATTGGATCCTCCTGATATGAAGTTTTAAAATTTGATTGATTAAGCAGTAATTAATTGAACATTCATGACATGTATCCGCGTGTTCCTGTCTAAGGAGATCATTTCCTAACATATATTTCTTGTAAAGTTCTTGCAAGTTTGCAGTGCGCCAAACAGAGGGTCAAACATTGTGTCTCAGGTGAAAAATCAAAAAATGTACCATACATATTAATGTCAGAAGTGTATCACTAAATGGCCAAGGATACCTGGAATATTAATCTCATTGGGCCCTTAATTTGATCCATCGTTCTTTAGTGCTTTCACGGTTTTGTTACCTATTTGCTCCCACCATGACACATAACACCCTTTACAACTGTTGCATTGGTAACGCTGGTATACCCACTCCAGTGTAACACCTGCAAAGTCATGGAAAATATTGAAGAAGAATTGCTCCTACAGGTGCAACACATTTATTCAAGAGCTGAGAAAGGATCTAGAGTGTGTCACCTACATTCACAGGGTGCATATATATGAGAGACATGACATATCTGGAACGCATCTCCACAAACTCCACCACACTGAAATGATAAAGTAAGTAAAGCTGACATTTATATACCGCTTATACCAGAAAATGTCTGCTCATAGCGGTTGATAGTAACTGGCCAGGATTCGAACCTAGAACTCCTGGATCTCAAGGCGAATACTCTAGCAATTGAGCTATTTCGGCCAGCACAGCTATTTTGGCCAGCACATGATGCCAGTTAGCTCTTTCATCACAATACCACTGAGATCATAACCGAATCCTAAATCTAATGAATAATGAGACAAACTGGGTAAAAGACAACACCAGATGTACCATTTATATCATGATACATGCTTATCAATGTATTGACCCAGGTTTATAATTTAATGATTTTCTTATTGATTATCTTGGTCTTCTGGAAAGATATATCAGGTGTTTATGAAAGGCGCATTTTGTTCCTGTGCCTAACATTGTTATCAGGCCTTGGACTTTTCAAGTTACATATCTAAAAAATGGTTGGTACATAGGATTTTGCCAAACACGTCTGCATAAGTATATACCATACTCACTCTTCCTCCCTCTAGTCACACAAAATGTTCTGTTTCTTTTTTCAACATTTTGTGATATTATGTGTTGTGTGGAGTAGTGTTTAGCCAATATGTTAAAGCTTCAAAACCCCGGCATCAAAAGTGATATTTAAAGATTATAAACTAAATGAAAACTATTTATTTGCAGTAATTATACGCCATATCTGATTACATCACATATGCCTTCTATATTGGTCCCATATATATCTGATCTCTCTCTATGTCTAAAACGCGGGTTCGATCCCCGGCCATTCCGAGATTGAAATCATGATACAATTTCACACATGATCTGAGGCCCGTGCCAAAGGGTTAACCCATTGTCCTTGTAAATCTGTGACCGGGCGGGTTGTCATGTCAAGGACCTGCAACATGACAATTCAGGGAGGCAGCACTATATCTGTGACAAGTAGGTCTCAGCACGAAATGACTGAAATAATATTTAAAGTGATGTAAACGCCAAACAAACAAATTTATGTCTAACAGATGAGCATTTGTAATAAATGAGCATCTGAGATTTGATTGACTGATAAGGACTATTGACAAACAGGTGGAATAATTGACCAGCTAATTGTTTGTTTTATTTTTCAAAATTATTTAAGGTCTATAATCCACAATGTAAAACCGGGACAGACCTATGTTTTTTTGGCTTAAATGTGTTCAAAGTAATGTTATTTGTTAATTTAGCACAGAAAAAGTAAACTTAACCGGCTAGTATTATTTTTTTATTATTTAAATTGAACCCATTTTAACTGTAGTTAAAACGGGTTTGACTCAGTTTTTGCAGCTGGTGACTTCTATCAAGTATTTATATTTTCTTTATTTAATGTCATCCAAAGAATAATCAAGCTTTTCTGAGATATTTTAGAAATAATCATGGCATAAAATATGAATTATCACCAAAAGAGTTGGGTATTTAAAAATTTCATGCAAACGAGTTTGCACGCCAAGTGTTCTGTATGGGAAATACCCCCACTGACGTCATATCCTCACTCTCATCCTGGAATCCCCCAGAGCCGAAGGCAGTTACGTAAATACACGAGACCACACGAAGTTCTCTCCAGATGCTTCAAACCGATTGTGGATTATAGACCTTAAGTCATTTCGTGATGAGACTTATTTGTAACAGATATAGTGCTGGCTAACTGAATTGTCAACAGTTAACCCTTTAGGCACCGTCCTCAACTCACGTGTGAAATTGTATCCTGATTTCAATCTTGGGATCGAACCCACAAAACCACAAGGAACTGGTGCTAATAAGCTGACACACTAACCAACTGCACCACGGCCGTGGCCTCGTTTTTGTTTTGTTTTTTTATCAAAAACCTTTTCAGCACCCTTTAGGCTATATCAAACCAGATAGAATATTGTCACCACTTACTTTATTCTAAGAGTGACTTGGGATCTTGCTGTTGCATGAGAGTGGTTAAAGAGTTATTAAAATGTCTAAAGAAAATCTATAATATAAGGTTGTTTATTTTTCCAGCACAATTGATATTTTATATGTTTGTATTTGCATGTATTACTATATCTTTGTGTCAGATGTATCAATACCTCAGCTATTTTAGCCAATCAAATCTATTCTAGTAGCTATTAGATGCCATTCTAACATATTAAACTGGTCAGATATTTGATATAATGTTTATTATTTTCATGAATGCAATCACATGAGGTCGTTCACATTGTGTTCTATATAACCAAATAGAACACAATGACCAAATAGTGAAAGATCCAGAGTCACTCCTTGAAGAGAGTGGGGCTTTAGATCGCGATGACAGGCTTCTATTTCACCTGATATAGCCTAAACAGTGCTGAGATGTCTTTATTTCAAACAAACATAACTATAAATCACTGCACACAGCTAGACAATTGTTATTTAAATCAGTGGAGATTCTCATGTGGGGAAATATACATAGATTGGTCACTAATGGTAAAATATTGCTGATTTCAGCCCTCCACAAAAGAGCTTTTACCTCCATAGTGTCAACTCCATAGAATCCTTTATTTTGCAAAGCATAGTGAATCATATACCAGAAAGGAGTCAAGCATGACCTTATACAGTGCACCATACATAAATCACAGCTATAAAACACATTTGGCTGCCATATCAAAGCTGATGCAGCTTACACAAAAGGTAAACAAAAAGAAACCATAAAAAGCAACTTTTGTTCATTTTGTTAATTTTGCAATTTTTAAATGTTTTATATAGGCCATGGACTGTGGTGCAGTTGGTTAGAGCACCAGCTTATTCGTCAGCTCATTCATAATTTTCAAGATGTGGTGTTGTCCACATTTGACCTTGTCAGCCATCAAGAAGTCACATGTCACCTGTATGTGACTGCAATTCACTGTCAATTTAGCTCCTTTCTTCATGTCTGAGTAGGACATGGACAGAGAATGAAAGTTTCATTCAAGGTTGTAACAGAACAGTGTTTTTGATTGATTCATAGATTCCAAGATATTATGAATTTTATATTTGCAGACCAATTATAACCTGAATATGAAGTATTATATACTTCCTCCACTTGGCCTGTTCCTGTTAATTGTACAACTCACTCACACCGAGACATGTATGTATGATTTATATATCTATATGTATATTTATATATATTGCCCAATAAAGCCTTTAAGTCTCTCCGGTCGATAGTAGGTCAGAGATAATAACTGACACACAGGCACAGCTCTCCATACTTTTGGTTGGTGAACTCTTCAGTTTGGAGATTGTTAAAATTGAGTTTTAAAAAAGAGTTTTTGATCACAGTTTCCACAATGCATGTCCAATCAGCATGTTTGACACATCTTCAGAAAGCTCTAAGGTTTCTGAAATATGTATTTTTTAGTCTGGTCACATGACTTAATTAACATATTGATACCTCATTAAAATATGTGATTTTTTAATTTTACAGTAACTTAAAATCTAACATTTTTATGAGGAAGAGTATAAAATTCTAGCTGGACTTCATAATTTATATGTGAAAATCAAAACATTATTTATTGCTTAAATGCCATTCAAAATAGTGGGAGGAGCTTGAATTCAATATGATTGTATGCTATGACCCCTTTTCAAGTGCATTTTACGCACTTAATAATTGTCTGATTAATTTCTTTGAAATATCAAAATGACCTAAAATATTATGTAGTATCAGAATATCATACCATTTCTTACGTTACTTTAAAAGTAATTTTTTTGAATTTATCGATTATGTAAAATTATGCAAATTAGGTCATATGATAAAATTTTGCAAAATAATTTTGAATCTGGAAAATTTTCAGGTTTTGATTGATGTATTGCGCATGTTGATAGGCCAATTATTTGTGAAATTACAATAAAAAGTGTTTAGAAACAGGAAGTAGATCCTGAACATTGACAATCCTGGGTGGAAGTATTGATGGTTATTTGTGCATGTGTGTGAGGAAATAATATTGAATTGTATGAGACAGTTGATGAAAAAGATTTGTTTGTATTGGGTCTAGACCACCTTGTATATATCATAGAAACTTGTTTTAATCTTACAACACATAGTGCAAGCATTATAATTAATATGTTATTCTATATTTTCATGTTCCAAGATGATGGGTATTTTGCGGGAAGATCTGATTACATAATCACGGGGTATAATCTCTATAAATCCGATGATGATGCTGCTACCTGTGCCACATTATGCACGGCTGATCCTCACTGCCTAGTGTTCGTGGTGTGTGCAGGTGCTACATGTGAGTGGAGCTGTCTGCACAAGTACACCAACCAGGGCATCCAGACTGACCCCACCACATCACATACACTCTACATCAAAGGTCAGGATGATTCCTCAATATCCATACCAAGTTAATAAGATATATGGTAAAAGCTTAACTTATATCAAGTTAATAATACATTAGGACCATTGTGTCAAGGTAATAATATGTCAAGGCCATACTTTACGCTTATATAAAGGCTCGGATAGAAGGGCCATACTTTTTACTTAAATATAGTTAATAGGAGAAATAAGGGCAATAGCTTAACTTATATTAAGTTAATACATTGGGGCCATACTTTATACTTATCTCAACATAATACATCGGGGCCATACTTTATACTTGCATTAAGTTAACACATTAGAGACATATGTTATACTTATATAATAATAATTAATAATAATAATTTATTTTTATAGCGCATACACCAAGCAGAACTTGGTTGTAGCACTTTTAACAAAATATTCAAATTATCAAAAAATATCAAATGAGTGCACTATTATTGTCATAATATATAGTTGATATTCTTCATTTCTGTTATTTTCATTGGTATTTTGCTCAAAAGTGTGTGAGCTGCATATTGAAATGATCAGTCCCCATAACTTCTAGTGCAACCACTGGGAACAGCCAGTTCTTGCTTATTGTTAAATCTTAGGTTTCTATTATTAGATCTTGTGACAATCAATCAACTAGGTAACTAGGGGCCATGCCATTTATAGCTTTCCAAGTCAACAATAATATCTTAAATTAAATTCTCGCAGCAAAGGGTAGCCAATGTAATTTTTGCAAAACAGGTGTAATATGCTCAAATTTCTTAATACGCAATCTCTTAATTTCTTAAGAAGGAAGGCCAATTAATACACAGTTATCTAAGTGTGAAGTAACAGATGCAGGAATTAGCATATTTGCAGATTTTTCATCTAAACAATTCCTAATAGAAGATACAGTTTTTAGGTAGTAATAATTTTTTTTTATTTGATCAACTTGATCCCTTAAAGTCATATTTTCATAAAAAAAACACACCAAGGTGTTTAACTTTTTGTGATTTTTGTATATTTGTTCCTCCAACTTTAACACAATTGGGAATATCACTCAAATGTTTATGACTCATCCTGGCCTTCATTGTTATTAGAAGTTCATTTTAACCTTCATTCAACTTCATTCTATTTTCACTCAAAAAATTCTGTATACAACTAATAAAATTCTTGATGTTCTCATAATTAAATCAAATATCATTTGAGTCATTTTGAGTTAAAAGACATATACAATTGTGTATCATCAGCATATACATGATATGCTCAGACCAATTTTTTCATTATCCCTGCAATGGATGACATATATATTGTGAAAAGAATTGGCCCCAGAACCGAGCCATGTGGTACTCCATATTTTAATTTTAACATTTTAGAGAATGTTCCATTAATTGTGACACATTGCTTCCTATTTACAAGATATGACCATTTAAGGACATTTCCCTCAATTCCACATCTATTTCGTGGCCACGGGCCGTGGCACAGTTGGTTAGAGCGCCAGCTTATTAGCACCAGTTCCTCTGTGGTGATCCAAAGGTTGTGGGTTCGAACCCCGGCCGTGCCGGTATTGAACTCATGATACAATTTCCCACATGAGCTGAGGCCCGTGCCAAAAGGGTTAACCCGTTGTCCTTGTAAATCTGTGACCGGGTGGGTTGTCATGTCAAGGACCTGCGACTTGACAATTCGGTGAGGCAGCACTATATCTGCTACAAGTAGGTCTCATCACGAAATGACTGAAATAATGTCGAAAGTGATGTAAAGCCCCAAACAAACAAACAAATCCACATCTATTTCTTAATCTGTTCTGTAGCATGTCATGACTAATTGTATCAAAGGCTGCAGATAAGTCCAATAAGACCAATAGGACTATTCGTCTATGATCTATTCGTCTATGATCTATTCGTCTATGATCTATTCGTCTATGATCTATTCGTCTATGATCTATTCGTCTATGATCAAAGTCCAATAAGACCAATAGGACTATTCGTCTATGATCAAGTCATTCTGCACCTTAAGTAGAGCCGTCTCAGTACTAAGGAAGATTCTATATGGAGACTGAAAAATATCTTTCAAACCACTATAAGATAAGATAAGATAAGATAAGATAAGATAAGATAAGATAAGATAACTTTATTTTTCATCGATTAGTTAACACAAAAACATTAGCTGAAAGCTCATTATCGATGTCAAATATAGTCAAGATGCAGGACAAATTGATCAGCGACTGCTCTTTCCATCAAATTTGAAATATATTTAAGGATTGATACCAGTTGATAGTTCTTTTTAATTAATTCTAGACCAAGTTTTTTAAGAAGAGAAGGAATAATCGCCAATTTCAAATTATCAGGAAAGCATGACATTAAAATGATTTATTTATGATTTCAGTAATAATTGGTAGAAAAACATCCAGGCATTCATGTAATAGCCAGATACAGATGGGATCTAATTCACATGATATTTTTTGTTGTTTTTTTAATTAGAGACCTGACCTCCATACAATTTATGGTATTAAATTTAATCCATTTTGGAGGGGGGTCTTTATCTAAAAATAAGTCTTCAGAGGTAGAAACATAAATATTTTGATTAGGTTCACAATTCTATAGTCTCGATCTATCCTAATTTTATACAAGATTTTCAATGAAAAAATCATTAAATTCATCAGATAAGGTTTCATAGTTATCAGCATGCTCAAAGGGGGTTTCTTCATTTCTGTGTAATAATTTTTTCATAATTTCTTGGCGTCATTTGAATTTTCACAAATATTTTTTCCATAGAATTTTCCCCTGTTTCTTGTCTATCATATTATTATATTTATTCCTCTGAGTCTCGTAAATTTCAATATCTACTTGTAACTTAGATTTCTTCATCTTATGTTCAAGTTTCCTTTTCAATTTTTTTTCCGTATGTAGATTATCGCCGTACCACGGACATTGATTCCTAATCCTAATATATATCCCTATCTATAGATGGAGCATGAATATCAAGAACTCGATAGTATTATCATAGATATTTATCATTTCAGAAAGACTAAGATCAGAATTGAAATTTTTATTGAAAAATCCTTCTAATAATAATAATAATAATAATAAAAAAATTTGTATAGCGCTGATACCAGACAAGTCTGTTCATAGCGCTGAGCTCAGGACATGCATCCTGAAGAGATGAGTTTTCAGCCTCTTCTTAAACAAGGAGACTGAAGTACTTGTCCTAATATCAGTAGGTAAGGAATTCCATAGTCGTGGACCAACAGATGAGAAGGCCCTGTCACCTACTGTCCTTAGCCTGGTCGTTGGTACTTATAAGTGGGTGCCGTCATTGGATCTTAGACAGCGTTCACCTTCCTTAATCAGGAGTAGATCCCGTAAGTAAGGCGGAGCCTTACCATTTAGGGCTTTCCAGGTTAATAGAAGAATTTTAAAATCAATTCTCGCGTGAACAGGAAGCCAGTGCAATTCCTGCAATTTTCCTGAAATGTGATCGAATTTCCTGATTTTTCCTACTACCCGTGCTGCAGAGTTTTGGAGGTATTGCAGTTTCCTGATGTTGGTTTTAGGAAGACCTGCCAGAAGACCATTACCGTAGTCCAGGGTCGATGTAACAAAGGCATGTGTAAGTGTAACCGCGGTCTTCTCGTATAGACAGTGTCTGATAGCCGCCAGGTTCCTAATGTGATAATAGCCCTTCTGACACATTTTCTTGATCTGGGCCTTCATGTCCATGCTGGAGTCAAATGTGATGCCAAGGTCAACCACTGATTGACTAGGAGCAATATCAGAGCCACCCACTCTTATTGTGGTTGGGGTACTGCCATGGTTGGTAGTATTGTACCTGTCAGTACATATGAGCATCTCAGTTTTTCCATCATTTATCTTCATCTTGTTTGATATGAGGAAGTTTCTGACCTCACAGACACACTCCTCTAGTTTGTGTCTGCTCATATCCATATGTTGGGGGGAGGTGTGATCTACCGGGATGTAGATCTGAGTATCATCTGCATAAATATGATAGCTCAGACCATATTTGGCAAGGATATCAGATAGGGGTGTCATGTAAATGGTGAACAGTATTGGACCCAGGACTGAACCTTGGGGTACCCCATATTTTAGGGACTTGAGACGGGATCTATGGATCCCCACTTTCACACATTGCTTCCTGTTCATTAGGTATGACCGAATCCAGGAAAGTGCCTGACCTTTGACGTTGCATCTTTCCCTCAGTCTATCCAAAAGGATTTGATGGTCAATAGTGTCAAAAGCAGCGGAAAGGTCCAGCAACAGCAAGATAACTGACTTTCTATTGTCCAGAGCACCCAAGATATCATTTTGCACTTTTAACAAAGCAGTTTCAGTGCTGTGATACTCCTTGTAGGCTGATTGAAACTTGTCAGTAAGGCCATTCTTTACAAGATGGGGGACTAGTTGGTCTGCAACGGCCCTCTCAGTTAGTTTAGAGATAAATGTTAGGTTGGAAACAGGCCTATAATTTTTCTCAACCAGTTCTAGACCAAGTTTCTTCAACAGGGGTGTTATGATGGCTATCTTCATATTTTCCGATACTGCTGATTCCATCAATGATTTATTTATGATGGAAGTAATTATTGGTAGGAGGTCATCTAAGAGGTCAAGTAAGAGCCAGGTTGGAATTGGATCCAGCTCACATGATTTCTTTGCAGACCTTTTGACCAATTTTCGTACGTTATCAATGGTCAAGGTTGTGAACCTTTCCAGACGTGTAGTACTATTGTTCGCTGAGTCAGCTGGCGGCGAAGTTTGGGAGGATGGAGCCCTATCAATGTCCAGGCGAATTCTCTCTATTTTTTCAAGAAAGAATGTGTTAAACTTCTCAGCTTGAGTGATTTCACAGTCAGATTGGGGCATAGGTGTGTCCTTTTTCTTGTGCATGACTGTGTCAATGACTCTGAAGAGCTTTTTAGGGTCATGTTTGTTTTCTTCGACCAGTTTGGAAAAATATGTTGATTGAGCAGATTTAAGCATTGAGTTGTATTTGTTCCTCTGAGAGTTATACAGCTCTTTGTCAATATGAGAGCCAGTCTTGCTCATTCTTCTCTCAAGCCTCCTCTTGAGAGATCTTTCCAGCTTTAATTGGTCACTCATCCAGGGAACAGGTTTACGCTGAGTGACTTTGGCAAATTTGGTGGGAGCATGTTTATCCATGAGTGATGTGAGCTCCTTGTCATAGTAATCCACCATCTCGCTCAATGAGGAATGTTCCCAGGTTTCAGTTGCAACTGTTAGGGATTTGATGTCATTCCTCAGGGATTGAAGATCTAGTCCCTTATAGTTCCTATACCTTATCAGTTTTTTGGGGGGTTTGGGTGGTGAAATACCCAGATATAGTTTAATCATCTTGTGATCAGATATATACTCATCCACTAGATGGCTCTTGAGAAACTTGTTCCCTTTGAAAGTGATGATTAGATCAAGGGTATTCCCTAACTTATGGGTCGGTTCCTGTACCCATTGATTCATGTCAAAGGTCGATAGAATGTCATTGAACTTTATGACATCAGGTTTATTTGGTTTATTGACATGAAAGTTGTAGTCACCAAGGAAGATGACTTCATGACTGAATGACCCATAGTGTGCTACGAGTTGAGTGAACTCATCATAGAACTCAGAGTAGGTATACCTATTCTTGTCTGATGGTTCAGGTCTATATATGGTGACAAAGGTGAACTTCTTCCCTTTGATTAGAAGAGATGCTTCTAGGAGCTCCATTGTTGTCACCACTGGTTGGTTAAACCTGTCAGTTTTAAAGGGAAGCTCAGCACGATGAAGTAGACCCAGGCCTCCTCCCGAGCGTCCCTTGCGAGGGAGAGAGTGAAATTTTAGGGAACCATCCTCCAGTTCCATTTTCACTTTTTCATTATTTGAGTCTTGTAGCCATGTTTCAGTTACAAAAAGAGCATCTAGGTTATGTTCTGAGAAGTAATCTTTCACAAGTAGGACCTTGCCGGATATGCTTTGGGCATTGCATGAACCAATCAAGAGTCGGTTTCTAGTTTTGTCATTGGTTTTTTGCATAGTGGCGACCCCAATAGTCGTGTTGTTAGATGGCATGCAGGTTATCAGTGTAGGAGCAGCTCTTCGTCTATTTTCTCCTATATTATAGGAGGCATTTTTTCTATTGGTTGTGGTTAGGTTAGCATGTTCAGTAGTTAATATGGACTCTGGTTTCATGCCAGAGTGGTCAGGGTATTGGTGGGGTGAAGTCTTAATGTATATGTAATGAGCCAGAATGGAAGTTAATCCAAATTGAATGGTCTTAATAGTGCTGTGATCTGATGGCACACCACTGACATCTAGTGGTGATTTCTGCAGGTACTCGCCAGAGCCACCTGTTGGAATTTTATCTGCACAGATGACAGAAATTTTGTTTTTAAGTGGGGTTGTAATATACAATAGAGATAGCATATTATTCATTTCACAGAGATAGACATTCATAGACATATCTTTGGGTGATAATTTTATTAAGTCAGATACTTTAAAGAATGTCAGATCAATATCAGAGAATGTCAGATCAATATCAGAGATTGAGACGTTATTGTTTAATTTTAACGTGTGATTCTCACATAGTAAGAAATGTTTAGTTTCATATTTGGGGTGGGATTGCTTGCAATTGGTCAGAGATTTTATTTGATCATAATCATACATCACATCATTTATACAACAATAATCTCTTACACAAGAACAAATACATATCAAACTGTTCAATCTAGTGTCAACACGAAATCTTTCACTAGGTGGCTCTGGCCAGTCCCATCAATCAAGTCCAAGGCGTTTATTGATTGCAGCCTTTGCACGATCAATGGCATCTTTCGTGCCTCGGATATATGCAAGTTTAGCTGCTTTTCCATCGTTGACGACGTCTTTTAGATTTATTTTGGCGCCGGTGTCCGCCTCCATTTTCTGGAGTAGTCCAAATCAATATTTTTATGTTTTCAAGAATTAATGTTCTTTTTGGCAATAATATTATTCTCAAAATTGAACAAGCACTTGATGACATTATGAACTGATAGAAACTCATCCACATTAAATCCAATTAATTTATTATGTTTTTTAAAATTAATTAATTAAGTCCAAAGTATTTCCAAGAATATGTGTAGGTTCCCTTATTAATTGAACACAAACATAAAGTTCAAGAATATCATACATCTTTTTAACAATAGGTTTAGAATCATCATTCATATGAAAATTAAAGTCACCAATAATATATACCTCATGTTTAAAAAAATTATAAAGCAATAAGAGGTTAGCAAATTCATTAAAAAAGGCTGACATCATATAAGGGTTTTTCTTTGAAGGTCCTGGTGTGTATATATTGATAAAGGTCACTTTATCATAAAGGTCCATTTGCTCCATAGCATATGCATCAAAATGATTATCTTCACTCTGAAAAATAATAGCCAAGCCGTCACCAGATCTATTTTTCTTGACCATTTCAAAATATCATAATTATTTTCTTTGAGTTCCTTATTAATCAAATTATGATCCCTCTTATTGTCAAACCAAGTTTCAGCAGCAAGCATAATATCTATGTAATTTAAAAAAATATAATTCTTGACCAAAAAGATCTTATTCCTTATTGATTGAGTATTAATAAATGCAACATAAAGATTATCATATTTTTCTTTTCTGTACAACGGACATTATTTAAAAGGCCCTTCTTATGATTCGACTTGTTATTTACATAATGCTTTGTAGGCATTTTGTAGGCATTTTGCAATCTAAGTCAACTTCATGTTTGTTATCTGCTATATTTATCTTGTGAAGTGTGCGCTCACCACGTATTGTAATTTTCCGGCTTGACTCCACTGTAGAGAACGTGCATTCGGGTCTCACATGATTGATCGGAATCAGCCGATGCTCCTCCCATAAAACGAACTGTGACTTGCTCAACATTGTAAAGTATCGCAGCTACTAACATCAGAAAGTAGCGGAAGTCTTTGGCCAAGCCCTTCACATCGCTCATTATCATTATTATTTAAAATTCTTGCAAGTAAATTTTCTGCAATTTCAGAGTGATGACTTAAAAAAAAAAAAAATAAAGAATAAATAATTATAATTTTTTATTGTAATTTTGTTATGACGTTGATAAATTGACTTATGAAGTGCAATATTCTTTTTAAATCGAAGAAATTCATCGTCACGAATACACGCATAAGAAACTTGCTGGGGGCCGTCTTTGCTGTCGTAACGAGTTGAACCAAGAAACCTTCTATTTCAGTTCGCAAATATTTTGAGAAAAAATAACTCTTGCAGATATGAGCACATGTTAATTTAATATTCAAAGGCACAAATAGGAAACTTATGTAATATTTATCATATTATTCATAGAAACCCATGATTCCTCAGAGTGGCAATGTTTGTTATTAAAATAAGAAATTTTGGGAATAAGACAATTTTTTAAACTTTTTATACAAAAATCCTTTATTTTATTTTCATTTGATACATATTTTTTTGCCATAGGATAAAGACAAATTAGTCATCTATCATAGTTATCATTAATATTCTTCTTAATTTGTCCATGATCATATTGTCCTTTTAGTATACATTCATGGTTATATTGTCCTTTAAACATACTGAGTTTATTTGTATTTGAGAAATGTTTACCAGGCTGCATATTTGCAGTATTATGAGCATAAGAAGAAAATTTGTGCTGTGTGAATTGTTCATAATGTCCATATTTCCTAGGCTGTGGCCAGGATGCTTAAACCACTGAAGCTTATTAAGCTATAGGCAGGATACATAAACCACTGAAGCTTGTTAAGCCACTGATGCTTAAACCACTGAAGCTTGTTAAGCTATAGCCAGGATGCTTAAACCACTGAAGCTTGTTAAGCTATAGCCAGGATGCTTCAACCACTGTAGCTTATTAAGCTATAGCCAGGATACGTAAACCACTGAAGCTTATTAAGCTATAGCCAGGATACCTAAACCACTGAAGCTTATTAAGCTATAGCCATGATGCTTAAACCACTGAAGCTTATTAAGCTATAGCCATGATGCTTAAACCACTGAAGCTTGTTAAGCTATAGCCAGGATGCTTAAACCACTGAAGCTTATTAAGCTATAGCCAGGATACATAAACCACTGAAGCCTATTAAGCTATAGGCAGGATACATAAACCACTGAAGCTTGTTAAGCCACTGATGCTTAAACCACTGTAGCTTGTTAAGCTATAGCCAGGATGCTTAAACCACTGAAGCTTGTTAAGCTATAGCCAGGATACGTAAACCACTGAAGCTTGTTAAGCTATAGCCAGGATGCTTAAACCACTGAAGCTTATTAAGCTATAGCCAGGATGCTTAAACCACTGAAGCTTATTAAGCTATAGCCAGGATACATAAACCACTGAGGCTTGTTAAGCTATGGCCAGGATACCTAAACCACTGTAGCTTATTAAGCTATAGCCAGGATACGTAAACCACTGAAGCTTGTTAAGCTATAGCCAGGATACGTAAACCACTGAAGCTTGTTAAGCTATGGCCAGGATACGTAAACCACTGAAGCTTGTTAAGCTATGGCCAGGATACGTAAACCACTGAGGCTTGTTAAGCTATAGCCAGGATACGTAAACCACTGAGGCTTGTTAAGCTATAGCCAGGATACCTAAACCACTGTAGCTTATTAAGCTATAGCCAGGATACGTAAACCACTGAAGCTTATTAAGCTATAGCCAGGATGCTTAAACCACTGTAGCTTATTAAGCTATAGCCAGGATACGTAAACCACTGTAGCTTATTAAGCTATAGCCAGGATACGTAAACCACTGAGGCTTGTTAAGCTATAGCCAGGATGCTTAAACCACTGTAGCTTATTAAGCTATAGCCAGGATACGTAAACCACTGAAGCTTGTTAAGCTATGGCCAGGATACCTAGACCAATGAAGCTTATTAAGCTATTGCCAGGATGCTTAAACCACTGAAGCTTGTTAAGCTATAGCCAGGATACGTAAACCACTGAAGCTTGTTAAGCTATGGCCAGGATACGTAAACCACTGAGGCTTGTTAAGCTATAGCCAGGATACGTAAACCACTGAAGCTTATTAAGCTATAGCCAGGATGCTTAAACCACTGAAGCTTGTTAAGCTATAGCCAGGATACGTAAACCACTGAAGCTTATTAAGCTATAGCCAGGATGCTTAAACCACTGAGGCTTGTTAAGCTATGGCCAGGATACGTAAACCACTGAAGCTTATTAAGCTATAGCCAGGATGCTTAAACCACTGTAGCTTGTTAAGCTATAGCCAGAATGCTTAAACCACTGAAGCGTATTAAGCTATAGCCAGGATACCTAGACCAATGAAGCTTATTAAGCTATGGCCAGGATACCTAGACCAATGAAGCTTATTAAGCTATTGCCAGGATGCTTAAACCACTGAAGCTTATTAAGCTATAGCCAGGATGCTTAAACCACTGAAGCTTGTTAAGCTTGTAAAGCTATAGCCAGGATACTTAAACCACTGAAGCTTGTAAAGCTATAGCCAGAATGCTTAAACCACTGAAGCGTAATAAGCTATAGCCAGGATACCTAGACCAATGAAGCTTATTAAGCTATTGCCAGGATGCTTAAACCACTGAAGCTTATTAAGCTATAGCCATGATACTTAAACCACTGAAGCTTGTTAAGCTATAGCCAGGATACTTAAACCACTGAAGCTTGTTAAGCTATAGCCAGGATACTTAAACCACTGAAGCTTATTAAGCTATAGCCAGGATACTTAAACCACTGAAGCTTATTAAGCTATAGCCAGGATGCCTAAACCACTGATGCTTGTTAAGCTATAGCCAGGATGCTTAAACCACTGAAGCTTATTAAGTTATAGCCAGGATGCTTAAACCACTGAAGCTTATTAAGCTATAGCCAGGATGCTTAAACCACTGTAGCTTATTAAGCTATAGCCAGGAAACTTAAACCACTGAAGCTTATTAAGCTATAGCCAGGATGCTTAAACCACTGAAGCTTATTAAGCTATGGCCAGGATACCTAAACCACTGAAGCTTATTAAGCTATAGCCAGGATACCTAAACCACTGAAGCTTATTAAGCTATAGCCAGGATACTTAAACCACTGAAGCGTATTAAGCTATAGCCAGGATACTTAAACCACTGAAGCTTATTAAGCTATAGCCAGGATACTTAAACCACTGAAGCGTATTAAGCTATAGCCAGGATACCTAGACCAATGAAGCTTATTAAGCTATTGCCAGGATGCTTAAACCACTGAAGCTTATTAAGCTATAGCCATGATACTTAAACCACTGAAGCTTGTTAAGCCACTGATGCTTTAAACACTGTAGCTTATTAAGCTATAGCCAGGATGCTTAAACCACTGAGGCTTGTTAAGCTATAGCCAGGATACCTAAACCACTGAAGCTTGTTAAGCCACTGATGCTTTAAACACTGAAGCTTATTAAGCCACTAATGCTTAAACCACTGAAGCTTATTAAGCTATAGCCAGGATGCTTAAACCACTGTAGCTTATTAAGCTATAGCCATGATACTTAAACCACTGAAGCTTGTTAAGCTATAGCCAGGATACATAAACCACTGAAGCTTGTTAAGCTTGTTAAGCTATAGCCAGGATACTTAAACCACTGAAGCTTGTAAAGCTATAGCCAGAATGCTTAAACCACTGAAGCGTAATAAGCTATAGCCAGGATACCTAGACCAATGAAGCTTATTAAGCTATTGCCAGGATGCTTAAACCACTGAAGCTTATTAAGCTATAGCCATGATACTTAAACCACTGAAGCTTGTTAAGCCACTGATGCTTAAACCACTGAAGCTTATTAAGCTATAGCCAGGATGCTTAAACCACTGAAGCTTATTAAGCTATAGCCATGATGCTTAAACCACTGAAGCTTGTTAAGCTATAGCCAGGATACCTAAACCACTGAAGCTTATTAAGCTATAGCCAGGATACCTAGACCAATGAAGCTTGTTAAGCTATAGCCAGGATGCTTAAACCACTGTAGCTTATTAAGCTATAGCCAGGATACTTAAACCACTGAAGCTTGTTAAGCTATAGCCAGGATACCTAGACCAATGAAGCTTGTTAAGCTATAGCCAGGATGCTTAAACCACTGTAGCTTATTAAGCTATAGCCAGGATACTTAAACCACTGAAGCTTGTTAAGCTATAGCCAGGATACTTAAACCACTGAAGCTTATTAAGCTATAGCCAGGATACCTAGACCACTGAAGCTTGTTAAGCTATAGCCAGGATACTTAAACCACTGAAGCTTATTAAGCTATAGCCAGGATACTTAAACCACTGAAGCTTGTTAAGCTATAGCCAGGATGCTTAAACCACTGAAGCTTATTAAGCTATAGCCAGAATACTTAAACCACTGAAGCTTATTAAGCTATAGCCAGGATACTTAAACCACTGAAGCTTATTAAGCTATAGCCAGGATACTTAAACCACTGAAGCTTGTTAAGCTATAGCCAGGATGCTTAAACCACTGAAGCTTATTAAGCTATAGCCAGGATACTTAAACCACTGAAGCTTATTAAGCTATATCCAGGATACTTAAACCACTGAACCTTATTAAGCTATAGCCAGGATACTTAAACCACTGAAGCTTATTAAGCTATAGCCAGGATACTTAAAATACTGAAGCGTATTAAGCTATAGCCAGGATACCTAGACCAATGAAGCTTGTTAAGCTTGTTAAGCTATAGCCAGGATACTTAAACCACTGAAGCTTGTAAAGCTATAGCCAGAATGCTTAAAATACTGAAGCGTATTAAGCTAAAGCCAGGATACCTAGACCAATGAAGCTTATTAAGCTATTGCCAGGATGCTTAAACCACTGTAGCTTATTAAGCTATAGCCAGGACACTTAAACCACTGAAGCTTATTAAGCTATAGCCAGGATACCTAAACCACTGAAGCTTGTTAAGCTATAGCCAGGATGCTTAAACCACTGTAGCTTGTTAAGCTATGGCCAGGATACTTAAACCACTGAAGCTTATTAAGCTATAGCCAGGATACTTAAACCACTGAAGCTTGTTAAGCTATAGCCAGGATACTTAAACCACTGAAGCTTGTTAAGCTATAGCCAGGATACCTAAACCACTGAAGCTTGTTAAGCCACTGATGCCTAAACCACTGAAGCTTATTAAGCCACTGATGCTTAAACCACTGAAGCTTATTAAGCTATAGCCATGATACTTAAACCACTGAAGCTTGTTAAGCCACTGATACTTAAACCACTGAAGCTTGTTAAGCTATAGCCAGGATACCTAAACCACTGAAGCTTATTAAGCTATAGCCAGGATGCTTCAACCACTGTAGCTTATTAAGCTATAGCCAGGATACGTAAACCACTGAAGCTTATTAAGCTATAGCCAGGATACCTAAACCACTGAAGCTTATTAAGCTATAGCCATGATGCTTAAACCACTGAAGCTTATTAAGCTATAGCCATGATACTTAAACCACTGAAGCTTATTAAGCTATAGCCATGATACTTAAACCACTGAAGCTTATTAAGCTATAGCCAGGATGCTTAAACCACTGAAGCTTATTAAGCATCAATGCAATAGGAGTGTTCATCGTTGCTGATGGTTCAGGTGATCAATATCATTGTCACTCTCACCCCATACCTAAGAATTCTGGTGACATCCGCCTAGATGGCAATAGCAGTGTCCAGGCCCTTTTTGCCATTTTTCAACTCAAGAAGCCCAGGAATTACAACTGCTGTATTTGAATTTCTTGATATCAAAACAATGTATTGAAATTAAGGTAATCATTGTAAATATTTTTGTCTCATATACCACAAAATAATAGTCATTTTGCGGGAGCAACTTAAAAACATGACCAGTCCAAGTCCACTTTAAAAGTGATGGTTGACTTTTTGAATTTGTTTAAAATTCATTGTGGTTTTGCAATCAATTACAAAACATTATTTTGACCAATACAATTCTTCATAAGAAGCCGATGTAAAGTCATGATGTGTCACTATAACGAATATTCAGTGTCCTACCAAAAGTCCAGAAAACGTAAATACGTATTATAGTATGACTGGTTTTTAACTACCATGATTTGTGTCACCATGTCTGTGTGATAATGCAAAAGAAAGTTCCATACTCCATTTAAAAAGTGTAGGACAGTGGGTCCCAATGACAGGCTTCTATTTGACCTAATATAGCCAAACATTAGTATCAGCATGGATTATAATTCCAATGTTCAGAACTGAAAGGGCGTTTCAACAGAAAACAATTTATAAAAAGTACCACAATGGTATCACGCAATTTCATGCAAAATCTCCAATTCTAGTAGTGACCAGAGACATGGGTAACAGCGTACATATCAAGGAAATGTTCTTGCATGATGTAAACGTGGAAAGATAGTTAGTCCGAAAAAAAAAACAGTTTGGTATATTGCAAGTTCAATACCTGATAATGGAAGATACACATAGAAGAGACAATGTGTAAACTATGTACATCTTGATTTTAGAACTATCATATATTCAGATGTAACTGGAAGCGATAAAAAAATCTCATATTTTAATACAGAAGAAAAGTTTTATCCTCAAATGACTTAAGACTCCAAATCATTTATTGTAACCGTAATTCTATTTGCCTAATGCATGATTGCCAAAATCTAAAGTGACAAATATATCCTTCAGAGCTATGTACAATACACGTATTAATAATCACTATTTGTTACCACTTTATTTGCATAGATTGTTGAGTTAAGATTATAAAGACAATTTTTATTGTTGCTTATAATCTCAAATTGTAAAATGGTATAGTTAAAGCATTCATGAAACCTGGAAGATTCCAGATGATTTTACAGTGGTTTAAGGTATCTGAAAAAAATATATGATCTTAAAATTGACATACATATAGGCTATCTGTCTTAAATCCACAAAAGAACATCTGCCCTGAAAATTTTGATTTTTTGTGATCACCAATTACTGCCAGTACTGGACAGGAAGTATGCTGTGTGACCTTGACCTTTGAACTGTCAGGGGGTTCTGTAAGTCACAGGAGGTGTTTTTTACCAATTGTCAAAATTGGGAACAACACATTTTTGGCCATTTTTTTCACTATTTAGAGAATGAATTGGAAGATAACACTTATCATGATGATAATGCCTTTTCTTGGCTTTCTTTTGGTGGTCAAATTATTACAAATTAGTACAAATGTCCAAGAAGATTTTGCAGAAATTAATAATTCAGTTTTATAAGTTCTGATGTGTATATCCCTTAAATAGAACCCCAATATGAAGATTTCATCTTTGTCTTCTATATAAAGTCATTATTCTTAATATTTTCTACATTTGCAAAAAATAGTTCAATTCTATATGTTCTGATGTGTATTTCTATCAAATAGAACCCCATTATGAAGATTTCATCTTTGTTTTCTATACAAAATCATTATTTTTATATATATGTTTGCAAAAAAAAAAATCAATTCTATACAGCCCAGCCTTTATGGGGAAATCCATGCAGCCTTTGATGTCTTCCCATTCAGTGGTGTGAAAAACCCCAAATTTCATCATGAATTTATTTCACTGATACCAATTATCAGCATTAACAGTTTTGCCATTCAAAGTCCTTGTGATTTAAGGCCAAACCAGTGATCAAAGGGTTTTATGTCACTTCTTCCATATTCAGGGCAAGCCTAAGTGGTCATTTCGTTAGCACTGGTAGGGTCCAACTGTAGTTGCAGTGGGTAAAATTATAAATATTTCTGATATTAATCAAATATTAGTTATAAAATCCTGTCTTATTTGTAAATAAGAATTGTTTTTTATGTGTAGTTTGATTCACATTATTATTACAGTCTACTATCCAAGTTTAATAAAGTATAATACTTTATGGGTACAAAGAGGCTATCGGTGTGGGGTTTAGCCTCTAAAAATGTAAAAAATCTCAGAAATAGCTATATATTGTATTAGAATATGCTTAAATTTCAAATATATGCATAAGGTCTGGTTTATCTCTCTTTGTACACATATTTTGCTAAAAAATAAAGTCTTTTCCATAAGTCTGTGATGAAAAACTTTTTTGCCCAGAAGATTTTTCATAGAATTACCATTTTTTTCAATGCCCAATATAATCCAATGCGCAGAATTTCTCATTGATCCCTGTGAAAAAAAAACCCCGGGCAAAAATTTGTTCATTGATATTACTGTATTTGATATTTGAAATCTACAGGAGAAGGGTGTACATCAATAAACAAACCAGACCTAATTGATAGTTAAAGTTCATTGCCAGTTATACTGACTTGTATGAGTTGGAATATTTTTTCCCATAGACTTTACATTATAACGGCTGTAACCTTGAGGTCACAATCTTTAAATGCTTATAAAATCACTAGTATTTAATATTTCTTCATGCAGTGTGCATTGCTGAATTCATATTCACTCACAGATTCAAACAATATTGATTAAAGCTGAAGAACTGTTGATTTTCTCAATTTTCTTTGTTCAAGGTCATATCAAGATCATTTCAAAGTCAAATATTATTTTCAAAATATTTTGTATTTTAGGCATATATGAGGGTGCTGACATTTCTTTTAGCCTATCCCATGTATTTTTAGAGCTATATGACATGTCCATTAAAGCTCAGGATGCTTGACCTTTAAGTTAAGGGGGATTCCATGCAGCCTTTGAGTCATGTCTTCCCTTTTTGACAGAAATGTTTTCACATGCATATAATATTTTTCAAATAAATAGTATACTTTCCCATAAATGATATATCTTTCACAAACATAAGATATTTGTCACAACCATAAAATAGTTATATCATTGAATCAAATGATATTAAAATAATCTTGTGTTATTTGGGAAATTTGATTCACAATCCAAAAGTATTTTTGTTAGTTATTAAGCCAATAAGAGTTATAATTGTGTCTATAGGTATGAGTTGATGCAATCTACTCTGCTGTCAAAACAGTTTAAACATTTTGCATTTTGAGTCAAATATTTTGAATTTTGAGTAATACATATTGAAAGAGTCTTTTTCATATTTCATATTTGTAAAAAAAATGATTTTTAAATAGGACTGTCATAGGTAAATACCTTAAAGAAAACATGCATAGTTGTTGTAGAGGTTTTTGGAACCTAATTATTTTTATTTTCATACTTTTTCATAATATATTGTTTAATTATTTTTGCAGCCCAAACATTTACAACTACAAAGAATGATATTAATACACTTGAGGACTATGGCGCCCCTGGTATAGATATCACTGGGCACCAGTACTACCTGTTTGAAGTGAAATCCTCTGACCAAGTAATGGTGACATTCCTGGAGATCAGAAATGCACAAGTGAACCATTATGCTGGACGTTTTGAGGACGGCTTCATTCAGATCTCAGCCTTTGGATCTTCATCCAAATACGTGGATGGGATAACTGTAATGAGACCTTCCAGTCAATTCACACCATTCTGGTTGACATGGGAGAATGGAAAGTTGGACTGTGGATGGGGAACCGATTTTAGGAGACATTCTCCACTGTTGTCTCTGTCTTTAAATATTCAACACCAAATCAAGTTTGTCATGTTTTCTGCAAAAGCTGAGGCAATCTTCAATATACCAATAGGTACAATATAACCATAATTATGACATTACATTTTGTTGAAAAAATGATGCCTAAATGAATAAAAGAATACATCTCTGTCACAGAACATGAAAACATGAGATACATCTCAGAGAGATTGAAGTTTACACTAATTTTACATAAAGATATTGGAACTTCATCATGTTATTCAGACTCAATATCAAAACTGTATTGTCAAATAAAAAGTTATGATACCTTCTGACTTAAAAAGATATTGCTTAAAATATTTCACGAAAGCTGAAGCAGGATATTTCATTGTAGAAAAACCAGTGGTGAATAAGCAACTGAACGAATTATGTTATGGCAGCCCAATAGTCTGTGCTCTGAAATCTGAATGTGTGGAGGACAAAGAAGGGATCAAGAGATGTCTCTGTAAAAGTGGCAATATTGAGCTTCCAGAGGAAAACAAGTGTCGTGAGTACAATCTTACAGCCACCGACTGTGGCACTGTTGGGTAGAGCGCCAGTTTATTAGCACCAGTTCAGAAAAAAATGTCATGAATATTTAATACAGTACTGTGCAATGTGGGCATTTCACACAATACTGTGCTTCTTTGTTGACATGAAGTCAACAATGCTATTCAATAAACAAACCATTTTGAAATGTAATCCACTGAAATCAAAGGGTATGATCCCCTGATAGTAAGTATCAGAATCCCTTCAATGCAAATAAAAGTAAATCCATGAAGTTAAGTAGTATATTCACCTAACAGAAACAATACAATGACATCTTGTGTACAGCATTGTACTTTGAAGTATCAATATTGGCAGGACAATTTGATTTACTCATTTGTTATTTTAAATCATGTATGTGACATAAATATTTTTTCAATAAAAATAATAATTTTTAATTTTGTTTTATATAAGATAAAAGAATGGAGCAAGATATGAATGTATAATGCTGATTATCTTCTCATAAGGTCAATGTAATATTTGCAGACACAGTGTTAACAGTATCAGATGACCCAAACTGTGCAGGATGTAGGCATGACAGCATATGCTATGATGTAGATGATGACAATACCATGGATGGATGCATTTGTTCCTTCGGTTTCCATGGTGACAGATGCGAAATAACTGAACGTATGTTATTTAGCTACAGGCTTGTTTCTTAACGATAGATCATTTGTTTCATTTTTTTGTTCTTTCTTTTAGAAAAAATCATCATTTTTTTATATTTTCAGTTCATATCAACAGACTATGTGATGATCAACCAGATTCTACAAAGTGTGCTGATTTCAATGCAGAGTGTAGACCTGAAATAGGTTTTCCTTCAGTGAAACGATGTGTCTGCAAAGCGGGATTTGTTGCTGTTCAGGAAAAATACTTTCAAAGATGTTGTAAATATCAAAAACCCAAATGCTGCAATGTTGTTACAGTTTTACTATCCTTGATTGTTTGTTTTTTTGTTTGGGGTTTTACATCACTTTCAACATTATTTCAGTCATTTCATGATGAGACCTACTTGTAGCAGTTATAGTGCTGCTTCACTGAATTGTCATGTCACAGGTCACAGATTTACAAGGACAATAGGTTAATCCTTTTGGCACGGGCCTCAGCTCATGGGCGAAATTGTATCATGAGCTCAATCTCGGCACGGCTGGGGTTCCTTAGCAGATCCAGGGTCAATACCAGGCTCTGCCCAGGAGGCCATGCCCAGTTCAAGCTTTTTTTAGCAGCCAATAAACACAGAGTTAGGTATTTTGCCCATGTTGTTACATGGCCAATTAGTGTAGTTGTTATAACTGGGAAGTGAGCACATATACCAAAATAGTCAGGAGAGCCACGGGACTTGGCGCAGTTGGTTAGAGTGCCAGCTTACTAGCACTAGTTCCTCTGAGGTGATCCAAAGGATGTGGGTTCGATCCCTGGCTATGCCGAGATTGAACTCATGACACACTTTCCCATATGAGCTGAGGCCCGCCATTGTAAATCTGTGACCGGGTGGGTTGTCATGTTAAGAACCTGCGACATGACGATTCATTGAGGCAGCACTATATCTGCTACAAGTAGATCTCACCACAACATGACTGGAATAATGAATAATGACAATTCAGTGAGGCAGCACTATATCTGCTACAAGTAGGTCTCATCACGAACTGACTGAAATAATATCGAAAGTGATGTAAAACCCCAAACAAAATCAAAAATCAAATCTCACATCACAAAGGAACGAATGTGACTCAGAGGGTTAAACACCTGTCTCTTTTTTTGGAGTCCCAGATTCCCAGAATTTTTTTTTTATTGAATTCTGCTCCATGGGTGTTTCCATCTGAGTGGTTATCTGAGGTCATGGTTTGTATCATCATGGCTTTATGATAATGCAAAAGAAAACATCCAAGTGACCCAAATAAGAAGGGCATTGGATCCCAACAACAGGCCTATATTTGAACCGAAGTAGCTAGAATGTACTAGTGATGCATTATCTCTCTTATCAAATGTTATATGGATTGAATTTATAATATAAAATGATGTTAAGAACGTTATATTTTAATGAATACATCTGAATACATCTGAATACATATGATACACATCAATTATGTAAGATTGTCTGTGTACCTTGTACAATAACATTGACTTGAATTGTAATTGTAGATTCACAGTTGAACACAAAAATTGACTCTGACTGTGAGTCATGTACATCAAATAATGGAATATGCTATGACTCAAACACTGATAGCAAAAGAGATGGGTGCAAGTGTCCTTACTTCCAAACAGGAGATGACTGTGAGGTGTACCACTGTAAGCCTTCTCTTTACAATTAAGAATATAAAGATATATTATACACCATTTCACCATTTCACATTTTACAATAAAAGATGTCGTTTGCAATGGCAATGGTGAACCTATATTGGTTACATATGATTTGATATATGTCATGTATGTGAGAATTTTGTAGACTTGCAAACCTAGCTGATTAACAGTTTACCCCACTCATGAGTGTCCAATTACTTTCAAGATTCCAAACCTGATTGATAATTTTTCTGCACATGCATTTGATGCCAAACTTAAATTACATTTATTCCCTCCACAGCAAACAGAATGGTAGTCATCAAATGCGTTATGTCCACAAACCTTCCCAGCATGCATTGCATGTGACACAAGAGAATCCATGTGTGGATCATAAATGTTTCAACTCAAGTATTAAGAACATTATCATCGATATTCTTTCTTTTTCACACAGGCAGCAATATCTCTGCACAAATCTATTCTGCATGGTGCAGTTGGTGGGAGCACTCACATATTCAGGGATCCAAAGGTTCTGAGATCGATCCCTCACCATGCCGAGATTGAATTCATGATACAATTTCTCATATAACCTGAAGCCCTTGCTTCAAGGGTTAACTTGTTGTCCTTGTAAATCTGTGACTGGATGAATTGTCATGTCAAGGACCTGCGACATGACAATTCAGTGAGACAGTACTATATCTGCTACAAATAAGTCTCATCATGAAATCACTGAAATAATGTTAAACGGGTTGCAGAGGTCCAAGGATATATTTATTGACTTTAATAAAATCTTTTAGTTAAATATATAAATGTTGACAGTTGACCTATTCATCAGTTGATCTTGCAACTTTCTATTATTCATTGGAACATTTTAAATAATGTATTTATGTTTTCATAAGGAAGGTCCTCCAGTCATTTGTAAACGACAGGGTATTGATTCAGCTTAACTCTGCAATAATATTACTGTAACAAACAATCTGTTCATAAAGAATGAAGAAACACAGATTTATCGATACAGATGCAATATTCTACCAACATTTTCACAATATTCTCATGGCATGACTACCCCTATCACAAATTATTTTGCAAGTAAAATAAAACATGTGAATGCTTTTCGGAAGGTACCTCAATCAACTTTTTAAACTTCCATGCTGGTTTGATACTAAGGACTATCATACATATATAAAAGATTTCAATAGGGGACTTACACAACAGGAATTTGGAGAACCAAGAAGATTATACTTTTATTTCAAACATATTTATTCAGGCTAATTGGGTTGTTTACTATGTTACAGTAAATATGCAAATTGGAGGTGTCCTATTGACTACTGCCACCTGGTGGTTTAGAAATCCATCCATGGCCAAAGGCCCAAGCAATTCACCATCAATCCCATCTTTCCAACAATATGTATATCTATCCCATCAATTGAATGTGGATTGACTTACATTCTGCAGAACACATGTGGCTAAATGGGGCAATAAAGTCATCAGGGTTCATCACCCAGAATTAGATATCAAGCACACCAGCTTGTCAAACGTTGTGATTACACATTCAGAAAAGACCCTATATAATTGATAAAGGCTCTTTGCAAGTTGTGAGGTGTGACAGATGCTCCACCACCATGGACACTACACTGATGCCACATGATATCAGATTGCTTTGTCACTTGGTGATATTTTGTACACATTTTGATCTTAGAATGTTACTGTTATACATCATCTCATCAAGATGATTTTTACTTTATTTCTTTGACATAATATTTTGCAATATACAAATCTTTGCTGGAAAACTACCCCTAGAAATAATTATTAGCATATCTATTAATAAATCTTAAAGTTTCTTTCTTTTGAAAATGGTAAATCCATGAAAAAAGTTGAATAATGATAATGATATTTCATGCTTTCATCAAAATTCTAATTGTCACAAAATTATACTGGGATGTTGGCAGAAAAGATGGTCAGAGTTGAGAGTAATATATATCTGGAGGTGGCAAATTGTGGACGTGGGTTAACATGATATCAATACCTCATGAGGTGTTAATAATCTCGGACAAGGGGCTGATTGTCATCTCTGCTGGCACAGGGGCATGAAACCACCCTGCTGTGAGGGCAATCAAAACACATCTAACTTTTAATAAATCCACCTACAAGCTTTTGTCTAAATTTCCCATGCAAGATAATCATGTGGGTAACTACTTCTTGTAGTCAATGTAATACTGTTACCCACTAATGGAGAGTATCCGTCGTTGGGGGACGTGGACGGGGGATCAATACTCTACCAATTAGATAGATACTCTTATCTGTCTTACTCTATCGTACTGTACTGTACTTGTTAACCATAGCTCGCTTACTCGCTGGCTGTGAGTTTGGGCACGGATCCTAGCTATAGTGTCAAACCCTCATATAAATGACGGGAAGTAAGGACTGCAGACACAGGATATACACAGTGTAATAGTTACCTTTATTCAGTGCTGTGATCCCTGCTTGTCTGGCTAGGCCGGCATGGCAATGAGCGAGGCATATGAATTACCAATTTTGCATGATACTTATGAAACCCTGACTATATGCTAAACACCCGAGTCTATGTGGTCATGATACTGAGAGTCATGGATCTTCCGTGGCAAGTGGTCGTTGATCTCCTTCTTGGCTCCTAGACTGGGGTCTGTCCTGAGAGAGCTTCTAGGAACTAAGAACCCGGATCCACGGTTGCGCGTCTCTTTTTAAGGGGCCACTCCGCGTCATCTGTGGGGCTTGCCTACGTGGCTTCCTCACGCGTCATCAGATGGACTCGTCCTGCCTGCGTATCTAACTTCGGCTCGTCCGTCTTACACGTGACTTTCACGGAGTGGTGGTTATGGTGACTCATCAACCATCAGTATCGCGCATTATTGTCTATGAATGTTTATGTATTTCTGAGAGTCTCTGGGTGTGTATTCTATATCCTACAATACTAAAATGCATCCCACAAAGAGAGCCTCATACAGGGCCACACAATTGACCTGCTGATGACAGACTCTAAATCTGCTCTGCACATCTGACATATTACCAGGATCATTAGTTTATGTCTTGACAACATCCAGTAAAGCTAGTCAGTCATGATCAATTTGAACAAAAACCGAAGAGGTACAACTCTGCAGACATCAATTTAAGTGCTGTAGGGATGTGCAGATTTCTAGCTAACATGACGGGATTATATCTGTGCCATCATAGTCAGAGGAACACCCTGTCCTGTGTTTACTATTACATAATGTTTACACTGTTAGGCTTTGAAGTCCTCAAAGTGCTCTGACAGACCATTGACCAATACAATACAATACAAAATATTTATTCTCAGAGAGACCTCTAGTGAGGTATGGGAGAAAGGCCTGGTGGCAATAGGATAGTTATACTCTATCCACCAGATAATCATACAATGAATTATGAAAAGTCTAACAATGTAACTAACAATGCAAACACATTATAACAGGTTGATTCAGACTGCGATTTGCACAAGTTGGGTGATGTATGTAAGAGCAGAGGGAAGGACAGAGGGTAGATGTGGGTACCCTGGGTGGCATGACATAATACCAATTAACACATACAGAAGACAGGACTATCATTCCACAAATGCATTCTTGATCTTTTGAGCAACATGAGTTGGTCAACTTAGATATTGGATAAAATATGATTCACATCACATGACTTAACATCATTGGTAACCATTTATGAAAATAAATTTATAGAAAATATGCTTAGAGTGTATTGTCCAGACATATCCCATTTTTTTTATAGGGAAACATGCAGACATGAAGGAATCCATTAAGTCGTTCATGCTTTTCTGATAAATGTATGGAGTAGATTTGACTGAGCTTCATCCCCCTTCCTGATAGACCCCCACAGCATAAAAAGGTTCATGAAGGATGGTAACAGTCAAGGGGTACATTACAAATAGACATATATGCATTAATTCTGATTTATCTGATTCTGATTATAACAAGTACAAGGGGACTGATTGAAATGGTTGAGAGAAACAATAAAGTCATTAATTACACAACTCACCATAGGTGGGCCTCATCACCACCATCAATAGATTAGCGGGTTGTTTAATATATGTAAGGAAAGTTCAAATAGATGGGTTTCTTCTAGTTTATCAATACAGAAGGACAGGACATGCTATAGATGGGATTGATAGAATTGTTGGAATTTATAGGAAGTAGCCAAAGATAGAATTGTTCAGATACATCCGATTCTTCTCATTTCTAGAAATATGGGGTTGACCAGATAGCTGTAGTAAAATGTACAGAGCTTATGAACTGTGCAGGTCTGTACATAGAATACTTACTGAAGTTATGATCAATATTGAATTATTTTGGTTCATGGGATAGATGGAATTGTTGGAATTGATGGAGACACACAGATAGTTTGTTCGAATTGATAAAATTCGTCTCCTTTATAGAATACAACCATATTTCTTGATAAATATAACATATAAGATAGATCTGATTTATCAAATTTCTTCAGTACACTTCAATCAATTGTTGGAATTGATATATGTGTTGTTGGAATTGATGGGGTTGTTGGAAAATAGAGGGGGGCATTGGCCATGCCTCTAGAAATCTGAATAATTATCGCTGGAAAATCCAGAAGCAAAATACCTTTATATGAGACATAGCTATTCATGCTTATTGTGTTGTTTGCTCTTTTGCAGTACACATGCAGTGTTTGAGCTCTCCACAGTTGATGAAGGTGTGTTATACACCGCATCCACAGGTGATCTTTGATGATGGCTGGATAATGTATGTTGAGGATCACCTTAACCAGGGTGAGTGCAGAGCCACCATTGTTGATTCTGAAGATGACCCAGATGGCTGCAAACTGGGAGATGCCAAGTTCAAACTGCCTATATCATCATCCACATGTGGTATAAAGACAATGCAATTGGTAAGTCTGGCAAAGTGAAACAGAAATTAATTAAAATCAAAAGAAAATGACATTTTGTGGCAAAGAGATGTTTATAATTGTTTTGTTTTCAAACGTTTAGCAAAAACTCAAAGATATAACTATGATATTTCCTTTTCTTGGAGATAATGATACAAATCTATTTATCATTGCATATGTCCTTAAGATATTGTGAATTAGAGGTCATGACGTGTATTCCCTAGTACATTTCAATTATTATTCGGCCATGTTGATTTTTGTTATGAGTGAACTCATTGTGTACATATCAACATGTTACCTCCCTATGAAACTAACATCCTACCGGACTACTTTCCATTTGACTTCTCCAGAAAAATACACAACACTCCAATCAATGACTTGCTTGTGTTTTAGATTTGAATGAGACATGAGTTTCAGATTCTTTTGATATATTTGCATTTGATATATTTGCATTAACTTTGATATCATCAAACACATTTTGAAAGATTTTGGTCTTTAAATCTAACTGCATGTGTGAAATTACTGAATATCTTCCTTCATAAAATAATTGATATAGTGATGAAGATCTTGACTATTTGTGTGATTTACCAGTGAGAAGTTCAAATCATGATTTTCAATATTGCTCACTGGTTAAGACATCTGTTCTCTCATGCTTAAGGTCTGGGATTCAATTCCCAGTTATTTTATCATGCTGAAGCTGAAATCGTCATTTGCAATATCAATATGCAATATCTTTAAAATGTGGAGTTGTCAATTAATATATGATCATAAGAAAGTTGATCACAAATTATTACTTTTTAATCCTTACAGGAATATTCTTTAATAGGAAAAACATATCATTAATTAAAACAAATTTGTTCTTTAGTTTACAGGTGTTTTAATAATTGCCTTCCTTTGCTCAAAGTTTTATTTTCAATCTTCTAATGGGAAGACAGACAGCCATAATTCATACCTCCATTACATGTATTGATCAGTATGATGAGGGGTAAAAGATAAAATATACTCTACATGATGTACTAGATTATAAAGTCTAGGACTTTAGTGCTAATCATTTTATGAATTATAACAAATATCTTTGATGATTATATTTTGTTCATCTCTGATTATTTTACTATGAGAAATGGTTTTGTTATTTTCTTCTTAGCACATATGGTATTTGGCATGGAATGTGAAAATCCATTATAAAGGTGTAGCATGTGGAATTGTTTTGACGTGCCACTAAACATGTCACGTGAATGTCAGGGACTACACTGGGGTGTTATATAGTGTAACTGGAGTGATTAAGTAGATTTGTACTGGGTTTGGTATCTCTCTTAAGATAAAAACACTGACCTTCAGGACACAAAGGTCAGCGCACCCAGACAACTAATGATAGACCCATGCAGGAACAGAGTGTTGCTTGATTAATGGGGCTGAAAGGTGAGAGTTTGGGAAAGTGCCACACCTGCACATGTGGAGTGAATTACTTTATTTAGTGTTTATATACTGCTATATTTACCAATAAAGTCAGTTCCTGAATGGTTTCCAGTCAACCAACATCTTTGTGTTTTAACTTTGGGTTTTAACTGTGAGCAAAAATCACCTAGGGTGGGAATTTTAAAACATGACACATGGAAATACAATGTATAGAAATACAGTCTTTGTGCCAATATGAGGAAAAATCATACAAATCACAAACTCAGTGAATGATGATATAAACTTCAATTCTTCAGTTTACAAATGATTTTTCAATTGTTTGCCTTTGCTAAGAATTATCTGCATTGGTCAATATGATTTGGGGTAAAAATAAAGTATCCTCTCCATGATGCACTGGATGACACAAGGAAATATGCTGATTGAACAGTAGCATTGTTCGTCTTTTCACACAATTCAAGAATAATGAGACCGACCCCACTAGCACAGTTGATAGAGTGTAGGATCTGTGCATTTAATGGTGGTATCAGTGGAGGAAGGGAGGTGGTGGGTTCGACTCCCACTGACGGCAGTGTTACTTTCACACTGGTTAAAAGGCTCGAAAGTCGACCTGATATGGCCATAGTTGCTGAAAGGGTCGTAAAAACACCATTTCGCAATTTTTTCAATGAAGTGCTGGGGTCAAAAGTTCATATTTTTAAGAATAATGAAATAAGCTTTTTTTATTCCAGTATCCAATACTCAAATACTACTATACCTTCAAAGTGGAAAATGCCATTGTTACCGATTCCTCTCTCAGGATGGATTTGTATTGTGAATATATTCTTGGTGTTGACGTACGCACAGACATTGGTCTCTCTGGGTGAGTCAATCATTAACCATTAAATGACAACACTTGATAAATGAGATGATTATCAAGACCCATCTACTTTACATTTCTTGAGTAGTATTGTTACGTATGAATTGTGCCTACAGGGACATATGCAGGGATATATGAATCTACTCGCTGGCTAAGTGAGCTGGGGCCTTGCCTAGCTACCTAACTATACCTATCTGCTGGGGAGGTAAGAAGGTCTGCAGACTCAGCGTATACTGTGCACAATAGTCGTCTTTATTCGGTGCTTGTATACACTACAGTCTGGCTAGGGAAGGCATGGGAAGAGCGTGATATATGAAATATCCAAATGCTGATAACTGTCCAGAGCCCTCGGGCTTGATAATGCACTCAAAGTCTATACAAGTGGCAGTCACGAGACAGAGTGTCGTGGATCTTCTAGGCAAGTGGTTTCTGTTCAACACAGAGTGACTTGTATCAGTGTGACGTCAAAGAAGGACAGTGTGTGAAAGGCATCAGTGGCAGGTCCAGGGTTTTACATTTGTTAAAATGGGGTACACTACAGTATCTTTTCTGTACAAGTTTTTATTATTTTTTTTAGCATATTCGTGTTCACAAATATCATACAAAGTCCTATAAGAAGAAGAAATGCCAAATGATATAAATTGTGAAATTTGTTAAATTGAACACCCCTTTCAATATCCATTTCTGGACACGCTAATATACAAAAGCCGATTCCCGCCAAATTCAGTGAAGTGTCATTTTTTAAACTTGCAAATGGTTGGGTTTTATGATTTAAATCGAAGTTTGGTGTTATCTAGTATGTACATACAAACATTTCTATTCAAACATTTTGATCCCAAAAGCCCCCAAAAATACCAGAACTGACACAACGCGCATAACTGACACAACGCGCATAAACGGGCACTATGCGCCGAATGCAATAAGCCTCAGATCAGCAATGCATCTCATTAGCCTGCACTTGTTGGCCTCCACATTAGCACTCGGTAACCTCTCTGATTGTCTATACTTGTATATAAGCGTCTATAGATGGGCAATCCGTATCCTACAGTATACCTAAAGTACTTTCAATATTAGTTTCAGATTCCTGTGTATTAAAGGTAGTGAAAGTTAACATCACTCTCATTCATCACTCACCCTTTCAGCAATGGACATATCATGTCGACTTTCCAGCCTTTCAATCAGTGTGTAACATTGTAGCAATACCTCACAACTGATAACGCCAAAACAACAGAAGAATGATTACGTGTCATATGGTGCTGAAATGGAGTTTTTTGAATTGCTATTTTATCTTGAATAAAGTATGACACCATTGTGACGTCACGGTCTTATAATCAGGCTGTGCAGTTTATCTCATCAAGTCATTTAAGGGTATTTATGGGTGTTGGTAGTGAGTGCCCCCTAGTGGCAGAGGAGTAAATTACCAGAATACTGTACTTGATGGGAATTGGCACATTTACGGTGTAAAAATACATTCCATATTAAATTAAAAGCATTCATGACATGAATCAATATTTAAACACTACAATATGTGAATTATAAGGTATGATTACAAGTATATTTCTTTCAAAACAGTATTTTGTCCTAATTTTCCTTGATGATAGTTTTGATGAGAAATGAAGAAGACAAGCAAATAAGTTCTGCAGATTACACAACAGGAATAGGCTTGTTTTTAGCTGTGTTTATTTCATTTCATTGGGAAGAAAACTCACTGTGATCCTAGTGAAACAGATTTTCTCATTTTGATTGGTATATTTTGGAAATAAAAAGGAAGTTTGGCAATCAGATATGTGAAGGGAGGTGAAAAAATTCATATTTTTGAAATGATCAAGTGTGTACTTGACCTCTATTTTTCTCTTAATGTTTTTGAAAAATAGAAATTCTGTTTCACTAGGATCACAGTAAATATTGTTAAGATCACTTTTACAAAGTTGTTTGGAAATCCACTTTATTATGGTCCCACAATCTGCAGAACTTTTTCCCTTTAACATTTTGACATAACAAAAGAAATTTTGGAGCAGTGACATATTACTACGCCACTTTTTTTAGTTAAAAAGATATGAAGCTTTCAACATTATCAAAGAAATTCCATTGTTATTTTCAAATAATAAATCAATAATTTTATTACAAAACTGATTACCAAAAAATGTCATTTCATGACTTGAAAGTTTTGATGAAAAAGGAACTCTTTTTGACAGTTGAGCATTTTTCCCGTACTTTTTTGAAATAGTTCCATTTTGGCGTAAAAAGAAAGTAGTTCCCTCAGAAAATCTGCCACCAGAGGACACTCACTACCAACACCCATAAATACCCTTAATCATTTTTTTTTGTACACTGGAAAATTTACAAATCCTTTGAGCATTAGCCCTTAGGCTATAAGAAATATATGAACTCCATTACTCTGACCTGATGTAGCCTAAATATTGCTGGAAAGGGTGTTATTACAAATAAATAAATGGATGGAGTATAATACTAAGATCGCTTACAAATGTTTAAGATCACCAGGAAGTGACCAAGGAATTGTCTCCAAGCCAAATCTGTCTTTTGAGATATTTGATCACTTGGGTAGGATGGTTGAGTCAAGCAATGCTATGCAAGTGGGGGATGCCATAACTTTACTCATTGGACTCTCTGAAGATGGTAAACTCACAGCTTTATTCTTTTCCATTATCAATACTTTATCCTATACGAATTGGCTTTTCTAGGCAAGTGTATACGCAATTAGAACAGAAATAATTATAAAATGAGCTGGCTGAAAACAAAAGGTTTGAGAACAAAAAAATGTGTCTGTTTTCTAATGTTATTTTGACCTATTTCCTATAATATTCCTTTATCAATGAATAATAGATATTGCTTTATAATTGTTTTTCTATGCTATTGTTGTATTGTTAATATTGTGGTTTTATTTGATAATTTGAAGATGTATATGGGGCATTTCGTGTGTTATTTTGTATGGCCTCTTCTTCTCACATTATACCTCATCCCGAGGCTGATACACTACCTCTCATTAAGGACTCGTAAGTTTGAAAAACCTTTCCAATTAAACCTCTTAAGTCTTTTAATCATACATTTTTATCCACTCCATTTATTGACTTTTTTTGTAACATTGATGGTCTTTTGGTCCTTTAAGCAGTGGATATCAAACAGGGATGACTCTCTGTGATGTACAAATATCCTGTACCCTTTTCTCTGGTCAATATTAGTTATCTTATTTTACTTAATTGAGGGGTTTTTGCATTTGTCCGGAAGTGGGATTCAGGCAAAATATTTTTTCTCCTAAGATAACGCAATTTTCAAAGTTTTAAGCCATGATCATTGAAGTTTTTAGTAATCACGAAAGGCAGGGTTTTTTGTCAGGATTGTTTCTTTTTATTCATTTAATTAACTATATTTGGCCGGATGTTTATCATTCTTACTCACCCCTAGTCTGGCCAGGATTATAAGATATCCTTCAATCTCTAGGCCAATTAACTGGAGGATAATTGTATATCAAATAAAATATTTGAAATAAGAATAGACAATTCATACTCGCACTTAAAGAAAACTGAATCAGAATTAATTAATTTTCCCATAAAGTTTGAAAAAAAACTTGTTCATAATTTTGGTCAAGATCATTAAAGCTGAGTTGGGGAGACTCCCATTTATATAATTGTATTTCTGCAGAAGTAGCTTCACCATGTCAGAATAGAATGAAGATATGCAAGTTGGTCGACTTTAATTAAATACTCTTGACTCATTGAAGTTCTTTAACATGAATTATTTTATAGTGATTTGAGGTTTTCAACAATATTAGAAACAAATATTGAAAATAAATAACTGAATTTTTTTATGATATTTTTCAATGAATATTCAGAGATTGATGTAATTCAGATACATATATTGTTTTTATAATAGTTAAAAATTATAAAATACTTAATATATAATATTGTTGGTTTTGTAGTTGCCCAGCAGATGACCAGTATGCTGTTACAAATGATAACATCTTCAACAATGTCAATGGAAATGTATTCAAGCAGAAAATGAGTGTAAAAGTTTTCAAATTCAGAACCTTTGATGTTGTATTTTTTCACATCACAGCTAAGTTGTGCCTCAAGGGAAAAGAAAATGACTGTGCCATTGTAAGTTAAAGGTTTGATTAATATTTTCTCAAACAATATTTTCAAGTTTTAGGCACCTTCAAAAACAAGGAATATTTATATGTATATCAAAATATAATCTGCTCTTAACATGATGAATTTATTTTTTTTAAATTGTTAGACTATTGAAAGAACATTTTCCCACATTTTATGTGCGATTTTGTCACATGTGTATGGAAATAAGTGTGTATATATGTGTGTCCTCATCTATGTGTGTCCTCATCTAAATATAATATATAAATATATATATATATATATATATATATATATATATATATATATATATATATATATATATATATATATATATATATATATATATATATATATATATATATATATATATATATATATATGTATATGTATATATCAATTCAACCTAGTTGTGATTTATGCTGGGTATATGTCAATATGTCATTGAGGGCTGATTGCTCAGCAGTGGGCCATACTTGCAGCTTTGTCCATCGTTCCTCAGTTCTAAGTGATGATTGGTCAGTTGCACTTGGGTTTCCTAACGTCTGCCTAGGCAACCGTTTCTGATTTGTGGATACTCAGGTGTCTTATGGCAATTTCAGATCCAACCATGGTCTCACAAAGAACCATCCAACTGCCCAGGTTTAGCCATTCTTCAAAAGTAGAAGTTGGCTTTGTCCATCTGTACCAAACCATGAATACTCCTTTGTGAAGGCTATTTCATTTAAAATGCCTTTACAAATTTTATGGATACTAAATCAGATTTTCCTAATGCAGTTGTATGAGTCACGTGTCTTGTTCCTTTTCCATTTACATCTCTATATTGGGTATTATTTATAGGGTATTAATCATGAATGTATTTCAATTGATTAAGCACTGCACAACTCCCACTACAAATGGTTTTATATTGTGTTGCCAGGATATCTTTTTAGCTAGGAAAGCACTGAATCATTTCACTGATATCAATACTATTTAAACTACTCCAGGAAACACGGGACTGACCTCAAATCAAAACATATGTTATTGATATATGATAGTAAAAGTGTAAGGAACACTTTCTCAGGGGTCTTAAGTGATCACAAGTTACATCTGTGACTCAGGCAAGGAGCCCACTTGGAGACATTTATAACACTGATGAATATCACTCCAAGAACAGTGTTTTTCACATCAGACATCCCAATCACTGAGGGTTCTTTATTGTTGAGTAAATGGTTATTTATCTTTAATCTCGAAATTATCAAGACAATATATTTACAAAATGATCAACCAAAAAGGCTTATATCAGCAGACAATACAGACAAACAGGATAACATTGTTCTCATAAATTCACAAACATCGTAATTGCTATAATTAATGTTGCTATAACATAAATGTTAATTCTATATCAAGGTTGGATGCGGAAGAAAGAAAAGAGAAACAGAGGATGAAGGATATAACCACACCACAATCACTTACTCAGTGAGAATTATTCAAAGCAATGGTATGTCATCCAGTTCCTTTCTTTAAATACTTGTTTGTTTGTTTGACATTCTTTATTCGCAAAAATAATTGCACATTTAAAAATAAATACATTCATATATACAATAGTAAAAAAAGAAAAACTCCACCTACTCTGTACACAAATATGTAATTATATCATCACATTCACTCCTAGTTAGAATTCCTTCCAAACATGTGTCTCTCATTCGCACCACCTCCTTTATCTGTTCTGATAATCTTAACACTTCATCATTTTGGGCCATCTCTCTTTTCCATCTATCATTCACATTTGTCACATCCATACCATATAGTTCATTTAGCATTCGGAAATTTCCACCCATTATAGAATACATACCGAATCTGCCCATATTACTTATCACTTTTACATTTTGACTAGAAGATTGCATAGCCATATTGATAAAATTAATACATCTTTTGGCAAACCAATATTTAGGATCCATAACACCAGCAATGTATGGCAATAAATTACAATGCGTTTGCCATGGAATGCGCCACACTCGCCTGACAGCTATTCTCCAAGCTTTGTATAGATCATTTATACATTTATCAAATAGTGGCACGATCTGTGTGCTATAAAAACTTGTACAATATTTGTGAAACAATACATTTCTAATATGAGAACTAGTATACTTAAAATCAACTAGAAACATGTTACATTGACGGTTAAAATCACCAATACATTTTGATAAGTTAAAATCATAAATATTCTCAGACATAAGATGCCCAAGATGAACAACTTTCTCAACTATATCTACTTTCATACCATTTACATAACTCATGGGATCAGGTGGTTTTCTACCACTACAGCAGTATATGATTAACATACTCTTCTTGCCATTGAACAATACATCATATCTGTCAGCGTAATCCTCACAAATTTTAACCATTTGGACTAGAGCCATGACAGTGGGTGTTAATAATTTGAGATCATCTGCAAACCCAAAGCCACCGGCAAAAACACTTCCCATATAACAACCAACACCACTGTTCTCCAATTCTAGCAGTAAACCATCAATATACACACAAAACAGAACAGGCGAAATAACTCCACCCTGTTTCACCCCATTACAAATATTCAAATAATCAGAGTATGTATTATTCCATTTAACTCTTAGTTTTTGTTGTAGATACATATTTAAAAACAACCTACAGTACATAGGGCATACACCTCGTTTTATAAGTACTTGAAATAATTTGCAATAATTAACTCTGTCAAAAGCCTTACTTGCGTCTAACAAGAGGCCATACACATTGCTGCCACCATGAACAAAGTAAGACACTGTTTCCTGCACCATGGCTGAACATAAACTAGGTGAAGAATCAGATTTAAAGCTAAACTGTAGACCACTTGTGCACAGGTTTTCATTTTCTTTCACTAAAATAATTGAGTCCACCATTTTGCTAAAAATACTACTCAGTGTAATTGCTCTAAAATTATCTGATACCGCCAAGTTTGCCCATCTTCCTTTTGGTATAGGCACCATGGTCCCTTTTAACATGTCATCAGGAGACATACCATGCCGTAGCATACATGTAAATAATAAGGACAGATATATAGATAACTTTTTACAAGCATTAATTATATGATCTGACATAACATCCGTAACACCATCACTTTTCGAATGCCGCAGCTTACTAATAGCACCATGTACATCATTTACATCAATACAGTGGGTTCCATGAATACATTTATCACACAGACACCTTTCATTCATATTTACATTTATCTCATTCACTAACTCACACATCTCATCATTGTCATATGGCACACTGTTATACAATGTCTTAAACTTATCAACAAATATACCAGCAATATTATCTTCTCCTTGCAAACCATCAACACGACAAGGCAAAACACTTTTTCGAGGTCGATTTCTTTTAACCTCTCTCCAAAAACACCTCGGCCTCTGTTTCATTTCTGAGAGTGCCTCTGCCATCTTATCACTTCTCATTTCAGATTCATATCTAATAACCATCTTACATACTTTGTGATATTTTGCTCTAGCATGTCTTCTGATATCAGCAATTGTACCAGCTGCTGGACGCCCAATATCAACCCATATATTATGCCAAAAAAGTGATGATTTAAAAAACTGTTCTACATAATCATTCCACCCAGGAATCACCTTACTACAGGTTGATTTAGTCTTAGGTATGGCATCATCAGCAGCAGTAATCATTGCATCAATTATATCATTGTGGAATGTCTCTATATTCTCATAATGACACTTACAATGCTTATCTTGGCACAACAATGCATTCTGTGGAATGTCAATTACATCTTATAGCACAGACAGTTTTCCTGATAACAAGCAATGTCCATGTCTGTTGCCTTATGCCAGCTTGGCTTACTATTATGTACTCTATTTGGTTGAATAGTCACATTATAGTGCATATCAACATCTATGACACATTTTACAGCACAATGATCAGAGAAATTCTTAGCCCCATCTACAGTATCATAAGATAAAAGCAAATCTATTACATTTTCACTTAACATAAAATGATCAATCAATGATTCCAGTTCCTTTGTGACAATAGGTGAATTCAACAGAACTACATGGATCATTTACACACAAATCAAACATGTGGTCACTGGTAAAATCAATCAGTCGTTTAGTTTGGTGACTGTCTCTACACAAGGCAGTGTTTAAATCACCACCCACACACACAAAATCAACATCTACACTATGACACAATGTATCAATATCATTTAGCACTCTGATGTACTCATTTAAATTACCATTCATACGCCTGTCATCACATGGCATATATACACATATCAATAAAAACTTCTGACCACCATCCATATCAACAGTGACAGCACATACCCTATCAGACTTGTACATAACAGGTTCTACCTTTGCTTTAATATTCAAGTTCCAGATTATAGCAGAGCCACCATGTGGTCTACCAGAGAGTAGCACATCTTCATTCATAGCACTAACTCCATGTTTTCCTACCCCAGTAGAACACAGTTTATCCCACCAGTGAAACTGTGTCTTGTATAAACCATGCTCTTGTAATAGTAAAAAGTCACATGAGTCAAAAAGCTCTTTAATAAAAGGCAGTCTACTGTCATCAGCATGCTCACAATTATAAGATATAAAAGTTAGTTTGCAGCCTTGGGATTCCTTGGTATCCATAGTTTAGCTTTGTGGGTTGGCTGCTACATTCCTACCACCGGTTCTATCTCTCCACTTCTGTACACAAATGCCACATGGCCACAGTTCAGCCGACAGTACTTTTGGTCTTTCACTAACAGGCACAGATAGTTTATATGATTTGAAAGCAGCATTCACATTTGACATCAAAGTCAGTTCCACATCATTCACTCCTTTTCCGGTGATATATTGCTTGAAATGCTCATCATCAGTGTCTCTGTGCACACGAGAAACAAAAAAGTCCCGCTTTGGGGGCGGGGCTCCACGAATGTCACCATTTGCAGCACATCCATGAACTCTCTGTCTGGAGGCCTGAGGCTTCTGTCGAGACAGGGGTTTACCATTCCTCCCTTCAACAATGAAGGCACCATCATCCTGTTTCACACCAGCAGCCTGCACCCCTCTCTGACCATTTGTGGATACAGACTGACGACCCTGGCGTGGGTTTGGTGGCTTGGGTCTAGGTTGACCCGGGCCTGTAGGTGGCGCCACTCTACCACCAGCAGACCCCTGCTGATCACCGCTGGGGGGCACATTCAGCCCATCACCTGCTGGGGGCGGCACCATGCCACCCGAAGCAGGTTCCGCAACATCACTTGACATAGTAGATCTCTGATCCGAAGCAACAATTGCCGCAAAAGTAGGCTCATCAGGAATGTTGCCACTGATCAGTGTCTCATGCGTATCCACTGACTCCTTAAGCTTCTTCACCATATCATTCTGAATAATCATCCCTGCCTTATTTTCTCCCACATCAGTCTCCAGAGCACTCATCCTCGTCTCCAGCATCAGGAGCCGTTGCAAGGTAGTATATGGATCTACATCCTTTGGATCACATTTAGGAAGTTTTAATATATCCTTTGCAACATAATTTGTTTTCACACTTTTCGGATCTAATTCAACCATTGCTGAGACAATATCATCAATCATCATATCCAGCTTCATCTTGGCTGAAGTATTTCTCCTGTTTTTCATCTTAGTGGTAAGGATATCATCATACATCCCACTAATCACATCCTTTGCCTCAGTCACAGCATCAAGAGAATAGAATCTCCCAACACACTGGACAATATTTTCCTTTGTTGTTCTGCTTAGATGGCATTGCACTATTTGATGTCACCTGATATCAAAACAATTGTAATGAATTAGGTAATATCAGTCCCTGTTATTTATCCTAAAATACATTTGAACATTAATACAGCAATTTGTTGGTGAAAGTAAAGTTTAATTTTGGCTTCATGTTTTCTTTTAATTTTCTTTAAATGATACATGCAGTATATTGTGTAATAGGTATATTGTGTAAATGGGTTTCGATGGCCCCGTATCAAAATTAAAATGATCAAAATTAAAAACCATCTGGCAGTCAGCAATAAATATAACAGATATAAATATTTGGGACTTTCACAGTGTATTCTTGCTTTTTGGAAACATTTCCATTTTGTATCTGAACTGTTATGGAGTAGTCCTTAAAAAGCAGGGGGTATGTAATGATATTATCACATAAATCAAATGCCGTCTTCTGATTTGTGTTTTTGATTGAAAAAGATTGTCACAAAATATATATATTTCATTTGTGTTGATTGCAGGAAGGAGCACTAATTCTGGTAACGGTGTGACTGCAACGGGAATGATGTTAATTGCACTCTTCTGCTGGAGCCTAATGTCCTCTGTATGGTTACTCTAACTGCCAACAAGAAAGTATTTTGTCAAAGAATTTTTATCCATTTTGCATTTTGAAGGTTATACCTATTACAGCTATAAAGGTTGTTAAAAATTGATAGAATGATTATATATTTAAAAAACACACATTTTGAAATTTAAAAGAATATCACTTTCAACACTAACTAAGGACCTCAAACCTCTCAGGCAGATGCAATACTGCTGAGTAACCATTCTTTGCACAAAATATGATGTTGAATGGATGATAACAGTGTTGTGGCATCCTGCATGCCATCATTGATTATAATTATAATTCATTATATACATAAGGCGTGGATACAAAAAGGGTCATGTACATTAATTCAAGTGAGGGCCTGGAGCAGCATTAGAATATAGTTATATAGAGGTTTTGGAGTAAGTGTATCCATTATTCAGATATCAAAAATATTTTGTTAATTATATTCATTATATATGTGTTTAACAGAATGTGTTTTATGGTGTGATTTGGCAGGAGCCAGTCAAAAATCCTTGAAAAGATAACATTGGAAATACTAAAAGTGAAGCCTTGGCAATATTTGATATTTAATATTTAAATGGTTTCTTTCTCAAGCCAGAGGGGCATTTGATCTGAAATTTTATATCCATGGATTTTATTGACTCTGTGTTCGTCTCCACTGATTTCTAGAGATATTATTTTTATATATGGCAACATCATACTTAGTTCTTCTATGTATGATCTCCCTTAAATCCATAAAAAGTTGTTTGTTATGGCATTTCCCTCCATGGGGCCATGTCCTCATCTGTTTACTCAATATATAATAATTAGAGAATTTATTGCATGTACCAGAAACAAACATTTTGTTTTTACAAGACACAAAAGGAATTGTCTGGCACAATCTTACTTAGAAAAATAGAAATGGGTCCTAATGTTTGTATTGTGAATGTCAAATAGCTGTGATAATGTGTAAAACAATAACAATGACACAATACCAATTCCAAATTATTTATCCTAATTATTGTGTTTAGAATATCATTACTCCCTGATATATTAAAGTATTTTGATTTAAGTTTAAACCCATATCATATATTTGGAAATTGATGTCAAACCCACAGGATAATATTGACTGATTTAATGCACCTTTGTAATTCAACTGATTTACTTTCATCTGATTTGTATCTCTAGCTAATTTTGCACACTCTTTATTTTTATAGAAAAAAAAGATATGCAGAAAATGGTTAATGAAACCTTACATACTTACATACAGAGGTAATTGCAGATGTATAAGGTCATCTCTTATGAGATGGCCTATGTGAATAACAATTGTGTAGAAAAAGAATATAGTTGATCAGAATATAGTTGATTATTTCACAAAATTTATTATCTATTGATTGTATTGCGTCTTCTCTTCACTCTTCAAATGTCTAACATTTGCATCAGGAAGCAAATAAGAAATAAGTAAGAAGTAAAATCACTATACAACATATAACTTACATTTATCTCAGCTATGTGAGACGTGCATCATAAATATTTGTAAATTGGACATTTGCAAATAAAAAGAAATTTTGATAAAAATGTGTATAACTATTCTACAAGTATATAGCCTCTATATATGATTGGTGACATTCAATGTGATGTTATGGCTATTGGCTTTATGGCTGGAAGATAAAATAAAATCTCTATGGATGTCTCTTATAAATTTATAACAATATTATGACATGTTTCTTAATTAAAAAATGATTTCTGAAATATTTATTGTATAACATGGAATATTAAAATCTTTTATTAACCAATAATATATGACATAGTTTTACATTATACATAATAATAAATGTGTTTGTTTGTTTGTTTGGGGTTTACATCACTTTCAACATTATTTCAGTCATTTTGTGATGAGACCTACTTGTAGCAGATATAGTGCTGCCTCACTGAATTGTCATGTCGCAGGTCCTTGACATGACAACCCACCCGGTCACAGATTTACAAAGACAACGGGTTAACCCTTTTGGCACGGGCCTCAGCTCGTATGGGATAATAAATGTGAGAGAAATTAGAAAGTTAATGATACAAATTGTGAAAAAATTGTAAAATGGTGTTTTCACGACCCTTTCATCAACTATGGCCATATCAGGTCGACTTTCCAGCCTTTCACTCAGTGTGAAAGAAACACTGACAGCATTGGGAATCGAGCCAATCACCTCACACCCTCCACTTATTTAACCAACAAAGGCACAGATCGTACACTCTACAAACTGTGCTAGTGGGGTCTGTCTTTTATTTGCCCTTTAAGCCATGCCCTTTAAGCCATGTTTGTTACCAAAAAAATAAAAACATCAATATCTATTATCGAAACCACAGAGGTCACAGGCAAGTTTACAGAGGTTTGGGGTATGCTTAAATGATGTGGCCATGAATCTGTGATACAATTAAGCTATCTCACTAAAATCAACCAAAATACACTGACCATGGTGGCTACATGTATACTGACCACCAGGTGGCTACATCTATACAATCATGTGACCTCTATGGTGGCCTGTCAGGGTGTTAGTGTAGTATAGCCAGTGTAACTTATATGCAGCAGGCAGCATGCATATGAGCCTGCCCTGTATCTATGGTAACTGGTTCCCATAGCAACCACAGAACCAGCAGCAGAAAATAAAGATACCATCCCACTCCGGGGCAGTCTGGAGACTGGGAGTGAACAGTAACCATCATCTCTGTTATAACTCCCAGACATTAGATCAGAATAACACAGACCCATATTCTACATGGTGGAGGACTAAAATCGATCCCACTTACTATGGATTATGTCAGATACAGAGCCTGAAGAAGAAGATCAGGAAATTATATTCAACATGGCCCCAAAGGCAGATGAACTCCTACCTGATAAGTTTTCAGGCGGTAAGGGATCAACAGAGAATGCAAAGGCTCATCTGCTTGAATGTGAAGTGTATTTTGAGCACCAAGAAAAGACTACTGATGCAGACAAGAGGATACTCTTCAAACGGACTTTAAAAGATGAAGCATTGCTATGGTACAATAACATTGGAGACGAACAAACATGGGAAGAAATAAAGAAGCTATTCCTGCGAAATTTTGACAAAAGGCAATCTAGAGACGCAAAGTTGAATGTGCTGGAAAGTCTAAAATATAAACCTGGAACAAGTATAGATTCTCTGGTACGCCAAATCAAGCGCCTATGCAAGGAGCTGGGTATGGACGCTGGAAGGCAGCAGGATGCCTTCAAAAGAGCACTACCCACAGAGATGAAAACTTTTGTATATAGTGCTGTCTGTGCCACAATAGACGATGCAGCGGAAAGGGCACACACTTACCTTGACCTTACAGAATCTGATGACAAGAAGGTCGTGTTTGAACTGGCAGCCATGGACCTTAATGAAGGACCTTGTGCTTACTGTGATGGTAGGCATAGCACTGAAGAATGTAAGTCCTTGAAGAAAGACTTGACAGATGGTCTTGTCAAAAAACACCGCCCAAGAAGATCCTACAGTGGAGATAGACCATCCCTAAGCAATGCAGCACGAGGCGGAGACCGCGGACAAAGTAGGAGTCCGAGTCGGTACGGCAGAAGTGAGAGCCGGGAAAAGGAGTGGACCGATCATGGAAGAAGTCCCAACCGGTACAGGAGTATGAGCCGTGATAGGTGGTCATCGATGGACCATGGACGAAATGCCAAATGGTATGGAAGAAGAGAAGATCGACAGAAAGCGTGGATGCCTGACCGTGGAAGGAGCAGGAGAAGAGGACACCCACAAGGACGTGGAAGAGGTCGTTTCCGAGGTGGATTCCGTCGTGGCTCGTGGAGCCAACCGCGCCGAGATAACTACAACAGCTATTGTTGTTGCAGCCAGAAGCCCCAGGTGACATGCCACAATGCCAGTGAGAATGTGAGCCACACCTGCCAGAAGCAGAATTTTCAGTGAGTCGCCCCGTCAACAGCGCCAATGTCGGAGGTGACGAGAAAAATGGACATGACCCTAAAGTGAGACCAAAGAAAAATGTGCAAGGTAAGAAGAAAAAGACTACTAATGAGAACAATGCCATGATGTCAAATGCAGAGAAACAAAACCCCACACCATCAGAAGAGCAGGTAACAATCAAACTCCATGATACAAGTATGGTACAAGCTAAGTTGCCAGATAAAAAGACAATCTTGTGTGTTATTGATTCAGGTGCTACATATACATTGTTATCAGAAAGCACAGTGAAGAATAATAAGTATTTGTCATCATTGTCAAAAAGGGCTCCTCCAAACATCACTCTAAATACAGCTAGTGGTACTCAGATAAAACCTATGTACAGCATGAATGTAGAAATTAATATGCAAGGTTACAAATTTCAGGTTGAATGTCACATTGTAAACAACTTTGGTTATGTTGACATGTTGATTGGACATGATATGCTAGCAAGGCTCAAAGCAAGCATTGATATTGAGAGAAATACTGTGAAACTGAAACACAAATCATTTCTGGTAACACCTTTGGCAAAGATTGGTCTCCAACCTGGAGAGAAAAAGGAAATTTCTGTTCAGTCAAATTTACCAAAACATTGCAGAAATAGTTGTTTGATCTTAAAAAGCAACAAGTTTATGGCAAACTACACAGCCAGCCATAGTTTGGTTCAATTTAAAAATGGAATTGCTGTTGTAGAAGTAAACAATACTTCAGATAGACCTGTGAAATTCGATCCATCTAAGCATGTTGGAAGTGTTGATCTCAGTATGAACAATGAGTGCTTTATGACTGTGCATCATGTGCATGTTGAACAAAACACCACATGTATATGTACTAGGCCTTCAGTGAGTTGTGACAACACATATTTAGCAAGAGAGGACAGTGTCCAGGAATGTCAGAATGGTTCAAAGCAGAATAAGGTTGAACATTTGTGTGCCAGTGGTGAGTCCAATAAAGGGACATTGTATGAGGAGAAGAAAAGGTTGTATCCGTTTTTGGATGATGATGATGAAAGGCTTAACATGACAAATAGTGAAATTCTAGAAAAAGAAATCAATTTGCATGACAACTGTGTATTGAACAGTAGGGACAAAAAGTATTTCAGAAAGCTGTTACAAAATCATGAGAATGCTTTTAGCTTGCATGGAGAGCCAGGTGACTGTCCTGATCTGAAGGTAAAGTTCAAACTGAAGGATGATTCAGGGTTTTACATAAGACCATATGTACTCAGTTCAGACCAAAAAGACATAGTTGACAAGGAACTAGAAAAACTTAGACTCATGGGCATCTTGGAATATGGAAAGAGTGAGTATTTGAGTCCAATTTTAGTCCATAAAAAGCCTACAGTAGCTGGGAAACCACCAAGCTACAGAGTTCTTGCAGATTTCAGATTTCTGAATTCCAAAATTGCAAAACAAAATTACCCTTTTGTACTTTTCCGGGACATTTGTCAGAATATTGGTGAAAACAATAGTACCTATTTTTCGGTGATTGATTTGAAACATGCATTTTACTCTCTCAGATTGGATGAAAATTGCAAGAAGTATACCTGTATAGGCAGCTATTTTGGACAGAGAACAATGTGCTATGCTCGTTTGGCACAAGGACTCTGTATCTCACCCGCGATATGGCAAGATTATATGGATAAGGTTATGTCAACCATCCCAGAAAGGAGAAAATTTCTCATCTGTCAAATGGATGATCTCTTAATCCATTCCAAAGACCTGAAAAGTCATTATGAACATATCAAATTGGTGTTGGAAGCTCTAGAGAAATTTGGGCTCAAAATAAGCCCTCAGAAATGCCAATTTTTTAGAACATTTGTGAAGTATTTGGGTCACATAATAAGAACAATCAATGGCATACCACATGTAGAAACTCTAAATTCTAGGACTGAAGCCATTCAAAAACTGCCAACGCCAAAAACACTCAGAGCTTGTCAATCATTCATAGGGTGTGTGAATTATCTCAGCCAATTCCTGCCCAGGTTACAGGAACTACTGATTCCCATCAGAAAATGTATGAAAAAACCTAAAGAAGGAGAAAAGGTAGATGAGTCATTACCACAAGATGAGTACAAACCCTCAAGAAAGAGAGTGAAAAAATCTAGGGTGATACAATGGAATCAAGAATGTGAATTAGCCTTTCAGAAGATAAAGAAATTGTTGGTCAGCCCCCCTGTGCTTGCTTTACCAAGAAGAGAAGGAAAGATAATTGTCTTTTGTGACAGTAGTAAATTGGCCACTGGATGCTCAATTTTTCAGGAACATGGTGACAAAGAACGGTTGATAGGATATTACAGCAAGGTATTACCTAACAGCTGTGCTCGCTACTCAAGTAGTGAACTTGAGATGTATGGGTTATATCAGTGTTTGAAAGCATACAGATATCTGCTTAAGAACATCACTTTTGAAGTCAGAATGGACCACAGTGCTTTGGTACACATTTGGAAGTCAAAAAATCAGCCACCCACTCGGAGGATAAGTAAACTAGTAGAACATCTCCTACAGTACTCATTCAACCTCACTTATGTAAAAGGGAAATCTCTTCACATCTCAGACATGTTATCTAGGTATTCTGATATGTCACAGGACCCATTGGAGGACACACCTATAGGCATGACTAGCCATGAAATAGGGCAGCAAGACATGACCTTAGACCAGATCCAAAGTCTAGGATATGATAATAGCAGGGAAGACTTTGTATACAATTCAGCATTAGATGTTGCTTTACCAGCCAATCCGTCAGCTGGCAGCAGACCAGTAACAAGAAGTTATGCAAAAAGCAACAAGATTACATTGGCCAAGCCAGGTGAGATAGGCAGGGGTAGAAAGAGGTCAAACAGTACAAAATCTAAACAGACCTCTGGTCACTCTGGTCAGCCAGGCAGCACACCTCCGGTGAGCAGCCATGAATACATGCCTGCAAGGCAGACCAGATCTCGTAGCTCTACTCCGGTGATTAATGACACCAGCCCCACACCAACTCGTGTTCGTAGACAGCCAGGATCAAATAACAGAAGTATGCTGGTGGATCCTAGATCCAAGCCATCTGGAGGGCAAGACATTCAAAGGTCAATTCCCAGGGGTGATATAGAAACAGAATATGAAGACTCATATGATAATATTCCTCCACACTACCTGAGAGAAAACAAACCTATCATTACATCATTAGATAGGAACACAATACTTAGACAACATTTGCCCAAGCAGGATGAGATAGACAAAATATTGAAACTGATAGAGAAAAAGGTTCTGAACAATTACTCTATGACCATTGAAAAGATAGAGCTGAGAGACAAGTTGCTCACAGACCCAGTGTACAAACCTATCTATGAGTACATTAAGAAACAATACCTTCCCACAAACAAGAAGGCAGCAAGGAAAATCATGCATCTATCTGAGAATTACCTAATCTGTGATGAACTATTGTTTAGGTTTTCAACATCTAAGGCAACACCAGAAGATTTCAAGCTTGCTCTTGTCATTCCAGATTCTATGGTAGACCATATATTATCCAGATATCATGGGAGTCTTCTAGCCTCACACAATGGAATCACTAGGACCTATTACACGATCAGAAAGCTATTTTACATAGAAAGGCTGTATGAAAGAATCAGGCAATACATAACATCTTGTAGAATATGTCAGGCCAGAAAATCACCAGTTAGCCAGGCATACCCAAAGGAATTTGAATTACGCAACCTGGAAGAGTTTAAACCCTTTATGGAAATCTCAGCAGACCTTAAAGTTTTGCCACCAAGCAAGGAAAACTATAGGTATCTTTTACTGATCAGGTGCTCAGTCACCAGGTATCTCATTGGGGAATGTCTGAAAGACAGGAGTGCAGTGACGCTTGCCGAAGTGATTCTACAAAGAGTGATTTGCAAATATGGCATATTCAAAAGGTGGATTACAGACAAAGATCCAGCATTTGCCAACCAGGTAGTAGACTACCTCTGTAAAACATTGAAAATACAGCAAAAGTTTGTCTCAGTTGAGAACCATGCATCAAATGCAGTAGAAAGGTCAATTAGGAGTGTAGGTGACCTTCTGGTTAGTCAACTTTCAGGTTGTGGCAGTGATTGGCCAGCATATGTCCAGGGAACTATATATGCTTTTAATACATTTGAAAGCCCCAGTCTAGGGTTTAGCCCATTCTATTTGATGTATTTGAGGCAGCCACAATCATTGGTTGAAATGGACTTTGAGCCAACGCATGAGATCAGCTACACATACAGAAGTTATGTGGAAAAGTTGAGAGACAAACTCAAACATGTGTCAACAATAGTCCTCAAAAGGCATAATGAGCAGCAATTGGTGCAGCAAAAGAAGCAAGGATTAGGCAACACCCACTCAAAGAGGTATAGGGAAGATGACCTAGTCTATGTGTTGTCACCAGACTCCACATTATTGCCACCTTCTGTCACAAGGTCGAAAAAACTAAAGTTTTCCTATGTAGGACCTTTGGCAATCAGGACTTGTTTGACAAACAATCTGTTCTTGCTACAGACACTGCAAGGACAAATCATTCAACGCACTTTTCATGCCAATCAGTTGAAGTCGGCATTCATTAAAAATAATGAAGGAAAAGTGTCAAAAACAATGGAGGAATTGAGACAAAATTCCAATCTAGCAGAGCCTGCAGGACAGCAAATGACTGCATATGATATGTATGGAAATGATTCCAAGAGACAGTTCTGTCATGTTACATTGCACAAAGCTAGATATCGCAATGGAAGCCTACAATTAGCTGTTATGCAAGGAAAGGATCCAAAGACTTCATTCTGGGTAAGCACAGATGACTACCCAATGTTTCACAAAGAGGTCAAGCAAATGTCAGAAGAATGTCTTCTCAAAGCCTTAAAAGTGCAAGGCTCTGAAGGAAAATTTGAGAAATGTCTATATTAGATAGAGGAGACAGTTATCCACAAATTGCCTAGGTATTGCTGATGTTATATTGTGTTATACAGGATACAGTTTGGTCAACTGTATGCAGAGTAGGGATAAACTTACATAATAGCCAATTGTGCTATACTCTTCCCACCTGCCTACCTGAATAACATAAACCCAGACTTGAATATTAAAGGGCCATTATAGGGTCAATAGATGGCGCACACATCTCATTTTTCCCCTAACAATTTAGGTTCTGGACATTACATTCAGCTCTGTGGATACTTGATTATAAATAAATATGATTTTTGAACTAGAGAATTGTATCATGAGTGTAAGGTAACTAAGATTGGTGCAAAAAGGTCATGACTTCTTGATCACATGTATATTGATCATTCACCTAAAAACACCAAGTTACTATTACACAGACCAACCTGTTTTATATGCACTTATTTAATTGTATTTATCTATTGATTTGCTTATTTTATTTAAATGTATTGAACTTATTTACTCATATATTTAGAGTGTATTAGTTGCTATATTGTTGAGAGTGTAGTTTTCTTTTGCAGAGAGGCATGATTGTAAGCATGATTATATGCCCTCTACAGCATCAGGATCACTACAGAGGATCCAAAAGTTAAAACTTATAACTGTGTAACGGTTATCTCAAGTGGCCAGATGTGCCTAATGGTCATTAAGGATAGGGCGAGCAGCCGAGTTTAGCAACAGGATCAACAAATGTGAGACATATACATGACATAGTCAGCTGCAGTATCAGGCAGTGACTGCTTACATTTGTTTATTGTACATGAACTGATCAGAAAGATGTCAAATATTGCTATATAACATATATGTATTATTATTGATGATGATTTAGACATTTTAACTTACAATGTTTAAATTGTCTTTACTAAAATTTTAAAGTTACTGTTACATGCATTCACATAAACAGTGAAAACCATTATTGACCTGCATATATTCAGTGGTCTAGAATGAACACTATACAGTGTATCCTGTATATCCCCTGAGTTAAAACTAACTATTAATCAGAACAGAACAGATGTTTGCAACAGAGATAGGCAGAGTGGCATTCCTGCAGAAGATACTAGAACTGAAGTGGCAATTAGACATGTGCCAGGGAAGCATTAGCAGAACCCAGAATGTTACCTGAGCGAAAAATAGATGCAAAAGTAGGAAATAATCTCCAGAACATGGTACAGGATATTCAGAATGACTAGTACATGACAGGCACAGTAAAATAATAGTCACTTAGACTCACTTAGTTGCAGTTAGGCTGAAATTTTCCTGACAAACAGTCTGTACAAATGACCTTCTGCCAATAAACAGTCTGATTTACATTAAAAAACTTATGTCAATTCACTTTTGATTTTAATGTCTGTTCTTAGGCTAGACATACTACAGTTATGCACATAAGACAATAACGATTCTATATTATTGTGACATTTGGTCAACTTGGTTATAATTGTTGCAAATTGTTATGCATATATATTTCTACTTTGTACATTGATGCTAACCATAACTTTATATATTGTCTTTATTTATTGTAATTTGATTGAACTTCATTACAATGAAACATTTGTATTTATAATGATTAACAGGACTATGTCATGTAAGGTAATGCAACTTACATTGTTGCATGAATGTCTGTGGACACCGATCCACTTCATTGCTTTGTTGATGAAGAAATGACTAATCACCAGTTTATTATGGAGTAATGAATAATAATTTGTCAATGTTAACTCAATTGTATTTATTCTATTTATACTATGTATTTTAGTAGTTAATATGTTTTAAAAAAAAATTAAAAAACTAAAAAAGTAAATAGTTACAAAGCCTACCAAGGAATACACATGATTCCTTGAACTAATTATACACTCATAGTGTAACTAATTATACAATTCAGGTATATGTTTAAATATTACCTAATGGCTTTTATATGTAACTTCTATTGTTCACTCTACATAAATGTAGTTAAAACCAAGCCATGTAGTATATATTATTGTTTAGGCAAAATCAACATCGGCTCAATAATGGTTTAACATTACCATCATTTTACCATATATTGTTTTGCTTAAAACCGAGCCATGTAGTATAGCCAGTGTAACTTATATGCAGCAGGCAGCATGCATATGAGCCTGCCCTGTATCTATGGTAACTGGTTCCCATAGCAACCACAGAACCAGCAGCAGAAAATAAAGATACCATCCCACTCCGGGGCAGTCTGGAGACTGGGAGTGAACAGTAACCATCATCTCTGTTATAACTCCCAGACATTAGATCAGAATAACACAGACCCATATTCTACATTAGGCCTGTACCATTGGACAAACATTATTGGACAAACAGGGTGCTGTAAACCAAATCACTCCATAGTCCAAATTTAGGGTGCCCCAATGTTAAAAAGACTTTACTAAGCAGGTGGTCAACAGATTCAATGGTCAGCTAAACAAAGTTTGTTGGCAAAGTGTCCAATGGATGATTTGGATTTTAGCACTTTCACATGGCACAGACATATATGTAGGGGAATCTTGTTAGTTTCATCCATACCCTCTTTACTTTTGATTCTTTCCCAACTAATTGATTGACATATATTTTCAAAATTTTTAGCTAGGTCTACACAATTTATCCACTTTATGGAGTACATTGTCACATTGATTTCATTTGACTTGAAATCAGGAAAGGTTTAATTTAGTAAGTTTTTATAATATTTGAGTGAATCTGAACTTGGCAAAAAGTTTGGGACATGAATGACAATTGTGCCATGTTATATTTGAATTGATTATTTAAGAATCTGATAATTGTGGTGCTAAAACCAGTCCAAATGGTCCAAAATGGTTCAAATGCAGGTCAGTGAAAATGTCACTATAAAATCACAGATCCTTTATTTGATAATGTGTTCATGGTGTACCTTTTGGATACACTGTAATGAAGTGTCTACCTCATGAACTACTTTCACTAGACATGATAAAATCCTGACAGTGTATGGCTACATAACTCATCATAAGTGAAGGATTTGTATAAATAGTCTCTCCTTTCTCTGCACCTCTAGTAAAATCATAAATATAATCACAAGACAATTATGTTCACTCACTTGGTCTTTAATTATAGATTTACAGAGAGTTTTTGAACCATAACATTTATATGGAAATAATTCTTTAAACGTAAATCGCTCTTAAATCCAAACAATCATGTATGTAGATAGGTCTATCTCTTTGGCAAAGCCTCCTAACCATTATCATATTTAATTTCTGTGTCTAAAATTCGTGTACTGACTCAGGAAATAATGAAATAATGATAGATCATTGAAGGTAATCTGAAATCCTTCTCTCACTCCTGGTTCTCTAGAAGGGTTGGTTGCTACATAGAAAAGAACTGTTCTTTAAATTAAATAACATTATTGTATCTGAACCTACATCTATGAAACCTATAGAGTTTTCTTTACTTTAAGGGACAATTGAATTCTGAGTTGATTTAAACGACCTGAGCCCTCAACCAAAAATAGATATACCTATACAGCCTTCTGTGATGAATTCAAGGACATTACAGCACACTTTGTCCCCTGAAGTAATCTTTCAAGGTGACTACAATCTCCATATTAATAGACCTCATAAAAAAAGATGTAGGAAAACGAAATATCATGTTTTCAACATTTGAAATGACTCAATGAATTGATGGACCCACCCATATGCATGGCAATGCCATTGACCTGGTAAATGGGTTGTTAAAACAATTGGTTTCATATCAGCCCACAAGGCGAAAACTAGCCCTAAATCTGAAATCTCCTCAAGCAGATGAAAAAAGGTTCAAGATGCTGGGTAAAGAAGGAAAGGTTCAAGAAGCTGGATAAAAAGCCTTAGGACAAGATATGTTTCTTGTTTAAAACAAGACCAATGGAACAAAACACTTTTTGATTGGCATGGTGAATCAATACAATCCTGCACTAATTTCTCTTTTGGATAGCCATGCCCCATATATGTACCCTACAGAAGCCCACAGTAATAATAATAATAATAATAATAATAATAATAATAAAATTTATATCGCGCTGATACCAGACAGTACTGTTCATAGCGCTGTGTTCAGAACGTGAGTCCTGAATAGGTGAGTTTTAAGTCTACTCTTAAATGAGTCGACTGTGGTACAATCCTTAATGTTTGGGGGTAGCGCGTTCCAGAGCTTGGGGCTAATAGATGAGAATGCCCTATCGCCCACTGTCCTGAGACGCATTTTAGGTTCACATAAGTAAGTACCATTGTTGGATCTAAGGTCTTTCTCCCCAGTTTTTATGTGTAATAGATCACGAAGGTAAGGAGGGGCCTTACCGTTTAGAGCCTTCAATGTTATCAGTAGAATTTTAAATTGTATTCTTGCATGTACAGGAAGCCAGTGTAGTTCCCTCAGTTTTCCTGATATATGTTCAAATTTTTTTAGTTTGTCAACTACCCTCGCAGCAGCGTTTTGCAAATATTGCAACTTCTTGATCTCCGATTTCGGTAGGCCAGCAAGCAGTCCATTTCCATAGTCTAGAGTAGATGACACAAAGGCATGCGTCAGGGTAATGGCAGTTTTTTCATCTAGACAATGTCTAATGGCAGATAGATTTCTTATATGATAATAGCCTTTTCTGGTTCAATATAGTGTGAGCATTTATGATGCGACAGTCAGCACCAGTGGATACTGGAGGCACCAGTGGATACTGGAGGTATGTGGCAGATGTAGATGGGACATGTTACCATCCGTCCGAGCTTATAAGCTATCTGCTTGACTTTTACCAGGGTAGCAATCCCATCTCTGGCCTTCATGACTTCGTTCAGCCCCACACAAAGAACAATGGCAGTATAATTCATAATTTGTTTTTTCATGCTCTGATCATTTAGTATTGGCCAAATATCTGAAATTCCATTTATGCTTTCATCCACAAACCATTCCCAGCTAGTTTTGCCAGCCGATTCAACCAATTTGTGGTAGATACTATCAGTGATGAACCAGACTTGCTCCTTGCTGGTTGAGGCGTCAGGTGTGGATTGTTGACTGGTAACGGCCTCTGCCATGGCCCCAATTTGGCGCTGGTAATCCTTGTTTTTTGCTTCAAGTTTAACAATCAGCGATCTTTTTTTCAGCCCTCTTGAAACGCACCTTCTCATAATTAAGAGCAATTTCAGCTGTACTGCTTTTCCTCTTTAGCTCCTCTTTCTCACTCTGGAGTGCCTCAATTTGTCCTTCCCTGCCAGTTAGTCATTCAGCTGAGCAAAGCTTTCACCCTTCTCCTTCAGTAGGGTCATTAGTTCTTCCATACTGAGTTCCAGATCGTCTTCTTGTGTTGCAGAGGTTGATGGTTTTGGGGGTTGATTTCCCTTATCCCCCTTTTTGCTCAGGGTTCTGACCGATGCTTCGTGTCCCCTAAGGAAGCCATCAACGTGGATGACTGAGGAGGAACGCTCTGTTAAAAAGAGACTTAAAAGGAAAATCTTCAAATGTACAATGGTATGAATTATTCCCCTCACCAACCACCAGGTATCGTGGTGGAATATGGTATGAGGTCTAATGTCAATGCTGCCTCACTCTATTGGTTTAACACCCTGACTTAAAGTGATTTACCTTAGTTCATCAGCTCAGGGAGCAGCAAGAAAGTCATGTCAACAATTCTCATGAATCAACCTTGGATAGCATTGATCACACCACTGCTTAAAAGTATGCCTTGAATTTATCCTCTATGAAAATATGATGCATATAATAATATGATCCTTTATGATATTATGATGCTTCTATGGTAATATGATACTTCTATGACAATCTGATGCTTCTACGATATCTTGATGGTTCTATGACAATATGATACGTCGATGGTAGCATAATGGTTCTAGGATATTATGATACTTCTATGATGATGCCTCTTTGATGGTTCTATGACAGTATGATACGTCTTTGATTGTTTGTTTGTTTGTTTGTTTGGGGCTTTACATCACTTTCAACATTATTTCGGTCATTTCGTGATGAGACCTACTTGTAGCAGATATAGTGCTGCCTCACTGAATTGTCATGTCGCAGGTATTGACATGACAACCCACCCGGTCACAGATTTACAAGGACAACGGGTTAACCCTTCACGCACAGGCCTCACCTCATGTTTGAAGTTGCATCATGAATTCAACCTCACCACAGCCGGGGATCGAACCCACGACCTTTGGATCACCACAGAGGAACTGGTGCTAATAAGCTGGCACTCTAACCAACTGCGCTACGGCCCGTGGCTTACGTCTATGATATCATGATGGTTCTATGATAATAAGATACTTCTATGATATCTTGATGGTTCTATGGCAATCTAGTGCTTCTTTGATAGTGGCATTCTTCTATTACAATATTAATGTAATTATCTTAGTAGATGAATAAAACAAGAATATTTAAGAGTTGTATTCTGGCTTACATATCTCTAAATATGGTTCTGGTGGAAGGAGTCTGAAATATCTCATACTTTTACTGAAAACTGTTAATGATTGGTTTGTTTTCTACTCTTTGTACAAAGCAAAATGGTACAAACATTGTGCAATCTATGTAAACAATGCCACGCCCCCTTTTTAATTATTTCACACACAATGACGTGCCCACAAATCATTTAAGCAGACCAAAACCTCTGTTAAAATGTCTGTGACCTCTGATTTCGTGAATATTTTAAGGTTAATATTCATTTGATTTACAATCAGTATATTATGATCAACTGTAAGCAAGTCACTCAGAAAAAGGTCACTATCTGTTTCAGATATACAGGTAAACCTTTAGTCTGGCCTTCAGTTCTTTTCAAAGAGCTCTGAGCCCAGTTTTGTAATACAAGGGAAATAAAGCAATTTTAATCTTGGTAGATGCTGTGACACATCTACAAATGATTTATTTGTGGAAGAGGTGATGAAGGGGTATATGCTCTTATCGATAGAATGATGATATTAGAGAATCTTTTGGATTTGGAATCAAGTATCTTGGGGTATAGATTTTAGCATAAATATTTAATTATATCAGGGATTTGTTTGTTTTGTTTGTTTGGGGTTTTACATCACTTTCAACATTATTTCAGTCATTTCGTGATGAGACCTACTTGTAGCAGATATAGTGCTGCCTCACTGAATTGTCATGTCACAGGTCCTTGACATGACAACCCACCCGGTCACAGATTTACAAGGACAACGGGTTAACCCTTTAGGCACGGGCCTCAGCTCATGTGTGAAATTGTATCATGAGTTCAATCTCGGCATGGCCGGGATTCGAACCCACGACCTTTGGATCACCACAGAGGAACTGGTGCTAATAAGCTGGCGCTCTAACCAACTGCGCCACGGCCTATGGCCCTATATCAGGGAACAAGGATAATCTCAACCACAATGATTATACCAAAGTTACTTGATATTATGTAATATGAATTTCGTTATTTTTGTTCTTTCCCTAATCACATTTTGACATTCACAACAAAAATAGACAGCTACTCAATCTTTATTTCTAAAATATTTTGTTAGGATACAAAAAGCAGGATTGTACCGGACGTCTCCTATTTTGTGCTTGATTATGTAATTTAATATTTGAGAGTTAATCATGTCATTCAATATTTGATAATCATGTCATTTAATATTTGATAGTTAATCATGTAGAAAAACACAATCTCCGGACACCTAATTGACCCAATCAGGATGAGGGTCATGCAGGCAGGGACCCTTACTGAGTATTCAAGGAAAATGTGACAAATTACTTGGTTCTCGCATTTAGTGGAACTCAGCCTAATAGTGTCATTTGTAAACAAAATGAATAATGACTTAAGACAATAAAATCCATAGTTTCACTATTTTTAGATCAAATACCACATATCAAATGAAACCAAATTCCAATTTTCAAAAAAAAAATTGGCTCCTACCAAATACAATAATGGAGCTCACAATGTTAATCACATTTATAATGAAGATAGTTAAAAAAATATTTTCGATATTTGGAAAATAGATAGTGATTTCTTCTGAATTAGTGTGTGTTTTAATATATGAAACATTTATGGAGTAGGAAATATCTCTGCATATGGGGAATTAACATTTCTAACTATAATCTAATGGTGCTTAGGCCCATAACTAATTAAATTGACAAAGATATTTGTTGGATACACCATGCCCAATTTACAGGGGTGGGAGAGCTCTGAACCAATCTGTGCAGTAAATCTGAACCAATCTGGTCAAATCGGGTCATTCTGGATGCTCACAACTGATCTTGATGCTAAATCGCGTCATTCTGGGTACTTGCAACATATTTATCATAAAATTTACACCATCATATAAAAAAATTTATTATATTTTGTTTTGATGTTGATGCGATTTTAAGGCGACATAAAATGAGACATAAAAAACTTATTATATTGAAGAATCACCCAGATTGGTTCAGAATTGGTTCAGAATAATGGTGTGACATCATACCATCCAAATATGCTGCAATTACCACCCAGATTATGTATACATTGTTTTCTGTGCAGAGCTGTGGCTAAGCGATATTTCTTCCGACTGGCATTCTTTATATAAAATCATCCCATTTATGTTTTCCCTCAACAGTTAACATAGTCATAAAATATTCATCAAAATGAAAATTGGTTACAAATTATTTTTTTTGCTGAAAGACTTTCTTGTTAAAGTTGGCAGTTAGTGTAACCACACAGAGGACAGTCGTCTCCAGCAGAAGACAGCAAGTAACATCATTCCAGTTGCAGTCACATTGTTACCAGAATTAGTGATCCTTTCTGCAATCAACACAAATGGAAAATATTTTTTAATGTGACAATATGTTATTACAATTAAAAAATATATGTCGAAAAACCGTTCAATATTCTGCAAGCATGGTGGAAATAATAAAAAATGTGAATGTCCAAAACATCGATATCTGCTATAATTTGTGTTAATTGGCAGATGTTTTCATGTCCAAATCCTCTCTGTTTGGATTATGGATAGATCCAAGAAAATAGATGTCATACATTGACTTTAGATAAAAAGATGACATGAATCAAAATGTGATATTAATGTACAAAAGTATTTTATAATAGAAGTATCATGGTAAATAAATAAGTAGGTAAAGAAATATCCTGGGTCAAAGTTCAAATTTAAAGAAGTTGTCTCATGAGAGGTCGTGGAGCAGTTAAGTATGGCAGTCATTGTAAGCCATGTTAAATATTTCAACAATAAAGAAAATAAATTCATCTAGATTGTACAAGGAATATATAAATGGCTATTCTTTCCACCTCCCATTGGAGTAAAGATAACCTTCTCTGACACAACCTTTTCTTATTTTCAAATGTTTTCTTATTTTCAAATGAAGATATTGACAGCTTTGGGACAGTTGGTGTCAATAGTACATCTGCTAAATGTCACGGAAGTAGATATTTCCATGATAGCCCTCAGACCCCACAGCTGTTAATTGCCCAAACTCCTTCAATATAGTTGATACTGACATCTTTCAGATAGATTATGCAATTGAGAACAACATATGCAACATTGTACAAAGCAGGCTGTCACAGCTGCTCAATAATTGCTTTGTAAAGGTTTAGGTCAAGTACTATTGTAGCTAAATAAAAATGTGGCAATCATGGGAGAGCAGAGAAATTTGGATCCATTTACTGAAACTGCCTGATTCAAACACACATGAGAAATCAAATAATATTAAAAGAAAGGAACTGGGCAACATACCATTGCTTTGAATAATTCTCACTGAGTAAGTGATTGTAGTGTGGTTATATGCTTCATCCTCTGTTTCTCTCCTCTTTCTTCGGCATCCAACCTTGATATAAAATTAACATTTATACCATAGCCATCATGGTCAGTGATTGTTTCCACATACATTGTTAGAAAATAAATTACTTCCACAGGTACTGTATATAACCACAGGGGATCAGTGATTAGTAAAGGGCCTTAACAAAAGAACCTTAACAAAAGATTTCAAAAATGGTTGGAGGACTAGGGTCCATTTTTCCTATAGGTGAAAGCAAGGGTGAACTGAGGGAGCAAATTCTTTTTCACAGTCATAAGAGCCACAATTTGAGATTGTGCAAACACACACCAGCAAACATCTGATAAGAATATTTGTAAAAAAAAAAAATTCCCTGAGCAGAATTTAGAAATCCCAAGTGCAACTGACCATTCACTACTAAAAACTGATGCTGGAGGAGGCTGTTGGCATTTGTCTTAATCTTTTACAAAATAAGAATGATAATAGGACAGATTTGTCTTCAAATAACATTTGGGTTAAGCCTTATTGTGTTTGCCAAATGATAGATATTCTGTGTTAATAACTGCACATTGTAAGGGGTCAGAGATATTATAAAAGTACAATATTAAAATATCAATGTACACTGCTGTCTTAAGTATGTCCCACCTGATGAATAAATGTCATCAGTGTGTGCACTCACAACATGTGCTTATGATAATCATGTAAATATATTCTAAACACATAAGATACTTATTCCTTTTGATTAAAAAACAATTATCAAAATTCTTGCAATGTTTTAAACAAAATAAATACATTATCCTTGCAGTGTTACAAATACGTTTTGCTTTTTTTGGGTAAATATTGATCAAACATTTAACTTACTGTGGCACAGGTGGCTTCTTTTCCCTTGAGGCACATTTTAGCTGTGACGTGAAAAAATACAACATCTGAGGATCTGAATTTGAACACATTTATGCTCATTTCCTGCTCAAATAAATTTCCATTGACATTGTTGAAAATGTTATCATTTGTAACAGCATACTGGTCCTCTGCTGGGCAACTACAAAGCCAACAATATTATTTTACTATACATATGTATATATATATATATATATATATATATATATATATATATATATATATATATATATATATATTATATATATATTTATATGAATAAGTATGAATATAAGCATGTACATAAGTATGAATATAAATAGAAAGTTTGCGACCTCACATATACCTGACTTACAACACTGGAGTAAGGAGAAGTTGTGGGGATTAAATAGTTGAATATGAGAGCAGTGATTGTATTCAACTATTGTCTAACTCGGAAAATCATTTCTGTTAAATTTCAAAACGTATTATTAAAAGACTAAGAGGTTCAGTTGGGAAGGTTTTTCACACTTACGAGTCCTTAATGAGAGGTAGTGTATCAGCCTCGGGATGAGGTATAATGTGAGAAGAAGAGGCCGTACAAAATAACACACGAAATGCCCCATATATACCTTCAAATTATCAAATAAAACCACAATAATTAGAGAAAAACAACAGCACAGAAACATTATATAATCTTAAAGCAATTACATTCTAGTATTCTATGAAAAAAGAATACAGGAATTGGTTTATTTTAAGTATTTTTTTTAAGCAAATAAACTATTCCACAGAAAAGTTAAAAACTGGTATTTACCATCTTCAGAGAGTCCAATATGTAAGATTATGTCATCCCCTATTCGCACAATGCTACTAGCACCAATCATTTCTCCCAAGGAATCAAATATTTCAAAAGACAGCTCTGGTTTGGAGACAATTCCTTGGTCGCTACCAGGTAAGCTAATAAAAACAACCATGTGTTATCTGCATTTACATTTTAATCATAGTTTTACAATTTCTACTATGTTGTTAACTACCTCTGTTTAGCAGAGTAATGACGTTCATACATGACATTCACATGAGAAAAAACATTTCATCCTGCCTTGAGGATTAACATTTTGAAATATATTCTATTGATGCTCCTTTATTTGTATGAATGTGGCCCTATGTCTGAATGGAAGTTTATAATTGGGGATTAATTATCTTAAGGAAAGAAACATTCATGCAAATGCCATCCTGCAATAAATGTATAATAATATGTCAGGTTGACCCACTTCCATACATTCTGTTGGTCTTCAAATAATACAGCTCTGTCTAGTGTTATTGTATGTTGTTTAAGTCAATAATTACATAGTTATATAGATTTATGTAAGTTCTTATATATTGCATACCAAAGGTCTTCTATATTACATACAAAAGTTCTATATTTGAGGGCTCCATATCAGTTTTCTATTTTATTGGGTTTAGCACTTCCAATATGCAACATGAGTATTACTCTCACAAAAGTCACATCAAAATTATCATCAGAGTAAACAAATCATGCGATTGAGAGTATTATGATGGCGTAATAGCATAAATTTTAAACTGCTTTAGTTCCATTTCAACCTCTGCCACCCCTGTCATTTTAGTGTAAAGTTTGGAAAGAGCTGAGGTCTGGAAGACAAACACACCTTGATATATAATCTAAAAACAACAATTTATTCCATCCTTTGTTTTAATCCCAGAGGATGTGGCGGACATTAACATTCTATACCAGTAATAAACAGAAAGCTATAATTGTTAAAATTGCAATTAAGTCCAAAGGTACACTCCTCAAGAAATAAAGTAGTCTTGATAATCATCTCATATCAAAATGTTTGGTCATTTTAGGTTAGTAATGACTCACCCAGAGACAGCAATGCCTGTGCTTAATCCAACACCTAAAATATATTCACAGTATAGATCCATACTGAGAGAAGATTCAGTGACAATGGTGTTTTCCACATTGAAGGTATAGTAGAATTTGAGTATTGGATACTGGAATAAAAAAAGTTTAAAACAGTCAAACATTTTTAAAACATCTTGCCATAGTGGTTAACTTTCTTTTGAATATTTAATTGTGTTTCACGTTTGTTAAACTCACCATTTGTCTTGTCTTTATACCACATGTGGATGATGATATAGGCAGTTTGAACTTGGCATCTCCCAGTTTGCAGCCATCTGGGTCATCTTCAGAAACAACAATGGTGGCTCTGCACTCACCCTGGTTAAAATGATCCTCAACATACATTATCCAGCCATCATCAAAGATCACCTGTGGATGTGGTGTATGACACACCTTCATCAACTGTGGAGAGCTCAAACACTGCATATTTACTGTAACATAGCAAACAACACAATTAGGCTTAATTAATATGTTTAACAAGTATTTGGTTCTGGTTGATCAAGTAAGAATAATCCTGATCTGATCTTTTCACCAGCAGGTGGCAGCAAGGCCCATTGAGCAGATGCAGTCAATAGAATAGATTCAAATTTTGTCACTGCATCTATAGCCTCTGTATGGTTTCCAAAAGAAGAAAAAGCCTCATTTCTGGCCACATCTTTATCAGTCAAAGTGATCAGCATAGACTAATTAACAAATGAGAAAAAGCCTGATAGCACTGTCAACCAGTTAACAGCTATCTGTAATGATTTTTAAAATTGTGTTGATAAGGGTGACTTAACCAAGGCTTTTGATAAGGTTTGGCACAGGGGACTGCTGTATATAATGAATAGAATTGGCATAAGTGGCAATTTTTTTGAAAAGTTAAACCAATCCTTAACAAATAGGAAACAATGTGTACAGTTGGTTGGATACACCTCCCCACCTCTCGAATTAAAAGCAGGAGTGCCCCATGTCTCTGCCTTTGGGCCACTCATGTTTCTTATTCATATTAATGACATAGCTGAGAATCAAAAAAGTGACACATATTTATTTACTGGTGACACATCATAATTCCAGGCTATTAGAAATGTTGATACAAAGATCAGCTGCTCGTATCATTAATAGAGATCCTGATGAGATTAACAATTGGGCTACTAGATGGCTCATCTCTATTTACCATTAAAAGACATTTATGATGCTATTCTCTAGGAAAAGATCACTGTCTGTTTCACCAGATATAAAACTAGGGAAAAGTATGTTATCTCAGTTGAATTCTCACAAGCATATTGGTGCCACATTGACACAAGATTTAATTTGGTCTATTCACATTTAGTTTGTCATATGAAAATGTAAGAAATTGTGTGGTATGATCAAGAGATGTAAATATGTTTTGTGTCTCAAATCACTTCAAAGCTGTTATACACATTTTATTAGACCTGCTATTGAACTACAGTGAAGAAGACAAAGCAAAATCCACAGCATAGATATTCAACCATTCTACCAACAGTTATATGGTAATAAAAATTATTGCATATGGATAACATATTGATTTTTTCTTATATTTATGATTTTTTAAAGAAGTATGAAAGATTCAGCAAAAGGTACAAAAGGCACAAAAACTACATATTATTTTCATGGTTTTTATGTATAACATGTATAATGCTTATACATGTTAAACAGAGAATAAAGATATGTTTGAATAAAAAAAACCAACATTGCTCCAACTCACCCTGATTGGAAAATATAATAAAGTATATTATAAAAATCAAAAAGTCTGTGATCCAGTTGAGGGATTATGGAAATCAATAGTGTCCCACAGAATACTTAAAACCTGTGCTCAGTAGGGTGTGACAATGCTTTGTAGTTCTTTGTAAATAGTATGAGCAATTAAATAGAAGGTGCAAATTTGCAAATTTCCTAGAGAATGATTTTATTTACAGGGTGTTCCACCACTCAAGTACCGTTTTTTTCTTATCTCTCTTGGAACACAATTTTCAACTCCATGAAAGAAATATTTTCAAAAAACATAAGGTAAAGTCTAAACTTACAAGAAATGCTTTACTATTTTAGCATTGTACTGATCACATCCTTTGAATTTTAGGATTTACATAACTATTTTTTAATCTAATTTGAAACATCAGCAGAAATGTCTTAGTTTATATATAATGATATTATATATAGACACATAATTGATATCACAAATTTTCTTATCATTTGGTTTGTGTTGTAACGGAGGAGAGCCTCACGTTGACATACATCATTTATAATGAACAACAGCTCACTCTTGCCATTGCAAAGTGACAAAAACATTTAGAAAAAGTAATAGCTCCCATAATTTATGGCAGAAGAATAACTTCACACTTGCATACATTTTTTTCAATGCTGAGTAATGAAAAGTGTGGAATGAAGCATTTACATGTGTCAATTATTTCCCATCTCATCACCACTGCTAATTAAATCAAAATGTAGAATATTTATATATGATTTATTGATTGTTAAAAAAGGCTTACAGTGGTGCACCTCACAGCTAGCCCCTGTTTGGAAGAAAGGACACATGCATCCATCCATTTTGTTATCAGTATGAGAGTCATAGCATATTCCACTATTTGATATACAGGCCTCACAGTCAGAGTCAATTTCTGTGTCCAACTGTGAATCTACAATCAAACAATTGTTAAATTAGAGACTTTTTCAAAATTTACAAACAGTCTAAGGATAATCAATGTGTTTCATTTACTTGCAGTGTTTTTATTTCACATTGAATATACCAAAACCCAGATGGAGTATTTGCAAAGAAAGGATTTGTACAATTGTGACATTATTGCAGTTTTAAAGTTTTTGTCATTTACAGCATCTTTTGAAGTATTTTTCCTGGACAGCGATAAATCCTACTTTGCAGAGACATCGCTTTGTTGTTGAAAAACCTGTTTCTGGCCTACACTCCGCATTTAAATCAGAACACTTTAGAGAGCCTGGTTGGTCTTCACAAATTCTGTTGATATGAACTGAAATGATGTGAAATAGAATTAAAGAAATAGAATTTTTTTTTTAATAAATATAAAAAAAAGGCTAGATAAATAGTTCTTGAGAAACTAAGCCATCATTAATAACCTACCTTCAGATATCTCACATTTGTCTCCATGGAATCCAAAGGAACAAATGCATCCATCCATGGTATTGTCATCATCAACATCATAGCATATGCTATCATGCCTACATCCTGCACAATCTGGTTCATCTGATGCAGCCAGCACCGTGTCTGTTTATATTACATTAGCTTTATCAGAAAACAATCAGCAACAGAAAACACATGCATATTTTGTTCCATTCTTTTGTTTGATTCAAAGCAAATTTAATACTCTGTACAACTTATTTAACACATATGCATGACATACACATTATTTAACAATGTTAAAATGAGAAACTTGTACTGCTTAATTTGAGGCCTCAAAGGACAATGCAGCACAGAAGATTTCATTGCATTGTTGTTTTTTCATTGTTGTTTCATTGCATTGCATTATATTGTTTGATTTCAGGGATTACATAACTTAACTATAATGGATTTTGATTGTACATGTGGCCACACAATCTCTGTTTGAAGAATGCCATGCAAGGAAAGTCAGTGCTCTGCTCTATTTAAAGAAGGCCCAGGATATTATTTTGGCACTAACTTTAGACAGGCATATGGCAACCAATTGTCAGGCGGTGAAAAGAGTGAGATATTCACCTTTCACAATTGAGACATAATTAAGAAAATGTGACATTTCCTCAGATAACTTCTAAACTATATGTGAAAAGCATACAACAATAGTTGCCCATACATTGCTGTTTTTCAAATCAATTGATGCTGCTCTTTGTTGCATAGCATTGTTGATATCATCTTATACTTACATGCAAGCAAAATATTGTGTTAAGCACTAAAAACACATATTGTGCTACTGAACCACAACATTGCATTAAATACTGAAAATGCTTATTTTCCATCTGAACTGCATATTGTAAAATACAACATTTATTTTTCCTTCTGAACATCAATATTGTGCAAAATACTCACAACATTTGTTTTCCCCTGGATGCTCAATATTGCCACTTTTACAGAGGCATCTCTTATTCCCATCTTTGTCTTCCACACATTCAGACTTGAGGGGACAGACAGTTAGGCCATCACATAATTCGTTCAGTTGCTTAGTCACTTTTGGTTTTTCTGCAATGAGATATCCTGCTGAGATAAAGGCCAAATAAAATGATACATTTGTTTCAGGTAACATGCCTGTAAAAAATAGGGTATGTAGGATTTAATTTTGTTTTATTTTTTATTTTCTATTTCTTGTTTTCATTTAATTTATTTTATTTTTTATTTCATTTAATTTCTTTTTTGAGTCGGATATCAAGAGACTCCTCGATTAGCACCAACCGGTACTGATAAGATTAAAATAGCTTAAAGTAGAGTTGATTAGATTAGTATCGATTTTGAGCTAAAATTAAACACTGAAGTGGGTAACACTTTAAGTTGTTTATTATCTAGGTGAATAAAAAAAAAGAAAAACAACTAGGTACATGTATGAAAACAGAAAAGCTATAGGGTTAGGGTTAAGGGAGGATTGGTCAGATTGCAGGAAACAAAGATATTATTTTATTTGGCCTTAGGTTTTGTAAAATAATTGAGAAAAATTTGAACAATTTAAAATCATAAGGTATCTTTAATTCATTTATGATATTGAATAACATGGTGCAGTTCACTATATCTTCATGTTAGAAGGCTGTTCAGAAAGGTAACTTTGTCTTTGTGAAATATATCTCTTGTTCACATTGGGGGTTCTGCGCATGCGTTGAGAGTGGAATGGCGGCTTTCATTTGAGCTCCGATAAAATCGTCCTTCTTGGTCGATTTTCTGGAGTCTATTGCTAGTCTAGCGCCTCACTTTCTCGCAGAGAACCCGGTCTATACAAAGGTCTATCTGATATCGGACTTATTGCAAGCTCTGACGGCAGTTTTGATTGGAAATCCGCTCGCGAGGGCGGGATCATACTGTGTTGTCTTTGCGAGGCACCGCGCTCACGAGTATCCACTCTTTGCTGCCAGTGTCGAGTGCTTGGTCTGATACCTTATATCCTCTGTATTCATAAAACCTGTTGCTTCTGGTGTCTAGAATCACCTTCAGACCCATCAGCGACATATTTTGAAACTACAGTGATCTTCGGACTTGTTCCGACGGTGGTTGTTGATACACAAACAAGGGGCTACTACCAGCCATTTTTTCTTGTTGTGACGCACCACCCGCTGTCCAATACACACTTGCAAGCAACTACGTAAGTAGTTCTTTCTTGCAATATACCTATTTATAGGTACATATACCAATCTAATTTGCACGCTTTTCGTGTCTGGACACGTTTTCAGACGCTTCTAGAAGCAAATTCGGTATATTAAACTATTATACAGTGCTTTTCGGACTTGTTCCGACGGTGGAAGAACAGAGTACTCGTTACCTGCTCCACCCGCTGTTCAAACCATCTAAATTGCAAGCGGCTATACAAATAGCCCTTTCTTGCATTTTACCCCCCAGGTATTTACTGCCTAAAGAAATTTTTAGCTAAATTACCCCAAAACTCTGCTAAAATTTCTAATATTAGTGCTATATATAGCTTCTATTGACGGGCGGCCCACAGCGCCTCTACCGTTAAATCTCTAAGTCAGCCGGCCTCAGCGCCCCCTAACAGATAAAGCTACATATCATTGTATATGTCCTCTATTTTGTTCGAAACTGACAACTGAGGAAATTAAATATTACCTACCAGCATTGACCAATACCTGTTCAATGCTGCACAATCATGGCTTTGTTTGTATATGCTCATGCTTCAACATATACGACAAGAATAGTGGCGAAACCACAAAGACACTTACCTTGCCCCACAATGGTATAGGGTCAAATAAAATCCTGCTGTGTGACATTCACGCTAGCATCTTCACAAAGAATTCTTCTTTGGAAAATATTAATTTTAATATTATTCCACGTGTTTACTTCAGGTTGCTGCAGGAGTTGATCGCAAACTCAAATATTAATATATTTGAGTCTGAGCATGAAATTGAACTGTTCCCGGCTCAATTTCGCTTGGTGCTCGATACCTGCGATTACATAAAATCGGACACGCTACTATCCGTACACGGAGTGAGCAAGCAAAATTGTCAATTCAATTTTGTTAAATATACACAAATATCGCACCCAAAACATCTTTATTGGGAAAACATATTTATTCTGCCTCCTCGGCCACAAAAACATAGACTGAACAACAAATATGTTGAAAGTCCATGCAATTCGTCAAAATCATGCAGTTTTGGCAAAATTCGTGGTAGGAATGTAAATAATACACATTCGTCTGCTCGACCACCCAATGATAGGCCCGCAGGGCCGGCCCCGACTACACGTGCTCGCAACAGTAATCGGTTCAATTGTTTACGTTATAGTGGACATTCATCTTATGAACAAGCCACGCCCAACTATACCACGTGGTCTGACCTGACCAATCACAATGCGGCAAGACCTGCGGGGCCGGCTCCAACTACACGTGCTCGCTCTGCTCCACGTGGTCGGCCTCGGAATGTAAACAAAAAGCATTCTCGTATTAAAAATCCTAATAGAAACATGAAGAAAACTTTAAATATTGGGTGTTGCAATGTACAGAGCATATCTAGCAAGATCCTGCCAGTAAAAGATTATTTTACTGAGCATGACCTTGATGCCCTGTTCATGACTGAGACGTGGATGCATGACTCAAATTCTGACAAAGTCAAAAGTGAACTTAAAGAAGGATCACTTGAATTTGAGTCCTTTCCTAGAATTGGTCGTACAGGGGGAGGATTAGGGATTTTATACAAATCTGAACTCCCCTTCAAAACCAACAGGGCCAACCAACCAGTAGTCACCACCATGGAGCTCATGGAGTCATCCATCACATTGAAGGGAAAAAAGGTAACATTTGTGGTGATATACAGACCTGAACCATCTGATCGAAATAGATATACCTACTCTGAGTTCTATGATGAGTTCACCCAATTGGTTGCACATTATGGTTCGTTTAGTCATGAGGTCATTTTCCTCGGTGACTACAACTTCCATGTTAACCTGCCCTTAAAGCCGGATGTCATAAAATTTAATGACATCCTATCTACCTTTGATCTAACACAATGGGTTCAAGAACCAACCCATAGGTTAGGGAACACCCTTGATCTAATCATGACCTTTAGGGGAAATAAACTCATGAAGACTCACCTGGTAGATGAATACCTATCTGATCATAAAATGATTAAGATTTACCTTGATATTGTACCTCCTAAACCCCCTAAAAAATCTATCAAATTTAGGAATTTCAAGGCATTAGATCTTGAATCCCTAAGAAGGGACATTAAATCCCTAACTGACAGAAACTCAACTTGGGAACATTTATCACTGGAGGACATGGTAAATTATTATGATAGGGAACTCACATCACTCATGGACAAACATGCACCAATTAAGGTTGCCATGGTTACCCAACGCAAACCTGTACCTTGGATGAGTGACCAATTAAAGCTGGAAAGATCTCTCAAGAGGAGGCTTGAGAGAAAAATGAGCAAGACTGGCACTCAAATTGACAAGGAGCTGTATAACTCTCAAAGGAACAAATACAACTCAATGCTTAAATCTGCTCAATCATCATATTTTTCCAACCTGGTTGAGGAAAATAAACATGACCCCAAAAAGCTTTTTAGAGTCATTGACACAGTCATGCACAAGAAAAAGGACACTCCTATGCCCCAATCTGACTGTGAGATTACTCAAGCTGAGAAGTTCAACACATTCTTTCTTGAAAAAATAGAGAGAATCCGCCTGGACATTGATAATGCTCCACCCGGTCAAATTTCGCCACCAGGTGACACTACAAACAATAGCACTACTTGTCTGGATAGGTTCACACCCCTAACCATTGATGACGTCCGGAAATTGGTCAAAAGGTCAGCAAAGAAGTCATGTAACCTGGATCCAATTCCAACCTGGCTCCTACTTGACCTCTTAGACGACCTCCTACCAATAATTACTTCCATCATAAATAAATCACTGATGGAATCAGCAGTATCGGAAAATATGAAAATAGCCATCATAACACCCCTACTGAAGAAACTAGGTCTGGAACTGGTTGAAAAAAACTATAGGCCTGTTTCCAACCTAACATTTGTCTCCAAACTAACCGAGAGGGCAGTTGCAGACCAACTAGTCCCCCATCTTGTAAGGAATGGTCTTACTGACAAGTTTCAATCAGCCTACAAGGAATATCACAGCACTGAAACTGCTTTGCTTAAAGTGCAAAATGATATCTTAGGCTGCCTTGACAATAGAAAGGCAGTTATCTTGTTGTTGCTTGACCTTTCCGCTGCTTTTGACACCATTGACCATAAAATCCTTTTGGACAGGCTGAGGGATAGATGCAACGTCACAGGTCATGCACTCTCCTGGATTCGGTCATACCTAATGGACAGAAAGCAATGTGTGAAGGTGGGGATTCATAGATCCTGTCTCAAATCCCTAAAATATGGGGTACCCCAGGGCTCAGTCCTGGGTCCTATACTGTTCACCATTTACATGACACCCCTATCTGATATACTTGCAAAATATGGTCTAAGCTATCATATTTATGCAGATGATACTCAGATCTACATCCCTATGGACCACGCCTCTCCCCATCATGTGGATATGAGCAGACACAAATTGGAGGAGTGTGTCAGGGAAGTCAGAACTTTCCTAATATCAAACAAGATGAAGATAAATGATGGAAAAACAGAGATGCTCATATGTACTGACAGATACAGTACTACCACCCATAGCAGTATCCCATCCACAATCAGAGTGGGTGACTCTGATATTGCTCCTAGTCAGTCAGTTGTTGACCTTGGTATCACATTTGACTCCAACATGGACATGAAGGCCCAGATCAGGAAAATGTGTCAGAAGGGCTATTATCACATCAGGAACCTGGCGGCCATCAGACATTGTCTAGACGAGAAGACCGCGGTAACACTTACCCATGCTTTTGTTACATCCACCCTTGACTATGGTAATGGTCTTCTAGCAGGTCTTCCTAACACTGACATTAGGAAACTGCAATACCTCCAAAACTCTGCAGCAAGGGTAGTTGGAAAAATCAGGAAATTTGATCACATTTCAGGAAAATTAAGGGAACTGCATTGGCTTCCAGTTCATGCGAGAATTGATTTTAAAATCCTCCTATTAACCTGGAAAGCCCTTAACGGTAAGGCTCCGCCTTACTTACGGGATCTACTCCTGATTAAAGAAGGTGAACGCTGTCTAAGATCCAATGATGGCACCCACCTACAGGTACCTAAAACCAGGCTAAGGACAATAGGTGACAGGGCCTTCTCATCCATAGGCCCACGACTATGGAATTCCTTGCCTACTGATATTAGGACAAGCACGTCAGTCTCCTCGTTTAAGAGTAGGCTGAAAACTCATCTCTTCAGGATGCATGTCCTGAACTCAGCGCTATGAACAGACTTGACTGGTATCAGCGCTATACAAATTTTATTATTATTATTATTATTATTCACATTGTTTTTGACAGAGATGATATTATCTATATTCTATAAATTTAGGAACTGTTCTTTCTATGAAATTAAATCAAGCATGTCATATTTATGGTTATAGAGTACCTGTAGGTATTATGAAGGCTGCCCTAGTTCGAGCAGTAAACATGACAAACTTGATTTGGGGTTCCATTTTTAGAGATAATGACAACAATGGAGATACCCTCCTGAAATCAGATCCTAATCCAAGTTCCAGTTTGCCATTCTCCCAAATCATCCAGAATGACTGATATTCAGTGGAAATGTGCACAGATGGCTCATGAAAAAATGTATTTGAAGTGTCAGAGCTCAAGATCTGAACAAAACCATTTTCTATGCGTGCGTCGTAATGGTGTCCTATATAATCTCTGGTCTCCCTGAATGTAATTTTTACTAATTCAGAGGATCTCACTTCAAACAGGTAGTACTGGTGACCAGTGATGTCAATACCTGGGGGGCCATAGTCTTCCAAGTCATGAAGATTATTCTTTTTTGTTGTGAAAACTTGCTCTACAAAGTAATAAATCAATATCATATTATTAGAATCTGTCAAATATTTTTGTCAAATATTTATAGTGTGGAATTATGAAAGTAAAAGATGTGATTGATAATAATGGTAACCTACGAATACAAACATTAGAGGGAACAGTACCAGGCAAGGCTGCAATTACATTAATAATAATAAATAATAAATAATAATAATAAATTCCTTTATTTATCCTCGGTAACACAGATTAGATACAAATCTAGTTTTCACCATGGCCGAGTCTTATGCTAGGATAAAACATTTATGTACAATATTTAAAAACACATTAAAAATATAAAATCATTTGTGTATTATGACATAAAATATTTCTTAAGGTACCTTGATTTGAAGCAAGATACACTTGCAGACTCTCTAATGTTAACATCTAGTGAATTCCATAAGTTAGCACCTTCATAATTGAAACTCCTAGTGAAATATGTCAAATTTGGTTTTGGTGCTCTCAAATTCCCTCTAGCAGCTGATCTGGTATTGTATTTATGCACAGCTGCAACTGGGGTGAAATTTTGCAAATATTCAGGAACTAAATTTTTGTGAACTTTGTACATCATCAAGCACCGTTTGTACTGTACACGATCATTGAATGGCATCCATTTCATAATTCTAAAGAGTTCTTCTGAGGATTTGTCCCTAATTTTGCATCTTAGCATGACTCTGGCAGCTCGCTTTTGCAGCTTGCATATGCGTTGAACATTGCCAAGGTTGGGACATCTACCCCAGATAATACAAGCATAATCCATATGTGGTAAAACAATGGCATTATAGAGCATTTTCAATGTATCAATATTTACATAATCTCTTACTTTTTTCAATACACCAATTTTCTGTGAAATCTTCTTAGAAACATAATGATCTTGCCATGTGAGATTGCTGTCGATATGTATTCCAAGCAATTTTGCACTACTGACTTGTTCTAAAATCTGATTGTCGCAATAAACTGATAGCTTTGTGTTCTTTTTCACTCTCTGTGTAGTACCTATCAATTGAGTCTTTGTCTTACCTACATGCAACGTTAATCTATTGTACTTCATCCATTTGGCTACTTTGATAAAATCTGATGACAACTTTGCTGAAATAGTGTCTACATTATTACCAATTGCTTGTAAGGTGCTGTCATCAGCATACATATGTACTGATCCATCTATTACCTCTGGCAAATCGTTTATATACAGTGTAAACATAAGGGGACCCAAAATGGACCCTTTAAAGATGAACAAAATACTTGCTGCTATCCCAAAACATTGGAAAGAGAAAAAAAGAAATGATACAAACAATGCAACAGACATGCTTGATGAAATGAACGTAATGTTCATTTCATCAAGCATGTCTGTTGCATATTATCAACAACAATAAAACATTTAAACATATTATCAACAACAATGAAAATGGTCTCCCTATAATCTTTTGGGGTCTACATGATTAAAGATCACAGGAGAAACATACAAACATTAAAGTCAAAAGAAGTGTATGAGTGGTTCATTAATGCAGTAACCATAAAAAGTAGAGCTGAAAATGAATAGGAAATGGATTTTGACAAAGAAATAAACTGGAAAAATATCTTTAAGACATTAAATGATACTTGCAAGTTAATCCAAGATCGGAAAGTGAATGATTTTAATTGGAAATGCATACAAAAAGCAATATGGACAGAACAAAGGTTAGAAAAGATTGGACTCTCAAATGGTTTGTGTAGTAAATGTGCAATAGAAGACCTAGAACATTTATTATATCCTTTTGAATGCATAGATGGTGTGTGGGATAAAGTGCAAAACATGCTGCAAAAAATAGACAATGTAAATATCAAAATTGGATTTGAAATAATCATGTTTGGGACACTTGGAAATAGTGGGCAAAAAGACACTGAAAGGACAATTAAGGGGTAAGATGAACATACAAGAAAGAATGGGAAAGATAAAAATTGTGAATATTCTAAGAAAACTATTTTAAATGTAACACTATCTGTAAACAAAATTATGCTAGAATGAGAATTAAATAAAATTTAAAAAGAAATATATATTGTTGGGGTCTACCCAGCTATACAGGAAGTATAACAATATCTGGCACAATACAATAGGTTAATTTGATTGGGTTACAATATCAGATTTGGAGTTATATATATCGTCTAGTTGTACAATTATCAGTACTCCCCTGTGGGTGCGGGGATTAAAGAATAGCCCCACTGCCCCCCAGCATGTCGTAAAAGGCGACTAAAGGGGCATCCTGTTTGCCGTGGGATGCGACCCGTATCGGGAGGATATGGAATCCTGACGGGCTGAGCACTGGGCTTGTTTGACAGTAATACCAGTCCAGTTGTAACACGCCTGTCTTGGATCCAGATGTTCACCAGACGGGCAGATCAGATTAGGCCTGGGTCTGATTTAACCGGCTTGTGGTATATTTCCTTTAATGTATTCTGGCTATTTTATCTTTATTACAATTTCAATGTTTAAAATTTAACAATAATTGATAAATTTTTGATTGATATTTCCTGAAAGGAGATTACTGCTGATTGGGTCAATCGAGGGATATAAATAAAATCCGAAAGGGTGGAGTTTTTATTCTAAGAGTATGTCATGTTGGGTATCCTCATGGCGTCAGGGCTTGGAGTTACCGGCCCAGAAAGGCGTCCCCTTGTTGGGCTCCGTGGTGGGTAGGGGACCTAACTGATGAAATTTAAAATAACACACATGGCGCAAAACAAACAAAAACGACCTAGGAATGACATAGACAGTGATGACGACTCAAATAAAACAGAAAAATGGCCTAGATTTTTAATTGCGGAAAGTTCCGATGCTGAACATACCCTGGCAAAAATGTCCCCCTTTGCAATTGCAAAGGGGATTCAAGGCATTGCCGGGGTGCCGAAAACAGTTAAAAAGATGGGAACACGTTTATTAATTGAAGTTGAGCGGAAGAGCCATGCGGACAATCTTTTGAGATGCCGAATGTTGGCCACAGTTCCAGTTCTGATAACAGCTCATAAGACCCTCAATAACAAAAAAGGAGTGATAAGATGCCCAGATCTGGTGGGAGTTTCTGAAGAGGAAATAGTGGAGGAATTAAAAGATCAAGATGTTGTCCAATGCAAACGAATTTTTATTAAGAAGGGTGGAGCCAAAATTCCAATTAACACATTCATTCTGACATTTGAAGCAGCGCAGCTTCCAACATCTATTAAAGTTGGATATTTAAACGTCCGAGTTGATGTTTTCATTCCAAACCCTCTGCACTGCTTCAAGTGTCAGAGGTATGGACATGGATCTGATCGATGCAAAGGAAACATAACTTGCCCGAAATGTACAGCCCAGCATAGTGGAGAAGAGTGTTCTTCGGAAACCATGAAATGTGTGAATTGTCAAGGCAATCACCCATCGTATTCGCGGAATTGTCCTTCATTTTTAAAAGAGAAGGAAATTCAGCGAATACGCCACACCGAAAACATTTCTTTTCCTGAGGCACGTTAACGTGTAGAAAGTTTTAATAATTCCAAAACATCCTATGCTACCACCTTAAAAACCAAAGAGACAAAAACAATAGCAATACAGACAGAAATAACCTGGCCAATCGATGAAAAGAATTATTCCTATTTTTCAATTACCTCCAAATCTTCAGGAACATCCACTCAAACCCAAACACCCACTACCCCAGTAATAACTATACCAACAGTTTCATCCACTAAAACCTCTTCACAGACTCCCTCCACATCATCCAGTAATAAAAATGTAAATAGCAATAGACCAGTTAAGAAATCAGACAAAAAAGAAATCAAAGATCAAAGCAAAACTAAAATAAATAGAACTAAATCCTTAGAAAGGATGGACACAGGTGATCCTTCCGATATACATTTTACACCTGTTCACTCAAAACATAATCATAAACTTAAATGATTATGTTAAATCCTATATTTATCCTCATTTTTTTTAATATGGCTATCAGCAGTATCATACAATGGAACTGTAGAGGATTTGAGGCAAACAGGCCAGAACTGGAGTTATTAGCCAAAAAATATAATGCATCTGTAATTTGTTTACAAGAAACTAAATTCAAAGGTAATTCCACAACATTTAAGGGGTATGTACCTTATAATAAAGTTGGTTCAATAGATGCAATGGACCGAGTACATGGCAGAGTTTCTGTTTTTGTTAAATCCTGTATACCACAAAGTAAAGTAACATTAAATACTAATTTACAAGCTTCTGCAGTCAGGGTTACCCTGCATAATACATTAACTATATGTTCAATATATTTACCGCCTAGTGAGCCAGTTAATATTACAGATTTAAATAATTTGATAACCCAGCTGCCACAGCCATATATGTTAGTTGGTGACTTTAATGCACACAACTATCTTTGGGGTGGCAGAAATAATACTGATGCCAAAGGACGTATAATAGAAGATTTTTTAAATAATAATAGTTTGTGCCTTTGGAATGACGATTCCCCGACATATTTACATCCTGCTACAGGCTCTTTAACATCAATAGATCTCTCCATTCGCACTCCAAATTTATTTTTAGACTATTCCTGGGAAGTAGAGGAAGATCAATGGGGTAGTGATCATTATCCCATTATTTTAAATAACCATTTTCGTCCACCAGACGAACGAATCCCCAAGTGGAAATTTCATAAAGCCGATTGGGCAAAATTTCAAACATCTTTTTTTAATAAAATAACTCCAGAAATTTTTAACAATGTAGATGATCCTCTTCAAGTTTTTACAGATACATTGTATGATATTGCTGATGGGTGTATTCCCAAATCAAAGCCAAATTCTAAAATTAAAGAAAAACCCTGGTTTAATGATGAGTGCAAAAAAGCTGTCAAGGAGCGGAAAAAAGCTCTGAAAAAATTTCATCGACAGCCAAATCAATATAATTTGCACCAGTTTCGTATAAAGAGAGCTAAAGCCCGTTACATTGTTAAAATAAGTAAAAGAAAAAGCTGGAAAGAATATGTTTCTAAATTAAATACACGTTCACCAATTAAGAAATGCTGGGATATGGTGCGTAAAATTACTGGGAAGGGAGGTGGAGCAAGGATTAAACATCTAAATCATAATGGCCAATTAATTACAAATCCCACCGAAATAGGCAACACAATAGGTCAAACCATTTCCAAAAATTCCTCATCCAATAATTATTCTGCCAAATTTCAACAAATAAAAAATAGAAAAGAAAGAAACCAACTAAATTTTATATCCCATAACTTGGAAGAATATAATAAATCATTTACAATAGAAGATTTGAAACTTGCTTTGGATAAATCTCATGATACTGCTCCTGGGCCTGATCAAATTCACTACCAAATCCTCAAACACCTCCCTGACCAATCACTTGGGCATCTTTTAGATATTTTTAATAAAATTTGGGAAAGTGGTGATTTTCCTCCTTCATGGAGTGAAGCCACTATTATTCCCATTCCTAAGCCTGGCAAAGACTCGTCAGATTCAAATAATTATCGTCCCATTGCTTTAACCAGTTGTATTTGTAAAACAATGGAACGAATGATTAATGAGCGTTTAGTTTGGTTTTTAGAAACTGCAGCTTATATTTCTGTTGCACAGAGTGGCTTTAGAAAAACTCGAAGTACCATTGACCACCTGGTACGTTTAGAGACATTTATAAGAGAGGGTTTTTTAAAAGGTGAACATGTGGTTAGCATTTTCTTTGATTTAGAGAAAGCGTACGATACTACATGGAAATTTGGAATAATGAGCGATTTATATGATATGGGATTAAGGGGTCGTTTACCCCTTTTTATTCAACATTTTTTGTCAAATAGACAATTCAGGGTCCGAGTTGGTTCATCACTTTCTGATGCTTTTGATCAGGAAATGGGTGTTCCACAGGGAAGTATATTATCAGTCACCCTTTTTATTATCAAAATTAACAGCATTGTTGATTGTATGAGGTCTGGAGCAGATTGCTCACTTTTTGTTGATGATTTCAACTTAAGCTACAGGTCCACAAGCATGCATACAATAGAACGACAGCTCCAACAACACTTAAATAGATTACAAGAATGGGCTGATCATAACGGATTTAAATTTTCTTTTAAGAAAACTATGTGTATGCACTTTTGTAAAAAATGGAAGGTTCACCCAGATCCTGATCTTTATTTTGGCCAAACTCGGATACCTGTTGTCGAAGAAACCAAGTTTCTTGGACTTATTTTTGACAGAAAATTATCTTTTATCCCCCACATTAAATACGTTAAGAAGAAATGCCAGAAGGCATTAGATTTATTACGGGTTCTTGCCCATACTGATTGGGGAGGGGACCGTAATATTTTATTACAATTGTATAGAGCATTGGTACGTTCTAAGCTTGATTATGGGTGTATGGTATATGGATCAGCACGTCCATCTAATATTAAAATGCTTGATCCTATACAAAATCAAGGTTTACGACTTTGCCTAGGTGCATTTCGTACATCGCCTGCAGATAGCTTGGCAGTTGAGGCAGATGAGCTGCCTCTTGATTTAAGAAGAGAAAAGCTTGCCCTTCAGTATGCTGCAAAAATTGCAGCTTGTCCAGACAATCCTGCCCATGATACTATATTTAATCCAAATTATGTTGACATTTTTGAAAGTAAACCTAATACAATACCAACTTTTGGTATTCGCATCAAAGAATCTTTACAATCTTTAAATTTAAATCCAAATCAAATAGCTAAATTTCAATATCCAGAAACACCTCCATGGACCTACGAAACTTTAAATATTAATGTAGCCATGTCAGAATTAAAGAAATACTCAACTGATCCATCCCTTTATATAAATAGATACAAAGAAATAAAATCTATTTTCACTGGATATCAGTGCATATACACTGATGGATCATTTGATGATGACAAGGCTGCTGCAGCTGCTGTTAAGGGCAATCATATTTATTCAGAACGTCTGCCAAATAAATCGTCTAATTATTCTGCAGAACTTCATGCTTTATACCTTGCTTTAGATCATGTGGAGACTTCTCCACATCGGAAATTTTTAATATTTTCTGATTCTTTGTCTTGTTTACAAGCATTGAAAGCCAAGGATTGGAAAAATCCTTTTATTTTAAATATCCTTGAACGGTATCATAAACTCTGTACTGAGGAAAATAAAGAGATTCGTTTTTACTGGATTCCCAGTCATATTGGAATCCTTGGAAATGAGGCTGCTGACCAAGCTGCCAAAGCAGCATTGGATAAGCGCCCAATAGATATGCTTTTACCTTATACAGAGTTTAAGAAATATATTACTGTTTTTTTACGTTCTAAATGGCAATTGCGATGGAACGAAGCTATTTTTAATAAACTACACGAAATTAAGCCTGTTTTAGGTAAAACCAAAGGTGCTATTAGAATTAACTGAAGAGAAGAGTCTGTTTTATCACGTATAAGAATTGGAAATAGTCATTTGACTCATTGCTATCTTCTTAAAGGCGAAGATCAGCCTCAGTGTATTGGATGTCAAAGGGCTTTGACTATCAAACATGTTTTAATTGAATGTATCGATTTTGATATAATTAGGACTCAATATTTTAATGTGCAAGATTTACATTCGTTATTTGATACTGTAGATACTTCCGTAATAGTATCGTTTTTAAACCAAATAGGACTTTATAACCAATTTTAAGTGTAGAGCTCTTGTTTACTTAGGTCATTGGCCTATTTATCAAGAACCGCGAAACATCATATGGTATTTAAAGTCTTTTATATTGAATTTATTTATACAAATTTGTTATGTCTATAACTGATATATTGAAAGGATTTTGTTGATAATTTTTGTGTTGTTAAGATTATTTACATATCATATTGATTTTATAAACGTTTATGTTTTTACCACTTTTAGGCACTGAATAACCTTAGTGGTTGATGTGCCTCTAAGCAACCATTCATTCATTCAATTATCAGTATATACAGTATATACAACAGTATATATTTATTTTCTCACATAATATCCAAGCTTTATTAAGGAAATTTGTATTTGATAACCCTTATCTTTTGTGTTAAAAATATCGGAACTCTCATTTATTTAGTTACATTTGAATATATGATTGTCCTAAAGTCATAAAATTTCCATATTGGCAGAGAAAGTGTCTCTTTCACCTTCAACAGAGTTTGAAGTTTATAATGTATGTACATATTCTCTACTCTACTGGATGCCCTTATATCTTCCAGTTTCAGTGGCAATGGCAATGTGTACCTGCACTGAATTAAGCTATCAGGGATCATTTTCTTTGGGATTTTAGCACTGCCTTACACAAAGCCAGCATGATATACAAGAAACAGAATTTCTGCTACTGGGATAAAGCAAATACGAAGAAACAATGCAATAATCTTGTGCTACTCTTCCTGCTATCCCTGCTACTATTATGTGGCGATGTTCACCCTCATCCAGGGCCTGTTCATTTTCCTTGTGGAGTGTGTGAACGACCAGTTGCTAAAAACCACAGAGCTATGCAGTGTGATGAATGTGACACATACGTACACATTAAATGTGATGGGCTCACAAATAAAGATTATGAGTTATTCAATAAACAAAGATGGCTGTCATGGGAGTGCTGGAAATGTCGCCTCCCTAATATTTCTGATGCTTTCTTTGTAAATGAATTTGAAACAAGTAATCTCATCGAAACACTAAGTGATGAAAGTATCACAAGTGAAAGAACAGATGATCAACCTGCAGGGAAAAGCTCCCCCACAAGACCAAAGCAAGGTAGAAAAAAGCAAAAAATTCAAAAGCTTAAGGTTATGACAGTGAACTGTAGAGGCCTCAACTCAACCAAAAAGCAATTGGAGCTACAGGAACTAATAACTGAACATAATTACCCTGATATATTATGCATTACGGAATCCCACATTGACCACACTATTACAGACAGTGCCATCCACCCTGATTATGATATAGGTAGAGAAGACAGATGCAAGGGTGGTGGTGGGGTACTGATCGGTATCCATAAAAGGTGGCTGTCAGACCCAAAGGAGGAGAGCCTAAAAACTGACTGTGAACTTGTATGGAGAAAGCTTAACATAACAGGAACAAAACCACTGTTCATAGGATGTTACTATAGGCCAACAGACAGAAATATATCTAACGTCCATGAATTAAATGCATCTCTTGGAAAGATTCCCCAGTCCGACACAAACACCCCTAATATATTGCTAACAGGGGACTTCAATGTACCAGATATCACATGGGAGAATATGTCCTATAAGCCAAGCCCTGCATATGGGATTGACCTAAACACAGTAATGATCGATACTTTTAATGAACACTGTCTCACACAAGTAAATCCGCGCCCAACCAGGGGAGACAATAGGTTAGATCTGGTCGGTACGACAAACCCTAGCCTAGTAATTAATGTATCTGTCCACCCAGGCATGAGTGACCATGATGTGGTGATAACAGAAATCAATGCAAAAGCCACACTGGCCAAGAAGAAGCCAAGAAACGAACTACTGTACAAAAAAGGAGACATGAGTGCAATAAAGCAAGACATGCGTGTCTTTTTTGAAGATGAAGTTAAGGACTCAAGTCTCCCAGTTGAAACTCTGAACAATAAGTTCACAGATAAGCTTATGGAGTCCATCAATAAACACATTCCTATTAAGAAAATAACTGGTAGATGGGATGTGCCATGGATGACAAAGGAAATCAAGAGACAAATAAGAAGAAAACAAAGACTATACAACAAGGCTGAAAAAACTAAAAAGGATTCTGACCGTAGAAAATTCAGAAACCTTAGGAAACACATAAAACATAAGTTGAGAGAATCCCACAATGAATATGTCCTTGGGCTTCTCGATTTACCTGACATTGAATTCAGTAGACCATCAATGGGAAAAAGGTTCTGGAACTATATTAGAGCCAGGCGCAAAGATACTGTTGGTGTACCAACACTAACAGAAAATGGCATTGAAGTGAAAGACAGTAAAGGCAAGGCAGAAGTTCTTTCACGACAGTACAAATCTGTATTTTCTACGGAAAACATGGAAAATATTCCTGACAAAGGTGACCCAACCTCTCCACAAATAGAGCCAATTACCATCACAGTTGATGGTGTGGAAAAATTGCTCTCTAACCTAAACTGCAAAAAAGCCAATGGCCCAGATCAAATACCCACAAGAGTCTTGAAAGAATGTTCACAGGAAATTGCTCCAATCCTCCAAAAAATATTCCAAGACTCACTCAACAAAGGAGAAGTCCCAAAAGCATGGCGCACAGCAAATATAGTTGCAGTCTTTAAAAAAGGAGATAAAAGTTGTGCCGCAAACTACAGGCCAGTTTCTTTGACATCCGTCCCCTGTAAGATTTTGGAGCACATAATTGTCAGACACATGATGAATCACTGCGAACTTTACAATATCCTGGTAAATTTTTAGCATGGATTCAGGACAGGCCACTCTTGTGAAACTCAGTTAATCACAACCTTACAGGACATACTCAAGGCTAGAAATGATGGGCAAAATGTTGACATGCTCATTCTCGATTTTAGTAAAGCCTTTGACACAGTCTGCCACGAACGGCTGAATCACAAGCTCAAGCATTACGGAATCTCGGGGCAGGTCGGTTCATGGATAAAAAACTGGCTTACAAACCGTGAACAGAGAGTAGTTATTGACGGTGATGAATCTGACCCTGTCCATGTCAAATCTGTAGTGCCCCAGGGTACAGTACTTGGACCAATACTATTTCTACTCTATATTAATGACATTGGAGAGAAGCTAAAATATTCAAACATAAGGCTCTTTGCTGATGACAGCCTCCTATATAGAGTAGTTGAAGATGACGAAGATGCAGTAAAACTGCAAGAAGACCTAAATATGCTGGAGGAATGGTCAAGTGAGTGGCAAATGGACTTCAATGCTCAGAAATGCTACACCCTGAGCAGCAAGAAAAAAAGCCAAGCTCTTGATACAAGAAAATATACATTAAATGGTCACATCTTGCAACATGTTGAACATCATCCCTACCTTGGAGTTGAGCTCCAAACAAATATGAAATGGGATGAACATATCAACAACATTGTCTGCAAAGCAAATCAAGTACTAGGATTTGTAAGAAGGAATTTCAATATGTGCCCAGGAAATATTAAAGAGGCTGCCTACAATACACTTGTGCGCCCCCACCTAGAATATGCATCAAGTGTGTGGGACCCTCACCTCAAAAAAGATATAGACTGCATAGAATCAGTTCAAAGACGAGCAGCTAGATTTGTGTCTGGCAACTGGAAGAGAGAAACAGGCACTGTAACAAAAATCCTGGAAGACTTAAAATGGGATTCACTAGCAGGGAGAAGAAGGACATAGAGGCTGGTTTTATTGTACAAGGCTATTCATGGTGAAATAGCTTTGAAACTTCCAGAACATGTCAAAATGAAATCAGCTTCTACACGGAAAAACCATGGAATTTGCTATATTGAAATGGCGACAAGCTGTGACCCCTATAAATACAGCTATTTTCCAAGGACAGTGACTGACTGGAATAATCTTCCCCCTAAATTAACTACATTGGAACCAGGTAGCTCGGCATCCTTCAGGAACTCCCTTGCCAGAGTATAAAGGTTGGCAACAAGCAGCTGGTGTGTATCAGCTGTACCCCTTAGTGCAACCTTGCACTCTCGGCGGGATGCCATTTGGTTTTGCCGAGTAAACTTATAGATGTAGATGTAGAGGCAATAGTCATGCCTCATTGACGTTTTTATGATCACCTCTCAGTGATGTCTTGTAATGGTCACGTGTCAGTGAGATCTGGTAATAGTCACACATCAATGACATCAGGTAATGGTCACACCTCAGTGCATCTTGAATTCGGAGATTCTACGTATCTTGATTTTGTGAACGGTGAAAAGTTGAGAAGTTGAGGCCAGGCATAAAGATTTGCTTCTCACAATTTTTTTTCTCTCAAAATTGGGTAGGGACAGATATGTTTGCCCCAGCAATACCCCAGTCACATTTGTACCGGGTGCCGGCCGGGAAATAAGAATCCGCTGAATTCACATGGAATCTATCAGTGGTAATCTGAGATATGCCGTGGCTGTGGTCACATTTTCACGGTGCCGCACCAATGGGTATATTTACAAAATCGGCCAGCAGTTCAGATTGCCGTGAGGACACCGGGAGATCATCACCCACGATTGGGCATCTTTAATCGTATGGGTCATCGGGATCTTTTATCTGCAACATAAAAGTTGCCGGTGTTTCCCCGACACACAGATAACTCAATACTTCCACCCAGGATTGTCAATGTTCAGGATCTACTTCCTGTTTCTAAATACTTTTGATCATGATTTTTCAAATAATTGGCCTATCAACATGCGTAATACATCAATCAAAACCAGAAAATTTTCCAGATTCAAAATTACTTTTATAAATTTTATCACATGGCCCGTGTTCACGGGCCATCGTCAGATGATCAAACGGGCTCCCTACGATATCATAGACATCTTTATGTCCGTGAAGCTCGTCCCACATTCACTTTCGTCCCATATTCGTCCCACATTCGTCCCACATTCGTCCCATATTCGGTTTGTCAATTTTTGGCCCGTATACCCATCAGACTATAACAGGAAGGTCAAGATCTTTCTGGGGGGACCCCTTTAAAGGTCAGATGCCTTTAAAAAGGTCAGGGCCCTTTTACCCTGACAAACATATAAAATATAAGCGCGAAAAGAAGAGAAGACTAAAGTGTCGAGATGCCGATTTTCGCCGTTAAATTCCCCCCTTTTTTCAATTGGAATATTAAGCTAGGGGGGTCTATGATTTTTCTGAACCAAAACCATTTTGGTGCGAGACCGGTTTTGATGTGCTAGAGACCCGTAAATCGGAGAAAACTTGGAATTTTACCCATTATTTTGTGTTTGGATACCCGGATGCCGATTTTCGCCGTTAAATTCCCCCCTTTTTTCAATTGGAATATTAAGCTAGGTGGGTCTATGATTTTTCTGAACCAAAACCATTTTGGTGCGAGACCGGTTTAAATATGCTAGAGACCCGTAAATCGGAGAAAACTTGGAATTTTACCCATTTTTTTGTGTTTGGGTACCCCGATGCCGATTTTCGCCGTTAAATTCCCCCCTTTTTTCAATTGGAATATTAAGCTAGGGGGGTCTATGATTTTTTTTAACCAAAACCATTTTGGTGCGAGACCGGTTTTGATGTGCTAGAGACCCGTAAAACGGAGAAAACGGTGCACTTCAAAAAAAAAATTTATGTTTAGGTACCCGGATGCCGATTTTCGCCGTTAAATTCCCCCCTTTTTTCAATTGGAATATTAAGCTAGGGGGGTCCATGATTTTTCTGAACCAAAACCATTTTGGTGCGAGACCGGTTTTGATATGCTAGAGACCCGTAAAACGGAGAAAACGGTTAACTTCAAAAAAAAATTTTATGTTTAGGTACCCGGATGCCGATTTTCGCCGTTTAATTCCCCCCATTTTTCAATTGGAATATTAAGCTAGGGGGTCTATGATTTTTCTGAACCAAAACCATTTTGGTGCGAGACCGGTTTTGATATGCTAGAGACCCGTAAATCGGAGAAAACTTGGAATTTTACCCATTTTTTTGTGTTGAGGTACCCGGATGCCGATTTTCGCCGTTAAATTCCCCCCTTTTTTCAATTGGAATATTAAGCTAGGGGGGTCTATGATTTTTCTGAACCAAAACCATTTTGGTGCGAGACCGGTTTTAATATGCTAGAGACCCGTAAATCGGAGAAAACTTGGAATTTTACCCATTTTTTTGTGTTTGGGTACCCCTATGCCGATTTTTGCCGTTAAATTCCCCCCTTTTTTCAATTGGAATATTAAGCTAGGAGGGTCTATGATTTTTCTGAACCAAAACCATTTTGGTGCGAGACCGGTTTTGATATGCTAGAGACCCGTAAATCGGGGAAAAACGGTGCACTTCATAAAAAAAATTTATGTTCAAGTACCTGGATGCCGATTTTCGCCGTTAAATTCCCCCCTTTTTTCAATTGGAATATTAAGCTAGGGGGGTCTATGATTTTTTTTAACCAAAACCATTTTGGTGCGAGACCGGTTTTGATATGCTAGAGACCCGTAAATCGGGGAAAAACGGTGCACTTCATAAAAAAATTTATGTTCAAGTACCTGGATGCCGATTTTCGCCGTTAAATTCCCCCCTTTTTTCAATTGGAATATTAAGCTAGGGGGGTCTATGATTTTTTTTAACCAAAACCATTTTGGTGCGAGACCGGTTTTGATATGCTAGAGACCCGTAAAACGGAGAAAACGGTGCACTTCAAAAAAAAATTTTATGTTTAGGTACCCGGATGCCGATTTTCGCCGTTTAATTCCCCCCTTTTTTCAATTGGAATATTAAGCTAGGGGGGTCTATGATTTTTCTGAACCAAAACCATTTTGGTGCGAGACCGGTTTTGATATGCTAGAGACCCGTAAATCGGAGAAAACTTGGAATTTTACCCATTTTTTTGTGTTGAGGTACCCGGATGCCGATTTTCGCCGTTAAATTCCCCCCTTTTTTCAATTGGAATATTAAGCTAGGGGGGTCTATGATTTTTCTGATCCAAAACCATTTTGGTGCGAGACCGGTTTTGATATGCTAGAGACCCGTAAATCGGGGAAAAACGTTGCACTTAATAAAAAAAATTTATGTTCAAGTACCTGGATGCCGATTTTCGCCGTTAAATTCCCCCCTTTTTTCAATTGGAATATTAAGCTAGGGGGGTCTATGATTTTTCTGAACCAAAACCATTTTGGTGCGAGACCGGTTTTGATATGCTAGAGACCCGTAAATCGGAGAAAACCTGGAATTTTACCCATTATTTTGTGTTTGGGTACCCGGATGCCGATTTTCGCTGTTAAATTCCCCCCTTTTTTCAATTGGAATATTAAGCTAGGGGGATCTATGATTTTTCTGAACCAAAACCATTTTGGTGCGAGACCGGTTTTAATATCCTAGAGACCCGTAAATCGGAGAAAACCTGGAATTTTACCCATTATTTTGTGTTTGGGTACCCGGATGCCGATTTTCGCTGTTAAATTCCCCCCTTTTTTCAATTGGAATATTAAGCTAGGGGGGTCTATGATTTTTCTGATCCAAAACCATTTTGGTGCGAGACCGGTTTTGATATGCTAGAGACCCGTAAATCGGGGAAAAACGTTGCACTTAATAAAAAAAATTTATGTTCAAGTACCTGGATGCCAATTTTCGCCGTTAAATTCCCCCCTTTTTTCAATTGGAATATTAAGCTAGGGGGGTCTATGATTTTTCTGAACCAAAACCATTTTGGTGCGAGACCGGTTTTGATATGCTAGAGACCTGTAAATCGGAGAAAACTTGGAATTTTACCCATTTTTTTGTGTTTGGGTACCCGGATGCCGATTTTCGCCATTAAATTCCCCCCTTTTTTCAATTGGAATATTAAGCTAGGGGGGTCTATGATTTTTTGTAACCAAAACCATTTTAGTGCGAGACCGGTTTTGATGTGCTAGAGACCCGTAAAACGGAGAAAACGGTGCACTTCAAAAAAAAAATTTATGTTTAGGTACCCGGATGCCGATTTTCGCCGTTAAATTCCCCCCTTTTTTCAATTGGAATATTAAGCTAGGGGGGTCCATGATTTTTCTGAACCAAAACCATTTTGGTGCGAGACCGGTTTTGATATGCTAGAGACCCGTAAAACGGAGAAAACGGTTAACTTCAAAAAAAAATTTTATGTTTAGGTACCCGGATGCCGATTTTCGCCGTTTAATTCCCCCCATTTTTCAATTGGAATATTAAGCTAGGGGGTCTATGATTTTTCTGAACCAAAACCATTTTGGTGCGAGACCGGTTTTGATATGCTAGAGACCCGTAAATCGGAGAAAACTTGGAATTTTACCCATTTTTTTGTGTTGAGGTACCCGGATGCCGATTTTCGCCGTTAAATTCCCCCCTTTTTTCAATTGGAATATTAAGCTAGGGGGGTCTATGATTTTTCTGAACCAAAACCATTTTGGTGCGAGACCGGTTTTAATATGCTAGAGACCCGTAAATCGGAGAAAACTTGGAATTTTACCCATTTTTTTGTGTTTGGGTACCCCTATGCCGATTTTTGCCGTTAAATTCCCCCCTTTTTTCAATTGGAATATTAAGCTAGGAGGGTCTATGATTTTTCTGAACCAAAACCATTTTGGTGCGAGACCGGTTTTGATATGCTAGAGACCCGTAAATCGGGGAAAAACGGTGCACTTCATAAAAAAATTTATGTTCAAGTACCTGGATGCCGATTTTCGCCGTTAAATTCCCCCCTTTTTTCAATTGGAATATTAAGCTAGGGGGGTCTATGATTTTTTTTAACCAAAACCATTTTGGTGCGAGACCGGTTTTGATATGCTAGAGACCCGTAAATCGGGGAAAAACGGTGCACTTCATAAAAAAATTTATGTTCAAGTACCTGGATGCCGATTTTCGCCGTTAAATTCCCCCCTTTTTTCAATTGGAATATTAAGCTAGGGGGGTCTATGATTTTTTTTAACCAAAACCATTTTGGTGCGAGACCGGTTTTGATATGCTAGAGACCCGTAAAACGGAGAAAACGGTGCACTTCAAAAAAAAATTTTATGTTTAGGTACCCGGATGCCGATTTTCGCCGTTTAATTCCCCCCTTTTTTCAATTGGAATATTAAGCTAGGGGGGTCTATGATTTTTCTGAACCAAAACCATTTTGGTGCGAGACCGGTTTTGATATGCTAGAGACCCGTAAATCGGAGAAAACTTGGAATTTTACCCATTTTTTTGTGTTGAGGTACCCAGATGCCGATTTTCGCCGTTAAATTCCCCCCTTTTTTCAATTGGAATATTAAGCTAGGGGGGTCTATGATTTTTCTGATCCAAAACCATTTTGGTGCGAGACCGGTTTTGATATGCTAGAGACCCGTAAATCGGGGAAAAACGTTGCACTTAATAAAAAAAATTTATGTTCAAGTACCTGGATGCCGATTTTCGCCGTTAAATTCCCCCCTTTTTTCAATTGGAATATTAAGCTAGGGGGGTCTATGATTTTTCTGAACCAAAACCATTTTGGTGCGAGACCGGTTTTGATATGCTAGAGACCTGTAAATCGGAGAAAACTTGGAATTTTACCCATTTTTTTGTGTTTGGGTACCCGGATGCCGATTTTCGCCATTAAATTCCCCCCTTTTTTCAATTGGAATATTAAGCTAGGGGGGTCTATGATTTTTCTGAACCAAAACCATTTTGGTGCGAGACCGGTTTTAATATGCTAGAGACCCGTAAATCGGAGAAAACCTGGAATTTTACCCATTATTTTGTGTTTGGGTACCCGGATGCCGATTTTCGCTGTTAAATTCCCCCCTTTTTTCAATTGGAATATTAAGCTAGGGGGATCTATGATTTTTCTGAACCAAAACCATTTTGGTGCGAGACCGGTTTTAATATCCTAGAGACCCGTAAATCGGAGAAAACCTGGAATTTTACCCATTATTTTGTGTTTGGGTACCCGGATGCCGATTTTCGCTGTTAAATTCCCCCCTTTTTTCAATTGGAATATTAAGCTAGGGGGGTCTATGATTTTTCTGATCCAAAACCATTTTGGTGCGAGACCGGTTTTGATATGCTAGAGACCCGTAAATCGGGGAAAAACGTTGCACTTAATAAAAAAAATTTATGTTCAAGTACCTGGATGCCAATTTTCGCCGTTAAATTCCCCCCTTTTTTCAATTGGAATATTAAGCTAGGGGGGTCTATGATTTTTCTGAACCAAAACCATTTTGGTGCGAGACCGGTTTTGATATGCTAGAGACCTGTAAATCGGAGAAAACTTGGAATTTTACCCATTTTTTTGTGTTTGGGTACCCGGATGCCGATTTTCGCCATTAAATTCCCCCCTTTTTTCAATTGGAATATTAAGCTAGGGGGGTCTATGATTTTTCTGAACCAAAACCATTTTGGTGCGAGACCGGTTTTAATATGCTAGAGACCCGTAAATCGGAGAAAACCTGGAATTTTACCCATTATTTTGTGTTTGGGTACCCGGATGCCGATTTTCGCTGTTAAATTCCCCCCTTTTTTCAATTGGAATATTAAGCTAGGGGGATCTATGATTTTTCTGAACCAAAACCATTTTGGTGCGAGACCGGTTTTAATATCCTAGAGACCCGTAAATCGCAGAAAACTTGGAATTTTACCCATTTTTTTGTGTTTGGGTACCCGGATGCCGATTTTTGCCGTTAAATTCCCCCCTTTTTTCAATTGGAATATTAAGCTAGGGGGGTCTATGATTTTTTGTAACCAAAACCATTTTGGTGCAAGACCGGTTTTGATGTGCTAGAGACCCGTAAAACGGAGAAAACGGTTAACTTAAAAAAAAAATTTTATGTTTAGGTACCCGGATGCCGATTTTCGCCGTTAAATTCCCCCCTTTTTTCAATTGGAATATTAAGCTAGGGGGGTCTATGATTTTTCTGAACCAAAACCATTTTGGTGCGAGACCGGTTTTAATATGCTAGAGACCCGTAAATCGGAAAAAACCTGGAATTTTACCCATTATTTTGTGTTTGGGTATCCGGATGCCGATTTTCGCCGTTAAATTCCCCCCTTTTTTCAATTGGAATATTAAGCTAGGGGGGGTCTATGATTTTTCTGAACCAAAACCATTTTGGTGCGAGACCGGTTTTAATATGCTGGAGACCCGTAAATCGCAGAAAACTTGGAATTTTACCCATTTTTTTGTGTTTGGGTACCCTGATGCCGATTTTCGCCGTTAAATTCCCCCCTTTTTTCAATTGGAATATTAAGCTAGGGGGGTCTATGATTTTTCTGAACCAAAACCATTTTGGTGCGAGACCGGTTTTAATATGCTAGAGACCCGTAAATCGGAGAAAATTTGGAATTTTATAGACTTTCCTAGCTTAATATTCCAATTGAAAAAAGGGGGATATTTAAGGGCGAAAATCGACATCCAGGTACTTGAACATAAATTTTTTTTATGAAGTGCACCGTTTTTCTCCAATTTACGGGTCTCTAGCATATTAAAACCGGTCTCGCACCAAAATGGTTTTGGTTCAGAAAAATCATAGACCCCCCTAGCTTAATATTCCAATTGAAAAAAGGGGGGAATTTAACCGCGAAAATCGGCATCCGGGTAGCCAAACACAAAATAATGGGTAAAATTACAGGTTTTCTCCGATTTACGGGTCTCTAGCACATCAAAACCGGTCTCGCACTAAAATGGTTTTGGTTACAAAAAATCATAGACCCCCCTAGCTTAATATTCCAATTGAAAAAAGGGGGGAATTTAACGGCGAAAATCGGCATCCGGGTACCTAAACATACAATTTTTTTTTTATGTTAACCGTTTTCTCCGTTTTACGGGTCTCTAGCACATCAAAACCGGTCTCGCACCAAAATGGTTTTGGTTAAAAAAAATCATAGACCCCCCTAGCTTAATATTCCAATTGAAAAAAAGGGGGAATTTAACGGCGAAAATCCGCATCGGGGTACCCAAACACAAAAAAATGGGTAAAATTCCAGGTTTTCTCCGATTTACGTGTCTCTAGCATATCAAAACCGGTCTCGCACCAAAATGGTTTTGGTTAAAAGAAATCATAGACCCCCCTAACTTAATATTCCAATTGAAAAAAGGGGGGAATTTAACGGCGAAAATCGGCATCCAGGTACTTGAACATAATTTTTTTTTATGAAGTGCACCGTTTTTCCCCGATTTACGGGTGTCTAGCATATTAAAACCGGTCTCGCACCAAAATGGTTTTGGTTCAGAAAAATTATAGACCCCCCTAGCTTAATATTCCAATTGAAAAAAGGGGGGAATTTGACGGCGAAAATCGGCATCCGGGTACCCAAACACAAAAAAATGGGTAAAATTCCAGGTTTTCTCCGATTTACGGGTCTCTAGCATATCAAAACCGGTCTCGCACCAAAATGGTTTTGGTTACAAAAAATCATAGACCCCCCTAGCTTAATATTCCAATTGAAAAAAGGGGGGAATTTAACGGCGAAAATCGGCATCCAGGTACTTGAACATAAATTTTTTTTATGAAGTGCACCGTTTTTCCCCGATTTACGGGTCTCTAGCATATCAAAACTGGTCTCGCACCAAAATGGTTTTGGTTCAGAAAAATCATAGACCCCCCTAGCTTAATATTCCAATTGAAAAAAGGGGGGAATTTAACGGCGAAAATCGGCATCCGGGTACCTAAACATAAATTTTTTTTTTGAAGTTAACCATTTTCTCCGTTTTACGGGTCTCTAGCACATCAAAACCGGTCTCGCACCAAAATGGTTTTGGTTAAAAAAAATCATAAACCCCCCTAGCTTAATATTCCAATTGAAAAAAGGGGGGAATTTAACGGCGAAAATCGGCATCCGGGTACCTAAACATACAATTTTTTTTTGAAGTTAACCGTTTTCTCCGTTTTACGGGTCTCTAGCACATCAAAACCGGTCTCGCACCAAAATGGTTTTGGTTAAAAAAAATCATAGACCCCCCTAGCTTAATATTCCAATTGAAAAAAAGGGGGAATTTAACGGCGAAAATCGGCATCGGGGTACCCAAACACAAAAAAATGGGTAAAATTCCAGGTTTTCTCCGATTTACGTGTCTCTAGCATATCAAAACCGGTCTCGCACCAAAATGGTTTTGGTTACAAAAAATCATAGACCCCCCTAGCTTAATATTCCAATTGAAAAAAGGGGGGAATTTAACGGCGAAAATCGGCATCCAGGTACTTGAACATAAATTTTTTTTATGAAGTGCACCGTTTTTCCCCGATTTACGGGTGTCTAGCATATTAAAACCGGTCTCGCACCAAAATGGTTTTGGTTCAAAAAAATCATAGACCCCCCTAGCTTAATATTCCAATTGAAAAAAGGGGGGAATTTAACGGCAAAAATCGGCATCCGGGTACCCAAACACAAAAAATGGGTAAAATTCCAGGTTTTCTCCGATTTACGGGTCTCTAGCATATCAAAACTGGTCTCGCACCAAAATGGTTTTGGTTACAAAAAATCATAGACCCCCCTAGCTTAATATTCCAATTGAAAAAAGGGGGGAATTTAACGGCGAAAACCGGCATCCAGGTACTTGAACATAAATTTTTTTTATGAAGTGCACCGTTTTTCACCGATTTACGGGTCTCTAGCATATTAAAACTGGTCTCGCACCAAAATGGTTTTGGTTCAGAAAAATCATAGACCCCCCTAGCTTAATATTCCAATTTAAAAAAGGGGGGAATTTGACGGCGAAAATCGGCATCCGGGTACCCAAACACAAAAAAATGGGTAAAATTCCAGGTTTTCTCCGATTTACGGGTCTCTAGCATATCAAAACCGGTCTCGCACCAAAATGGTTTTGGTTACAAAAAATCATAGACCCCCCTAGCTTAATATTCCAATTGAAAAAAGGGGGGAATTTAACGGCGAAAATCGGCATCCAGGTACTTGAACATAAATTTTTTTTATGAAGTGCACCGTTTTTCCCCGATTTACGGGTCTCTAGCATATCAAAACTGGTCTCGCACCAAAATGGTTTTGGTTCAGAAAAATCATAGACCCCCCTAGCTTAATATTCCAATTGAAAAAAGGGGGGAATTTAACGGCGAAAATCGGCATCCGGGTACCTAAACATAAATTTTTTTTTTGAAATTAACCATTTTCTCCGTTTTACGGGTCTCTAGCACATCAAAACCGGTCTCGCACCAAAATGGTTTTGGTTAAAAAAAATCATAAACCCCCCTAGCTTAATATTCCAATTAAAAAAAGGGGGGAATTTAACGGCGAAAATCGGCATCCGGGTACCTAAACATACAATTTTTTTTTTAAGTTAACCGTTTTCTCCGTTTTACGGGTCTCTAGCACATCAAAACCGGTCTCGCACCAAAATGGTTTTGGTTAAAAAAAATCATAGACCCCCCTAGCTTAATATTCCAATTGAAAAAAAGGGGGAATTTAACGGCGAAAATCGGCATCGGGGTACCCAAACACAAAAAAATGGGTAAAATTCCAGGTTTTCTCCGATTTACGTGTCTCTAGCATATCAAAACCGGTCTCGCACCAAAATGGTTTTGGTTAAAAAAAATCATAGACCCCCCTAGCTTAATATTCCAATTGAAAAAAGGGGGGAATTTAACGGCGAAAATCGGCATCCAGGTACTTGAACATAAATTTTTTTTATGAAGTGCACCGTTTTTCCCCGATTTACGGGTGTCTAGCATATTAAAACCGGTCTCGCACCAAAATGGTTTTGGTTCAAAAAAATCATAGACCCCCCTAGCTTAATATTCCAATTGAAAAAAGGGGGGAATTTAACGGCAAAAATCGGCATCCGGGTACCCAAACACAAAAAATGGGTAAAATTCCAGGTTTTCTCCGATTTACGGGTCTCTAGCATATCAAAACTGGTCTCGCACCAAAATGGTTTTGGTTACAAAAAATCATAGACCCCCCTAGCTTAATATTCCAATTGAAAAAAGGGGGGAATTTAACGGCGAAAACCGGCATCCAGGTACTTGAACATAAATTTTTTTTATGAAGTGCACCGTTTTTCACCGATTTACGGGTCTCTAGCATATTAAAACTGGTCTCGCACCAAAATGGTTTTGGTTAAAAAAAATCATAGACCCCCCTAGCTTAATATTCCAATTGAAAAAAGGGGGGAATTTAACGGCCAACATCGGCATCCGGGTACCCAAACACAAAAAAATGGGTAAAATTCCAGGTTTTCTCCGATTTACGGGTCTCTAGCATATCAAAACCGGTCTCGCACTAAAATGGTTTTGGTTACAAAAAATCAAAGACCCCCCTAGCTTAATATTCCAATTGAAAAAAGGGGGGAATTTAACGGCGAAAATCGGCATCCAGGTACTTGAACATAAATTTTTTTTATGAAGTGCACCGTTTTTCCCCGATTTACGGGTCTCTAGCATATTAAAACCGGTCTCGCACCAAAATGGTTTTGGTTCAGAAAAATCATAGACCCCCCTAGCTTAATATTCCTATAGCCCACTTGCCCATTACTGGGGGAATCCTGTGATACATCACTACCCTGCTGCTGAAGTGAGGCACTTGACCTAGTTGCTCTACTCCCTGACCTCCATGCTTGGGATAAGCCACAAACCATGCTGTCCTGTGTATAGGCAGAGCTCACTAAACATAATCTGATTCTGGTTCTGTTTCTTGCAAACTTTCATACATACTGTCTATTTCAACTTGTTTAGTGTTTTTAAGAGAAAATATATTTGATGTTGACATTTGAATTAAAAAGAATCCAGAATTTGGGCAGGAAGATTGGCTACTCTTTGCAAGTGTCTGTCTGTACTGGTGATCCACACACTGATGCTCCCTAGCCCTTGAGTCATAATGGTTTGTACTACAACTTGCTGCGAGTGGTTTTAGGTACTTTATCTTTTAAAATTTCATTTGTTTCAGTGGCTTGGTTTGTACCTTTTGTGTCTTGGTAATAACCCATTGTGAAAGTTTTGAAGTGCAGGAAACTGGTTAGGCAGTTTGTGCATTTGTTTCCGTGAAAACTCCTCTATTGCAAATAAAATTGCAGCAACATGATTACACCTTCCTAACCCATATACACCCAGTCTGTAACCAAATGACAGATAATAAAAATTGAGTATATTGAAGTGTAATAAAATGACATTGATACTGCTGCATGCTGATACTGCAGATAAACTATTTGTCATTATGAAGTATAGTGAGATTTGATGGACCCCTGTTCTCAAGGCATCATCTTCCATAGGTGTATATATCTAAAATGGAGCTATTTATGTGAATATAAAATTCTGATTATGCAAAGAAACACCTACCCTGCTGGGCATGAGCATGTACCAAGCTGAATGTCTCCAGTGACTTCGTCCATCTCAATGCACACTTCATACAGTTTGTGTCTCATTGAAGCCAACACTTTGCATTGAAGAAGACAGCTATCATCCTTTAATTCAATATCAAGCTTTCTTATGTGACCTTCCTTAAAGAATTCATAGCCTTTCAAAGTTTTATATTCCGTCGCACAAGGTACTTGTATATTTGGCGAAAATTGACTGTTTGTAATTGTCTTAGAACCTTGCCAAACTATGGGCAAGTGAGTTAAAGTTTCTTTTGGTCCAATTCTTGGTGTCAGTTCCACTATCATTTTAATTTACAATGCACTGTGGTTCAACCTCAAGGTTATCCCTTGTCTCAGCTGCAAGTATTCTGACAGCCAAATCATGTTTGTTCCCACTGACAGGAAGATTTGATTCCTGACATTTTGCTTTCAAAGCCTCCTTTATATTTCCACTTTTGAGGTGATTTATCCGAGCTTCCATAACTGTTACTGTAATGATTTGAATATATGTTCTATGCAGACTGATGAATTCTAACAGAGGGGAACATGTGCATAGGGGAACATGTGCATGGACACTACAGTCTTGGACAAAGGGTTGTGCAAGGTGGCCAGTTGTAACCATAGTAACCAATATATATCTTATCTGAAAAGGGCCAGTTACTAATTAGGGTACTGATATGCCTTGGTTAACAATGTCTACTTAGAGTATCATGTCACAGAGTGTGTATCTGGGAATAAACCATGTTTATAATAAAGACTTGTTGGTATCACAGCATGCACCAGGCTGAAAGTGACACACCCCCTTCCCAGCATAGAGCAATTAGGTCACAGCCTCAGTTCCAGCAACATATCATATGACGTAGGTATGGTCACCCCAGGGTCTCCCTGGTATTGAGCAAGGGGTTTATTGAAAAAAGGGGGGAAAATAACGGCGAAAATTGGCATCCCGGTACCTAAACATAAAATTTTTTTTTGAAGTTAACCGTTTTCTCCGTTTTACGGGTCTCTAGCATATCAAAACCGGTCTCGCACCAAAATGGTTTTGGTTCAGAAAAATCATAGACCCCCCTAGCTTAATATTCCAATTGAAAAAAGGGGGGAATTTAACGGCGAAAATCGGCATCCGGGTACCCAAACACAAAAAAATGGGTAAAATTCCAGGTTTTCTCCGATTTACGGGTCTCTAGCATATCAAAACCGGTCTCGCACCAAAATGGTTTTGGTTAAAAAAAATCATAGACCCCCCTAGCTTAATATTCCAATTGAAAAAAGGGGGAAATTTAACGGCGAAAATCGGCATCCAGGTACTTGCACATAATTTTTTTTTATGAAGTGCATCGTTTTTCCCCGATTTACAGGTCTCTAGCATATCAAAACCAGTCTCGCACCAAAATGGTTTTGGTTCAGAAAAATCATAGACCCCCCTAGCTTAATATTCCAATTGAAAAAAAGGGGGAATTTAACGGCGAAAATCGGCATCCGGGTATCCAAACACAAAATAATGGGTAAAATTCCAAGTTTTCTCAGATTTACGGGTCTCTAGCATATTAAAACCGGTCTCGCACCAAAATGGTTTTGGTTCAGAAAAATCATAGACCCCCCTAGCTTAATATTCCAATTGAAAAAAGGGGGGAATTTAACGGCCAAAATCGGCATCCGGGTACCCAAACACAAAATAATGGGTAAAATTCCCGGTTTTCTCCCATTTACGGGTCTCTAGCACATCAAAACCGGTCTCGCACCAAAATGGTTTTGGTTCAGAAAAATCATAAACCCCCCTAGCTTAATATTCCAATTGAAAAAAGGGGGGAATTTAACGGCGAAAATCGGCATCCGGGTACCCAAACACAAAATAATGGGTAAAATTCCAGGTTTTCTCCGATTTACGGGTCTCTAGCATATTAAAACCGGTCTCGCACCAAAATGGTTTTGGTTCAGAAAAATCATAGACCCCCCCTAGCTTAATATTCCAATTGAAAAAAGGGGGGAATTTAACGGCGAAAATCGGCATCCGGGTACCCAAACACAAAATAATGGGTAAAATTACAGGTTTTCTCCGATTTACGGGTCTCTAGCACATCAAAACCGGTCTCGCACCAAAATGGTTTTGGTTCAGAAAAATCATAAACCCCCTAGCTTAATATTCCAATTGAAAAAAGGGGGGAATTTAACGGCGAAAATCGGCATCTCGTCACTTTAGTCTTCTCTTTCTTTTCGCGCTTATATTTTATATGTTTGTCAGGGTAAAAGGGCCCTGACCTTTTTAAAGGCCTCTGACCTTTAAAGGGGTCCCCCCAGAAAGATCTTGACCTTCCTGTTATAGTCTGATGGGTATACGGGCCAAAAATTGACAAACCGAATATGGGACGAATGTGGGACGAATGTGGGACGAATATGGGACGAAAGTGAATGTGGGACGAGCTTCACGGACATGACATCTTTAGGATATCTCTCAGACATCTTTTAAATGATCTAGATGTCTTTAGGATATCCTACAGACGTCTGTGGCATATAATCTCCAATGTGACTGGGGTATTAAGCAATGTGTTTTGACCGAAAAAACAAACAATTTTTTGGTCTTACTGTTCCAAGGATTGTCCATGAGGCAAAAGTAACAAGATTTGGAACTACATGTACATGTAGATCTGATATTTTGAAAAAAAAATAGCAAACCCCGACCAGTGTCTATGACAGCCATCATCCAACCAAGAAATAACAACACAACAAACCTGGTAATTATGATAAATTAGATATTGTATTTTAATAGTACAATCAGACAAGTCTTGAATTAAAAGTAATTTATGTTACAGATAATAATCATACGATATGTTTGGTTCATTTTGAATCGTTCCAACAATAGATATTTTATTTTCCAGCTATTTCTTTTTAACTTTTCTTTAGGAATCCTGGTAAAGGCTTATCTAATGATATAAAGAGTTAGAGCCAAACACCTATTGGGTCATGCAAAAATGTGACCAAATAAGATCACACGTGTGACATCATCTGGTCACATATCGCTGTTGCATGGCATTATTTATTCATGCATGCCTAATGCGTGACACAATATGGTCATGGAATGGACAGGCGTGACCTTGATTGGTCATGTTCATGACTGATTGAAAAGATGTTTGGCTCTGACTTATTGATGAGAATATAACAGATACCTCATAATTTTATCATAATTTGTACAACAATATAACTTTTGCAAAAACATTTTTATAAAATAATCAATGGGCTTATTTTCATATTTTGAATTTTCCATGATGTTCTCAGCTTTATTTCAGTGATCACGTGGCACACCATTACACACATGGACATAAAGATGTGGAATTCTCTCTCTCTCTCTCTCTCTCTCTCTCTCTCTCTCTATATATATATATATATATATATATATATAATATTATATTATTTATATATATATATATATATATATATATATATATATATATATATATATATATATATATATATATATATATATATATATATATATATATATATATATATATATTAGTCCAGTCAATCTGGGACATAACCTAAAACAAATTGCAACAGAATTTTGCCACTATATAGCTTAGAATACTGTCCAAATAACATATCAAAAGTCTAGAAAAATTTAAGCATGGGAACAATACCTAATTTGCATAAATCCAATATTGCCACCATATTGATAAAATGCAGTGGACAAATTAACATATACGTCAAGGGCAGTCAGGGCACATTTCATCGTTGATGCTGTCCCCAATGAGATGCTTCTCTCACACAAGCTGAATATGCCAATCACCCATTCAAATGCTGATTCTGATCTTAATGGTACTGAAGGTAACGAAAGTCTGGTTGACACATTCCAGGAAGATTCAGATGGCCATGTATCAGATGCTAGAGCTGAAGCTCTAAGTAATAATCAGTCTGATGCCACTGATGATATGCAGCTCCCTCCCAGAAGAGAGGATTGATATAAATGATTCTGACCTGAAGAGAGCCAAAACAGTTTGTGAGGATTTGATGGGTAAAACCAAGTCAGTAGAACTAATTGTGGAGGACAATGTTCTGAAAAACATTAGGAGCAAGCTAGAAGATATGAAAAAGCATTTGGAGCAAAACAGAACAACCAATGTTTGCCTACAGTACATGGATATGGTTGATATTCTTTGAAAGTTTTTGAGAGCTGAACGAACTGGGAACGGGGAGCTCCATCTCCTGGTTCTGGCAGAAATGTTGCCATATCTGGCTGCATCTGGTCACCATCACGACACAAAGTCCATTTATCTCTATCTGCAGTCAATGTCCAATCTGGCTCAGAGACACCCAGATACTTACCAAATGTGTGTCGATGGTTACCATGTTGTGCGCAGGAGTGACCGACTCTGGGCAGGCTTATCAACAGATCTTGTGATAGAACAAGTCTTGATGAGGAGTTTAAAAACAAGAAGAGGTCTGACTCGAGGAAGGGGTATGACAGAGCTACAGCAAGTAACATGGTTGCTGTCAATGCCTGCATGTGCTGAAGTGAACCGTGCCATGCAAGATCTGACTGGTATAAAGTACAACACAGGAGAGCAAAATAAAGAGATGACCCAGGCCAGATAAACATGTGACATGAAATACACCAACAATGTACTCTGTGCCCTTGAGGACAGAAGCCCCTTCACACCAGACAAAGATCTCTGCAATAACATGACTGGTGTGACAGCTGACAGTGCTGTGAATGTTTATGAAGCTAAAGTACAAGGAATGAAAATCTTGGCATCAATGTCTGGCAAATTGATTGCCACATTCACATTTAAGTGACCAGGTAACAACAATGGGTGCAAACTCTGCAGTAAAAATTGATGGCCAGGCAATTCAGTGTGATCCCCAACTGTTGTTCCAGCATCTCCAGCATCTCCATCAGCCAACAGATGTGCAACATCCAAAAGGATTTCCAACATACAGAGAAAACTGTAATAATAATAATAAACATAAATATTAGAAGGGAGAGAGTTCCAGGGTCTAGAACTATAGTTTTGAGACAGGTTCTGGGGATTGAAAGGTAAGTGCCATCATTAAACCTACGGCATTGATTCCCCCTGTTTTATTTGGAGTAGGTCACGCAAGTAAGGCGGTGCCTTACCATTTAGGGACTTCCAAGTTAGAAGGGAGATCTTGAAATCTATTCTAGCATGCACAGGAAGCCAGTGCAGTTCCTTTAGTTTTCCTGATATTTGATCAAATTTCCTGATCCTCCCTACAACACGAGCTGCACAATTTTGCAGACAAAATTTACATGACAGTGTCTATGTTGTCTGCTGATGACCGGGATTGTGTAGAAGAGGAGGCTTTTGGCTTGATCCAGCCTCTCTCTTTATCATTAGAAGAGGATGGAGGAGGAACATCCTCCTCTTCGTCCTTAAGAAGCACTCCAGGTCTTGGTGGGGCAGAGAGGTACCACTGCCAGACTCATCATGTAGATGCTGATGCAGATGTTCTGATAGTAAAGACTGCAGTTGATTCAGCTGACACCAGTAACATAGTTGTCATTGGAGATGACACAAACATTCTAGTCCTCTTGTGTTACGTGAAATGTGATGCAAAAGAGTTCTATTTCCGTCCATCACCAAAGGGTAAATCTTCAAAGTACTGTATATGGGAAATCAAAAAGGTCAAGACAAAACTTGGTAGCCGAGGTGTGTGAGAACATCCTGTTTCTGCATGCTATACTTGGATGTGATACCACATCCCGTCTGTTTGGTATTGGGAAGGGTGCCTCACTCCGGAAGTTTGGAGCGAGCCAGGAGTTCCATGAACAAGCCAAAGTGTTCAGTGATTCCACCAGTATAAAAGAGGAAATCATTAATGCAAGTGAAAAGGCCTTGGTATGTGTGTACAATGGTAAACAAGGTGAAACCTTGAATGCTCTTAGATATAAGAGGTTCTGTGAAGTGGTTGCCACAATGTGTTCACATGTCACGCCAGACCTTACCCCCAACATCTGCAGCAGCCACATTCCACAGCCTGCAGGGGTTCTCCCAGATTCTGGTATAGAAAGGATCTTTAGATGAAGTGTGGGAAGAGGAATGGAGCTAGAAACTGACAAAAGGGATTATGTTGACAGTGATGACTGACCTCCACTAGTATCTCAGAACATTCTTAAGGTGATCCGGTGCAACTGTCACAGTGACTGTGGAAGCCTCCGATGCACCTGAAGAAAACACAATCTGTTGTGCTGCAGTGTATGTGGACAGTGCACAAACATTGACATTCAACATTGACATCCAAAAGGTCAGATGTCTAATAGTTTACCTGTGGTATGCTTATAATGTATGGCAGGATAATGGTTATAATATCAGTTGTGATTGCATCTTTAATCGTCAGCACCAAATGCTAGACTGACTAAATGAATGCTCATAATTTTGTTTAGTGTCATGTTATTGCACCCTTGAACATTATTTATATTTACTGTATTTGCTGCATTATCATTTCAAGTAGGACCAGTCAATTCCAAATCAATTTTAATTTTCAAAAGTTTTAAACAAAAAAGGTGTAAAATTTATGGATACAAGTATTTGCATTATATTGATGATTACGACACATGTAAGAACATATATTTGTATGTACATTTATATATTCTTTAAGGTAACAATATATGGAACAATATCTTTTTAAAATGCCACAGCGTAGATATATACATAGAAATGTATGTATAATACTGGTACTTGAGAATAATGTGATGTTTTGTGGCAAAAAATAAATTCATGAAACCATAATAATTGTCATAATAAAATACTCATGTTTTGGGTGAGTTTTGAGGAAAAGAAGGTTGTAAGCATTAGTAATTTTGACCATGTTCCTGTGCTTAGATCTTTCTTGACTTTTGATATGTTAAAAAGGACAACTTTCTTTGGGTGTTCCAAAATATCACTTTTTCGTCATAGAGTTAAGACAACACACTGTTTACCAACTTTTCTATTTGCAGATTGTCAATTTAAAGAAGATTTTAAAAGTAAGATATTATGTCTCAAAATCACTCAATAACTTGCAAAAGGAAGGAAATATATTTCTGGATGAAAAAAGAAGATTTTGTCATTATAGAAATTGTAAAACCATTTATTTGCAAGCATCAATAATCTATATGAAAATATGACAAAATAGGCGAAAACTGGCGAATCAGTATTTTGAGCCATTATTCCGGGTCAATTCCAAGAAGGAAGCCATCTATGTAAAGAGTTGTAATTTTCAGAACTTTATTTTGTTGTCAATAGGGATGGGAATCCAAATGTGCTTAGCTCCATGACGAAAAAAGTGATATTTTGGAACACCCTAAACTTTCTGAACCTAAAACAATCAAAATAAATTCTGTTTCAATTTGATTTAGGTTAAGCTCTATTTTGGCCTAGATTAACTGGACTATATATATATATGTCCCATATCAAGTACAGTCAGACCTCGCCGGACCGTCCCCCGATAATCCGGCATATCAATTACCGACAGTGATTTGGCTGCAACCATTCTAATCTTTCTTTATTTGTATTCATTTGATGTCCGTTTCATCAAACCGTCAGACTCGTGAAACCGGCAGAATTATGTGTGACAGACCATGACGGACTGGCGGGGCTTGACTGTACAATATTCCATTTAATGTCAACATAATCTATAAAAAAACTGCTTTATTCATACAATGTTTTGTACAAGATTTGCTCAGAAATTAAAACAAAAAATGACCCGCTTTAACTAGCACCTTCAGACCATAAAATATTAAAATCAAATTTCAAGCTGCATCTCAAGGAATATACCATTAATGTAAAACCAAGAAAAATATAATATTATTACACATTTATATTATTGTTAGAAACAACAGAAGAAGCTTTATTGATATGACCTAAAAATCCAGCTTAAAACTTAATAATATGTTTTAATATTGATACCAAGTATTTAAAAATAGAAATTGACTTGACATGTATATATATATATATTGATAAGTCGATTTCCAAACCTTAAAAATAAAGGTAACTTAAAAATTCAATATTGACACAATGACCTTAAGGTTCATTGTTTTAGTATTAACCCCTATGTGAAATATGATTAACTCCAATCATACATGTCATTAACCTGAATCTGAAATTATATCATTAACCATGATGTACCATGTTATCGTTCACTCAAATATTACCCAATATCATAATGGTTCATATAACTCATTATCCTTGTACCCTTTACTTCAGGGTTCAGGAATGTAGTGCCCATTAACCTTTTTAACCATTTAACTCAATAAAGCTCAACATTTAAATCTCATTCTTAAAATTGGTAAAATCCACAGTTTGTTCAACACTCATGTGGTAAATGGCTTTTCAATTTACATTAACTCGAATCTCTCTTCTGACATAAACGATCATTTTATTCAGTGCCACCTGGTGTTCATACCAAGTGCTTAGTGCCATCTGGTGGCACAAAATATTTTTTATTTTGCAGAGATGTTGTGACCCAGGTTCCAGTCAGTGTCAAAGCAGGAATCTCAGAAATTAGTAACATTATTAAATAACGAAATAAATCAAGGAAGAGCATCAATAAATCAGAGGAATAAATGCTGCATATGGCAATCACATCCAACACAAAAACATGTGGTCAGCAAGGGCATTACCTGAGAGCAATATAACGTATTATTGCTCTCAGGTATAATGCCGCATTATTTAAGTACTGAGGCTTCCCTGCAATTCTTAATTATGCTTCTTGATTTCTTATGAATATAATCTTCTATACAATCCTTTAAAACTATCTCCCATGTATAAATCAGTTTTTGTATTCCCATAGTTTAAATCCCATGGTTGTATTCCCATAGTTTAAATCCCATGTTTGTATTCCCATCGTTTAAATCCCATGGTTGTATTCCCATAGTTTTAATCCCATGTTTGTATTCCCATAGTTTAAATCCAATGGTTGTATTCCCATAGTTATATTTCCTGCGTTTGTGATGCTGTATTTGAGTACACATGTTGAGATCACAATTACTGTATCTCCTTATTTTGCACTGCTCATGTCATGAACTGTTAATATTATACACTGCTTATATATTGACCTGCTTATATGGCAAACTGCTCATGTTATACATAGCTTAAATAATGAACTGCTTATAAATATCATGAATTGCTTATATTATGATCTGCTCAGATTCTGCACTGTTCAAATTCAGTACTGCTTATATTTAGACTCGACTGCTCAGATTTGACACTGCTCAGAATCAGTACTGCTTATATTTTGCACTGCTCAGATTTGACACTGCTCAGATTCAGTACTGCTTATATTTTGCACTGCTCAGATTTGACACTGCTCAGATTCAGTACTGCTTATATATTGCACTGCTCAGACTCGACATTGCTTATATTCAGCACTGCTCAGATTCAGTACTGCTTATATTTAGCACTGCTCAGATTTGACACTGCTCAGATTTGACACTGCTCAGATTCAGTACTGCTTATATTTTGCACTGCTTATATTTCGCACTGCTCAGATGAAGTACTGCTTATATTTAGCACTGCTCAGACTCGATGCTGCTTATAATGGGCACTGCTCAGATTCAGCACTGCTTATATTTAGCACTGCTCAGATGTAGTTCTGCTTATATTTAGCACTGCTCAGATGTAGTTCTGCTTATATTTAGCACTGCTTATATTTAGCACTGCTTATATTTAGCACTGCTTATATTTAGCACTGCTTATATTGGGCACTGCTCAGATTTGACACTGCTCAGATGTAGTACTGCTTATATTTTGCACTGCTTATATTTAGCACTGTTTATATTTAGCACTGCTTAGATGTAGTACTGCTTATATTTTGCACTGCTTATATTTAGCACTGTTTATATTTAGCACTGCTTAGATTTAGCACTGCTTTGATTTGACACTGCTCAGATGCAGTACTGCTTATATTTAGCACTGCTTATATTGGGCACTGCTCAGATGTAGTTCTGCTTATATTTAGCACTGCTTATATTTAGCACTGCTTATATTTAGCACTGCTTATATTTAGCACTGCTTATATTTAGCACTGCTTATATTTAGCACTGCTCAGATTTGATGAGTCTCAATGTTTGACTCTCCATACCAGCATTCCCAGGCGAGGTTCCAGGGAGGCTGATTAGTTCTATGTTATCAGGATGAGCAAGTCTCGTATTATCACGACACAGAGCAAGCATCGTTATAATTCACTCGCCCGTATTCCTTGAGATCCTCATATGTCACAAAATTGTCAAAATATTCAAGTGGACACAAGCCATGTGGCAAGGGTTTATTTTTACAAAATCGGACTTTGTCTGTCATATCCATACCATTATAGAGTACGCGTATGGAATAATTAATAAACTCCTCTTCAGTTTTACTGTATAACTCAAATATGATGCGACTTGAATAGGGCGGCCACAGCCCGGTGTGAATGCCTAGGCTCACCATTAAAGGAGTGAGAGACTTGTCATGACCGGAGTACAACACAAACTTGCTGGGCTCCAGTCTGCGTGTGATGTTCTTCATGCGGTGAACGATCTCGCTCAGCAGTGGATGCATTGTAAGTCTTTGCTGCTTAACGTTAGCATAACTCTCCAACTGGGCCTGGCCGTTAGAGTCCAAAAACTGCCAAATTCGACCAATCAGATCCCATCCTAGGCACAGGTGCGGGTTTGTTTTGGAGCATGGTAGCTCCATCTTGTGACAAGTGTATCCCATTAAGACATCACTAATGGCTGAAACCCATGGCAGTTTCCCTGTTGATATTCCCAGAAATTCAGACAGTTCTCGCTTAATGAGGTTATGTAACGTGCTGTTTTTGCTTCTTCTGCTGTATTCTTTCTGCGTGATGGCTTGCAGTCTGTATGCCATCATACAGTCACATGCCATCCCTGTGAACCTATGCGAGCAGAAATTGGTATACTTAGAAAAATGGAATCTTATGTGATTCAAGTTAAACTTAGGAAGGAACGCAAACAGCAAAGCGATGGCACTTTGATATGTTCGCGAGTACTCCGTCGTCCGCACATATATCTTTGACGGAGCAGATTTCTCGTTTAAGAGCTTGAGTTTCTCTATGTAGGCTTTATGGAGGTGATGCCCATTGCGTAGATGCTGCACGGCGCCCTGCCCGGTGAGTTGCGCGCCCTCGCAGTGCGTGCTATGAGGGTATAGCCCGTAACGTATTGCCGGACTCTTGGGTTCAAGTCTGGGCCAGAGGTCCTGCATGGTGGTCACATAGGCTGATATGAGGGGGTCTGCCGGTAGGGCAGTCAGGTTCATCCGGCATTCCAGAGCAGGTACTCCGTGCCCGGGCAGCGTGTACATGGGACTGCGGTCCCCGTGCCGGATCAAAACATGGACGTGTTCCAGCTTGAAGCCATCTGGAGCCTGGCCTGAAAAGATATCATAAATATGTAAAATTATAACAAATCTGTTATAACTTGAACTATAAAATACAGTGACTGGCAAGTGTACTAAGATGCAGTTGAAACAGTATGCAGTCAAGACATATTCAACTTGTCAAACAGCCAATGCTCTATTAAGCGAAATTGAGCTGAAGTTTGTGTTTCACATATCATCTTGTATTCAAATTTCCTTTTAATAGAAGCAGTCCCATGACCAAACATCATCACATGACTCAAAAACTCAAACTGCAGGTAAGCTGAATGTGCAATCCCATATCAATTTCACAATAAAACTCTAAATAGTGAATATGTTCTATTTTCAATCTATGTGCATCCAAAGTAGATGGCATACTTTAGAAGTTACTGTAATTAGTTTTTTCCTTCAGTTTTGTCATATCTTGTGGTGAAAAATGCTCAAAAGTATATGGCTGCTGTTCAATGTATATTTTTACCTGCCAGGTGGCACTTATATTTAAATCATGTATTTTGGCAGGATATGATGCCACCTGGTGGCAGAAAAAATTCAATCTGATTACAATGTGACCTCTTGTGAACATATTTTTCTTAACAAGTGCCATTTTAAAACCCCAACTTAAATGCCAAGACACGATAAGGTATTCCCCTGTAACAAACTGTCCATCAAAATAAAGTTTTGTTTCTGAGAGCCCCCTGGTGGAACAAATATATTCACCTTCCTCTCCTTTGACCTTCTGGTCCAGTTGACTACAATACTTGTTCACTCTGACCTTGGCCTTCATCACTTCAAGGTCATCAAGCTCCCCGTCTTCGTCATCGCTTCCCTCTTCTTCCATGTCATTTTGACCTCTTTGACCTTTGACCTGAGCCGAGTCGACCATGAAACCTTCTGACCTGAGGTCAAGTTTGAGGCCGCCCTGTTTCTGAAGCTTGCGACCCAGATGATCATGTTCAAGGTCAACAGGTGGCACCAGCAATCCTCCGGCGATTTCCTCGTGTATGAAAACATCTGTTTGTGAAAAATTATTTGATTATTAAAAAAAGAATGCTCCTAAATTAATTTAGATTTTAAAGACAAAACTTCATTGCTAATATATATAAATAACTAGATACAACATATGAATCAATTAACAAAATTTACTATGTTAAATATTAACCATAAATGCTAGTGCCAATATGATGATGATGCCCAAACATCAAATAATTTCATAGCTGATGTTTCCCTTGTGCATGTTAAATGATAAAATCTTTGATATGATAAATCACAGGTGTCACATGACAATAAGAGAAATATTTTGTTACAAGTGTGGTCAAAGATGTAAAAAATATATGTTATTGTTTATAATCTTAACGTTGGTAACGTTGAAAAAAATGCACTTTTCATGTTGCGGTCACATTATTATTATTCCCTTTATCATAGGAGAGCTTTTGAGAGTTGTTTTAAGTGGCTATACTTACAGTAATAGACAGCGAGTAAAATGATCCCACTAATGGTGAGAGAGAGAAGAACTGTTGCCTTTCGCCCCATTCTTACCAGAGCTCCACTTATCTAATCAAGCAGGAACTAGTTGAGATAATCAGAGAGAAAACCAGAATGTAGAGGCCAACAGAATCAACCATTTATCCCAATCTGATCCTCAAATATTTCATCATTATTCTCTTAGAAGTCCATCTCAAAGATGTCTACCTCAAAGTTAAATACTCTCGAAGAAGTCTGTATCAAAGTTAAGTACTCTCTAAACATGTGAAGATTTTGATGGACAAAATTTGATATTTTCAAAGTGACATAATTCGCAGAAATATCGAAAAGTGAGGATAGTTTGGCATAAATGGTGAACTTGACAAGAACAGTTATATAAGCAATTAAAAGAAATTATAAGAAACCATTTACAATAGTTTGTCAGATATTATAAATTTATAAAATTTTGAAGAAAATATGAAATTTATGAAATTTTGAACAAAATGAATTGCATCAAAAGGTGTGAACAACATTAAACCATCATCCATGTATAATACACATATAGTTTTGGTTCTTATTTCTATACATCAGATGGATAGATAGGCAAGAAAATGGTCTGTGGCCAAATAAAATATTTAAAAAACCTAAACAACATTGTATGGTATTCTTAACATTCCATCAAAAGTCAGCTTCTGAGTTGTAGACGTGCATATAAGTCATTTTGTGATAAATTAGAATATATTAATATTCTGTCTCACTCCTTATCACTTAGTCAAAATAATATCATCAACTTCTTTACATATATTTTATCCTTCTGTTCATCGAATCTAACTAAAATATTCCTCTTTATCATTATATCTTTAATTCTAATCTTTTGTTCCCTTATTTGCTCCCCCTTTGAAGCCTTAAAAGAGATAAAATGTTGGTTGCCCAGTTGGGCCACCAGAGCATGAGAAGTGGTAGCCCAAAGTTTCTCAGGATGATAGCATGTGCGATGCATTGTACACAAGGCTGAACAAAAGGCTGTATAGTGATTCGTGTCTGAGTGAGGGTTAATTGCCCCAATAAAAAGTCCATTGATCGTGATATGAGACAAATATTTATCAAGGATTAGAATAATAAAATCAAGACAGTTTGGGCCACTAAAACACCAAAAATATAGTTGCCCAACTGGGCCACTACAACAGAGCATTCATTGGCCCAAACAGAGGATCTGGAGGCCAGTGTGTATGTCAAGGCCTGCCCTTTCTCCTTAAATATGAATCTTAAATAATAAGCAGTTTATTTTACTTCAAATATTGACATGTTTTCCTGTTTTTTGTTGTTGTCGTTGAGAGCTTAGCCCATATATCTACACCATAAATATACCTAGCTTGTACTCTGCACTGTTTGTTTTTTCTACGTCCGAAACTGGTTGTAGTTTTCTGACATACATTTGCTACTAAAGAGTGGACAAGCTGCTGAGAGGGTCATTACTTGGTGTAATTTGTTTGGGAATGCTACAAGATGGAAGATACAATACCAGACACAGTGCCGGCCCCATGAGAACCCATCCTCTCACTGAACTGACAACCTGTTGAAAAATACTCAAATGTCATTGTTGTTAAAACTCAAATGTCTTTGTTGAAGAAAACGTAAAATGTCAGTTTTGAAGAAAACTGAAGTCTCATTACTGAAAAAAACTAAATGTCATTGTTGGAGAAACTAAAATGTCACTGTTGAAGAAAATTAAATATTCCCTGTCACTGCATCATGTATCACTCTGACTGCATCATGTATCACTCTGACTGCATCATGTATCACTCTGACTGCATCATGTATCACTCTGACTGCATCATGTATCACTCTGACTGCATCATGTATCACTCTGACTGCATCATGTTTCACTCTGAGTGCATCATGTATCACTCTGACTGCATCATGTATCACTCTGACTGCATCATGTATCACTCTGACTGCATCATGTATCACTCTGACTGCATCATGTATCACTCTGACTGCATCATGTATCACTCTGACTACATCATGTATCACTCTGACTGCATCATGTATCACTCTAGCTGCCTCATGTTTCACTCTGACTGCATCATGTATCACTCTGACTGCATCATGTATCACTCTAGCTGCATCATGTATCACTCTGACTGCATCATGTATCACTCTAGCTGCATCATGTATCACTCTAGCTGCATCATGTATCACTCTGACTGCATCATGTATCACTCTAGCTGCATCATGTATCACTCTAGCTGCCTCATGTATCACTCTGACTGCATCATGTATCACTCTGACTGCATCATGTATCACTCTATCTGCATCATGTATCATTCTGACTGCATCATGTATCACTATGAGTGCATCATGTATCACTCTTACTGCATCATGTATCATTCAAGTCCCGGCCAGTTACTATCAAGCATTATGAAAAACCTAAAACCTAAAAACCAAAATCAAACTCAAATATTCGAAAATTTAATATAATACACTTAAGTAAAACATTTAAATTCCTTAGAAAATTTTGTTTTATGATTTAAAGTTCCAAAAATCTGAAAAAAGCTGGATAGAGCAGAGCGATCTGAGGCTGTTATTCCGGATGAATTCTGCGACAAACTGATACCAGACTGGTTGCCACCCAAACGGGCCATGCCTAGTCTGGTTGCCGACTCAAACAATTGAATTTCCTTCAATTAAGACTGGCATGGTTGGCGACGGAACATGGTAAAGTTCCCTTGGGTTTGAGGTAAGGCCTTTGTCAACAGTCACATCTCAATATGCGTAAGATTAGGCAAAGGAGTGACTGATGTTAAACGACAACATAACTAAAAGCTAGTCCAAATGGGTGACATAATTATTACTGGATAAAATATCTCAAGGTCAGGATATCTAAAAGCTAGTCCAAATGTTTGACCTAATTATTACTGGATAAAATACCTCAAGGACAGGATAACTAAAAGCTAGTCCAAATGTTTGACCTAATTATTACTAGTTGAAATATCAGGACAGGATAACTAGAAGCTAGTCCAAATGTTTGACCTAATTATTACTGGATAAAATATCAAGACAGGATAACTAGAAGCTAGTCCAAATGTTTGACCTAATTATTACTGGATAAAATACCTCAAGGACAGGATAACTAGAAGCTAGTCCAAATGTTTGACCTAATTATTACTTGTTGAAATATCAGGACAGGATAGCTAAAAGCTAGTCCAAAGAACTTAGTCCAAATGTGTGACCAATGAAATGCTGTACTGGACTATAGACACACTGAGAAATTAGAAGCTCTTCCAGACGCTTGACTGGTTTATCGGTGGACTGGGCGACTCAAGCTTGGGGAAATTAGATGCTTTAACGGTCAGTGGCTTGCAACACTGGGCAGCGAGAGAGCACTTGGTTGGTCGGCCGATAAGCCCGGGCAAAATGGGCCGTCATAAAAGGGGGGAGGCTGCGACTTCGATAATGGGGGGCCTCAAAATGGCTCGCCAATGTGCAACATGATAACATTTATCTGAACACAACCGGATCAAAGCCACTCGGTCCCGCGACTGTGATGTCCATATGATCTGCAAGCAGTTTTCTCTGCCTTCAAAGTAACAGTCTTCTCTTTCATGTTCTCTTGCTTCCACAAGATATAAGATGCTTTTCTTCTCTTATAACTCGAAAATACAGAACACCACAAAAGGAAATGTTTTAACTTTCTATTACAATTGAGTAGTAATTAGGTCATTGGCCTAGAAAAAGCTTTTCAGAGCCTTCATGACAGTGGTGATTGGCAATCTCCTTTTATTGCATATCTTGGTTTATATCTTTGTCAGGATTACTGGGTCAGGGTGAGTAATGCTACAGTAGGGCAAGCAAATCGACCCAGAAAAGACTACTCCTTAAAGGAAGAAAGATGAAACCTTAATACATCCATCCTTAAAACACATTTAATAATAATAATAATAATAATAATAATAATAATAATAATAATAATAATAATAATAATAATAATAATAATAATAATAATAATAATATGAATAGGAGTGAGAAAGTCATTAATTAATTCAAACAGAGCATCTGCTGCACCGATCAGCTTGATCTTGGGCTCATTCGGAAGAAAAAGATGAAATATTAAGAAAGGTGGAGGGGACATAGCATAAATTCCTTTTATTATTAGTCAAAATAGCCAAAAACTGGTATTTAAAGCAGTACAGAGGGAGGGGCCTACTAAAAGGTAAACAGCAGTATTCATATTAACATAATTTATGATGTTACTATAACGTCACTATGTTGACACTTCCATGTTTGACGTCACTATGACAACACTTTCCTGTATGACGTCACTATGCTTATCTTGCTTGCAATGTCAACACAGTTTTAGAGCACGAAAAACCATCTTTCAACTCCAATTATTGACGAAGGTATTGTCTTTTGTATGTATAAAATTCGGTTGAATGAAATGTGCATCTCGTAGCCTCACACAACTGTATTTACCTTGCTCGCAACGTCATTACAGTTCTAGGTAATCATCTTTCTATTCCAATCATCTTTCTATTCCAATTATTCATGAAACTGTGGTCATTTGTATATATGATATTCATATATGTGTTTATCCTGATCGCAACGTCAAGACGACTTCACTCCAGGTTAAATTATATTTCTACTCCAAGTATTGACAAAACTGTGGACATTTGTATATACGATGTGCAGTGGAGAGAAATGTGCATCTCGTAGCCACACACAACTGTGTTTACCTTCTTGCACCTCTACATTTCATATTATTGTCGGTTCACTTGTAATAATAATAATAATAATAATAATAATAATAATAATAATAATAATAATAATAATAATAATAATAATAATAATAATAAAATATTCATATAGCGCTATGCCAAGCAAGCCTGTTCTAAGCGCTAAATGCTAAGCATTTAGTCTGTGTATAAATCAAAGATCAAATGTTGTCATGTAAAAGATATCATGATCAAATATAGACACGCAAGAACAGACCACGATTAAATGGTGTCACATAATGTGTGAACATATTAGGCCACATTAATGCATGATTAAATAGAGCTACGCAAAGTCTGCTCTACACTGAATATATATTTACTTGACATTATTCAGTAAATGAACTTGAGAAGGACTTTTTAATATGATTTTATCCTTTGTAGACACAGGTTAAATATCAACTGGTGATGACAAAATGGGAACAAATCTGATATCTTAATGCTGTGAGGTCTCATGTTATCATATCCCCATAGTGCTAGAGTTCATAGCATTAGATTCTCATAGCTTTTCATAGTATTAGCTTTCATAATATCAGATTTTCATAGTGTTAACTTTTCATAGTGTTAGCTTTTCATTGTCAGGTATTAGATTTCCACAAGATTAGCTTTCCATAGTATTAGCTTTCCATAGCATTAGCTTTCCATAGTATTAGCTTTCCATAGTATTAGCTTTCCATAGCATTAGCTTTCCATAGTATTAGCTTTCCATAGTATTAGCTTTCCACAAAATTAGCTTTCCACAAGATTAGCTTTCCATAGTATTAGCTTTCCATAGTACTAGCTTTCCATAGTATTAGCTTTCCATAGTATTAGCTTTCCACAAAATTAGCTTTCCACAAGATTAGCTTTCCATAGGATTAGCTTTCCACAGGATTAGCTTTCCATAGCATTAGCTTTCCATAGTATTAGCATTCCATAGTACTAACTTTTCATAGCATTAGCTTTCCATAGTATTAGCTTTCCATAGTATTAGCATTCCATAGTATTAGCTTTCCACAAGATTAGCTTTCCATAGTATTAGCTTTCCACAAGATTAGCATTCCATAGTATTAGCTTTCCACAAGATTAGCTTTCCATAGTATTAGCTTTCCATAGCATCAGCTTTCCATAGTATTAGCTTTCCATAGTATTGTTTTTTTTTAGCATTAGCTTTTTATAGTAATAATATCAGGATTTCTCTTGTGTCTATCTGTTAATCAGGCTTTATGTTCATTGACTTGTTCATTTATCGACCCTCTTAATCAACTCCACATAAAACATGAACAGAATCTCCTCCTCCGACAGACAGACATACCAGTATCAACACACCGATGCCATTTGTCATAGAGTTCTGTACATCTATGAATAATCTGTCATGCGCTGCCTGACAACTTGTCATGGTATAATTTCCACACGAGGCCCAGGTGACTAACAAATTTACCTCGCTTTCACGATCCATCATGGCCGTTGCCTGTACATGAATAGATGACTGTATACAAAGACTCATGCATCATGATTAAACCTTTAGAAAACTTTGTTTTTTAGATCAACCTGTTAAAAAAAAAAAATATTCTTTATTTTATTTTTTTTACAAAATGAATCATGAATCATTTTTATGATAGTGGTTTATTTCGATCCTAAATGACATGTGAAATAAGACAGAGCTGCAAAGTGATGTTGTGAAATATGATACACTATATAGTGAAACTGATCTGCTCGCCACAAATTAAATGACAGAATTAAAGGATTGCCACTCAGCATAGAAAGACAATGACATTTTATGACTCAGCTAATTTAGAGACCAACCATAATATTTAGCACATTTGATAGGCTGTTTATTTCAAGGTTAAAGGCCGCAACTCAACTCAGTTAGAGATCAGTTCTTTTGGCACAGTTGGAGATGGAGGGTTTCAGGTTCAAATCCTTGATATGATCTATGTTGCTAAGAGAATTGTATAACACATTTATAAATCTCTTTTTTTTTCAGCAAAGCTAGAAATAGTTTTCAATACATAACTTGAGAAATAATTGCGAGATGAGAATACAAAAACCAATTTCATTTTTTTGGGCAAAGGTAAAAATATTTTGTTTTTTTTCAAAATAATTCCTGACGAGAGTACAACTCTGTTCCACAATCTTCTTGCGCAAAGCTAACACTGCAAAAAATGGTTTTCAATATAAAACTTGAGACACATGTCTGGATCCTTGCTGTATATACTCACTCTTCTAATGAAGCTAAGTACACACAATAAGTGCCATATACTTATAAAGTGGCCATCAATATTCTCATCAGAACTTTCCCAACTTTTCCATGAGTCGCTACTTTTTTGTATGAAAAGGCACAAGTGCCTACAACATACGCAATCTTCGACCGATTTATTCACCTCACAATGGAACAAGCACCACACGACCCAAATCCCACGATGCAACAGGAGAAGTAGGTGTCTCAGCGCAATGGTCCACTCACATATTGTGTTTGTGTCACAGAAATATGGTCCCCTCATACGATTGTCGCGGCGGCCACTGCAGTCAAGCTGTCTCGTAAAATGTCCAGCAAGCATTTAATCCATACATGGCAGTGTAGACACCAGCACTCTATTGTCCTGCCTGTAAAATTGCACATGGCCTGAAATCTGTTACAAGACACTGCCAACCATGTCTCTAACATTACTCTATTGACCAGATCACTGCCAACCATGTCTCTAACATTACTCTATAAACCAGAACACTGCCAACCATGTCTCTAACATTACTCTATTGACCAGATCACTGCCAACCATGTCTCTAACATTACTCTATAAATCAGAACACTGCCAGACATGTCTCTAACATTACTCTATAAATCAGAACACTGCCATACATGTCTCTAACATTACTCTATTGACCAGAACACTGCCAACCATGTCTCTAACATTACTCTATAAATCAGAACACTGCCAACCATGTCTCTAACATTACTCTATAAATCAGAACACTGCCAGACATGTCTCTAACATTACTCTATAAATCAGAACACTGCCATACATGTCTCTAACATTACTCTATTGACCGAAACACTGCCAACCATGTCTCTAACATTACTCTATAAATCAGAACACTGCCAACCATGTCTCTAACATTACTCTATTGACCAGATCACTGCCAACCATGTCTCTAACATTACTCTATAAATCAGAACACTGCCAGACATGTCTCTAACATTACTCTATAAATCAGAACACTGCCAACCATGTCTCTAACATTACTCTATAAATCAGAACACTGCCAACCATGTCTCTAACATTACTCTATAAATCAGAACACTGCCAGACATGTCTCTAACATTACTCTATAAATCAGAACACTGCCATACATGTCTCTAACATTACTCTATTGACCGAAACACTGCCAACCATGTCTCTAACATTACTCTATAAATCAGAACACTGCCAACCATGTCTCTAACATTACTCTATTGACCAGATCACTGCCAACCATGTCTCTAACATTACTCTATAAATCAGAACACTGCCAGACATGTCTCTAACATTACTCTATAAACCAGAACACTGCCAACCATGTCTCTAACATTACTCTATTGACCAGATCACTGCCAACCATGTCTCTAACATTACTCTATAAATCAGAACACTGCCAGACATGTCTCTAACATTACTCTATAAATCAGAACACTGCCATACATGTCTCTAACATTACTCTATTGACCAGAACACTGCCAACCATGTCTCTAACATTACTCTATAAACCATAACACTGCCAACCATGTCTCTAACATTACTCTATTGACCAGATCACTGCCAACCATGTCTCTAACATTACTCTATAAACAAGAACACTGCCAACCATGTCTCTAACATTACTCTATTGACCAGATCACTGCCAACCATGTCTCTAACATTACTCTATAAATCAGAACACTGCCAGACATGTCTCTAACATTACTCTATAAATCAGAACACTGCCATACATGTCTCTAACATTACTCTATTGACCAGAACACTGCCAACCATGTCTCTAACATTACTCTATAAATCAGAACACTGCCAACCATGTCTCTAACATTACTCTATAAATCAGAACACTGCCATACATGTCTCTAACATTACTCTATTGACCAGATCACTGCCAACCATGTCTCTAACATTACTCTATAAACCAGAACACTGCCAACCATGTCTCTAACATTACTCTATAAACCAGAACACTGCCAAACATGTCTCTAACATTACTCTATAAACAAGAACACTGCCAACCATGTCTCTAACATTACTCTATAAACCAGAACACTGCCAGACATGTCTCTAACATTACTCTATAAACAAGAACACTACTGGCCATGTCTCTAACATTATTCTATTGACCAGAACACTGCCGGCCATGTCTCTAGCATTACTCTATAAATCAGAACACTGCCAGACATGTCTCTAACATTACTCTATTGACCAGATAACTGCCAGACATGTCTCTAACATTACTCTATAAATCAGAACACTGCCATACATGTCTCTAACATTACTCTATTGACCAGATAACTGCCAACCATGTCTCTAACATTACTCTATAAATCAGAACACTGCCATACATGTCTCTAACATTACTCTATTGACCAGATAACTGCCAACCATGTCTCTAACATTACTCTATAAATCAGAACACTGCCATACATGTCTCTAACATTACTCTATTGACCAGATAACTGCCAACCATGTCTCTAACATTACTCTATTGACCAGATAACTGCCAACCATGTCTCTAACATTACTCTATAAACCAGAACACTGCCATACATGTCTCTAACATTACTCTATTGACCAGATAACTGCCAACCATGTCTCTAACATTACTCTATTGACCAGATAACTGCCAACCATGTCTCTAACATTACTCTATTGACCAGATAACTGCCAACCATGTCTCTAACATTACTCTATAAACCATAACACTGCCTGACTCTAACATTACTATCTCCCTTCCTCGATAGCACAAGCCATAGCCTTTGATAAGCAGTAAGTGAACACTGGTTGGAGTGAGACATGATATTAATTAATTATGTCACTATGATGTGACCTTGGTGTGACACAGTCAGGTGGTGTTCCTACCAGGATTCTATGACGTGACCATGGTGTAACATGGTCAGACAGTGTTCCTGCAAGTAATCTGTGGGCCACCTTCAGCCCTACAATAATCAGAGTCCTCATTGTTTACATGACAGCGCCACCTATAAACGCAATGTTTTATGGCCGCTGCTTATTGCGAGAATATCAGATATGTCCACAGAACTCTGCCAACAACTTATCTAGATCTAGATTAAAGCTGAAACTACATCGCCCCAATCTGTTATCATATAAAGGATTTAAGGCAAGCCCCAATTACTTTCCACAGAATTGATAAATCATTTATTTCATGTCTTCAGCTTTTTGTTCTCCTGAGATACTTTCCTTAATTTTTTTAGTCAGATTCTGAATTGAAATAGAATACACATCGACATATACCGAAGGAGATGTAAACACCAACAGATTTTTTTTTCTAATAATCCTCATCTGAGATGCATTAATATAACCATACTGATTTATAAGATGGGGTTTGGTTTCAATATCTCATTCTGGTGTCAGGTATTGATTTTTAAAAATCAGTTTTCGCACTTACAGTGAACACATAAAGCATTTGATTGAGCATATCTGGGAGGTATTTTGGCACAATTCAGGACAGAGTACTGAGAAACAGAGCACAGGTAACTCACACAACATGTTTGTACAATTAGGCTGTTATATAAGTTCAGACTGAAACCTGTCACCGTGACACAATGCCCTGCACTCCTTGAAGAGTGATCAGGGATTTTCCTTTTGCATTATCATAAAGTCATGATCACAAAAACTGCAACATGTTGATAACCAATTGTTATTGTGTGTTAGACTCTTAGCAGATTCTGAGGGAATCTTTAATCAACTTATGGCTGTCATGTTCTTAGTATTTTCACAACTAGGCTACAGTTTTCACAAATGATTTTGACTGTAACTCAATGCGTGCAAATGCATTTGCCCCTCTCCCTTATTCAACTTTCTAATCCCCCACGACTGTTCCTTACTCCAGTGTTTCACTTCCAACATCAAGTACATTCTATGTAAGTAGATTATACCGCTGAATCTTTTTAATGTACATTACCATATTACAAGCATCACTCAATGTCTGAATGTGTACAGGTGCACTTTAGGATTCAATGTCCGAGTGGGTATAGATGCACTTTAAGCCTCAATATCTAACAGGGTGTAGATGCACTTTAAGACACTCCTTTGCCTCTCCACACCCAGGCAAGAGGTCATCCAACCTCCTTCTACACAACATTGGATACATTCCACTTAGAGCGTTTCCTGTTACATGTTGTTTGTTGCTAATAGGGTGACAGTGAGGTGATGGCACGCATCGCACTAGGGGACACCCTTCCTTGAGACACACTGCCAACAATCTTTGATAAGAGGCTGTTTCCTGTGTCAGTGACCTTTCTTCTGACACCTGACTCGCTCCTTCCTTAGCCTACCTGGCACCCACAGAAACACTCAATGTAAGGGATTAGCTGGTTTTAGGTCAATCTGAATTCCATTAATTAGACTAGTTAGGTAAATATTGCATACAGGTTATGCAGTCTAGCTCCATGTCATACTTTCCACCTTAGCTTGTCTTATATCCATTAGTGTGATATTCAATATACACCTATTTGTGTGACATTCAGTTTACACCTTTTTGAGTGATATTTAATGTTACCTTTTAGAGTGATGTGTAAGCTTACATTTTTCAGTGATATTCAACTTGTACCTTTTTGTGTGACATTCTGCTTACACTATATATATATATATATATATATATATATATATATATATATATATATATATATATATATATATATATATATATATATATATATATATATATATATATATATATATATATATATATATATAGACCTTACAGAACATCCTCCGCAGTGCTGATCACCAAGGTGACCTTTAACTGCCGAGGTTTTACCATGTTGCTAAACAGAGTGCATCCTCATGACCAGGTTTGCGCAGTAATTCCAGACCCACTCACGTTGTGAAATGAATTTAAATGGCCAATTCGGACCACTTACGTTGATTATCCTGGCACGTGAATTTTGCTCCGTTATTTGTTTGATTGCACTGTCTCACCTGTTTGGAATAGACAAGTAACACAGGCAAGGTTAAGCCATCAGATTTTGGGGGGAATAAGTACAAATGTTTTGCGCTCCTCCTGTATGGTTCATTATGCTTAGCACCCCACTGGGACTCCTAGTACCCCGTAGCACCCTCTTGCACCCCATAGTGCCTCATAGCACCCCGTAGCATTCCCTAACACCTGTCACACCCTGTATCACTCTATAGGACCCCATAGAACCCTTTAGCACTCTGCTTCAGTCTAATTTGTAACAATGATAATCTCAGAATGAATCTACACTTGTACCCAATTTTACACTATTATAATTTAAATTTGGCACATATTATTGGCAAATGGTCTTTTTTCTATAAAGAAGTACCCAACATTAAAGGACTTGCTGTGCACTAACCTAGCACTTGTGGTCTGTATTGGTGTTTAAATTGACTGCTTATTCTTAATCATTCAGTCATGAGAGTCTTGTGTGCCATGACAAAAGTCATTTTCGGTATAATGACGTCATTTTAAGTCACGCCCTGTCTTGTTACACAAACCAATAAAAGACACTTCATGCAGTATGATTTCATAGGTTGTTTCAAGTACCGCAAGCTCATTTATGACTGGTCAGAACACGTAGCTAATTTTATACATTCAAGCCACAATTATCGCATCATTGGAGAGTGTGTTACAGTGAGCTAGATACATAAAACACCTTAATTATCAGAATTGACCAATTTGATTGATTACTGATTCTCTTCATTTTACAAAATTGGATTATTTCGAATTTTTTGAGCATGTATGTTTAACCCCTTATGGAACACTTCTGAAATAAATGAAAATATAAGCCCTCTGTTTTACCCCTGTCCATTTTCTCTCTACCAGAGTCCACTTATGTGCAATAACGCTGGCAGAGTTTTCATACAGTCCAACATCTATAGGATAACGTAACTTTGACATTGAGTGAGTGTGGCAAGATCAAATAAAGTATGAGGCACTCATGGTCTCATTATGAGACTTTGACACATGTCCCTCTAAGCCATTCCAGCAACTTTAAAGGACTGCAAATAGCTCTGTGCAGAGTCACAAAATCCGACAACACCATTTGGAGCAAAAAGTGTCCCGAAACTTGGTCATTTGTCGGAATAAGAAGCTTTATCAAAGTGATTGCATTTCACTCGTGGGAAGACCCAATTACTGGGAGGTGAAAGTGGCTACCCTGGCTCGCCTTACAAAATGGAGCATCGCTGCTCCAGAGTGCGCCGAGAGGTCACTGAAAAATGATAACACTTTTCTAAAGAGGCATAACATATTAGCTTTGTATGGAAACATCTAATGTTTACATGACACACTGTCATTCATAAATCAAATTCACCCTAACTTAGTCTCAGACAAAAAAAAAGAAAAGAGAAAAATGCCCTTATTTTTCTGGATTTCTCTCTGATGATTTTCCATTTAGATTTGTTTTAAAGACAAATAGAACATAAAGTTTGATTAAAGATTGTTAACATCACATCTACCAACAAAGTTTGTTGAAAAATGTTGATCCAAAAAGCATATTTGGATCTATGCTCGACTTTAAAGCCCCATGACCTTGAGCGAGCGGAAGGTCTCGCAAGGCCCATCTGTCACTGCCAGTGCAGGCTGGGCAGACAATGGCACTCATTACAGGACCAAATGCTGCCGCCAATATAACCTCACCCAGACAAATCTGCACCCAATTATCACATGTCTGCCCAAACCTGTTTGTTTTCCCCGGCAATTATCTGGCCCTGAAATATCATCGGATCTTTCATCAAGGGACTACTTTGCCTTCCATAACTTCACCTACTCAAACACATTCTGTAGTTCTCCATCTCATGACCTATAAGTATGAAACCAAATCACTTCTAAATGACTTGAATGGATGTTGGTAAACCAGTTCCTGTCAAGCTACACCCAGCATTATAATTTTAAACAGATTCATCATTGATTTGTTTAATACCAGACAATTACTTATAATTCAACTTTTTTTGTGTTTAATACATGTATTTACAATTATGTCACTGAGAGACTGTATTCTATATGAACTCACAGTATTATACAAAAAACTTGATATCAACAAGCGATCAACTGTATGTTTAGCCAATTTCAGTTTTCTGGTCAAGTTTAGGTAAAATTTAAAAACAAAATCATTGATTCTGAGTTCCATTAAAACGTGCCTAATGGGTGCCATCAAATTTTTTTTAGGAATACAGAAAACATGTAACATGCCTAATTTTTTTTCATGAATAGAAAAAAACATGGACCAACACTTTGTGAGAACGTTTAAGTGGTACATCAGTATGGGAGAAACCCTGGATTCATGTCAGCCATCAAATGGACGGCGTGAGAAAACGACAGCTTCCCAGCCCGTGAAGTAGCAGAACTACCGATGGGTTTGTCTCCTGAAAGGTCTCCATTGCTGGACAAGCAAAGCCGTCATATATCAGGCTGAGCTAACAGACGTGTAAATATATCCACACGCCGCGGAGAATATCAGATGAGATGCCAAGTAAACAAATCCCATCACAACGTGGTCTGTAATGGGGTCTGTAATGGGATCTGTGGTGGAGTCTGTAATGAGGTCTGTATTTGGTCTGTAATCGGTCTGTAATGGGGTATGTGATGGGGTCTGTAATGGGATTTGTAATGGGTCTGTAATGGGGTCTGTGGTGGAGTCTGTAATGAGGTCTGTATTTGGTCTGTAATGGGTCTGTAATGGGATCTGTAATGGGGTTTGTAATGGGTCTGTAATGGGGTCTGTGGTGGAGTCTGTAATGAGGTCTGTAATGGGGTCTGTGATGGGATCTGTATTGGGTCTGTAAAGGGGTCTGTAATGGGATCTGTATTGGGTCTGTAAGGGGGTCTGTTTAATTCAAAATATATAAAGAAGACAACAATTCTCAGTGTTGTTTTGGAAGAGGAAATCAGGTTATCCTGCAATGCACTCACCATTTTCCACCATGTATATTTCATGTATATTTCTAACTTATTTATTTTAATGGAAAACGATGATGCTGAACAAACATTGTTAAGTAATATAAGCAACCATTCACAAATGAATTTTTTGGTTATATTTTACAGAACAAAAACCCTGTGCAGCAAACTCAATTATAAAATGAAAACAATTTCTTCAAACAAAGGTAGCATACTTAAATTATTGAAATAAATTTATTTTAAATTCAAAACAATCTTCAAATCATAATGGACTGATTGAAACAAAAATGAGAAGAGTGAAAAAAGACGACACTGTAATGTTTCCTGCCTGTAAGCTTGTATACTGCACGCTATGCATTACACTTTGATGAGCCTCTACCAGGGTGCGGGGAGAAAGAGTCTCCTTGTTTTGTCTGGTCAAACAGGAAGTGGCTTCTCATTGGCCAGCCCATTGATTGACTGGTACTTCCTGTTCTGAAGCAGAGATGTCTTTGATGTGTGCTCTACACTCCTCCTGTTAATACAAACTGATTTCACACAACTTCCCCACTATAAAACGCTTCCCTTTTCCTATTACAACATATTAAATCCTGAATACACAGTGTTCCCATGTAAGGCAGAACAATGTTTTTCATTATCATATAAATGTCCACTATGGAAGTCTAATTTTTTATGAACTGGCTTTTTGCAGGTTCTTCAGACTTGCATATCGCTAAACAAGAAAAAGTGGTGATCCACATGTAACACGGATGGGAAAAAAATTAACAAACAAAACAAAAATTACAACAAACAAAACAAAAGTTACAACAAACAAAACAAAAATTTAAATGAACAACAAAATATATTTAAACACAATCATTGCAAACTGATGGGGTAGTTGAAATTGTTTTTATTCATCTTTTGAAAACATTTAATTTGGTATCTGAACGATTTTTGTAGCACAACTGTATACAAAGATGTGTCTTTTCAGGCCCGATTATGTAAGTTGCTCTATTATCGCTCAGGCGTTATCGCAAATCATCGATCAGACTTTTGCATATAATTTCTGTTCTAATTGTCCGATTTACACCAAATTTGAACTAAACTTACTGAAAATTCCTTGTTCTAGCGATTGGGAAGCATTTCCAAGCAATTTAAAGGGATAATTTTGTGCAGCGATGAGCGATGACGATGTTGTCATTTCGGCGGGATGCCTATTGGCTTTGCCGAGCAGGTAAACTTCATAGGGTACCGCATTATTTTGTACCGCATTAGCTTCCAGCACACGTCACATGCATCAATGCACATGCCAGTGACATGCACGGATACCTATTTGGTGTTTACCATGTGAAGTACATATTTGCGTTACGTAATCGCCTCGTGCACGTGCCAACCATTGACATGACGTCAGTGACCAGCACGTGCAGTGAGAAACTGTATATTCATACGCCGAATACTAGACTGGCCCCCTACCGATTGTCAAGAAATGAGGGTGGCACCAGTCGAATCTATCGCATGCACACGGCGAACACTCCACAGTGGCGTCAGTTGCTTTAACAATAATGACCACAGAAAAAACCGAATCACAAACCACAGGAAATGAATACGCATTTCCCATGATCGTACCGATCACAGAATAACACAGATAGTTCCTTTTTTTGACAAGCATTGCCTGTCGGCAATGCTTGTCAAAAAAGGAACCATCCGTGTTACAAAAAAACTCCCAAATATGAAGATATCATCTTTCTTTTGTGTATAAGGTTGCTACATTTTATATTTCACAATCTGCTACCACAGGTCTTTATTGGCGAAAATTGGATACACATATCAAAGGCTTAAAGTGTTTTTTCTCAATTGCTTTTTTTCATTTTGTTGATGGTTAATGTTTCATATGTAACCACTTGCACAAAGACTGGGTCACAAATGTCTGCAATTGGTCCGATATCACATCTATCAATGGTCATGAAAGTCTGCAATTATCTTGCTAATAAACTGATCCCATATCACATCAGTGGTCACATATATCTGCAATTCCCCTTTTAAACTGGTCCTATATCTCTAAAAGACTCACATCCTAATAAACTGGCCCCATATCTCTAAAAGACTCACACCCCAATAAACTGGTCACATATCTCTAAAAAGACTCACATCCTAATAAACTGGTCACATATCTCCAAAAGACTCATATCCTAATAAACTGGTCCCATATCTAAAAAAGTTTCAAATCATAATAAACTGGTCCCATATCTCTAAAAGACTTAATCTATTACATCAAATATACACAAAAAAGTTGAATTCATCATTCATTCCTTGCCATGGGTTTTGCTGTAATCTATTAGATATATTCACTTGTATATCAATGTGGTCCCAGGCCTGTTATATTATATTCTCCATACCGTGTCTCAGTAGTGCTGAAATGATTTGTTCCTTGCAGTTTAAAAAAAATGTTTTTTGACACTGACATAAGAGTTTGATGGGCTGTATTTCTAAAAACACAAACGTTTTCCATTATTCATACATTGTCATTGAGAAAACCATTGTTTCTTAATCACATTAAAAGTGAGACAAGTATCTATATGACATTGATAAGATTTATTGAAATATGAAAGAACAAAAGAGAATTATTATTTTGTTAATACGACTCCTACTGATGTGAACAAACACGAAGCAATGTCAAGTTTTTGCTGCTCAGTTTGGAGATGAGCGAGCGTCACTGTCACGCAGAGTCATCCCGCTACATCTTGATGAAATGTGTCGGCTCAAAATGAGGCACTTCAATATTTCACACCATAAAAGATTAAAGGACAGACCATTTATATTCCTCCAGTCACATGAACAGCTCGTGTGAAACAAGACTTGGCACCATCTAAACAGTCAGAAAAATTCACTTTCAACAAAAACCTGATAAAATATTTTACTGACAAAATAATCTGACATAATCTATTACCTAATCTATGACACTTGGTCATCTTTATGCATCGATGTATAGTTGTTTGGATAGAACTTACATTACCTGGGTAGGGGATATGTAACATGAGATGAGAAAATAGTAACTGGAAAGTTCAAATTTTAAGGACTAAGAGAACAACCTAGTGTAATGTATACCAATCACTATAGACTAAAATAGATTCGGCATTAAAGACATACTAATTTTGAATTCATCTTTGATAATAAAAACCCTCTAATAGTATGTTGTTTATTTCTGTCAACATGTTCTCAGCAGGTCCCAAAGTGTTAAAATGGGCTGTCCTAACCCTGACTTTGGTCCCCTCCTGCTGATTCTGGAAGCACTGAACGAAATGTACGACACCTTGGTACACATTGTTAATACATAAAACTTTCTTTATGACCCTGTTCTGCTGTCAGCATTTAATGATTTCACATTTCAGACAAATGAGAGGCATAAAAATGGCCGTTTGTATCACACCAAATGGAATGTGAATAAAATGCTGTGAACTCAACTGCAGAAATGAACTTGGAACTCAATTATAATGTGGAAATGCTACGGTCAGATTGCGCCAATGCGTTCAATGAAATTTGTGATTTTTTACCCCACAAGATATTTCTAGAATTCAGAAAACACTTTGCATTTTAGTTATTTTTAGGTTTTAGAGATGGGGGAGATTTCAGAGAATTTTCTCTGCAGAAGGATGAACTTGAGATATTTCTGACATGTTTATTTTTGGTTTTTTTGTCAAGGTCATTTCGTATCATTTCTGTTGGTCATCACAAAATAAAGTGACAACAAAAAGGGACTATATATATGAACTTAAAGACTTTTCTTTTTAAAGTAAGAATCGTAAAAAATAAAACAAAAAAGTAATAAATACTCAGACAAATATAACATGAGTAATGTGCAATCTCAAAGACTTGGAAGATAATTGATCATGATGAATAAATAGAGTTTCAACAATAAACTATGTGGTTTTTTTTCTTCTTTCAGATTGACATATGCGCACTCTAATTCAGAGAAATGGCGACCGTAATGTTCGGATCCATCCATCCTGCGCATTTCTCTCAATTCCTTGATTTACGTTTCCCCATCCATTTCCCTTCTCCATCTGAAACTTTGCCTCCAGTTAAAAACTTCCATAGAATTCCATTATCTCTTCTGCTTGGATGAACTCTGGGTCGTTGATCACAAGCGACTGTATAGAAAGAAATAATTTTTTTGAATTGTCCATTAAGTTTGACCATTACTCAAAGAAGTCACTTCCTAAAGTCATGTACTGAACTCACAAATCTAGGTCACATATGTAAGTGACGCATATCACCTACATATGTTGTTGCCTCAATATTTGCCCACTGAAATGCATTGGAGCCTCATTCTAAACTTGGTGATATTGATGCAGTGTGACATCATGTCCAAGCACTTCATAGAACTATATTTTGAGGTCATTACCGATATATGTTTATGTGTAACAGTAGAGATATTTGAATCAAGCTGATCAGTTGGGAGACAATTATCTTATTGTTCATGCGTAAAAATGGCCAAGCGTGACTTTATTTGATCACACATACCTTGTGCAGTGAACAGTATGGCCTCATGATGGCCTTTTGTGATATCCGATTTTGTTTCAAACTGACTTCATAGTTTCACGTTTATGAGTTACCCTCTCTCCAGTTCAGTATGACTTCATAGGTTCATGTTTAGAAGTTACCCTCTCTCCAGCTCAGTGTGACTTCATAGGTTCACATGTGAGAGCTACCCTCAGTGTGACTTCATTGGTTCACATTTAAAATTTACCCTCTCTCCAGCTCAGTGTGACTTAATAGGTTCACATTTATAAGTTACCCTCTCTCCAGCTCAGTGTGACCTCATAGGTTCAAATGTGAGAGTTACCCTCTCTCCAGCTCAGTGTGAGTTCATAGGTTCATGTGAGAGGTACCCTCTCTCCAGCTCAGTGTGACTTCATAGGTTCACACATGAGAGTTACCCTCTCTCCAGGTCAGTGTTTATAAGTTACCCTCTCTCCAGCTCAGTGTTTATGAGTTACCCTCTCTCCAGCTCAGTGTGACTTCATATGTTCACATGTGAGACTTACCCTCTCTCCAGCATAGTGTGACTTCATAGGTTGACATGTGAGAGCTACCCTCTCTCCAGCCAGTAAGTGGGTCAGAGTTGATCATTTGCCACCTCATTCTCCACATATTTTATTTCAGATTTGAAGCAGCACTGAGGTGATTACTGCTCGTGATAGCACCGTGATTGATGGTTAATATCGCATAGTTTATTGACGTCAGTACCCACTGTCACCCCCGATAAAGAATTCATTAGATATATCAAAATTTGACATCGTGGACCAGTTTGCTTGCCGATACTTGTGCAGGGAATATCTGTGGCCAGATCTCCTCCTTAAGGTCGTAAGTGAGATTTATTTGCCCTTCTGGCCATCGCCGGCCCGGCGGGAAAATTCCCTGCCACGCGGGCCCAAAGGCCTCACGGAATTTGATGTCCTGGGATGTCTCTCAATAGAGAAGCTTCCTCCGTTTTAGTAAGATAATCTTATATAAAAAGTGGCAGTAAAAAGTGATAGCAAAAACACACCAAGAAGTTACTCAATAAATCAAAGATGGCTTCTTATTATTTCACTGAAATGACTAATAGAATTTTTGTTTTGGTGGTCACATTGAAGGAATATGTAAGAAATTATCTTAAATCTATGAAAGAGGAATAACAGATGTAGAAAACTTATCTGCATAATGACCGGCCAATCATATTCAGCCAATTGTATGTGTGAGATTGCCTCCTCAGGCAAGGCAGATCTGACAGGCAGAGAATTAGGGAGGCGTTATTTTGTGATGAAAATATCATTCTGTCTCTATGGCTTTTGCCACTTAGGTTAACACGGGCCACAGGGAATAATGACCGCTCCCGGCCGATAACTCGCTCCTGACATAAAATCTGAGATTTAATGACATAAATAAGGCAAGAGAAAGCTATCAGAACTATGATCCTCTTCCTGATATCACACTATAGGTCCAACCCTCCCATGTAGTATCACCCTTCTTGTATGACATCACCCTTCTTGTATGACATCACCCTTCCTGTGTGACATCACCCTTCCTGTGTGACATCACCCTTCTTGTATGACATCACCCTTCCTGTGTGACATCACCCTTCTTGTATGACATCACCCTTCCTGTGTGACATCACCCTTCTTGTATGACATCACCCATCCTGTATATCACCCTTCCTGTGTGACATCACCCTTCCTGTGTGACATCACCCTTCCTGTATATCATCCTTCCTGTATGACATTACCCTTCCTGTATGACATCACTCTCCCTGTGTGACATCACCCTTCCTTTGTTACATCATCCTTCCTGTATGACATCACCCTTCTTGTATGACATCACCCATCCTGTATATCACCCTTCCTGTGTGACATCACCCTTCCTGTATGACATCACCCTTCCTGTGTGACATCACCCTTCCTGTATATCATCCTTCCTGTATGACATCACCCTTCCTGTATGACATCACCCTTCCTGTGTGACATCACCCTTCCTGTATGACATCATCCTTCCTGTATGACATCACTCTCCCTGTATGACATCACTCTCCCTGTGTGACATCATCCTTCCTTTGTTGCATCATCCTTCCTGTATGACATCTCCCTTCCTGTATGACATCACCCTTCCTGTGTGACATCACCCTTCCTGTGGGACATCACCCTTCCTGTATGACATCACCCTTCCTGTGTGACATCACCCTTCCTGTATGACATCACCCTTCCTGTGTGACATCACCCTTCCTGTATGACATCACCCTTCCTGTGTGACATCACCCTTCCTGTGTGACATCACCCTTACTGCGTGACATTGCCCTTACTCTATGACATCACCCTTCCCATACCATATCAAACCTTCCGTAATCTGTGCTGATGAGGGACAAGGTCTGGATGAAGGTTTTACTACGTCCAGTATACTTCAGTGATATGTGTGGTTTGCCTGGATATATGATGGTCTGCTATTACAATGGATGGGGCCTTGTTAACCCCCGGACATATAACAATCAACTATATGCCGTAGTCTGTCAGGATGTTAGGATGGGACTCTGCTGAATGATGACCTCTTCAGTCGGGGCTGGATGTGAACTGGCCCACGCCACATGCATAAAAACACATATAGACATTTACGACAATATGATCTCTCAATCTAAATTTGATTTGATGTCACAAACATTAAACTAGAATGACCTAACTCAATTCCTTTTCATACAATTTATTTCAGTAAAATCTGTTTTCCATTAACTCGCATCATTACTTGCCATGGTCATGATCTTGACCTTACACAAAACATTGTGTGTGATCATATAACCTCACAGCCTTGACTGATCATGACACACAATACGTGACCACATAACCTCCCGTCCGGGACTGGTCACTGGGTTTGCCTGAGCGGGCAACGTGATGTACCACGGCACCTAATACGGGTGCGTGTCTGGGATTTTGGGCATGACATTCTTTACGATGCCTCTGGGTTTTGCTTCCTGTCTCCAGAGTCCATCTCTCAATGCCTCCATTCACTCTGGAAGTCTCTTTATTTCCTTTCAAGAAAATCCCTTCCATTTCTCAGAGCTCTGTTAAATCCTAGTTATATTTTATGTAAAGGTTATCAAAGACATAAAGAAAGTATGGCACGAAAGAACTGAAAAGACTTAATTCACGATAAGGTATGAGATATGAGGAGGTAAAAGGAGGTCAGATGAGATAAACTGACATGAGATAAAAAGTGAGGTAAGATCGGATGAATTTAGATGGTGAGATAAAATGATGATGAGATACAATGAGATAAAATGTGATGGCATATGAGATGATGTGAGATCAGGTGAGATAAGATGAGATAATGTGTGGTCAGGTAAGGTGAGATAAGGTGAGGTAAGATGGGATAAGGTGAAAGAAGGTAAGATTAGGTGAGATAAGGTGAGGTAAGGTGGGATAACTTTAGCTACGATGAGAAATTGCCAGGTAAGTTGAAATAAGGTGAAGTAAAATGAGATATGGAAATATGAAATCTAATGATAAGATGAGATGAAATCTAATAAGATGAAATGAGACAAGATATGATGAGACAAGACAAGATATAACGATGTAAGCTGAGATACAAAAAGATGAACTAAGATATATGACATGAGATAAGTGCCAGTTTCAGCATCTTTCTCATCATGTTTTGAGGCCAGAATGCTCTCTACAGATTCTGATATGTTTATTTGTGAAAACCCACGTTTAAACAGATCTTAACCCTACATGAGTCACTTGAACTTGAAATAAAGAAGGTCAAAACAGATGTCTCATTGTAAGTGCTTTATAGGTCAAGGTCAGGGAATGTGGATGGATGCCAGCAGCTCTATGACATTTGGAGCAAATAAAATCTCATTCCAGTCCAGAGTAATGGGCACTATGCATGGAACGGGAATAACACAGTTAGCCCCGAAGCCTGACAAAGATGCACAGCAACAGGATTGTACCAGACAACACTGGTCATAATATTATTCTCATCACCTTACTTATTACCTCATAACATCATCCCCATTACCTCATGACATCATCCCCATTACCTCATAATATCATCCCTGTTACCTCATAATATCATCCCATTACATTATAATATCATCCCCATTACTTCATAATATCATCCCCATTACCTCATAATATCATCCCCATTACCTCATAATATCATCCCCATTACCTCATAAAATCATCCCCAGCCATCATGGTCCAGCCATCATGGTCCAGCCATCCCCCGGTCCAGCCATCCCCCCAGTCCAGCCATCCCCCGGTCCAGCCATCCCCCGGTCCGGCCATCCCCCGGTCCAGCCATCCCCCAGTCCAGCCATCCCCCGGTCCAGCCATCCCCCGGTCCGGCCATCCCCCGGTCCAGCCATCCCCCAGTCCAGCCATCCCCCAGTCCAGCCATCCCCCGGTCCAGCCATCCCCCGGTCCGGCCATCCCCCGGTCCGGCCATCCCCCAGTCCAGCCATCCCCCCAGTCCAGCCATCCCCCCGGTCCAGCCATTTCCCGGTCCAGCCATCCCCCCGGTCCGGCCATCCCCCGGTCCAGCCATCCCCCCGGTCCAGCCATCCCCCAGTCCAGCCATCCCCCAGTCCAGCCATCCCCCAGTCCAGCCATCCCCCAGTCCAGCCATCCCCCCGGTCCAGCCATCCCCCCCGGTCCGGCCATCCCCCGGTCCGGCCATCCCCCAGTCCAGCCATCCCCCCAGTCCAGCCATCCCCCCGGTCCGGCCATCCCCCGGTCCAGCCATCACCCCGGTCCAGCCATCCCCCCAGTCCGACCATCCCCCGGTCCAGCCATCCCCCCCGGTCAAGCCATCCCCCCGGTCCGACCATTCCCCGGTCCGACCATCCCGCGGCCCTTTTAGAGTGGCAGCAGGAGATCTAGGAGAGGACTTTGTTAAGCTTGGTTAAATCCATGCTAAGCTCGCCTGGCCACCCTGTCTGCTTCACCCAAATCCCGGCAAGAAAATGTGTCCCACGTAGGCCCTCACCTGGAAAATTGAAGTCAAGAAGTGTCGCAAAATCTGATTACTCATGTCATTTTATGGGCTCTTATTATTACGAGTACGCCTGCTCTCCCTTCTCCATTTCCAAAAGAAAAAAAAGAAAAAAAAGGGAAGAAAAAAAATCATGCATATCTTATTGTGAGTGTGGGAAGTATTACCATCCGACATTTTCTTCATACGCCGCTTTGCAATTCCGCGTTACTTTCTGATAACATGTATCCCAATATCTCCTTATCATTTACAGCCATTTCCAATTACCATAAAATAGCGGGTCCGATCTCTCAGATTTCTATACAACTCGCATCTGCTTTTTCTCATGCCGTCCAAAAGCCTGACCAGATACTGGCTGAGTTTTCATGTATTTTTTATTCCATCTGTATTGATGGTGACCCGGATTTGATGCATTATACATTCCAATACTCAGAAATTCTCATATCTCCGTATTTCTGATGCATACCAGCGGCCATCATTGAAATCCATCTCCACGCCAACCGTAATCTGTCTTACTTATTTCACGATCGTTGTTTTCCATTCATATTCATCTTGCTCTTGACTTGACCAGTTTACCTCATTCCCAAGGGCATGCAACCTTTTACCTTGTTCCCTGGGGGCCTGACCTTTTACCCTGTTCTCTGTTGCTTGTTATTTTTATTGTCTCTTTATTGACTCAATGTCTTTGGCCTTTTCGATCTATCCTTATATATTCTGGGTTCTAGATCCACCTCCTTATCTCAGCATACCAAAAAATGATTCCTCCAAGCTTTTATTGGAACATTTCTATAATATAACACACTATAAAACCACAAACAATTGCATCTGAATGTAAGCTTATGAATACCATATTGAAACTATTCACAACTATTGAAAACACAATTGATTCAATGAGTTTTATATCTGGTCAGGTGACAGCTTAATATAAAACATAATACAGAAATGTTGTTTGTTGAAGTCAAAATTCAAAATTTTGTGATGCAGCAGAGAAAATCAAAAATGTTTTGCCAAGAAGAAAGCCCAAGTGGGGGAAGGAGGGTCACTGGGGGTCATAGTAAGGGTGATAGAAGGGGGTGATAGAAGGGGTTCATAGAAAGGGGTTTATGGAAAGAGGGTCATAGAAGGGGGTCATAGAAGGGGTCATAGAAAGGGGGTTATTAAAAGGGGGGTCATAGAAGGGGGGCTTTGGCCTGTGCAGACCCTCATGTGACATGGACGCGGTCATCTCTCATCTGATATTCTCTGTGTACGGTGGCCTTAATGGTCAGCCATAACTTTCCGGAGCGAGAGAATCACTCAGACAGCGACACAGAACATCTCCAGCAGAGATATAACAAGGCCTGTCTGTGCGTCTTCACAAAAACCTTGTCTCCCAAACTCCGGTATCAAAGCTTCTCTGGGCTTTATAATGTATAATTCTCTCTGTTTTCTTTGATGTACAACGCAGGTATCTGTTCATATGTATAATAAATACTTCACAGTATCCAGTCGTAAAATGAAACAGTGAAATATGTGAGGCACTACTCATATGTCTGGACAGTCAATTATTCTATGTTCTGATGTGAGAGAATTATATAACTCTTCAAGGTAGGCACGTGATGCACAAAGTAAGCCTTGTTATTAGTCATTAATAAACATGAACCATATGGTAAACAAGAAGCTTATCACAAACGATACCATGCTACCTATAAAGAGAGGCATGTTGTGAGTCAATCAATTTGGTGAGTAATACGTTAGGTGAGTCATTTTATCTTTAAAGTGAGTCATGCATTCTGAGGTCAAGTCCATCTAGTGAGTCATGCTCATGTGAGTCAAATGTCAAATTTTCTGTTTACTTCATTAATCTAGTTGTTTCATAGATAATCAAGTGAGTCATAAATAAAGTGAATCAAAGATCGAATGAGTCAAATTATCGTAAATGTCAGTCATTTTCTGTCACCTGAGTAAGTCCAACAGGTGAGCAATAAGTTTGTTATGTACTTCATCAGGTTAGACCATAAAATAAATAAATATGGACTTCTACAACAGTTGTACCCCAATATAGTCTAACCAGACACTGAATCTGACACAAACTTTCTGACAAGCTGTGGTGTAACATGAAGTATTTGCCATGGATTGACTCTCTCTTCTCTTCCATATGTTTCGTAATGTTAATACTATAAATAGACACTGGCAGAGAAGCGTTATCTGAGAGCTTACAGAGAGCCCTGGATTCAGCGCCCCCTCGTGGCAGAATCTGACATTATAACCCAACAGAGCAGCGTTGTGACCCATTCGCATGCAATGTGCTGCTCACGACCTTCACAATGACCTGGTGAAGTCATTCTTTCTGGACATTAGCACCCCGGCAGGTCATTCTGCCAGATCATTATCCGGCCATCACAGACCCATCTATTTACCAGCAAAGTTGCACCAACTGGAGAAATGCCATAATAAAATTACATTACTCAAATTAAACGTGACACTTATGGGCTGTATTCGGACCAAGCTTTGAGATTTATTTAGGAAACCATTTCATCTTAAAATGACCTTTTGAATGGCCTTAAATCTATGCTTTATGGGTTCCTGGCAGCCTTGGAATGGCTTAATTGTAATTTTACCTGGCTGAAATAGCTCAATTGGTTGAGTATTCAGGGATTACGGGTTCAAATCTCAGCCAGTTACTATCAACCACTTTGAGCAGACATTGCTAGAATCAGTGCTACATAAATGCTGCCCTTTTACAACTGCCCTTCATCAGAAGTATATCTGAGAAAAAATGAGACAGGCTTTATGATTGGCTATCACTCACCTCCCCAAATTAGTCATTGGAAGGAATTATCTAAACTAGCTATACACAGGAGATCAACCAAGTGACCTCCCTTCTGACCTCATATCTTATGACATTACAACTGAACTTCCACTTCACATGACCTTCACATGACCTCACACCTAATCTGACAACTGACCTTGCACCTAATCGTACACCTGACCTCACACCTGACATTACACCTAAACGTCCACTTAACCTGATCTGACACCTGACCTCACATCTGACCTTACAACTAATCTGACACCTGATACCTTCCTTAACACCTGCTTAACACATTGCTTGAGCTGCAGGACACCTTACCTCACGTTTGCCTTTAAATCTGACCTCATATTTGACCTCACATCTGACCTCACATCAAAGACCCAAACTGACCTGACAAGTTATACTCACACCTGACCTTACATCTGAGATCTCACCTGATCTCACACCTGACCTCACATTTGACCTTACATCTGTTTATATAGAAATAGGCTAACTAATCTATTCACTAATGGATATGTACACTTTTAGAAAGACTAATATTTTCTCTCACCCAAATATTAGAATTATAATCCATATATAAACTACCCTTAAGCTTCAATTTTGGATGTTGATGATATAAGTTTGACCTCCTTCTGGTAGGTCATATTTTTACACTTTTACTAATACAATTTATGTAATGATATGAGGGCTGATAGATAGACTGGGGAGAAAGGTTTCATAGGTGCCGTCATCAGCAACTACCTCTATTATCACTCACAGGCCAATTTGGCTCAAAGTGAATAGTCTACTTCCAATAATCCTGCCATGTCTACTTAGGCCATTTTGCCAGCCATTTTGTCAGTCATCTCGTCAGCAAAGAAGTAAGATCAAAATATGGATTGAAGTTCGTCCATAACCTCACACAGATACCTTGCAAGTTTGACTTGTGCACATACACAAGAGCTGTATATCTTCAGCCTATTATGAGGTATTAAATTTGCTTATGTTAGCAAATGGATTATTGAATACTACAACTCCATTGACAAAACCTATTTCAATGTCCATATAAAGAGTTATCAAGATATAATTTTGTTGTTATTGTTCACACAAGACCATTTTCATATTTTGTTACTGAAACAAAAAAAAAACAGTTTTGAAACATTATTAGTTGTGAGCGAGTTTATAGATCTATAGAACAAGGTTGTTAGTCAGATAATCTCGGTACTTACATACCAGCCCTTGTATATTGTTAGTCAGATAATATTGGTACTTACATACCAGCCCTTGTATATTGTTAGTCAGATAATAATGGTACTTACATACCAGCCCTTGTATATTGTTAGTCAGATAATCTTGGTACTTAAATACAAGCCCTTGTATATTGTTAGTCAGATAATAATGGTACTTACATACCAGCCCTTGTATATTGTTAGTCAGATAATAATGGTACTTACATACCAGCCCTTGTATATTGTTAGTCAGATAATCTTGGTACTTAAATACCAGCCATTGTGTATTGTTAGTCAGATAACATCGGTACTTACATACCAGCCCTTGTATATTGTTAGTCAGATAATAATGGTACTTACATACCAGCCCTTGTATATTGTTAGTCAGATAATAATGGTACTTACATACCAGCCATTGTGTATTGTTAGTCAGATAATATCGGTACTTACATAACAGCCCTCGTACATCGTCACACAATGAAGTATAGCACAAAACTGAAAACTTGTAAGGAAAATAACTTTTCTATATTCCTAGTGTTAAAAGTTGGAGTCAAACATCTATGAGGTCACACATAAACGTGACAAAATGAGGTGACGCAAGGTTGTCATGTGGCATAATCTGGTCACGCATAGCGATTGCGTGACACTTTTTGGTTATGCATATCTTATACATGAGGCAGTGTGGTCAGGATATGGTCAGGCACGACCTCATTTGGTCATGCTCAGGCATGCCAGAATAGATGTTGGCTAAAAAATGCACAAATTGCCAAATATTATATATATATATATATATATATATTGAGTGAATATTTGCCAACAATATACAGATAGAGAAGATTTCAACTGACATGACATATAAAAATAAAAAGTTTTGAAAAAAAACACTTCTAAAATGTTTATGTATGTAACACTATGTATAAAAACTGACAAGTTAAATATGAAACACTTTATAAAACATTTTGTATGTGCTAATACTGCTATAGGCACCCTGTCAGTCTCTGTTAGCAGTGAGCGATCCTAGAAGAGTTATACAGTTCTCAGTCTGGTAAAGTTGTACAGTTCCGGTGTCTACTTTATACTTTTCTATGAAGAAAAAAACAACATGGAGATCAACAATCAGCAATTGGCAACCGGCCTATTTAAACAGTCCTGAACTGCTCAAGAAAACTACGACAATACTCATAATGTAATATCTAATCTGTCTGTGAATGGGACATTCCTGATGATAGCTTTATGAGCTAATTTCTCTTATCATTTTGAATTTCAAAATGGAAATATTTGATTCATGAATATGCAAATATCTATGATCATAGTGTGTGACCTAATATTACTAGTTAATCATTCGTCAAGCAAAATTAGGCCTGACTGATTTTACATTAATGGAATAATGACTCGAGAAAATTAAGACATTCATAAGGAGTAGCCCATCAAATATTTCAAGCAGAAGTTTATATTAGGATTAATAACTCATCGTTTCTTTTGGATGAGATTGCGAAAAGGCAGAATCCTTCATGTTGGGCCCATTCTGTTTCCTGATCAATCACAGCTTTTTTTCCTGATCTACGGCTAATATGGTAAGTGAGTCGCATGGCTGCCTGCCAATAAGACGCAAAAACCCTCCTGACATCATCAATAAATCTGCCCGAATTTACTGCTTCCTTCATTTCACTCCCTCTAAATCCACGCACCAATCTTTTACTTCCTCCGAACACCAGACCAGATTTTTCTCTGATCTTACGATCAACACTACAAGTCTCTACAAGCTCGACATGCTTATTTTTGATGCCATTTTTATGTCATTCTCTTCACTCCCCGATCTTGTGGTCTTGTGCCCTACCATCACCTGTCACTTCAGCCTGGCGCCCTCTATTGGATGTGAATGGCATGCTCTCAGCTTTTTTCTTTGGGGACTATATTCGTGAATGTAAGTCTCGGGTCTGACAGGAAGTGAGCAGTGCTCGTTGGAGTTTTCCTAGGGGACATTATTCCTCAGGCAAGACGTTGGTGTGTCAAGTAAAGTTTGGGCAGCTTTGTAAGTTACGTGTGGGGATGACAGGTTGCAATGCAGGGGCCTAATCAGACAGGACTCTGGGGTTAAAGGTCACACAAGCACTGTGTCGTCAGCACCTCTCTGACAACTAACAAGATGGCTACCCTGATGGATAGAGTTTCCAAACTGTCCCTTTCACCACAAGACTATAAAGAATGCAAATCAAACTAATTTATTTCTTCTTTCAAGATATCTTGCCAAGCTTTTCATTTTCTGAGGGATTTCACTTTTTTTGGTTAATGCATGGCTGTCGTATTCATTACAGCTATTGTAAGGTCATCCAGAATTGGTGTCAAGCTCAAGATAGATGAGACATCATTTTAACAAATCCAGGTATTCTGAAGGTGTCCGGATTATCATAGCAAAATGCTTGTTATATTCACCAATAGGCATAGACGTGCATATATGTTTAAAAAAAATATCCGGGGGGCACATATGGATTAGTTGTCATGGTAACACGTTAATAATGATGTCGGACATATACATCTTAGTATCCTCATGAAAATGCCAAGAGCATAAATCTACATGCCAAAAGCATAAAACCCTGTTTCCATATGTGCAGTGTGTCATGCCGTGTGTCACGCAGTGCGTCATTTTTTTGCATACCATTCTTTAGCCATGACACAGGCTTGATAAAGGTGGACATCTGTTTACTGAAACTCCAGTCAGTGCTCTCTGGTTAATTGTCAAAAGATGTGGTTGGTTTAATTTTGTTCATGTGATAATAAAAAAGAAAGATCCATGGTAATATTTTAAAAAGAGTAGGGCACTGAGTCCCAGTGACAGGTTTCTATCAGATATGACTTTATTATAATTAGATGATAAAACATCTCAGGTCTCAAATGTCCTCTCCTTCCTCAGGAGGTCTGAAAATGCTAATGGCCTGAATAAATATGTAATAAATCCTAATAGTTGTATGTAATGCTTATAGGGATACTTTGGAATAGACATGCCACAATGACTGTCACTTAAACTGTTTCAGCACTTAGAAACGTGACTGAAGAAGGTTACACATGTCTGTAATGTTATATTGTGGCAGCCATGCTAGCAACATGCATATGTCTCAATGGCAGTCTCTATATATGGCCCTAGAAATAAGCTTTATATACACAAGATTAATGCAAGATATGAAACCTTGTATGTCTTTATTGGGTCAAATAAAGCCGCAGACAATTGGATGATGGCCCCTCTCTCGCGGCATCTGGCCGGGGCAGAGATACATGGGCGAGTGCCAATCGTCTAATCCGTGGGTATTACAACCCACCTTGTAAATGGGAAAAGTTTACACGAAGTATCTGAAATCCACTTTAGCTTGTTTTACGTGATGCACTGCGCCTTGTATTGGCAGATGGGTCATGTTCATCATCAGGCCATAAATAAAAACCGCATTTCTCTCAGAGTATAACACTTCATAAACTACAAGCCGTTATTGTGCATTATAGAGGTCGATATCACTCTCTATTCATAGACTGCAGAAAATTGCCTTTAATGTAATTCTTGTCGAATATATACTTTATAATTTATGGACAGAGTTCTGTGATGTCTCAAGCAAATTAGTTTACAAAATATCAAGTTATATTTATAATATCTTTACATCTTTAAATTTATAATATTAACTAAATCCATGACTCAACAAGTACATATTCATTCTCCTTATTAGAGCAGAAAATAGAGTAAAAAAATTCCCTGCCCTTCTTTATTTCTTTTGTTATGTAGCATGCATTTGACCTCTACACATACTGAGGATTTTGAAAGAATTTTCTAGATTGAAAAGATAATTTGACCAAACTTTTTTTAATGAGCAACATTTATAATGATTCCATCAGTTTATAAACTCAGTGTATTTACCTTGACCTTATGACCTCTACATGAGAGTCTTGGCATGTTGTAAAATATACAATCATCATTAGGGTAATTATCTTCACTTTCCAATCAACCTAACTTCGCTAATGACTACGACCGTTAAAAAAAATATTCTTAGATGGCAAGAGATGCCAAAAATGTTGGATGGAACAGCCTTCTTATCGTTCCTCACGTTATTAATAACGACTCATAGGACCCAGCGGGTGTCTGTATACTAACGTTAATCACATCAAACTCCTCTCAAAATTCATGCAAATTAGATCAACACTGAGCCAGCGTCGGATGAGAAAATGAGAGAATTATGTACAAGTAGTTCCAGAGTGCTGCTCTGCCGGGTATAATAAAACTAATCTTGTTACCCTGAGGGATCTCATACCCCCCTCTAATCTCATCACCACCCTGCATCAAGACCCCCCCCAACTATATATACATATATATATATATATATATATATATATATATATATATATATATATATATATATATATATATATTATATATATATATATATATATACATATATACATATATATATAAATATACATATATATATATATATATATATATATATATATATATATATATATATATATATATATATATATATATATATATATATATATTTATATTTATATTTATTTATATTTCAATATCAATAAATAGATATGGAAATATACATCTATTCTAATCAGATCTATACAGATCTATATAGCAGTGCTAAATACATGCTGGGATGACATGTATTCAGTGCTGCCCCCTGCTGGGATGACATCTATCCAGTGCTGCCTCCTGTTGGGATGACATTTATCAAGCACTGCCCCCTGCTGGGATGACATGTATCCAGTGCTGCCCCCTGCTAGGATGACATGTATCAAGCGCTGCCCCCTGCTAGGATGACATGTATCAAGCACTGCCCCCTGCTGGGATGACATGTATCCAGTGCTGCCCCCTGCTGGGATGACATGTATCAAGCGCTGCCCCCTGCTGGGATGACATGTATCAAGCACTGCCCCCTGCTGGGATGACATATGTTTTGTACTCTATTCAGCCAAAGAATCTAGATCACCCTAATTGGCCTCATACTGTATGCAGTAGCTATGATGCAGAGTGGCTATTTGTAACTCCTACACTGGAGAGTGGCTTATATTTCTCTTTCCATTGTATGTGCTGCGGTATCTAATGATTAATATATAAAGATGGGAACCTTGGTCACATCATCATTAATTCTTGTGTGATTCACAAGACATGAATGCATTCTCTGCAAGTTCCCACCAAAGACCTTTCCTTTCCCACAGTATCTTTCCCCACTGCTTTGCCTTTGACCGAACTATTTCTCCTGCCTCTGTCTCCAGTCTTTGATTGGCCGCTATCAGACAATGCCACACAGAAAAACACACATCTTCTCCGTGCTCCTCTTCCCTGACATTTATCCTCCAGTAATCATCAATGTCTTTGCTTACTGAGTCAAAATATGAAAATATAGACCGATACTAGATGTCTACCGAACAGCTCAATGAACTGGAAATAATCCTGAAATATTAACTGTCTCTTTTGATTTCACCCCAACCTTCCATTTCATTTTGATATTAATCATATTTTATCAATACCAACATTATAATCTAAATAAAAAACACTGAAATTCACATCATTTCTTCCTTATAACCATTCACCATTTGCATTTTTCTTGAACATATTTCTTGTTTCTGCCTGTCTTATAATGGGGTTGGGTTGTAGCTCAGTTGGTAAGATGTCTGTCTCCTGTGCTAGCGGTCCAAGGTTTGAAAAAGTACTTCTCTCATGCAGTATGGTAAAAAAATGATTTATCTCTCACTTCGGCCAGTGCTCCATGACTGATTATCAAAAACTGTGGTTTGTGTTACCATGTCTTCATGATAATGCAAAAGAATGTTCCCTTGTCACTCTTTAAAAAGAGTATGGCACTGAGTCCTAGTGACAGGCTTCTGTCTAACCCGATATAGACGAAAAATGCCATATAAAAATGATAATGATGAAATACCCTATTAAAAAGTTGATAGGGGCATCATGTTCTTACATTGATAGGGGCATCTTGTTCTTTCATAGGGGTGTTGCTAATTATCTGTGCAGCTCACAGAGTCCCACCTTGTGGCCTCTTTAGTGATTCCTCTGACATCTGACAAAGAAGGCAAGATAATGCCGTCGGAATCCTGATATCATCCCGCGGCATCTTCCTAACTCTGGTACGAGACGCAAGAGAAGGACACAAAGATAACAGGAATGATAAAACAGATAATAGGGATAAATGAGATGATAAAACAAATAATAGGGAAAAATGAGATAATAGGGATAGATAAGATGATAAAACAAGATAATAGGGATAAATGAAATGATAAAACAGATAATAGGGAAAAATGAGATGATAAAACAAATAATAGGGAAAAATGAGATAATAAATAAGATGATAAAACAAGATAATAGGGATAAATAAAATGATAAAACAGATAATTGGGATAAATGAGATGATAAAACAAATAATAGGGTTAAATGAGATGATAAAACAAATAATACGGTTAAATGAGTTGATAAACAAGATAATAGGGATAAATGAGATAATAACTATGAAAGTTCTGTGATTACTATGAAAGTTCTGTTATCAGGATAAAGGAGAAGTACAGAAATGTATCAAGAAAAATTATCACAAAATATGGTTGAGTTGAATACCACCCAAAAAGGTCACAGCTGAAAATCACGCAATAAGGTCCAGATAAATACCACCCAAAAAGGCCTAGTTAGAAATCACACAATAAGGTCCAGATAAATACAACCCAAAAAGCCCAAGTTAGAAATCACAGAATATTGTCCAGATAAATACCACCCAAACAGCCCTAATTAGAAATCACACAATAAGGTCCAGATAAATACCACCCAAAAAGGCCTAGTTAGAAATCACCCAATATTGTCCAGATAAATACCACCCAAACAGCCCTAATTAGAAATCACTGAATAAGGTCCAGATAAATACCACCCAAAAAGGCTTAGTTAGAAATCACGTGATAAGGTCCAGATAAATACCACCCAAACAGCCCTTATTAGAAATCACGTGATAAGGTCCAGATAAATACCTTCCAAAAGCCCTAGTTAGAAATCACACAATAAGGTCCAGATAAATACCACCCAAACAGCCCTAATTAGAAATCACGTGATAAGGTCCAGATAAATACCTTCCAAAAGCCCTAGTTAGAAATCACACAATAAGGTCCAGATAAATACCACCCAAAAAGGCTTAGTTAGAAATCACGCAATAAGGTTCATTTGAGTATCACTCAAAGAGTCATGGAAGAATATCAAACAAAACGCTTATCTATGACTAACAAAAGAACCTTTTCTCAAAATAAAGTCAGCTTTTAGTTCATTTAACAAAAATGTTAGTTTGCATGAACAGTAACAACGAAGAGAAGATTTCAGAGTACAATTGCCAGATGCATTTCCAACAATATCGTCCATATGATTAACTGAACACACCCTGCTGACAAATTAAAAGCTGAATGGTTTTTCTAAATACATATCATGTTCTGAAAATGAAACTTAAATGACGATCATTTTTTCATCAGAATGTATCCGGTCGTGTGATTTTCATGTCATGCTGAAAGTACCAGATTTCTGATGTCTGCATACAAGATACAAAAATGACAAGTTTTTTTGTGCAACTCTTAGAGCAATAATAAATATATGTGATAATATAGACTATATTGTAACAAATTGCATATATAGTGATCAGAGATGATGACGGCTGATGCATATACTGTGTACATTTCATTCTGTGATGCATTTGATTCGTTACTCTCGCGTAGAGAGTTTGGGATGGTGGCACTCCGAACAATGCAATTTCTTTCTTTTTGCAGTTTGCCAATCTGCTCGCCTGTGTCACACTAAATTTTCATAATCAAATGCATCTTCATTTATGGGCAGGCCATTTGATATTTGGGGGATGAAAAAATATAAATATCATTTTCAAAAAAGAAAGTGCATACAATTTTTTTTAAAGACTTTCTTGTTCATAAAACAATATTCCCGACTTTGGATTAGTCATGTGGTGGCCAACTTGCTAAAGCACAAAAAACATGGTGGCTATAAGTTGGTTGAATATTGCATAAAAATCTTGTATGTGTTTAACACCTAATGGCTACCCTTACTAAGGTGATACCCATCCACTCGTAACGCAAAATGAATTAATTTCTGGCATTTTCAGTATAATAATATATCTACGTGTTGCAGAACTTGTTGTTGCTATCATATACATGAAGAACATTTACGTGAGAACAACTGGGAATTGTATGCTTTCAAAAATAATAATTTCATGCGTAAGCTGCAAAAAACGTGAGCCATAAAACAATGCAATATCATATGTTGTGAGAATATTCATGTCAAACCATGACTATGTTTTAGGCGGACACGAAAATTTCATCATTTCATGATCCTCATAAGTAAAAGACAAACACACTGTCCCAGTATCAAAAACAAAGGTCCTCCAAGGAGCAAATAAGGAAGATGACCTTGAATGACCTTGACAGGCTGGGGGTGTGAGCTGGCAATGTGTGGCTTTATTAGGGAGCATTCCTTATTTGCCGACACCACACATATCCACCCAAAGCCCTCACATGAAGAGCTGTGTCAATTTCATCACACGGTAACTCTCCTGTGATGGAGAGTGTTTTTTCTCAGTCCTGTTTTTTCTTGAATATCTTTGAAACTGGATTGCCAATTTTGTAACCTTTTGTGCAATATCTAAAAAGCAGTCTTTGATGTTTAATTTATTTTCAATAATTTCATTTCAACTCTTATGATAAATGATTTTTTCTTTGAATATGAAATCTTAATCCTGTCTTCTTGAGGACAAAACAATTATTATTTGTTTCACATACAATTTCTGTTTTCTCCTCAAAGAATTTTATCAAATATCTGTTCAAACACGTTTCAATGCTTTTATTAAGAAACACAAAAATACTTTGTGTGCCTAACATTGTCCATTTCCTGAAAATATATCAAATTCAATTTCTCCTTTTAAATTGCCTCTCTGAAATGCATTTGATTTTCATATCTCTGGAGCTGTTTGGATTTAAAAAACAAAATTACTTTTCTGCCTTCGAGTTGTTTATAATATTGGAAACTCAGCAAATTTGAAATATTTCATTAGATGTAATATTAATGATGAGAATGCAGTTACTTTTCCGTTTCATCTTCAAATATTGCAGTAAGATGTCTTGTTAGATGAAATAACCAGTCAGATCCAAACATGTATATAGTCACACATCTATGAGGCATTATTACATCACATTTATGTTTGACCAATCAGAAGACCTAACACATTGTGTCCTAAATGAGATGCATGATCACACACAGTCATGCAATGAATATTTTTTACCATACTGGGCCGTATTCATGTGTGATCCAATTTATGTTTGGCTTCAACTGATAATGAATCTGAATTTTGCTGAGTCATCTCTCTCTGTATTACTAATATACTTTTCTCTTCATGACTTTTTAATCAGACCTTTGAAGCTATAATGACACCATATTTGTTTGACAAGGATCATGAGAATATATCTGACTTGAAGGTGAAAACTATGATAGCTGCAGTCCAAGATGGCTGAAAGTTGGTTGCAGATTGAATCAAAATATCTTGAGGGCCTAACATGTAATGATTGAGGTTTATTTGGGAAGTGATTTCCGATTTAAAACCAAAATAATTTGTATTAATTGTCCACCAAAGTTTGTTTATATTGATTTGACGCTGGCATAAAACAACTTTGAGTGAAAAGTTGGCACTAGTGTTTTTTCATAGAGGAGTTGTAAAACAATTCATCAGTCATTCTTGTCTGCTTTTATAAAAGAGCAGTTGAGCTGAGACCTATTAGTTGGGAACAATGTGACACAGAGGCTGCAGCCTCCATATGGCGAACCAATCAAATTGGGTTAGCTGCCATCCCGACCGAATATGAACAAAACAACACAGAAATAAACGACAAGGACCCTCGTTTGTTAACCAGATTTCTGTCACCAAAATTGGTTTGCCATTTCTATCTGCCGGGGAGGTGTGCCAACTGAAATTGAATTTATGCTTATGAAACGAGACGAGTCTGGAAGTCTGTGCATGGGCATGTCAGTGTTCTTATATCAAAGCGGCTGACATGTCAGGTCTCCAGACAATATGATAAAATAAACAAGTCTATAATTAAACACAGGACATCCTTTCTAGAGGAAATTTAGATGGACTCCAACAAACCTTTTTCACTAGGTTTGCTTTTTTTCCATTGTGTATTCACATACATGCATTTATATTCATATAACCAGAGTCTGATTATTTCAACGTGTTCCAGCAATTTCAAGGACAGTGATATCGCTCTGGAATAATTCAAGATGATTCTATTATATAAACAACTGGTTCAGACTTCAAACTGATAGACTGAATAAAACAAAATCAAACAGACAGAAACTCAATTTTTAGAGCAGTTCTTAGCAAGCTGCAACTTATCTTATAATGACATAAATCTGTGTTTGTGAGCATAGCCATATAACCCAGCAATAAAAACAGCCAAAGAGGAAGAAGATTTCTTTGCTTTCCATCACAGGAGAGTGAATGGCTGATAGATGAGACATGTTTGATGGAGTCAATTCAGGGAGGGTGGTCCCTCTGAGCACGCGGCCCTGCTGGACACTGCCAGGGGGATATATGCTTTATTTATTGTCATCATTTGTGGTTAGTTATTCAGAGTGCTGTTATATAGGCTGGGTATCAAAACCCAGAAAGCATGGAAATATCAAAGAAGAGTTATTAATATTGAGAAGAAAATATGCATTCATTTTTGTGCAAGTTTCAAATCATTTTAATATGAGGTCATTAATGGTCTGTCATATGACCAAATTAGGTTAAAATAAAAATGAGGTCATAATTGTCCATTTTGTGACCATGTTAGGTCACAATGGGCCATCAAACAAATATATGAAGTACAGTGAAGAGTGCTAGCGTTTTAATGTCACTCAAGCCAGGTTACTCATATTAAAAAAACTTCTTAATTCTTTTCTCTATGAATGAATATCCCAGTCGAACCCGAGAAATTTAAACAAAATAAAATTGTATCAGTTATATTGACAGAATCATCTGCCATTCTAGAACAGATCTTATTCTGATAAAGTGGTCCGCATCACCATATTCCCTGACGTGAAATGTCAGCCAGAGTCTAAATGTTTAATCAAAGGTCTGAGCGCAGAGACATTCTTGATTACAGTATTAGACTTTAGGCCATGTCGGAGCCGGCATTGTCGGAGTTGTGAGTCGGACGCATCCCCGAGGAACCGACGGAAAGCTCTGATGGACAGTTGTGGAGAATGGAAACGAAGAAAGTCTCAGACGTCCACTGTCTCTCTGCAGTTTGTTAGTATGCTGACCTGGGGCTTTGCCTAATTGAGTTTATAGACTGGGGAACTCTCTATGGAGATGCTCCCGGGACTGGCGGTCCCCCGGGTAAAAGTGTCCTTCAGAGAGTTTGGGGCCGTGGTCAAGCTGAATATAAAGTAGATCCCAATCTAACACATAAGTTCCGGCGAAAGCTTTAGGCGTCCAAAACGCATCACACCACCAATTCACAGCCATTTAAATTTGTAACAGAATCTTGATTGCATGGCTGCATCTTTCAAAATGGTGGTTGCGAGTTGATTGGTTGTGCTGATGTGCCCGCTGACTGATGATTGGTCAGTTTGATGTGACATTCAGATTGCTCAAATTCAATTGACAGTTGGCATGTCTAGAGAAAAGTCGCTCTGCAGAATATATCACAGACTCACAGCGACTGTCATTTAACCCACGAGATACCATCAAATACAGAATCTAACGTACAAGGCCATTTGCTCAACCAATAGTGACCCTACACATCAAAATCTCATCCAAATATTTCAAATTGAAAATTAGCGCCAATAAAAATGGGAAAGCCTTTTGATGTGCAGATTTCAGAAATGTCATTTCATATTACTTTAGTTTTTTTTTCTTTCTGTTTTGTTAATGAGGGTGATTTTGATTTAATCTGAGAGTATGTTAAGTAATTAACTCAGGGTTAACATCAAGCAATTTAACCCCTAACGGAGGGGAAGGACGTTCACATCCGCCACCGGCAACTGACAGGAAGGACGTTCACGTCCCTATTGTTCTGGCTTAATGACGTCATTTTGTAACATTACCTTGGGCAGCAACTTGTTATAATTTAATCATGATAATGAAGTTTGACTAATTGGAAAAAAAACCAACACAACAAAAAAAATTATTATCTTTTTATTCTTTTCAATCTTAACTAGTCTGAGACAAACTTCTCTTTGGTCATGCATATAAGTGATCCAATTGAGGTCATGCATGACCATTCTGTGACCATATTGTGTCACACATGAGTCTTGCATGATAAAATAATGTTATTCATATGACTTTAGCAGGTCACATTTATTCATGACCAACACATTTTTTGGCTTTATTTTTTATTAGGAAAACTCCTCATTCCAGCCTCACCCTATAAAATTCTTAATGTTTTAAGCATGGCCGAATCTGGATGATTGAATTGGTATGAAATAGTAAAGGATGATAGATGTGATAGATATACAGATCATAATGCCAGACCACAGCCATGTTTCCTAATTGCTCTGATATGTTGTATAATCCTGTTTGTGCAGTATACACTTTGTGTTACTATGATTAATACGAAAAGAAGCAATTCATCTAAATGTTACAGTAGAAGTGTTTATTGGATAGCCTTTATTAAAAAATCTAATTGAAATTGTTTATGTGATTGATATAGTTTACCTTTGCAATTCTGATTAAAGTGAAATAATTTCATTAAATAATCCCTTTTAGCTCCATCTTCTTTGTGTATTACAGCCAATGAGATACACATTCAGCCACGTTTCATAATTGCTCTCAAACTGATATGTAATATATAATCTTATTTGTGCAGTATATATCCACTTTATATCTTATTGGAACAGTTTTTCTCTATAAAATATATAATGGTTCATGGAATAGCCTCATTGAAAATCCAATTAAAATAGTTGATGTTATCGATATATCTTACATTTGCAATTCTGATTAAAATATAATTATTTCATCAAATTATCCTTATTTCCCTATCTTCTTTTTATCATAGTTGAAGAGTCAATCCAAAACATTTAGGATAAGTTCTGAGGAACGTCACCGACTACAATATGTTGGATATGAAACAGAGACAATATAACATGTCTATCACAGGACCGTCTCGTCCCGACCCAAATAATGATTACGGTGTCGTACAGGCCTTGGAGAGCATGGTAAAGATTAAATTGAGCATGGTAAAGATTAAATTGAATGTCTCGAAGTTAAATGTTTTCTTGTTGGCTTTAAAGGTAATGATGTTTCTTTTCAGAATTGGTGAACAGATCTTCAAGTTTTGACTAACCATTTTACTTGTGCGTGTAGATGTATTGGGTGAGCATGGATGATTGAACCAATTAGGCTGGGGCATAAATGTTATGAACAAAACTGACCAATCAGAAGCATGTACAATGTAGGCATTAAGGTAGGAATAAAACTGACCCATCAGAAACATGTAGGCATACATTTATGAATAAAACTGACCAATCAGAAACATGTAGGCATAAACGTATGTAACTGACCAATCAGAAACATGTAGGCATAAATGTATGTAACTGACCAATCAGAAAAACATGCTTTCAACGGATGGAGGCAGAAATGGGCCGTGTGCAGTGGCCCGTACCGGTCTCTATTCTAACTTGATAGATTGTGACGGCGTCCAGTCTATCACAGGAACAGAGGTACAGTGAGGTAAACATCCTGTTCCATGAGCTAAAGGATTAACTATTCATTGATTGGCCAAATTTGTAGCTAAATATAACTCGCCATGTGTTTTGGCTTGACATACTCAGTGCTTATAGACATGGTGTGAGGCATTTGAAGATAAAGTCAACAGCAACCAGCTTATCAGTGATGCAAAGTCTCGCTCCAATCATAGTATTTAATATTCATCATAGACATCAACTGATTTTACATGTTTAACTCGCATTTAAAATATTAGACTGCGGGATGTAAATAACTTATTAAATATGTGGAAAAATTGAACTGCAAATGCAAGGCTTTGACCCTGTAGGTCTGCAGTTCTGAGGGATGTACCCCATCACATTCGGAACGTGATGCCAAGACACTTTGGCACATCTCTGGTCAGTCCGAGAGATACAGCATGTTACCTGCTGCACAGGGTGAGTTAGGAGACATGGTTAGGAGCCGTGGGTTGGGAGCCGTGGGTTGGGAGCCGTGGGTTGGGAGCCGTGGGTTAGGAGCCATGGGTTAGGAGCCGTGAGTTAGGAGCCGTGGGTTGGGAGCCGTGGGTTGGGAGCCGTGGGTTGGGAGCCATGGGTTAGGAGCCGTGAGTTTGGAGCCGTGGGTTGGGAGCCGTGGGTTGGGAGCCATGGGTTGGGAGCCGTGAGTTAGGAGCCGTGAGTTAGGAGCCGTGAGTTAGTGCATGTGGTCATTGACCACCACTTGATCTCATTATGTATGAGAGGATTCCACGGCTTTTGAGTCCCTCTCCTCCGCATTCAGCAAACAATTATCAATACATGAATGGCTGTGTCTCATGAGGACCGCCCGGCCCTATGGCACTATGGGATATCAATACAGACACAAGATCTGCCATCATATCGGCCATGGGAAGGTTCATTCAATCCATCAGAGAGCATCCTCCCTCAGAATCTTCTCTACATGTGTCTACATGTGTCTACATGTGTCTACATGTGTCTATATGTCTACGTGTGTCTACATGTGTCTATATGTCTACGTGTATCTACATGTGTCTACATATGTCTACATGTGTCTACATATGTCTACATGTGTCTGTATGTCTACATGTCTCTGTATGTCTACATGTGTCTATATGTCTACATGTGTCTATATGTCTACATGTGTCTACATATGTCTAAATGTGTCTGTATGTCTACATGTATCTACATGTGTCTACATATGTCTGTATGTCTACATGTGTCTATGTCTACATGTGTCTGTATGGCTGCATGTGTCTACATATGTCTACATATGTCTACATGTGTCTACATATGTCTACATGTGTCTACATATGTCTACATATGTGTACATGTGTCTGTATGTCTACATGTGTCTACATATGTCTACATGTGTCTGTATGTCTACATGTGTCTGTATGTCTACATGTGTCTGTATGTCTACATGTGTCTGTATGTCTACATGTGTCTGTATGTCTACATGTGTCTGTATGTCTACATGTGTCTACATGTGTCTACATGTGTCTATATGTCTACGTGTGTCTACATGTGTCTATATGTCTACGTGTATCTACATGTGTCTACATATGTCTACATGTGTCTACATATGTCTACATGTGTCTGTATGTCTACATGTCTCTGTATGTCTACATGTGTCTATATGTCTACATGTGTCTATATGTCTACATGTGTCTACATATGTCTAAATGTGTCTGTATGTCTACATGTATCTACATGTGTCTACATATGTCTGTATGTCTACATGTGTCTATGTCTACATGTGTCTGTATGTCTACATGTGTCTACATATGTCTACATATGTCTACATGTGTCTACATATGTCTACATGTGTCTACATATGTCTACATATGTGTACATGTGTCTGTATGTCTACATGTGTCTACATATGTCTACATGTGTCTGTATGTCTACATGTGTCTGTATGTCTACATGTGTCTGTATGTCTACATGTGTCTGTATGTCTACATGTGTCTGTATGTCTACATGTGTTTACACGTCTATATGTGTCTACACATCATTGAGTCTTTGCATTATTGCCGATGTTGATATACTATTCCAAAGTTTCAATGACTTTCTATCATATACCTCAACATATATACATAATCAATATACAAATATTGATATTTCACCATATTTTAAATGTCATTCTTTGGAGACATTTTCCAACAACCTTCCAATGTATCATCTTGCCATTCATATCAATATATTAAATGCATAATTTAACTAAAAAATGTTTTTTCTCTATATATGCTTTAAAAATGGATGTTTTATATTTTCTTCTGTGATATTCAAAGCAGCTGGAGATATTGCATACAGGTACTGTTCTGGCACCGTGAGGTACTGGCTGTCACCACCAGGGAGCGTCACTGATGCCTCCACAGTATGAAAGAAACATCTCATCACGCGATGTCAGCAATACACACTATATCAACGACAAGAAATTAGCGATCTTCCTCCTTTGTGATAAGAGCATGCCACGTCTGATTTGCTGAGCAATAAACCATCATCAAACGAGTCCGACATCTTTTTTGTGGCAATCTTGTGCGGATATTGTGTGATCTGGCTGCTTTGGAGACACATATCCTCCAGGCACACCGGTTGTCTTCTCAAGTTCGGGCGAGTTAGTTCAGCTCGCAAATCGCTTCTATCAACCCGCTTAAAAACAACCTCAGAAAAGCACCAATTTGCTCTCTTGATTTGTTTATGGCATTCCAGCATGAAATGTGTGTAATGTTGAGGAATGTATGGCTGCTAATCCGGTGAATTATAACATACAGACTTGTCTGAGTGATAGAATCTGGTCTTGTCTGAGTGATAGAGTCTGGTCTTGTCTGAGTGATAGAGTCTGGTCTTGTCTGAGTGATAGAGTCTGGTCTTGATTGAGTGATAGAATCTGGTCTTGTCTGAGTGATAGAATCTGGTCTGGTCTGAGTGATAGAGTCTGGTCTTGATTGAGTGGTAGAATCTGGTCTTGTCTGAGTGATAGAGTCTGGTCTTGATTGAGTGATAGAGTCTGGTCTTGATTGAGTGATAGAATCTGGTCTTGTCTGAGTGATAGAATCTGGTCGTCTTGATTGAGTGATAGAATCTGGTCTTGTCTGAGTGATAGAGTCTGGTCTTGATTGAGTGATAGAGTCTGGTCTTGTCTGAGTGATAGAGTCTGGTCTTGTCTGAGTGATAGAATCTGGTCTTGATTGAGTGATAGAATCTGGTCTTGTCTGAGTGATAGAATCTGGTCGTCTTGATTGAGTGATAGAATCTGGTCTTGTCTGAGTGATAGAGTCTGGTCTTGATTGAGTGATAGAGTCTGGTCTTGTCTGAGTGATAGAGTCTGGTCTTGAGTGATAGAGTCTGGTCTTGTCTGAGTGATAGAGTCTGGTCTTGATTGAGTGATAGAATCTGGTCTTGATTGAGTGATAGAGTCTGGTCTTGTCTGAGTGATAGAATCTGGTCTTGATTGAGTGATAGAATCTGGTCTTGTCTGAGTGATAGAGTCTGGTCTTGTCTGAGTGATAGAATCTGGTCTGGTCTGAGTGATAGAGTCTGGTCTTGTCTGAGTGATAGAGTCTGGTCTGAGTGATAGAGTCTGGTCTGAGTGATAGAGTCTGGTCTTGTCTGAGTGATAGAGTCTGGTCTTGTCTGAGTGATAGAGTCTGGTCTTGTCTGAGTGATAGAATCTGGTCTGGTCTGAGTGATAGAGTATGGTCTAAGTGATAGTGTCTTGTCTTGTCTGAGTGATAGAGTCTGGTCTTGAGTGATAGAGTCTGGTCTTGTCTGAGTGATAGAGTCTGGTCTTGATTGAGTGATAGAATCTGGTCTTGATTGAGTGATAGAATCTGGTCTTGTCTGAGTGATAGAATCTGGTCTTGATTGAGTGATAGAGTCTGGTCTTGTTTGAGTGATAGAGTCTGGTCTTGAGTGATAGAGTCTGGTCTTGTCTGAGTGATAGAATCTGGTCTTGATTGAGTGATAGAATCTGGTCTTGTCTGAGTGATAGAGTCTGGTCTTGTCTGAGTGATAGAATCTGGTCTGGTCTGAGTGATAGAGTCTGGTCTTGATTGAGTGATAGAGTCTGGTCTTGTCTGAGTGATAGAGTCTGGTCTGAGTGATAGAGTCTTGTCTTGTCTGAGTGATAGAGTCTGGTCTTGTCTGAGTGATAGAGTCTGGTCTTGTCTGAGTGATAGAATCTGGTCTGGTCTGAGTGATAGAGTATGGTCTAAGTGATAGTGTCTTGTCTTGTCTGAGTGATAGAGTCTGATCTTGATTGAGTGATAAAGTCTGGTCTTGTCTGAGTGATAAAGTCTGGTCTTGAGTGATAGAGTCTGGTCTTGAGTGATAGAGTCTGGTCTTGTCTGAGTGATAGAGTCTGGTCTTGATTGAGTGATAGAATCTGGTCTTGATTGAGTGATAGAATCTGGTCTTGTCTGAGTGATAAAGTCTGGTCTTGAGTGATAGAGTCTGGTCTTGTCTGAGTGATAGAGTCTGTTCTTGTCTGAGTGATAGAGTCTGGTCTTGTCTGAGTGATAGAGTCTGGTCTTGAGTGATAGAGTCGGGTCTAAGTGATAGAGTCTGGCCTTGTCTGAGTGATTAAGTCTGGTCTTGAGTGATAGAGTCTGGTCTTGTCTGAGTGATAGAGTCTGGTCTGAGTGATAGAGTCTGGTCTGAGTGATATAGTCTGGTCTGAGTGATACAGTCTGGTCTGAGTTATAGAGTCATGGGCCCATTTTTTAAAGCAATCTCAAGCAAGAAATTTGTGCTGACATTTCAAGTTGGTTATGTGATGTACTAGTGGCATCACTGACCAATATTTTGGATGAAATTCTCTTATCTAACAAGAGTTTGGTTGGATTTGTCAGCAGTGAAACATTCTCTCTTCAGATCAGCAAATGAGGCTTTGATTGATTTTCTCTTAACCTATATAAGGACACACTGTCAGGTGGTAATTAAGTACCCCTTCTCATCAGATTAGCTATCGCTGCTTTGGTTACCCTTCTCTGACCTGTTAGAAAATGGTCCACTGCTATTGTGCACTCTACCTTCTCTACAGATCAGCATCATTTTTAAAACCTGACCCCTTTTCTTAAACCTCATAAACTGTTGAGGGTTGCATGGAGGCTTGTGACCAGTCTGTTAGAGTTATATGAGGGGAGTGTATGATTTGTGCATAGCTGGGATTTAATGGTGGGGGTGCAATGAGTTTGGTAGGGTTAGTAAAAATGGATTTAAGATAATACATCTTAAGTTATAGTTCTGTCGGCAAATGCTAGTGACCCACAAAGACTGAATATATCATGATTGAAAAATTTATGGGATAACATTCTAATATTAGCCCCTACCACCCACACAGTATTGCCCCAAGATTAAATCGCAGGAAAATATCAAGAAAGCTGGACCTCGTTCAATCCTGTATCTCTCACATTGGTGTATCAAGCTTATTGTCCTCTGCCATTTTTTTTATAAATATGCACAAAAAATTAATAAAAAATACAAAATTGAAAAGTAAATTTATGACATCCTTATGTGATCAGCTTTGGGTTTATCAAAGAGTCATTATAATCCCTTTGATCTTCTCCTGGACATGCTAATACCATCCTCCTTTCAAAGCCAGCTTCCCGGGAAAGAGCACTCCTCTGAACTATCAAGGGTGAACTGATATAGTGTTGCAACACATAAAATGGACAATATTTTTTTTGCCAAACTCAAAGCTGAACAAACATGGCTGAACTTAGTGCTAAGATCTCGGTGAATAAAAGAGAACAAAGGAATGTTAATATAAACAATATAACAGCAGATAGTGCGACTAAAGAGATAAATATGGTGAAATAATAATATATTTTTTGACACATGCTTAAATTAACTGTTAAAAGTAAGAGCATTTGCATGTAGGCAAATTGAAAAAAATCTGTTATAAACTTCAGAGGCAAAGATATGCTTGCTTTATAAAATCATTTCACTAAAATCTTTATTAAATCATTTGATCAACATCTTTATAAAACCATTCAATCAATATCTTTATTTTTAAAAAGTTTGGCCAGGAGTGAATATTCCAAAACTGCTGTGTTTATGGGAGTCATTGTCACCATGTTTTATACATGATCATCAGTATCAGGTTCTCACATTCTGAATCAGGGAGGCCATCTTAGTCACAAATTTCCGGTTGGCAAGAAGCCGTACTACGAGTGGCACTCCGTTTTATGGGGCTATTGTGTTTTATGTGCGCACGCTGAATGGACCGGCAGAGGCCGCACAAAAGGCACGAGGGAGGAGTCATTATTTGTCATTCTTGACGCTGGAGGTGTTGGGGATCATTTGTTAAGTGTTTCTCGCCATAATGGTGTCTTACTATAAGTGTGCATATGCTCTATCCACTGTCGCAGTTAACCATTCCTCACAGCTGTCGAGACAAAGAATTAACCCTTGCTTTCTTAAATGCAAATAAAATAATTAAAAAAAAGATAATTAGTCTCATATTCTTAAAATAATGAAAGAATTGAGATCTATTATCAGGAGTATTTCTTATGTAAATGCACATTTTTCAGCATTGTTTAATTTCATTATAATCTGTTCTTTCGAACAATACTGAAATATCTAGTCATATAATGAATGAACCAAGACAATTTGTAGAGTGAATTTTGTCTATAATTTGATCGCTGACCTTCTTAGCATAACTCATATTGTCATTATTACAAGATACATAATGTGAAGTAATATCAATTTCAAGCAATTTCAATGTCAGACCATTTTTTAATTGTTCCTCATCAATTTCGAAACAAGAAAGTCTTTTTTTAAAAAAGAATTTGTATGCAATTTCCTTTTTGAAAATGATATTTATATTTTTCCATCCCCCAAATATCAAATGGTCTGGTCATAAATCTGGCCAAATGTCATCTGCAGAAGATGTGCTTGATTGTAAAAATAAGAATTTGACGTCGGCGATCTTTGTTTCTGAGCGGATTTGCGAACTGCTAAAAGAAGGAAATGTGCACGGTTCGGAGCGCCACCTTCCCAAACTTGCTATGGGACAGTATGAATCGAATACATCACAGAATGACATGTACACAGAAATATCTGATGTATACACACAAGCCCATGTCGTCTGTGATCACTTAATATGCAATTTGTTATAATATAGTCTATATTATTACATACATTTATTATTGCTCTGAGAGTTGCATACAAAAAAGCAAAGTTCAGCAAGACATGCAATTAGGTCACTGGCTGTTAAATGTAGTAATCTCCTCCCTCTGTTTCTTTAAAGAATCATTTCAATTTATTTTAACCTTCTTTATAATTTGTCTTCTGCAAATCATTATTGTTGGTGCTTTGGTATCTTTCTCTCAATCAAAAGCTCAGCTGATGCCATCTTTATATCACAACCTTCCACCCCTTTAAATAGATCATAATAGATTAGTCCACAAGGGGTGAAAAAACAGATGGAACCATCCGCCTTTCTAAAGATTTAAATAAATATTCAGCAAGTCTGAAACAGATGATCCATAGCTTTAGTTCTTAAAAGGGGTCTACCTCCGTGGCATGAACGAGGTCTCAATCTCGACACTTCCATCAAAACTTCTCCGCTTTCCTGAGCAGATGTATATTAATCATTTCTTTTAATCATCTAAAAATCCCAACATACTCTCGAAAGTAGTTCCACATTATGAAGCCGAGGACGCGCGAGTCTTCTTTAAAATGAAAAAAAAAAAAAAAAATTGGGGGAAGAGTTTTCCCATTTATGAAATTGGCAATCGGCCTATTTATCATAACTTGACATTGTGAGGGGCTCAAATGCGGGGCTCACGTTAAGCCCCGTACCAATCCCAAATAGTGCCAACTCGCAAAGAAAACAATAAATCTGGCGGTGGGGGAGCGTTTCATTATGAGAGAGGTAGATGGCGCTGTGAGTGACCATCCCCTCTCACCTCTCCGCATTATAAGGATGTTCCTCCTCAACACAAAACCATATATCTCATCCTAACTCACTTCCATGCTGCTACTCATGAAAATGTTATATTTTTCACAAAATTTCCAAAATAAAGGTGGAAAAAAATTGCATATTTAGTTTGTCTTGCCTAACCCGATTTCGAGTCTCCGTAAAAATCTTTTTCATAAACTTTATAAAATAACAAAGGATCAAAAATTTATGTTGATATGAAATGCCGAAACAAATTCATGCTAAACTAAACAAGCAGTTTCTCAAGCAGTTTTGCTTTTTGACAGGCATTTGTCACTGATGAGTTATTTTTGCAATGTTCAAACATGTTTTATTCTCTTCAGAAGGAAAAAAAATCAAGTGAAATGTCACTGTGGATATGCCTCTAGGAAACATTATACACAAAAGAAAACATCTAAAGGAAAAATTTCTTAAGAACATTCAGTTAAAAGGAAGAACTCACAAAAATTCTTCTAATTCCTTCACGCTAGATTTATTGGCTTATTTCTGCAATTGATCACTTGAAACCAAATATGCCTCTGTTCATGCAAAGTGTGACCAAATAAGATCATACATGGTCATACATGGTATAATCTGGGCCCGCACAGCTATTGCATTCCATTCTATCTATTCTATCACACATACTTGGCCCTTCCCTTGCATTTTCCTGCATAGTTGAGGCAAAATTAGTGAAAAAAAGAACTATTTCTTTGGAGAAAAAAAATACTTATTTTATGTGATGATAAACAGAGAGTTTATTAAGGTAGAATCTATTACCATCAGTGGCATAAAAAATGAACAGTTCATACTTCAGCTATTGTTCTGAAACAAAGATGGCTGTTTAAAAGAAAATATTCTGATATTTCTTTGAAAACAAATATGCACTCATATTATGTGATGTTAAGCAGAGTCTATTGAGGTAGAATCTCTCGTCAATGGGATGACAAACGAACAGTTTATATTTCAGCTATTGTTCCAAAACAAAGATAGCTGCTTATTTGGGATTCGAACTGACAAGCTGACGTGTCTCTGGCAGGAAGCGTTTTCATCAGCTTTGTTTTGGTACATGCCATTATTAAAGAATTTAGGCACAGCATTAAAGTCATGTCAAACTTTATATCTAAAGGGATGACAGAGATATTGCAAAGTCACCAATGTCCCGAGTCAAACTTCACCAGTAGTGTGCCAAAAATGTGCAGAATGGTGGCTCGCTGTTTCGCTCATGATTTGGCTCGCTGTGCTTGAAAGTTCTCATATGAACAAATCAAAATCTTAAAAAATAATCAAATGTTGGAACCATATGAGACTTATAAAAACAAATATGACATTTGAAATTGATATTAAGAAAGCTACACTGTGTATTTTAACATCTTCCATCAATATCATAAGCTTCCTATTACCATACTCTGCAAAATGTATTGACTGGCACCAGCCCATATGGACCATTTCCTGAGGATAGGGTACAAGTATATATTGCAGTGGTGCCGAGATATCCATTTATCTATCTGTGTGGTGTGATTTCATGAAATGGGAGGTGGTAGAGTGAAATCTCTCTATTCTGAGATATGAAATAATGATATTGCTGCTCTTTGATATGCGGTGTAATTTCTTGCTCTCCTGAGATAAAATGCCATCTATTCTCTCATGAAATAAAAGGTCATTCATTCTCTCAGCTCACGTCATTCTTATCTGTGATATGAGGTCATTCTCTTCTGCTGTGAGATATGAGGTCATTTTATTCTCCTGTTAAATATAAGGTCATTTATTATCTTGGGATATGAGGTCATTTCATTATGCTGAGATGTAAGGTCATTTTAAAATCCTGAGATGTAAGGTCATTTATTATCTTGGGATATGAGGTCATTTTGATAAGCTGAGATGTGAGGTCATTTTATCATCCGGAGATATGAGGTCATTTAATTATCTTGGGATATGAGGTCATTTTGATAAGCTGAGATGTGAGGTCATTTATTATCATCCGGAGATATGAGGTCATTTGAACATGCTGAGATGTAAGGTCATTTTATCATCCTGAGATATAAGGTCATTTATTATCTTGGGATTAGAGGTCATTTTGATAAGCTGAGATGTGAGATCATTTTATCATCCTGAGATATAAGATCATTTATTATCTTGGGATTTGAGGTCATTTTGATATGCTGAGATGTAAGGTCATTTTATCATCCTGAGATATAAAGTCATTTATTATCTTGGGATTAGAGGTCATTTTGATATGCTGAGATATGAGGTCATTTTATCATGCCGAGCTGAGATATGAGATTACTTGATACCTTTCAAAATTTCCCTTCATTCTCTGTTCTATATTCTTTTTAATCCCCATAAAGCTAACAGAAACCAGAGAAATTACAAATCATTTACCAGTTAAATTATGAGTATAATTTTATGGGGCAGGGCTGTGGTCTTGGGAGGGCATCTGTTAGTATTCAGCGTGTATGCGCGATGACTAATTCAGTTAAGAACACATGTTCTATCTGGCCCGCGGCAGGAAGTCTGAGAACATCAGTTGTACAATGGCCTCCCGGAGTACAGTGTTACCACACTTCAAAGAGAGCCACACTCCCCCACACTGCATAGCCCACTGTGTGGAGGGAATACCTCATATGATGCAGTGTCTCCATTATAATACCACCACAATGTTAAACCAATAATACCTAACCCCATATATAAGCATGTCTATTACACCACCACTGTCATATGGTCATGTCTACAACCCCACCAGTCATCTAATCATGTCTACAACCCCACCAGTCATCTAGTCATGTCTACAACCCCACCAGTCATCTAGTCATGTCTACTATCCCACCAGTCATCTAGTCATGTCTACTATCCCCCCCATAATCATCTTATCATGTCTACTACCCTAACAGTGTAATATGGTCATGTCTACAACCCAATCAGTCATCTAGTCATGCCTAGTACCCCACGAAGGTCACTAAGTCATGCCTTACCAAGGTCAACTTTTCAAGTCTTTGTCTCTACCATCTAGCCCTCGCATACTAATAAATACATCCTAATAAATACTACTAAATGCTATTGATAAATCCTCTCAAAGTTGGCATTAGTGGAGTACATGTGGTAGAACCGCTCTGTGTATCAGTAATATGAAGAGTCCATGATTCAACTTTCATCAAATATTAACCATTTCATCTTTTTGCATGAGGAACGTGATTAGACTATTATGGGATTTGTGCAATAGACATCGAATGACGTTCCTTCGTCTGGCAGTAATTATGTTAGGAAATCTTCCCTCAATTTCCCATTATCTTCTGTCTGTTGTTTGCCAATATATACAGATAAAAAAAATGAATGACAGTTTTGCACATAATCTCATATACACACATGTATGCGTTTAGTACTTGTACTTCAACACATTAGACATTCAAGGCAGAACGATTATTTCTTAAAATTTGCACCACCCCACTTCATTCCTGTCTCACATGACAACACTGTGACTACGAATTCAGGCCATCCCCGTGTACACCGCAAAAGCCCAGACAAAAATTTGCACAAACTTGCCGAGATTATTTATATCTGTCAAATTAGAAGTAGCAATTACATGCGTGGGATTTGTCGGAGGACATGCATCACGTTAGAGGATTGAGTGAGACAAGGACTAACGATCGTCTCCCATTGTCTTATGAGCTATTAAGGCATACTTAGAGCCTACCCCAGTCTCCTTGGTATGCACCTCACCGCCAAACCACCAACATTTTTATCACATTTTATTCGCCGATTAATCCCGGGGAGATTCAGCTGGGATCTTGAATGAAATTCACCGCCATGGGTGCAGAGGCTGGGTTTAACCCTTTGAGGTGTGGACGTGTGATAAAAGTAATTTTTTATGATGGGGGGAAAATCTGTGGAACATGCAGCACTTTTGATGCTCTGCTCTGGAGTTCCAGTAAGTAAAAGACTTATCACATTTATGAATGAATGCACTTTCCGGAAGCAAGATGTAATTTCAAAATATGGACCTATTGTGTGTACTGAAATTTATACATGAGAACTGAATAACCATTGTAAAAGAGGAAAAAGAAAAGGAGATTTGTAAAAGAGAATTGATTCCAATGGACCATTCACCCCAATCAGTGCTTAATGGCTGTTTATTAAAGGCCGTGGTTTGTGTTATCATGTATAAGTGGTAATGCAAAAGAAAGATCCCTAATCACTCCTCAAAAAGAGTAGGGCATTGAGTCCCCGTGACAGGCTTCTTTCTGTCCTTATATAGCCTAAAAAGTGCCGTGAAGGCTGTCAATCAAACAAACCATATGACAAGATAACAACTAATTCTCACACTAGGGGTTCAGCCATTCAAAGATTTGGAGGCAATTTTTAACCTATTTTCCGTCATCTTGATTTTACAGCATTGACAGCTGCATAATCCAACTAAAATCTTTCATACGAATTACTGTCAATTCTCCATCTGTAAACAAAACATTCCTACACCTGCCCATTATCACACAATAAAAACAATTTATCTAATATACGAAATATCCATGGATTTCCAATAAATAGAATTTTCTTTTTTTTTCAAATATCAATTTTGTGAAAAATAAATATTTTTTACTATTCAGATATAGAACGACATTAAAGAGTTAAAGGGAAAGTTCTGGCACTGCAATGTGAGCTGAGTGATATTGATGCGATAGTTTACTTGAGAAGGACGTGAAATTGATTCTCGCGGCATCTTCATTTGCAGACTTCTGATAAATTAATTAAGTTCAGATACGGAGGCGGTGGCTAATGACAAAACTGCAATGACAAGGAGGACCTCATTTGCATATCATCGAACGCGCTGTTGATATGAACAGAGACGGGAAAGCAAGGAAAGTCGACAAGATTACAGCTCAAAATCAACACAAGTGAGAGCCGAGACAAAAAACAAACTGATCTAATGTGACACTATGGTGTCACAATGACACTCAGATCTAATTGTCTCACTTCTGATTAAAGCAATGTGGAATCATTGGGTTTAACTTTGAAAAAATGCTGTAATTGCGTTTTTTTTTTTCTCTCGGCCTTTTCTACGACATTGTAGTTGATATCAATCAGGTCAGCTCTCGAGAGCATTTAACAACCAGCCTGGATGTCGCTATCGATGCCGAACAATTGGAATAGTTTTAACTGTCATTTTTTGTGTACAGCTCTTAGAGCAGTAATAAATATATGTTATAAAATAGACTATATTGTATATTGTAACATATTGTATACTATATTAATCAGAGACGACGAGGGATAATGTGTATACGTCAGTTATTTGTGTAGATGCATTGGATTCATACTCTTGTGATCTTAGTTTCTTAGTGGGTTTGCAGCGTGTGAGTGTTGATTAATTGCAGTTCACTGCACATGCTAGTCAATGACATCTATGATTTATGGCAACTTCAAAATGATGAGAAAATATAAATATCATTTTCAAAAAGGAAACTGAATACAAATTGTTTTTTTTTTTTTTTTAAAGACTTTCTTGTTACCAACCCCACTAGCCAAGTACGGGAAGTGGTGGGTTCGACTCCCATTGCCGGCAGTGTTACTTTCACACTGGTTAATAGGCAAGAAATTCGACTTCATACAGCCATAAAAGGGTCATAAAACACCATTTCACAATTCATTTAACTATAATTTTTAATATATTACCATTTTGTGGATATTTTCTGGCTTGTTTAGGCTGCATAGCTTAGAGTGCTTTCAAGTTAATTGCCTTCACAATGCCTCAACCAGCGGCCTTTTCTAAAGCCATGTCTATCAAAAAAAAAATAAAAAATATCAGCAAAGAAAACATGGCCTTGGTGCTATATTTAATCCTCTGAATCCATGTTTATGTAGTACCAGTGAGAAAATATAGACACACCCTGGTTTAAAACAGGGCAAAGGGAACCTCCATCAATTATTTCCTACTCCAGGAAGCAATCCACTCTCTCTTTATCCTCACGACTCTATCACATTCTGCAGTGATCCCAAATGTTGACTGACACTTTTAGGCTTTCAACAAGACAAAATATCGAAATGACAAATGATTAAAAAGTTAAAGAAATCAGATTTCAAAAGTCAGTCAACTCGCATATTGCAAATGGCCGCCGACTATTGCCAATGTGAGGACAAGTATATGCCTTCATTACAGATCTGTCCAGATGAAGATTGTCCCCTGAAAAACGACCAATGTCGATGGGGGATTTGCTCGCAGTTATTTGAATAAGTGAGCAAGCTATCGGGGTAATTTGTGGCCATTGGGGCTGGCTTTGAGAGCATTCAAGCTCCTGACGGGCCAAGCAGACGAGGTTAGGAATTATGTCACAGACTGGTCCCCTCACTTGAATCACTTGCTACATATTTAAACATCAGATTGTAAGAATCACAAAGCATCTGTCACTCATCTCAGGTGAAAAAGTCACTTATATCCATGAGCGCAAGCATTGATTGAGCTTGACTTCCACCTTCCTAATGTCAGGACCAATAAGGACTTGGGTCAATATGAAGAAATATTACCTCATCCCAATAAGAACCTGAGTCAATATTAAGAAATATTACCTCATCCCAATAAGAACCTGAGTCAATATTAAGAAATATTACCTCATCCTCATTTGGACCATTTGGAGATATATTTTCTCTTCTCAATAAGGACCTGGGTCAGTATTAAGAAATATGATCTCATCCTAATTAGGACCTGGGTCAATAATAGGAGATATTTTCTCTTTTCATTAAGGACTTCAATATTAAGAAGCATTCTCTCCTCATAATAAGGAACTTGTTCAATAATTTATTGAGGTATTTTCTCTTCTTACTGAATATCTGGGTGGATAACAAAGGATATTTTCTCTTCTAAGGACCTGGGTCAATAATGAGTATTCCCAACTCAAACAAGGAGATGGGTCAATAATATGAGATGTTCCTTCTTCCCAATAAGAAGCTTGTTTAATAATAAGAGATAGTTTCTCTACTTACCGAGTATCTCGGTGGATAACAAAAAAATAATTTCTCTTCCTGGGTCAATAATGAGAAACATTCCAACTTCAAACTAAGCAGATGGGTCGATAATATGGTGTGGTAATTCAGATCCCTGTGAGATTCAGCAGATTTCAAATTGTTATCTTATATAATAGATCAACATAGCACATAATGTTTTCAGGTTACATTCTGTACAAATCTATATTTATTTCAGCTGCTTGATTTGAGTAAAATCTCTGTCATCATTTCCAACAAATTATCAAATGTTTCTTGGCTTTTAATGTTATGATCTGATTAAATAACTTCATAATTAGTAAGAAAATATCACATAAATATCATTAGATCTTGCACCTTACAAGAACAACACAATCTTTTTTTGAGTTTTGTTTATGAAAAATATAGGTCACAAAAATAGGGCACAAAATTAGGTCATAAAGTTAGGTCACAAATTCTTACAAAAATACTGTATGGGTGATAATGGGTCAATCTGCCAATATAGAGAGCAATCCCTTCAACATGTTCAATAAACAATGTCAGATTCATTGTCCTTCAGAATTGATTTGAAATCTAAATAAATACACCTGATATGGCAGCAAAAGTGTTAATTCAACAGCAGATAAAATGTCCCCAAAAATTTCTTGAACTCAGGAGTCTTACCGCAGCTTGAGTTGAGTCTAGTGGGTTAGAAATGTGATAGTGACTCGGTGGGCACGATCGATGAGCCAGCCCTCTTCTCTCGGCCCTAATTGATTCTACGATTCCTCGTCTTAACATAAAGAACTACAGTAACATCCTCAAACTCATAATGAAATGAAAATGTAGCTACAGTAACGCTGCTCAAACTCGCGGTGAAATGAAAATATAGCTTCTTATTAGGAACTTGTAATATATGCACTTAGCTGAAAAAAAGCTCATTTTAAGTTGCAAACTCTCTACATTTTGCATGATAAAAAATTCTGTAAAAGATCAGAAAGCCACTGATTTTTGTGTTGTCCTTTTTTTCTTGGAAATATTATATTGATAACGAGGCAACCATATAAGCATAGCTGCGTGTTGAGGATGAACATATTGTCAGCACTATAACCTGAACGTTACATCTTGTTATCTTCGTCTTAATGCAAACAACTCCAGAATGCCACACTGATGATTTAACATCTCAAAAATGGGGTCTAACATCTTCAAAAGAAAGAAATCTTGTAGATATCTTTTTTCTTTCAGAATCTACCTCAGAGAAACATGGAAGTCAATGTGAGCAAAAATATGATGAATCAACATTAAAATGCTGAGCTTCAATTTCTTGACATCTCTAAGATCTAAATCGAAATTTCAACGTATTTACATTTTATCATTTCTAGTTTGTTCTTTTTTTCTATTCTTGTGTTATTTACAAAATCTATGTCTTTGCAATGATGAATGTGTTTTTTTTTCTGTGCTTTACACATTTATATCCAAAACATAGGTATCAAAACGATGCTTTAATCTAATGGGTTCTTTGTTGTTTCTAGGCAAGGGTCACATGTTTGTTTCCATACAAGCAACGCGATCAGTATTTACTGGATTAAAAAAATACTAACAGAACCGCAAATCATTTACTGCACTAGTGTACATGCCCTTTGGCAATGCCAGGCAGATTTTTTTATTTCAATTTCACTCAAATATTCCAATCAACTTCCTGTCATTCCTTTACATTTTAATTTATTCATCCATCTATTTAATATTTTGATTGTGACCATATAATCTCGGACTTGGCAGTGACTTGACCTTGAAGTGACCTGACCTTTAAAGCACCTCTTATATGACCTTCAGACTGACCAGTATAATCAGTAGCTTTTATTCATTAATGTCAGAAGGAGCTTCCAACCGGGAGATCACCATCAAATGGACATCATCAATTTCTGCCCTTTTCCCTCGGGCCAGATTTATTTACTGACCAAGCCAACATTGTCAATAAACATTCTGTGTTACTTACAGATAAGGTGTACCCCTTTTCTTCAGACAGAGAAGGTGTACCCCTTTTCTTCAGACAGAGGAGGTGTACCCCTTTTCTTCAGACAGATAAGGTGTACCCCTTTTCTTTAGTCAGAGAAGGTGTTCCCCTTTTCTTCAGACAGAGGAGGTGTACCTCTTTTCTTCAGACAGTTAAGGTGTACCCCTTTTCTTCAGACAGAGGAGGTGTACCCCTTTTCTTCAGACAGATAAGGTGTACCCCTTTTCTTTAGTCAGAGAAGGTGTTCCCCTTTTCTTCAGACAGAGGAGGTGTACCCCTTTTCTTCAGACAGAGGAGGTGTACCCCTTTTCTTTAGTCAGAGAAGGTGTACCCCTTTTCTTCAGACAGAGGAGGTGTACCCCTTTTCTTCAGACAGATAAGGTGTACCCCTTTTCTTTAGTCAGAGAAGGTGTACCCCTTTTCTTCAGACAGAGGAGGTGTACCTCTTTTCTTCAGACAGTTAAGGTGTACCCCTTTTCTTCAGATAGCTGGAAAGTTTTATTGTGCCACTCACCATATGTGCGAATAGTTCTCTTTGGTGAAAGAAATATTGCTTATTTTATTGAGATGATGTTTGTTTGATAATGTAAATCTTTTTTATTTGATGGCAGGTCTATAATTTTGAATAAAGACAGAATAGAAAATGTGAACCTTTCTAATCAAGCACGTTGAAGCAACTGTTGATACAGAATATGTATTGATTATGTGGACTCTATCTTAACCTGATTATGATATGAACTTTATCATTTATCTTATTGCTCAAATAATCTGACTCTATTATTCTTTCACAGAAACAAAGCTTGTCAGCTACAACCCGCTACAGTCAGCTACGGCCTGCACCGGTCAGCTATGGTCTGCACCGGTCAGCTCTGGTCTGCACCGGTCAGCTATAGTCTGCACCGGTCAGTTACAATCTGTTCCCGTCAAATACAGTCTGCTTCGGTCAGCTATTATCAGCTCCGATCAGCTATGGTCTGCACTGGTCAGTTACAATCTGCTCCAGTTAGATACGGTCTGCTCCAGTCAGATACGGTCTGTTCCAGTCAGATACGGTCTGCTCCAGTCAGATACGGTCTGCTCCAGTCAGATACGGTCTGCTCCAGTCAGATACGGTCTGCTCCAGTCAGATACAATCTGCTCCAGTCAGATACGGTCTGCTCCAGTCAGATACAATCTGCTCCAGTCAGATACGGTCTACACTGGTCAGCTACGGTTTGCACTGGTCAGCTACGGTTTGCACTGGTCAATTACCATCCGCACCGGTCAGTTACAATCTTCACCGGTCAGTTACAATCTGCACCTGCCAGATATGGTCTGCCCCAGTCAGCGACAATCTGCCAGGGAATTGTGGGATTAGATCCAAACCCTGGTTATAGTAACTATGTACTTCCGATGTAAATCATCTCTCATTTTATAGAGTGCAAAGTATGCAGCCAGCACTGACAGCCTGTAACTTATCTGCTTTTAATGAGGACCCCCCACACCCCCCAACCCCCATACGCTAGCAACAAGTGTTTGTCTTTATGAGGCCTCCCTGGCAGATAATTAAACATCTCAGATGGCGAGTCATATTAATACATTCGCTCAGAGATGGGAGGAGGCCAGCCATATTGCAATACTGACACCCTTCTGATCATCACACGCATCAAAGTGATGCCTCAACACTGAGAAATACCTTCTATTAAATTTCTTAGAATTTCAAAAGTCTTAGATTGATTTAATAAATAGACTAAATATCTGTCATGTGTTGGTATGCAATTCCTTCCATGTGATATATAAAGCAAAATAATTATACTGCTTTAATGATTGCAGAGGTTTAGGGGGTAGGAGGGAGGGGAGGGGTAGTAGGAGGGAGGGGAGGGGTAGTAGGAGGGAGGGGAGGGGTAGGAGGGAGGGGAGGGGTAGGAGGGAGGGAGGGGTAGTAGGAGGGAGGGGTAGTAGGAGGGAGGGGAGGGGTAGGAGGGAGGGGTAGGAGGGAGGGGAGGGGTAGGAGGGAGAGAGGGGTAGTAGGAGGGAGAGAGGGGTAGTAGGAGGGAGGGGAAGTAGGAGGGAGGGGTCGTAGGAGGGAGGTGGGGTAGGCGGGAGGGAGGGGTAGGGGGAGGGGTAGTAAGAGGGAGGGGTAGTAGGAGGGAGGTGGGGTAGGAGGGGGAGGGAGGGGTAGGAGGGAGGGGAGGGGTAGAAGGGAGGGGAGGGGTAGTAGGAGGGAGGGGGGTAGGAGGGAGGGGAGGGGTAGGAGGGAGGGGAGGGGTAGGAGGGAGGGGAGGGGAGGGGTAGGAGGGAGGGGAGGGGAGGGGTAGGAGGGAGGGGAGGGGTAGTAGAAGGTCTTCTGGCAGGGAGTGTGACTAACAGCTTACTTCCAACCAGCACCATCCTGATGGGACTACATTTTCTGATTTCTGAGTCCTGCCCCAAACTCAAGGTCAAGTCCAATGGGTATATCAGGTCAAGGTCAAATGTCTGGTCAAGTCCATTGGGCCCATCAGGTCAAACGTCTCCGTTCTCACCACTCAATACGAGCGAATCAATTTCATGCCAGCTTGAACAAAAAGTATATTCTGATGCGACAAATAGTCAAGGTTCCCTATCGCAGAGTAACATTACACTATCAAATGTTCTCACGGCTGAAATGTGAAATCAGGTTTCAGAAAAGAATTCCTTAATTGGATTCGACGAGTTGTGAGCAAAATTAGGTTTAAAAATATATTCATTAATTGCTGTGCATTTAATCAATTTTACGCCACACTAACGGAGGATTTCTGTGACCAAAGAGTAATATGCATTTATAAACATCTGGTGCCCTCTAGATTGCCGCAAGTATTCACTCTTTTAACCTTCACCTATAGTGAACTGCCATTGCAATATTTATTTTTTTTCCACAAAGTCTTGTAAATAGTCAGTACAAGAAAACGAAAGAAAAACATTAATTCCAGTTGCTTGGCACGAAATCGATGAAGAATTCTACACCACAGACTAATACACTCCATCAAATCCGTGCTCAAATCAAACTGATTAAATTTTCAAAAGGAAGATTTACAAATATCATTAAGCATGCTTCAGAACTAAATTAATAATTCCGACAAATTCAAGGGACATAAATGAATAAATTCGGCAATAAATTGCTGTAATTTCATTTTCTGTGACACTGCAATGTGTTGCACTCTGGTTAGTGTTTTAACTGATGACTTCTTGACTGTCGTAAAGTTTACATTGACTCCTCTTGTTAAGAGTTAAATGTCTGATCACACGCAAAAAAAAGATGTGTTGCTATGCTAGAATACTACAAGGAGCCCCTCTAGGGGGTGTTTCGGTCTAGCACACCGTATCTTCCCTACACATCATTCCCTCTCTAACCACCAGGGGGAAGTCTAATCCACCAATGGGATAGCTGCATGCATTCAAACCTCCCAATGGGATTTGCTGTTACATCTGAGGCAACCAATGGGAATTGCTCTCTCATTTCAACCAAGTCTCTCATCAAAGAGGCCAGGAAGGTTTCTGATATGGAAGTTATCAAAGCCACCCAACGTTCTTGAATGAATCCTCGGGAGTTTGTCTAATGATAGAGCTACAGCGCGGGGTCTGGAGAAGCTATGGAGCGCGAAAACCAGAATGGAACTCCGGAGACTCAGCTAATATATGCTGGCTAACAAATATGGGGGTCTGCTCTACACTGAAATGGTATGACTAAAGGAAAGTACCTATCATATCCGTTCTTATATGTAGGTGGTGCTGCCAACTTTGTAATTAATACATCTATGTTTAATTATCACTGCGGTAAAGAGTCAAAGGCAAATAAAACATAGATCCAACTTACTTTTATATGCCCGGACCTTGCTGAAAGGGTATATATTCTAGGGTCTGCTTGCATAGAAACAAACATGTGACTTGCATAAAAACAACAAAGAGCCAATTAGATTAATTGGTGTGAAATTTGGGCGGGAAAGGTGTGGATTCAATGAGAATTTTGCATTATCCGTAAGAGGCTGGAAGTTAATTCAATTATCCATACTTTGATCATAAAGCATCGGCATAAGGCATCGGTGTAAGGCATCGGCATAAGGCATCGGTGTAAGGCATCGATGTAAGGCATCGATGTAAGGCATCGGTGTAAGGCATTGGCTCGATGCCTCTGTTTTATATTCAACTCACAATTGTAAACATTTGCTGTAATAACAGATAAAGATTCCCACTTGTGCTACACATTCACTAATGACTTCATTATATACATGGCATTTGTTTATTTATATAGATATTTGTTTATATTATTAAAAAAACAAAAAAAACCCAGAAAAAACAAGACTTTTATGATCATAAAACTGTAAGAAGGTGAGTCATCTAGCATAAGCAAAGAGAGACAATATACGGCTGAAAAAAGTTAGAGACAATCTAATTTGTCAGGAAAAAGCATTGCCATGGTTACTGATTAAGGGTTCCACCTTGTTGACATGTTCTCCATTACACCTTGAAGCACCACAGACAACTTCAAGGATGACAAATTCTCTCACACATTCCAGCAAAGTTAGCGCCAACTTTGTCTCTTAGATGTGACCGTTTTGATGATTCAGTGAAGACAATGATACAAGACATGAAGAGAATCTACACTTAGCATACCTCTACTCATCACACTGATCTGCAAGCATATATAGTCACATAGTCTTGTGACCGTATGTGGAGACAAAGGTTTGATCCTCTGTGGTGATCCAAAGGTCATGAGTTCGATCCCCGGCCATGCCGAGATTGAACTCATGATACAATTTCACACACGAGCTGAGGGCCGTGCCAAAGGGTTAACCCGTTGTCCTTGTAAGAAGGCGTGGAAGAGTCTAACTTGCTACAGATCACTCCAATGAGTGATATCAACTTTTTTAGGGGTAACAGGTTATAATATATGAATATCATGTTGAACTCCTTGGTGTGTATAAGAAATAATACACTGCCACCCCCTCATGAATGCCAGATATTCATTCAGGGAACAGTGTATTATCTCATGTACACTACAGTTTAGCTTGTATGTTTGATTAACATTTTTGAACTAAGTCATTCAATAACCATAAATAATTAATGGAATTTAATTTTTGAACATTTAAACTTATTGGTAAAAATCTAACAAACATGCAAAGTACATAATGTACACATAGAGTTCCTGTAGTAAATACGTCTAATCTGAAACAACTTTCAAATTGGTGAGTTTTTTTTTAGCCTTTCAGAATGTCAAAATATGAAACCTGCCATTGCATAGACAAATATGCCTACAGAATCCTCCTGTAATATTTACATGGCTTTCACCATCTATTTAAAAAGCTCTTTCAAGCCTACATTATTAAGCTATCATTGGGAAATATGAGCGAAGCAGCAAAACATACTTCATTGAAATGTAATCGGGTCAATTGTGCATTTCTTACGATAACGTCTCTGCAATCTTTCTCGCCGATGCCTGTGAAACTTCATCTCTCAAATTTCACTCAATTCCGATCTGCCGCCTATTCTTTTGAATGGATTACAGTTGTGTGTATTGGGTTTCATGGGCGACACAAACCATCAGTGACAATGCCATTACGTATGCCACCATCTTGCATCAACAGTCAGAGCCAATCTCCTATACGATCACATATAAGTGTCGAGCAGAAAATTTGATAATCTCATCAGGCCAGAACATGAATTAATGATTATCTTAACTTATTAAGTCCTTTCGTGGATTTTTTTTTAATGTTAGGTAAAGCATAGTATTAAATATCGCTCAATAGGCTTTTGCACATTCTTAGATACATAACTTGATATATAATTTTTGTCTGCACAAGCTCAATATTCCATGGAATGACAGACATACAGGGGCAATAACAATATCCCTTAGCCAAATATGGCTGAGGAGTAAAAAGAATTGCACTTCCCAACAAATTTCCTCTTGTACTCAATTCAATGTAAATCAAGGTAATAAAAAGATATGCTTTGAGGAAATTCCAAAGCAATTGTCTGATATCAAACTCACTTAGTTATTCAGTACATGGGAAGATTTCATTTCTGTATTGAATCCATACACAACATGATGGTAATGTGGTGGAAAATAAAACCACAATTTTCTCATCAGCTTTCCACACATTAAGAGACATTCACACCTCCAAAATCAAAGATAATTTCCCTGTGAACAGCTGAAATAAGCAGAAAATGAATTAAAACTTTTACATTTCATGGAAAAAAATAGGGATAGAGACGTGGGAAAGAGACGTGGGAAAGAGACGTGAAGTTGAGAAGAATTTATCAATTTTTCAAGAAAGAAACGTCTCTCCTCAAAAGAGAGGTCTGTTTCTATGAGAACTATCAATCATTCAGGATAACTCCGCCCACTTTTTCTGCATGGTGAAATTGACAAGTGAGAAAATTTACATGTGGACCAGCAGCATTTATTGATCACTTCAAAAACTACGCTCATTTCTTGTAATGTCATAAAATCCCTTTTTTGGCACCTGAATCGATTTCAATCAATCTTATATCTCCTCAGCGATAGATAATAACAATTAATGTTCTCGTCAATTATAAAATCACGAGCTTATATCTCACGCTTGCTTTGTGTTCTGCTATGATCAGTAATGTTTCTTTAATGATATCACAAAGCTGGTTAATCCTAAGCTGGGTGTTTGTCAATGATCTCATAAACAATTATTACAAAGTCATAAAGCTTATTTTTCATATAAGTTGCATGATTTGTAATGATCCTATTAAATTTTTCTTTTTTCTAAATAGCAAAACTGGATGGGTTTTTTTTTTGGGGGGGAACTATTTTTATTTCACAAAAATCTTAGGGCTCAGCTCCTCTGCAAAACATCAGTAGTTCTCGCTACCTCTGCCATCACTGCCCTGTTTTGACATTTATTCGAAATCTGGAACTGTCCAGTCATGCATGTGAGTCATGCCCACCAAATATCATACAATCAAAAATGACCAATCTCAGGTCACGACCTGCAATCATTTGTCTGACTGAGACGTTGACCAATAAGAATCTGTAGAAATATTCATTGATTTACCAATCAGTTCACAGCCAGATTTTTATGAATAGTCATGACTTGTGGCCTATCCTGTGCGCACATTTTTATCTTTGGCGGCAGGGATTGATGATAGAGAAATCCTGTTTTGGAGGGTAAAACATTTTAGGTTTCAGCATAAAATTGCACAAAATCTTACTTGTGTTTTATCTAATGGAGTCATGCGACGATATGGCGTGAACAAATGAAGTCACACAAGAATGTAACAAATTAATTACTTGAACCTAATGCTATGAAATGAGCTTGCCTCATCTTGATCATTGTCACGTTTTTCACACCTACTATCATAAAGACAGCTTGCTGAACACATGAACATCTTCTCTGCAAACTTTCCATAAAAACATCATACTTTCCTTCAAAGATTCTGGGTTTTTTTCATTTGTTTTAAAAGTGACAATGGATAGGAACAAATTACTTAGCATCTTAACACTGTGTATTTCTGTGTTACAATTTTCCAATTTATTTTTCTATTTATTTTTGGTAATCCCTGTCACACTTCCCAGTTTGTTATAATTTCCCTATCCATTGTTACAATTTCCATTTTACAATCAGTAATCTGTGTTACAATTTTTATGTTACAATCTCTCCATCTGGATACATCAGTAATCTGCCTTACAATTTTCCTATAATTTTCTTATTTATTTCTGATAATCTCTTCCAGTTTTGTTATGAGTAGCAGCCACGTTATAATTTACCTAATGTATTGTTATCAATATTCCCCCAAGCTCTCATTTCCATTCACATTGTCAGTAATCTAGATGTTACGGTTAGCCTATTTCCAGTAGTCCATGTTACAATATTCTTATTTGCTGTCACAAACTCCTATGTTACAATTGTCCTAGTTGCTGTTACAAACTTCTATGTTACAATTTATCTAGTGCTGTTACAAACTTCTATGTTACAATTTATCTAGTGCTGTTACAAACTTCTATGTTACAATTTATCTAGTGCTGTTACAAACTTCTATGTTACAATTTATCTAGTGCTGTTACAAACTTCTATGTTACAATTTATCTAGTGCTGTTACAAACTCCTATGTTACAATTTTCCTATTTCCTGTCAAAATCCCTTATGTTACAATTTCCCTGATTACTGTCATGTTGCAATCCCCTATGCTACAATTTGATGTGATCTTCCTAATTAAAGTCTATTAACTATTCCCTCTTTTCGTCTGTTCTATTAGCATCACATCTGTCAAAACCTCACAGTAATCAACCACAAACCCACTCACTCGCTTGTTAAAAATTACAGAATCCTTCAAATCAGTTCAGAAAACTATCGCCTCATCCTAGAGTGATTCACTGAGACTCTTCACAAGTAATTTTCATCACTTTGAACACCCTCGCCAGATCAAGCACGTTCACTTCTCCCCACATTTCGCGTCTCTCTCATGCGCGGCTCTAATCTCTCAATTAAATCAAAATTAGGCAAGGGATTGGGGATGTGGGATTGGGGATGTGGGATTGGAGACGTGGGATTGTGTGTGAGCGTGTGGTACAGCCATCACTCGCCCGACATCATTCATGAGGTCCTATTGTTCTAGCAGCCTTGTCATCTCTGCAGGTCTCATCAAGATGCCCTCACGCAACACTCCACTCAACGCAGCAATGTTATTTCTCACAATATCTCTTTATTTGCCTCCAACCTTCAAGGCATACTCATGGCATTGATAAAGGTATTAGTTACAAAAGAGTCTACAAAATACATAATTGAATCAAATGTGATAAGTTCACAACAAATTACCAAGGAGCTAAGCTATAAGAAGTAATTCCAGAGTTTATTGGATAAAATTGGATCTGTTTTAAGAGTGGTTGTTAGTCTTTACAATAAGATCAGTTGATAAGACGAGTGATAAGACAAGTGATAAGACGAGTGATAAGATGAGTGATAAGACGAGTGATAAGATCAGTGTTAAGATCAGTGTTAAGATGAGTGATGAGATCAGTGATGAGATCAGTGATGAGATCAGTGATGAGATCAGTGATGAGATCAGTGATAAGATCAGTGATAAGATCAGTGATAAGATCAGTGATAAGATAAGTGATAAGACCAGTGATAAGATCAGTCATAAAATCAGTCATAAGATCAGTCATAAGATCAGTGATAGGATAAGTGATGAGATCAGTGATATAAGTCTTACTTTTCTCACTAAAAAGTGGATGTGTCCAAAAAATTGTCCCAATCAAATTCTCCATTTGAGATGCGTGAAATAATGTTCACCTGTTCCACACTGGTGACGCTTCTTGAGATATCGCTGCTGTGTCTATTTCTTCATTAGCAAGATGTTCTCTCGTTCTTTATCTTCCGAGTTTTTGTGTCGAACTCAAAGAACACGCAGAGGGCTAACGTGATGCGGAAACTTCTCTAATTCTAAACTCACTTCTTAGCTTAAATATGGTGGAGTACTCATGAAATAGAAATCAAATAAAACTATTTGGAGAACTTTTACATCTCAGTAATCTTATTTATCATTTAAGAAGTGCATTAAACAATCTTGTAAGTTTTCGTTCTGATCTGGGTCCAAGTATGGAAATGCAATTTAATACAAAAAAAATTATATTATCAAATTAGGTACCTGGGATTTTCCGAGTGAAATATATGCATTGGGTCTAACTTGAGGTACTAGTGTCTGACTTGAGGAACTAGGGTCTGACTTGAGGTACATGGGTCTGACTTGAGGTACTTGGGTCTGACTTGAGGTCTGACTTGAGGTACTTGGGTCTGACTTGAGGTACTAGGTTCTGACTTGAGGTACAACGGTCTGGCTTGAGGTACTAGGCTCTGACTTGAGGTAATAGGGTCTGGCTTGAGGTACTAGGGTCTGACTTGAGGTACTAGGGTCTGACCTGAGGTACTAGAGTCTGGCTTGAGGTACTAGGTTCTGACTTGAGCTACTAGGGTCTGACTTGAGGTACTAGGGTCTGACTTGAGGTACTAGGGTCTGACTTGATGTACTAGGGTCTGACCTGAGGTACTAGGTTCTGACTTGAGGTACTAGGGTCTGACTTGAGGTACTAGGGTCTGACTTGAGGTACTAGGGTCTGACTTGAGGTACTAAGGTCTGACTTGAGGTACTAGGGTCTGGCTTGAGGTACTAGGGTCTGACATGAGGTACTAGGGTCTGATTTGAGGCACTAAGGTTCTAACTTGTACAAGGGGCTATGACTTGAGGTGATACTAGGAATCTGACCTATGGTACTAGGAATATGACCTGTAGTACTAGGAATACGACCTGCCTTTCTAATAAGATAAAACATAGATTCAGTCACAGATGAATGTGACTATATTTAGCCACGCCCTGTTCATGTGTGCCCTATAGCATGCATGACCCTATTTGGTTAAGTTTATGCATGACCAAAATGATGTTTGGTTCCAACCATTCATTATTCAAGAAGCACAACGACAATCAAAGACCTGATGGACAATCAAAGACCTGATTACTACAGAACACATGCCCTAAAACTCATTATATAAAAGCTTCTCAAATACCGATTTGTCCTCAAGCCAATTTCCAACAAAGATGTATTGTTTGAAAGTCCTATTTTGTCCATTGTTAAATCTGAAAAAAAATGCAGTTGGAAGTATTTCATGTCTCACACTTTCATTTTTCAGAATCCTGTTTTATTTGCGTTTCACAATTTTTTTTCCCATTGATCTTCTTGGCTGGCCCTTTTCTTCTTTTGGTTCGGACATGACAACCCATTTCTGAAATATGGCCTGTAATATTTCTTGCTGTTACCCTATTGCAATCAATTAAACATTGGAAAATAATTGAAAAAACCCCAAAAGTTGCCGGCCCTGAGCAAAATTTGCTTGCTTTGTGCAACAGGGCAACCTAAAATGTCAACCACTGAGGACAAACTACATGTTCATCTTCTGATCTCTGAGATAATTCCTATTCTTCATCATTCCAAAAGAGATTATCTCAATTAAATGGATTATCCTATAATCCAACACAATGTCATAAGCCTAAGCAAGATCTTTCCAGAAAAAAAGCATCCATAAAAACAGATTTAGGATCATATTTTTTTTCACTCTCTATTTATAATGCACAACAGCCATATTTAGTTTTTCTTATTTTATTTCCGTCACTGCTTTCACAAATGACCTTCAAATTATACTTGCCTACCGTCTGCCTTTCAAGCTCACTCCGTTAGACGAGGGCGGGAAACAATTATAATGGACACAAATATCACCAACTGTAAGGTGCTTGACAACCAGCGAAATTCGCCATAAATCTTTGCCCCAGTGGACACAAATATGGCTGATTAAAGACTTCTTTCACCACCAGGGGGAGTGCAAGCTGTCACTGCATGACGCGCACTTTGTGACAGATTGTCATAAACTTTTTTTGCTTTTGAATAATAGCCAGGCTTACATAGCGATCAGTATTTCACTGAAACTTTTCAAACTCGGCCTCAGATAAGGTCTCATCATAACATCGCACCAATGACTATTACCCAAACAAATTGTTGATGGCTTGAATGAAATTCATCAAATTTGCCTCGGACGAGGACTTCATTGTCGCCAGATGGAGGGTGATATATTATGATGACGCCCCTGGGACTAATATTTCCCCCACTGCCACAGTCATCCATCTCAGGATGAACCAATACATACTGCGGGGGGAAACAATACAGAAATGTCCAATGTCTATTTAGTTTTAGAAAATGAAGAATCAAAATGTGTTTTCTTTACTATTGACATTTCAGGAAATGTCTGAGAGAGGCAGATTTGAGGATAAAAAATAGTGCAGATTTTTTTCTTCTTAAACCAGTATTTTGCCGACTTCCTTAAACGTCTTTTGGTTGGAGATGCATCGAGGAAGAGCATCTTCTAACATTGGCCATGATGTGGTTCTGGATTTCTCTGCACAATGACACAATGACACAATGACACAATGACAACACTCCCAGGATCTGTGCAATCCATGCATCTCATTAGTCATGCAATCCAGTGATCAATCCGTTTAACGTCTCTAGTTTGCATGACCATATATTAAGATTTGAATCCCTGATGGATTATTCCAGTCCCAAATTTATGTTTCTCGTGAGTAATCCAGACCGTCCCAGATTTTGGTGCCTAATGGATAATCCAGACTATCCCAGATTTGAGTATCTTATGGATAATCCAGACTGTCCCAGATTTGAGTATCTTATGGATAATCCAGACTGTCCCAGATTTGAGTATCTTATGGATAATCCAGACTGTCCCAGATTTGAGTATCTTATGGATAATCCAGACTGTCCTAAATTTGGGTGCCTAGAGTCCCAGAGTTCAGTACTTAATGGATCTAGATCTAGGTGCCTAGAATCCCAGAGTTCAGTGCTTAATGGATCTAGACAGCCCCAGATTTGAGTGCCTAATGGATCTAGACATTCCCAGATTTGAGTGCGTAATGGATCTAGACAGTCCCAGATTTGAGTACCTAATGGATCTAGACAATCCCAGATTTGAGTGCCTAATGGATCTAGACAGTCCCAGATTTGAGTGCCTAATGGATCTAGACAGCCCCAGATTTGAGTGCCTAATGGATCTAGACAGTCCCAGATTTGAGTGCCTAATGGATCTAGACAGTCCCAGATTTGAGTGCCTAATGGATCTAGACAGTCCCAGATTTGAGTGCCTAATGGATCTAGACAGTCCCAGATTTGAGTGCCTAATGGATCTAGACTTTCCCAGATTTGAGTGCCTAATGGATCTAGACAGTCCCAGATTTGAGTGCCTAATGGATCTAGACAGTCCCAGATTTGAGTACCTAATGGATCTAGACAATCCCAGATTTGAGTGCCTAATGGATCTAGACAGTCCCAGATTTGAGTGCCTAATGGATCTAGACAGCCCCAGATTTGAGTGCCTAATGGATCTAGACAGTCCCAGATTTGAGTGCCTAATGGATCTAGACAGTCCCAGATTTGAGTGCCTAATGGATCTAGACAGTCCCAGATTTGAGTGCCTAATGGATCTAGACAGTCCCAGATTTGAGTGCCTAATGGATCTAGACAGTCCCAGATTTGAGTGCCTAATGGATCTAGACAGTCCCAGATTTGAGTACCTAATGGATCTAGACATTCCCAGATTTGAGTGCCTAATGGATCTAGACAGTCCCAGATTTGAGTGGTCACGTGTTTACATGGACTATGTAAGCCATGAAGGTGAACATGTTCATTCCAAGCTGCAGTTGTTTATTTTTTTCTCAGCATTGTTATGTTACTTCATACTAAAAGCCTTCCTACATCAGGGTTTGACCAAATACAAAGCGCATGATACAGCATGTTCACATCATGATGAAAACAAATGACATCGTAAAAATTGAGTCGTGCATGACACTCGAGGCAAAAAAGGCCGGCCCTTCTAATATCCATATCAATACATCAACAAGGCTGAAAGCTTGCATGATAACAAATAACAACCCAATAATGGGAATAAGGAAATCACTGAAATCTGAGCGCCATACATGAAACACAGATGTCAGTGCTGATTACTGCTGTGTATACATTAATTATAATGTTAGGACAATTCTCATGCTCCCTATCAGATAAAGGTCAAGGTCATGATGTAGACAGTCACAGTTCTGTGATCAGATGGAGTCATCTGAAGGTCAACGAAATAATGAATCATCAATACCTGATAAGGTCATGCACGACCTTTGCATAAGATCACATGACTCCATAAGGTCATGCATTGCCATCACATGACTCCAAAAGGTCATGCATTGCCATCACATGACTCCAAAAGGTCATGCATTGCCATCACATGATTCCATAAGGTCATGCATTGCCATCACATGACTCCATAAGGTCATGCATTGCCATCACATGATTCCATAAGGTCATGCATTGCCATCACATGACTCCAAAAGGTCATGCATTGCCATCACATGGCTCCAAAAGATCATGCATTGCCATCACATGACTGATCACATACAACTAACTCCATGATTACATCAGTCTGTTCCATATTTCTTATTCAGAGCAAATTTCTTATTTATAGCAAAGGATGTTTGCCGTGGCAGGGAAAACCTTATGTCCTTACTCTTTCTTCACTTGTGGAATAAGACAAATGCTACAGAATCTCCAACATAGTAAACCATAGTCTCCAGGACTTTCTGGATCAGCCCCTTTAATTATCATCAAAATAACAATTCTGGATATGGCCATATACATAATATTAAAATAACAGTTCTCAATATGACCATACAGTCAGATATTATCAAAATAACAATTCTGGATATGACTATGAATACATAATATTAAAATAACAGTTCTCAATATGACCATACAGTCAGATATTATCAAAATAACAAATCTGGATATGACCATGAATAGATATTATTAAAATAACAATTCTGGATATGACCATAAATAGATATTATTAAAATAACAATTCTGGATATGACCGTAAATAGATATTATTAAAATAACAATTCTGGATATGACCATAAATAGATATTATTAAAATAACAATTCTGGATATGACCGTAAATAGATATTATTAAAATAACAAATCTGGATATGACCATAAATAGATATCGCTAAAATAACAAATCTGGCTATGACCATAAATAGATATCATTAAAATAACAATTCTGGATACGACCATAAATAGATATTATTAAAATAACAAATCTGGATATGACCATAAATAGATATCATTAAAATAACAATTCTGGATACGACCATAAATAGATATTATTAAAATAACAAATCTGGATATGACCATAAATAGATATTATCAAAGCAATTCTGGACACAACAATTCTTGCTGATTCATATTTTTATATGCTTCTCTGAAAAATGTGGTTCAGTTTTTAGTTCTCCTTCCAGCTGATGCTGATAAAAATGTTGTTTATATTTACAGTTTTTATGAGAGCACTTTCATCAACGGCACAAATATTTTTTTTGCTTTGCATTATGTCACCAGTCTGGAATATCCAGGCAATTACAAACATTATGGGGACAATAAGCACCGTAACACCTGCCCATCTCATTTTATGATGGGACAACATGCAGCAGGAAGTGTGTCTCACCACTCACAGCTCTGGCGAGCACATGCCTCTAAGTCTTTATTGGCTGCCAACAGCCTTGGTATGGGAGGCCATAGTAAAGTCCATATACAGTCCAGTCCATATACAGTCCGCGCCGAAATGGAAATGCTGTCGCCAGATAAGTATGAATGCCTTTTGGTAATCATGCTTTCTTTTCTTCAAAGTTATTTTGATGGATATTCTTTGCCTAAGTCTACCACATCATGAGGCTTAGCTTATACCACCAGTTAACCACATCAAAACCACTACAAAATGATGCCTTTCACCTAATTTTTCATGGAATCTGTGGTAGACACTTTAGTTGGTAGACACTTTAGTTGGTACCTAGTTAGTACAAGTTGGTACCCATGTCGTATTAGATTGTACTACCTAGGTGGTACTGGATGGCACCCAGGTGGTATGAATTGGCACCCAGGTGGTATGAATTTGCACCCAGGTGGTATGAATTGGCACCCAGGTGGTATGAATTGGCACCCAGGTGGTACAAGTTGGTACCCAGGTGGTATTAGTTAGTACCCAGGTGGTACAAGTTGGTACCTGGGTGATACTAGTTAATACCTGGTTGGTACAAGTTGGTACCTAGGTGAGAGATCGATCCTCATTCATATTTTTTCATATTTTATCAATAATTTGCAAATATATGTACAAATAAAACACATATTAACAAAGTAACAAATCTTTTTTTTTTCCTTTTCTGAACCAAAGAAGTACACAAGTTCTCCACAGACAAGGAAACTCTCGGTGATGTAATTATTCCCTCAAGAGCTTCTCTCTGATAATATTAGACGGCAAAATTCAATTTTGGTCTTTTTCATTTGTAATTACTCTGCCTCTAATCGTCAAGAACATCTCTCTGCTGAGAGGAATTAAGCCTCATAATTTGCATCTTTGATCATCGGAATAGTAAGGAGACTTGTTGTTAATTAATTCTCAATGATCTTACAATGTTCAGGAGAAGCCTGCATTTTCCAGCATTTAGTTGGTTTTTTTTTTGTTATTTTTCCCACCCGATTTCAAAGGAAGAAATAACAAATAAAACAGATAAATTATCTATCTTAATGGAATAGATGTTTTTTAAACAAATGTATCTATTCCGTAATTCAGGGCTAGCCATTAACACTGTTCCAGTAGCCACAAAGTGCTTTATGATTTATGAATCTCTAGTCCACAAAACTTTAAATTTGAAAGATTTAAGTGAACAGTTCTTATATTTTCACTGGCCGCAGCTCATGACTAAAATTCTGTAGTACATCTAAACCTTTAATAAGAACATTTTAATGGATCTAACTTGAATTAAAAAAAATGGAATTAATTTATGCTCCCTGTCATAAAGTTTGAAATTAATTCATGCTCCCTGACTCCCAGTCTCAACTTATTTCTTATTCATTCAAATAGCATCATAATATAAATAATTAAATTTGCATATTGTCTTGAGCATGTTCCTTTTGGCAAAGATATAAAAAAATTAAAAAGATTCCGACAAAAATACAGGAGTGACTGCACCAATGGCAATGCGCTAACATGACAGCTGTGCCTCAAGTTTTCCCTCCATCCTGTTAAAAATGCAAGTCATTGTCAGGAATATTATTGTTGTTACTCAATGCAATTTTAAAGAAGTGAATTCTACCCCTGCAAAGTGTCGCTGCTGTCATTAAAATTAAATGTCAAGGAAAGAATGCAAATAAAACATGCTTGTTTCAATGAGATCTGTTTCTTTGAAACATATAATTAAATAATTCTTAATTCACTCTGACATTTTGCAGGCTAGAAAAACGGAAACATAAATAGCAGTCTACATATATGGTGTGTTAATGTATTATAGTATTGTATAAATCCAAGATATAGCAACAGTGCTATGAAAAGTACCATCGATCTCGATCAGGACAGGAAGTGGTGACCTGTAATGACAGCAGGTGACCTTGACCTTTTACTTTTGACGATGTGTGACTTTCCATTTTAATACTGTCAGACATCTAAAGCCTGAACGGTATTTTGTTGCTACTCAGTGCCGTAGTCCGCCGTCACTCGTTTGAAATTGGCTTAGTTCTGGGGAGCTTTTAACTTCCTGTCAGCATGCACCTAACAACCTTTAGTGTGGCCTCCTTGTCACCCAAAGGTCATTGAGCCTCCATGAAGGTCAACCACATGCCAGAGTGGAATGCTTGGTACCCAATCCAAGTGGAGGGTATGTACGAGATAACTGAATATAACACCTTTCAAGATTTAAGCTGTTAAAAGCTACATGGGTTTTTGTATGACAGCTCGTCTCTGACGGTCGTACATGTCATTTTCTTTGGGGATTATATTCTCTTCTTTCACTCCCCGCTAAATCAAAAATTCATTTTCAAGTCAAGCAAAAAGTCTGACGAGCAGAGGCTTTTGATGTGGTATTTCAATTTCTGGCACAAAACTATCACATTTTCCCGCTAATATCTGTGACAGGAATTTGAACATTTGAATTCAGACTTCATTGTTAAGGCAACCAGTATAAAAACAAAATGGAGCTAATTTTTCTATTTCAAGATGGTTGTAATACGATAAATATTAAAACCTTGAAAGAGAATGAGACTGTCTGTTGCACATAAAGGTCAACTTTAGTGTCATGGGAAAAAGTTCATAAGTTAATATTTAGAAAATGATTGGTGAAGACAATCTGTGAAATTACTACTTCTGAGTATTCGAAATACATGTAGTATTAATTTTACAGGAATTCAAATCTCTTTTGTAACTATCATATTTAATAGTTTGATATATTCAAGGTCATACTGGGAGGGGGCCAAGGTCACACTGGCATGTGGTAGCATTCAACCATCAGTGTCATAGCTTAGTCACATGTAATTTGTCTAAAGCAAATACTATGGAAACATGCCCTGGGCGGACAGTCATTGAAACAGACAGGATGTCATCAAAGATGTACGATGCTCATAATCTTGATGTAAAAACACTGCCAAGGCCAAACAAAGCAAAAACACTGCCGAGGCCAAACAAAGCAAAAACACTACCGAGGCCACACAAAGCAAAAACACTGCCATGGCCAAACAAAGCAAAAATGCTGCTGAGGCCAAACAAAGCAAAAACATTGCCGAGGCCAAACAAAGCAAAAACACTGCCATGGCCAAACAAAGCAAAAATGCTGCCGAGGCCAAACAAAGCAAAAACACTGCCGTGGCTAAACAGTCACGCTTCTGTCTCATGATTTTAAAAAAGATCTATTTGATCATAAAAATATTTTTTTCACTTTATCATAACTAATTGTTTCCTACTATGATAAACACAAGGCACATGTTGTATTGCCATGCCAACATAATGAAGTCACATAGACATTAGGAGCCAAACATCATTTTGGTTGCATACAAAATGATCAAATGAAGTCATATATGACCATTGCAAGAGAATGTGATCATGATATTATTGGGTCACATTCATGCATGACTGAATAGGTGTTTGGCTCCAATGACCTACTTATCATTCATGCCAAAAAAGTAGGTCATCAGGGAGTATGAAAATCTCTTGCAAATAAATCTAGTAGAGAAGTATGCATTTGACTCTACCTCTGTATATAGTCCTACTGTATATGATGTCAGACAATATGCTTCTTTCCTGATCACACACATACTCACACCAAGTGTCAAAAGCTTTAACTGCATTTCCAACAATTTTACAAGCAAATTAGGCAGAAATTTGTTTTGAATGGAATCTTTTTCAATATCAATGTAAAAAAATAAACAAATTCATAGGTGTAGCTGCATTTCTGACAATTTTACAAGCCAATCAGACAAACATCTGTTTTGAATGGAATCTTTTGCAATATCAATATAAAAATTACAAACATAAAAACGAACAATACGCAGGTGTATGTGTGACCATATGTGTTCACGTTGGCATAGACCCACCCCTTGGTCTCAGCCTGACTTATGATCTAGACTGCGTCCATTTGTCTGTATTGTGCCATGGATCTGGTGATATCCTTCCGCGGGTTTAAGTGCCTAATGTTACGTCGCTCCCCTGGTAGAGGGGCTGTAAACACAAGGATTTGTTCGCTGTCAATATCGCTGTGTCGAGCACAGTAGGAAACACGTACGGCTATGTGCTGACCCCTTTTTGCGGAAATTGTACTTTGTGAGCAAGTTGAAGCCGTTATAAATGAGCGGCATTTTTTTATGTTCACAACTGTTTCAAGCCATCTATTTTGGCTCTGCTGCCAGCAGATAATGTTATGGCATCAAACTATGGACCTTTTTTATTTGTATGTTCAATTCTACAGAACCCTGAGGCTGTTTCATATCTATTTCTGTACTTTAAGAAGACAAGATAAGTAGACAAGATAAAGTAGACCAGATAGAGTAGACTTGATAGAGTAGACTTGATAGAGTAGCCAAAAAAGAGTAGACTTAACAGAGTAGACTTGACAGAGTAGACTTGATAGGGTAGACCAGATAGAGTAGACTAAATAGAGTAGACAAGATAGAATAGACAAGATAAAGTAGATTTGATAGAGTAGACTAGATAAAGTAGACTTGATATTATAGAGTAGATAGAGAAGACTAGATAGAGAAGACCTGAGAGATCAGACTTGATAAATAAGAGTATATTCCTATATCAGATATTTGTGTCATGTTTCCAGCCATAATAAAAGCCCTGATGGCATATGGGTATGAAGTGATGAAAGGATTCAGTGTAAAGCTGGTCACCTCGTTTGTTAGTCGCAGGGCATCCACTCAGCATTCCTAAGTGAAGATTTCAATGTATATTTCCTGCTTAAGAATGAAATATATGAGAGTGTCAGGGCTGAAACAGGGTCCAAAAGCAACCAAAACATAGCCCTGACAAAGTCAAAACAGGGCTTAAATAGGGTCCAAAAGCAACCAAAACATAGCCCTGGCAAAGTCCAAACAGGGCTTAAATAGGGTCCAAAAGCAACCAAAACATAGTCCTGGCAAAGTCCAAACAGGGCATAAATAGGGTCCAAAGCAACCAAAACATAGTCCTGGCAAAGTCCAAACAGGGCATAAATAGGGTCCAAAGCAACCAAAACATAGTCCTGGCAAAGACCAAAGAGGGCTTAAACACGGACCAAACGCAACCAAAACATAGTCCTGGCAAAGACCAAACAGGGCTTAAACAGGGACCAGGGCTAAAACAGAGCTCTAGCAAAGTCCAAAAAGGGTTGAAACCCAATCTTTATAAGGCTGCAAGCCATATTGAGAAAATGATTCTAAACTGAGTGAAATAAACAGATGGTTGGTAACAGGAAAACTGTTAGAAAACGATAGCACCAATTGCTCCAAAATAACGACTAGTAAAACAAATCTAGATTATATGTGGGTAGAAAACAATAGATCGTTTCTGCCTGGTATGTCAAAGGGCCTATTTTGTTTGATTTTCTGTTTGTTTGGTCAGAACTGTACTCTTCTGATGCTGGGTTTGTTTCAGGAATGTGCATCTCCATAAATCACACCAGCTTGCTCATTTCAGCAAAGGACGTGATATTTACAATGGCTCTGTGCATGGTGAAATATATCCGGCCTGTCAGATTTCTAGACGTGAGTCTGTGTGAGACAGGATCAGTTTGTTTGTTTGTTTGGGGTTTTACATCACTTTTAACATTATATCAGTCATTTCATGATGAAACTTTCTTGTAGCAGATATAGTGCTGCCTCACTGAATTGTCATGTTTCAGGTCCTTGACATGACAACCCACCCGGTCACAGATTTACAAGGACAACGGGTTAACCATTTGTCATGGGCCTCAGCTAATGTGTGAAATTGTATCATGAATTCAATCTCTGCACGGCCAGGGATCGAACCCATGAGCTTTGGATCACCACACTGAGATGGACCATGACTCATGCTCGACTCATGCCTGACTCATGCTCGATTCAGACTCAACTCAGGCTCAACTCAGGCTCGACTCAGGCTCAACTCTGGCTCGACTCAGGCTCGACTCAGGCTCGACTGAGGCACGACTCAGGCTCGACTCAGGCTCGACTCAGGCTCGACTCAGGCTCAACTCAGGCTCGACTCAGGCTCGACTCAGGTTTGATTCTGGCTTGACTCGGGCATGAATCAGTCTTGACTCAGGCTTGGGCACGACTCAGACTCGACTCAGGCACGTAATATCTGCTTGTCACAGCCAACAATCAATAGACACACTCTCCTCCATCACTTCCAGCATGTCTCTTAATGTTTGCTCACTACAATAATCCATGATTCTTTTTCTTATATTAAGCACACAAAACTGTCATGGGTCAAATTTATTTGATCACAAATCTAACCAACTGAAATATTGTTATTACAACTTTTTTTGGTTCATAAGCAAATATATCAGGGTATATCAGTGTATATTTCAGAATTTCACATGCCTGAGCGTCAAGATACAAACACACTGATGTGCATTTCAGCGAAATTTGAGTTTGTTATCCAAACATTTGTCCAGGAAGATAATGCTATTCAAATTGCAGCAAATGGCTTCAATTAATTTTAGCTGAGAAATGACAGACTTGGAATAAACTCATCTGGTGTGTTGTATGTACTGTTTTATTCCATTCTTAGTCTCACAGCAACACAATCCAAATAAATGCTTGTCTCAAACTGGATGTCAACTTCTGGAACCCTGATCCACCAATTAATTTGTTTATTTTTAAAAAAATGTTTCTAATTTGATACTTTTAAAAAGAACAGGATACATACAAGGAAAATGTACAAGTATATAATACAATAAAATAATAATATAATTATAATATAATAATATAATATAATAATGTACATATATATTATATTATGTACACGTATATGTACACGACACGTATATAATATAATAAAATAATAATATAATTATAATATAATAATATAATATAATAATGTACATATTATAATTATATTATTATTTTATTATATTATATACGTGTACATTTTCCTTATATATATATACATGATTGTATATATATGTACACATTGTATAAATTCAACATTATTTCAGTCAATTAGTGATGAGACCTGCTTGTAGCAGATATAGTGCTGCCTCACTGAGTTATCATGTCGCAGATATATATATATATATATATATATATATATATATATATATATACTCAAATCAAAATTTGAGTTCTGAGAAGCCTGTGAGCTGCTGTTTATATGGTATAAGACAGAATGTGTGACCAAGTGTTAACAAGTCCAGTGGGTGGACTCGCCAGTGCGTTAACAGTTTATCTCCGACCCTCTGGGTGACATTAATTTGTGCGTGATTATGGTGGCGCTAATCGTTGGCCATGGAGACGGCCTTCTTGATTGGTCGTCACACCTCCGAGCTGACCGACAATGACACAGGAGCCATCTCACTATGGCTAGCCTCTCTCTGCTTAATGGATGAAACACCTCGCCAACAAGACAAGTGACAAGAACATTTCAGGATAATGTCCTGTTATACACTGCATCGACATGTTCGCTTTAGTGACTGTAACATGGACAATCATGTTTACCATATATCTCACTTAAATAGGAGGATGGACTGTCATTGGGCCTTAATGTTTATGACCCAAAAATAGGAATACTCAACCATTAAAGGTTAAAAGTACTGCTGATCTGTGGAGACCTTTAAGAAACACTTGAAAATAGATCTATTTCAAAGTTTCTGCCCCAAAAACATACACCATGAGCAGACATACATAACCTGGTAAAGAATTTATACAATTTTTTTTTATTGTCATAACTAACCCCTAACAAATAAACTTTACAATTCAAATACTGTCATAGGCCACAAATATACAATAGCTAAAATAAACGACATGAAAAAATACATCCTGTATAAATTAGAAAAATTAAAACATGAAAAAAAAAATGTAAATCAAATATTAAAGGGAAAAGTGAAAAATAAATATATGTGTCATTAGTGGATTATGACAATACTTCTGCACACAATGGTTGCTATGAGAAACTAAAGGTTACTAAAACTGTCCATACAATGGGTCTGCTTGACCAACCTCAACTTGTACCTAATTTGCATAACAAATAATGGATGGAAGTATTTGTGCTAAAATCCTCAAGTGGTGATGTTGCAACTAGGGTGTTAGAATGATTTGTGGTGAAATTACGCAAAAAAACAAGCATCAATTTCCAAGAAATTAAGATAAATTTGTAAATAACAAAGCACATGTGCTTCATTGTTAAAAAATAAATGCTACCGCCAATCTTTAATGAGAACTGGGTTGAGTGCGGTCCATCGCATTGTTTATCAGACGAGCAATGAATTCGTGCCAACATATTAATTTCTCGCGGGAATCGTGAAATCTTAATAACCCGTAGAGTGGTGCACTGCAAGAAAACACTAATAAGCCACTACAGGTGCCAGAACTTCAAGTGTAATGTGTGTGTGGTTAAAAAAATAACAAAACAAAAACAAAGGCAATACTTGCAGGCATCAATTCCACACTAAAACAAAGATGGAAAACTCCCATTCCAATAACTATAACTCAGCTTTCTTAACCTTTTAAAGAGTAAAAGCAAATTATTCTAAAGGAAGCAAATGTTTTGATACAATTATATCTGGTATTATGAGAAATTGTTAGTATTATGAGATGTGATTACTATTAGTATTATGGGATGTGATTACTGTTAGTATTATGGGATGTGATTACTGTTAGTATTATGGGATGTGACTACTGTTAGTATTATGGGATGTGATTTCTGTTAGTATTATGGGATGTGACTACTGTTAGTATTATGGGATGTGATTACTGTTAGTATTATGGGATGTGACTACTGTTAGTATTATGGGATGACTACTCTTAGTATTATGGGATGTGATTACTGTTAGTATTATGGGATGTGACTACTCTTAGTATTATGGGATGTGACTATTGTGACATGCCTTCTTAAATACACTCAGTCTATTAAACTACATGTACAATGGATATTCCTTGGTAGAATCCTAGTTCCTTTGGTCTTCTAACACTTAAATATATGACAAAATCAACAAAAAACAGGCTTATATGGTGAACCAAATACCAGATATGCCAAATATAGGCTTTATCAAATACTGGCCGTACCAAATACAGGTAAAACCAAATACAGGCGATACCAAATACAGGCCTTACCAATGCAGGCTGCCAATAACAAATTGTAAGAAATATAGGCTATACAGGCTGCACCAAATACAGACTGTTCCAAATACAGGCTATACCTAATAGTCTGTTCTGTCCACCAAATATAGGCCACACCAAATACAGGTTATGCCAAATACAGGCTAAACCGAATTCAGGCCGTACCAAATACAGGCTGTACCGAATATGGGTTATGCCGAATAAGCAGTATAGTTTGTATAGTTTGGCAACAGCCTGCTACCAAATACAGGCTATACCAAATAAGCAGTGTGTATAGTTTGGCAACAGCCTGCTACCAAATACAGGCTATACCAAATAAGCAGTGTGTATAGTTTGGCATTGGCATGACAGTCAGCATTCAGAGCTGACTGCCTAATTGATCAATATTTGGTGCCATAAGAAATGTGATATGCTAACTTAGGAGAAAACACCTGGGGGCAGCTTGGTACTAACGCTGTCACCGTGCTCTCTGTTAAAGCCTTAACAACCACAAATGCCGTACGGCTCAATATTCCTCTGATCAAAGCACTGTATCAATTGATTGTTTATCGTATCTATAAATATATTAGGCCAGGTTAGACAAATATTGTTTATCACATCTATAAATATATTCGGCCAGGTTAGACAAATATTTTGTTTACAGTCATGACAGAAAAGTGAATTCCATGGGGTTGTTTGGTGGAATTTAAAAAAATGACAATAGCATAATGGAATGGAGTTTCTGCGAAAAGTAACAGGACACAGAACAAATTTACCATTTGATTGTAATGTCTGCTACTTTTTAGTGTCTGACATTTTTAGTGTATATTCCAAGGCAATATTAGTAATTTGGCATGTGTCATTGATACTTTTGGTGAACACTGCATAGTGGTATGTAACTAGAAGTTTAACTGGGTATCAGCTATGCTACGAATTAGATTAGTTATTAATATTCCAGCATTTCCCTGTGGTGAGTAATTATAGCTCCATTCATAGCCACAGAGTGAGAGTAATTATAGCCCCATTCATAGCCATGTGGTGAGTAATCATAGCTCTATTCATAGCCATGAAATGAGTAATTATAGCTCTATTCATAGCCATGAAGTGAGTAATTATAGTTCCATTCATAGCCACAGAGTGAGAGTAATTATAGCCCCATTCATAGCCATGTGGTGAGTAATCATAGCTCTATTCATAGCCATGAAATGAGTAATTATAGCTCTATTCATAGCCATGAAGTGAGTAATTATAGTTCCATTCATAGCCACAGAGTGAGAGTAATTATAGCCCCATTCATAGCCATGTGGTGAGTAATCATAGCTCCATTCATAGCCATGAAGTGAGTAATTGTAGCTCCATTCATAGCCACCGAGTGAGAGTAATTATAGTTCCATTCATAGCCACAGAGTGAGAGTAATTATAGCTCCATTCATAGCCGCAGAGTGAGAGTAATCATAGCTCCATTCATAGCCATGAAGTGAGTAATTATAGCTCCATTCATAGCCATGAAGTGAGTAATTATAGCTCCATTCATAGCCACAGAGTGAGAGTAATCATAGCTCTATTCATAGCCATGAAGTGAGTAATTATAGTTCCATTCATAGCCGCAGAGTGAGAGTAATTATAGCTCCATTCATAGCCATGAAGTGAGTAATTATAGCTCCATTCATAGCCATGAAGTGAGTAATTATAGTTCCATTCATAGCCACAGAGTGAGAGTAATTATAGCTCTATTCATAGCCATGAAGTGAGTAATTATAGTTCCATTCATAGCCGCAGAGTGAGAGTAATTATAGCTCCATTCATAGCCATGAAGTGAGTAATTATAGCTCCATTCATAGCCATGAAGTGAGTAATTATAGTTCCATTCATAGCCACAGAGTGAGAGTAATTATAGCTCTATTCATAGCCATGAAGTGAGTAATTATAGTTCCATTCATAGCCGCAGAGTGAGAGTAATTATAGCTCCATTCATAGCCATGAAGTGAGTAATCATAGCTCCACTCATAGCCATGAAGTGAGTAATTATAGCTCCACTCATAGCCATGAGGTGAGTAATTATAGCTTCATTCATAGCCAAAGAGTGAGAGTAATCATAGCTCCATTCATAGCCATGTGGTGAGTAATTATAGCTCAATTCATAGCCATGAGGTGAGTAATTATAGCTCCATTCATAGCCATGAAGTGAGTAATTATAGCTCCACTCATACCCACAGAGTGAGAGTAATTATAGCCCCATTCATAGCCATGTGGTGAGTAATTATAGCTCCATTCATAGCCATGAAGTGAGTAATTATAGCTCCATTCATAGCCATGAAGTGAGTAATTATAGCTCCACTCATAGCCATGAGGTGAGTAATTATAGCTTCATTCATAGCCAAAGAGTGAGAGTAATTATAGCTTCATTCATAGCCAAAGAGTGAGAGTAATCATAGCTCCATTCATAGCCGCAGAGTGAGAGTAATTATAGCTCCATTCATAGCCATGAAGTGAGTAATCATAGCTCCATTCATAGCCATGAAGTGAGTAATTATAGCTCAATTCATAGCCATGAGGTGAGTAATTATAGCTTCATTCATAGCCGCAGAGTGAGAGTAATTATCGCTACACACTAAGTTTGGGATTTGCAGTTCAGTGATGTTTCCTATCCGTGTAACTGCGCTGGGGTTGTACGATTTGTTTCGCTTCTCTGGCAGATATTTACCTGCGATATTAGTGTGCATCATGCGATGTGGCTTCCTGAGACCACCACTTACCACCGGCTGAGGCCCAACGCCGACGTCAGATAGCCTTAATGGAGACATACTAGACGTCAAACTAACCTGAGTCATGTGCATGTGGTGCACAGATTTATCATATTGTGAACTTGAGTGATTTATAAGCTGTGTTATTTGTTATCTTGAATTGTATAAACTTATTTGTAATCCTGAGTCATTTGTAAACTGATGTCATTGGCAAACCTGAGTCAGTTATAAACACGAGTCTCTTGTGTACAAGTAATTTGTAATCTTGAATCTGACAGAGAAAGATTATGTTTGGAAACTTGAGTCATTTGTGATTTCTAGTCGATGGTAAACTTGAGCCTCTGTTGATCACGAGTCATTGGTAAACTTGCAACATTTATAAATCTGAGTCAATGGTAAACTTGAGTCATTTGTGATCATGGGCCAAAGGTAAACTTGAGTCATCTGTAAATATGATTCAATGGTAAATTTGAGCCAATTTTAATCATGAGTCAATGGTAAACTTCATTCTCTTGTGATCACAAGTCAAACTTGAGTCTCTTGTGATTGGGAATCAATGTTAAACATGAGTCTCTTGTGATCAAGAATTGGGTGCAAGTTTTAACTTTTTACTTTTCCTTTATTTGCAGCTGATTTTCCAAGCATACTGCAATAAACTTTGTGATGAAATTTTTATTGGTTACCTTGTAAACATGGTAATTAGGTCGTTGGCATTTCTTATTTGTTCTAAACGTCATCAGGTTCTCATGTACTTGTATTTGTCAACATAATCTTCCTCTGTCAGATTCATCCTTTATAATTTTAATTAAAGGCAGAACATCAAAGCATTCAAAGCTGAAACTGAAACGGTTTAGCCTTCTGTGTGTTGACTTTCAAAGCAATATTACATTCGAAGCAAATGTTAATAGCAATTAGAAAAACCTGATGTTGAAATCAAAGACTGGAAAGGCTTCGTTCTCTTGGTAACCAGTCTGAGCCAAACACCAATGTGGTAATGCATAAATGTGAACAAATATAATCACACTTGTCTGTCACATGACTTGATCTGGTCACAAACAACTGTTGCGTGACACTAAATAGTCATTTGTTAGTCCTCCTTGACCTCATCGGGTGATGTTTTGCATGATTGTATTGATGTTTGGCTCGGACTGATAGCACTAGCTCTTCCTGGTTCACCAGTATAGGATAGGAGTTTCAATATTTCATACAGATTATATAGTTCACCCCAGACAACATCAATAATTCAACTCCATGAATTCAGGGTGACAAGCAACCTTTGTGTGGAAATATTGACATTAATACAAACTGCCGCGCAGCAGTTAACATGTCTTCAGAACTACTTGACTTTTCAAATATTTATGACGAGACAGTGTCGTTAGTTGTGGGTGTTGATTAAATCGGTGATAAGAACACTTTTAAATACCAGATTCCCCATCAGGATGTTGTTTGAAATATTACCAGACTTTTCCCTGTTGTATCTCATCCACTCTCACACAGAGAAACCAAATATGCTCTTATAACTAGCAATATCAGCTTTTTCCATTGAAATGTCAATACACATTTACCTCGCCATGTATTTTCATTACATACTTTTAGCCATGGCCATTACTGGTTGAAGGCAAACATGTTGTCACGCAAAGATAAGATCAAAAAAGGGCACGCAAAACCATACGCGACCATATCATGTCACGCATGCATGACCAAATATTGCCACGCAACAGCTCTATATGACCAGATCCATGCGACGGCCATGCGTGACCTTATTTGTTCATATTATTGCATGACCATATAGATGTCTGCCTCCAACTGATAACAAACACTGCACCCCGTCGATCTGCACTCAATCAGTTCACGTCAGTTACTCATGTCTGACGACACATTTTCATCTGAGCAGAGCTCCGGATCACCGAGATAACAACACAATTTCAAAGCCATCTCTCCTCAGCTATGTTTATCTATTAATTCAGACCGATTGTATCATTTCGTCAAAGCCTTGTCCTAGTTTGAACGGACTTACAAGCAAAACACAGCTGTTGACATTATTGCTTGTATCAGTCAGTCACAAATCAACATAGATTTTTTTTCCATTTTCGTAAATGAATACCAATACGACAGTCAGCAGATTATGCATGATCGCCACAAGTTCACACCAGATGGCATGGCGACTGTGTAGTGATTGCCACAAGACTTCAACCAGACGCCCTTTACATTGTGGCCATGACACAATTGTTTTGAACAGTTCAAAACAGTTGTGAGTCAGTACTGACCTGAGCAAACTAAACAAGAGCGTGGCAGACCATTACAGACCACCCCATGTGTGTTCCCGTTCTGATAAACGATGTGAGATGATTTAACAGATCGTCGCAAGTTGGGTAATAGATCATGTAAGTGTGACTGAGGCTTAAGAAATAAACATGTAATAGATTGCATGATAATAACACTGCATTGAGCAACCTTGTGATGCTTTGAATATATAATATTCTTGAAACTGTTTACAAAGGTTGATACTGACAGCTTTTGACACTGACAGCTTATCCCAAGGAATCTGACAGCTGATAAGGAGAATAACTAGTCATCTAAATGTTATACTCGGCTTGTCTTAATTCACACTTGTGGTTCTTGGTGTCAATCAGTTTCACACTTGTTCAAGCTCAGTATAAGAAGCTCAGTTTAAGAAGCTCGGTTCAAGAAGCTCAATTTGAGAAGCTTGGTTCAAGAAGCTCGGTTTAAGAAGCTCTATTTAAGAAGCTCAGTTCGACAAGCATGGTTTAAGAAGCTTGGTTCAGGAAGTTTGGTTCAGAAAGCTTGGTTCAAGAAGCTAGGTTCAAGAGGCACGGTTCAAGAAGCTTGGTTCAAGAAGCTCAGTTCAAGAAGCTCATTCCAACAAGCCTGGTTCATGTTCGGTGAAGCTATTATCAGGACCCCGGGATAATTGCATAAATAAACAGCAAACAATTGGAACTGGCAGTTCTCAGTGAAACGTTAAGTAACTATTTCTTGGAACATGACTCGGACTCAGGTTGTGAGTTTAATAACCTGATCAGCAGACACACAGTTCTCACAGCATAACACTGGCAAACCACAAACTTAAAGATATCCCATCAACTGAGATAAAAAAATAAATAGAATTTATTAATATTACAAAAAACACACCCTTGATGTATTCAATAAAAATGGCATGCAATATATGATAAATTGTAAAGATAATAATAATACTGACTTTGATCATCCATGATCACATTCAGTTCATTATCATATCTGTACATATATGTACACTTTGAAAATTTGAGTAAAGATATTTTTAAAAAATTGAGAAAAATCTTATTTAAGAACCCACTGCCGGAATTTGATTATTGAAATGTTTCCCTGCCGTGTTTGATTTTACCACAGAAGCTCTGATGTTTTCATTGTTTGCTATGGGACCTCTGATGTTTTACTATTTGCTGCAGGACCTCTGATGTTTTACTATTTGCTGCAGGACCTCTGATGTTTTACTATTTGCTGCAGGACCTCTGATGTTTTACTATTTGCTGCAGGACCTCTGATGTTTTACTATTTGCTGCAGGACCTCTGATGTTTTACTATTTGCTGTTGGACCTGTGATGTTTTACTATTTGCTATGGGACCTCTGATGTTTTACTATTTGGTGTGGGACCTCTGATGTTTTACTATTTGCTATGGGACCTCTGATGTTTTACTATTTGCTGCAGGACCTCTGATGTTTTACTATTTGCTGCAGGACCTCTGATGTTTTACTATTTGCTGCAGGACCTCTGATGTTTTACTATTTGCTGCAGGACCTCTGATGTTTTACTATTTGCTGTTGGACCTGTGATGTTTTACTATTTGCTATGGGACCTCTGATGTTTTACTATTTGGTGTGGGACCTCTGATGTTTTACTATTTGCTATGGGACCTCTGATGTTTTACTATTTGCTGCAGGACCTCTGATGTTTTACTATTTGCTGCAGGACCTCTGATGTTTTACTATTTGCTGCAGGACCTCTGATGTTTTACTATTTGCTGCAGGACCTCTGATGTTTTACTATTTGCTGTGGGACCTCTGATGTTTTACTATTTGCTGTGGGACCTCTGATGTTTTACTATTTGCTGTTGGACCTCTGATGTTTTACTATTTGCTGCAGGACCTCTGATGTTTTACTATTTGCTATGGGACCTCTGATGTTTCACTATTTGCTATGGGACCTCTGATGTTTTACTATTTGCTGTGGGACCTCTGATATTTTACTATTTGCTATAGGACCTCTGATGTTTTACTATTTGCTGTGGGACCTCTGATGTTTTACTATTTGCTGCAGGACCTCTGATGTTTTACTATTTGCTATGGGACCTCTGATATTTTACTTTTTGCTATGGGACCTCTGATGTTTTACTATTTGCTATAGGACCTGTGATGTTTTACTATTTGCTGTTGGACCTGTGATGTTTTACTATTTGCTGTTGGACCTGTGATGTTTTACTATTTCCTGCAGGACCTCTGATGTTTTACTATTTGCTATGGGACCTCTGATGTTTTACTATTTGCTATGGGACCTGTGATGTTTTACTATTTGCTATGGGACCTCTGATGTTTTACTATTTGCTGTGGGACCTCTGATGTTTTACTATTTGCTGTGGGACCTCTGATGTTTTACTATTTGCTGCAGGACCTCTGATGTTTTACTATTTGCTGTGGGACCTGTGATGTTTTACTATTTGCTATGGGACCTCTGATGTTTTACTATTTGCTATGGGACCTCTGATGTTTTACTATTTGCTGCAGGACCTCTGATGTTTTACTATTTGCTGTGGGACCTCTGATGTTTTACTATTTGCTATGGGACCTGTGATGTTTCACTATTTGCTGTGGGACCTCTGATGTTTTACTATTTGCTGCAGGACCTCTGATGTTTTACTATTTGCTGTGGGACCTCTGATGTTTTACTATTTGCTGCAGGACCTCTGATGTTTTACTATTTGCTGTGGGACCTCTGATGTTTTACTATTTGCTATGGGACCTGTGATGTTTCACTATTTGCTGTGGGACCTCTGATGTTTCACTATTTGCTGCAGGACCTCTGATGTTTCACTATTTGCTGTGGGACCTCTGATGTTTTACTATTTGCTGTGGGACCTGTGATGTTTTACTATTTGCTATGGGACCTCTGATGTTTTACTATTTGCTGTGGGACCTCTGATGTTTTACTATTTGCTGTGGGACCTCTGATGTTTTACTATTTGCTGTGGGACCTCTGATGTTTTACTATTTGCTATGGGACCTCTGATGTTTTACTATTTGCTATGGGACCTCTGATGTTTTACTATTTGCTATGGGACCTGTGATGTTTTACTATTTGCTGTTGGACCTCTGATGTTTTACTATTTGCTATGGGACCTCTGATGTTTTACTATTTGCTATGGGACCTCTGATGTTTTACTATTTGCTATGGGACCTGTGATGTTTTACTATTTGCTGTTGGACCTCTGATGTTTTACTATTTGCTGTTGGACCTCTGATGTTTTACTATTTGCTGTGGGACCTCTGATGTTTTACTATTTGCTGTGGGACCTCTGATGTTTTACTATTTGCTGCAGGACCTCTGATGTTTTACTATTTGCTGTGGGACCTCTGATGTTTTACTATTTGCTATGGGACCTCTGATGTTTTACTATTTGCTGTGGGACCTCTGATGTTTTACTATTTGCTGCAGGACCTCTGATGTTTTACTATTTGCTGCAGGACCTCTGATGTTTTAATATTTGCTGCAGGCCCTCTGATGTTTTACTATTTGCTGTGGGACCTCTGATGTTTTACTATTTGCTATGGGACCTCTGATGTTTTACTATTTGCTATGGGACCTCTGATGTTTTACTATTTGCTATGGGACCTCTGATGTTTTACTATTTGCTGTGGGACCTCTGATGTTTTACTATTTGCTGTGGGACCTCTAATGTTTTCATTATTTGCTATGGGAACTCTGCTGTTTTTGTTATTTGCTATGGGACCATAAAACCAGTTGTAGACAGATTAATATTTGCTCATGCATATTATGTGAGAAATTAGGTCAATGAAGATCCATTGCCGGACTGTATTTTGCAACACTGAAAATGTGAAATGGTGCCTTTCCAGTAACAATGGCCATAATAGGTGATTCTTTTAGCCCTTTAAATTTGTGTGAAAGTAACACTGCCGACTGTGGGAGTTAAACTCAACACTTTTTTTAAGTGTGAACAAATGGAGTCATGCAACATCTAACTTTGACTTAATGGGATCACAACATTTTTTGCAGGCATGACCCTGCCTGTTTTCATCACAAATGAACTTTTTTCATGCATTGGGTTACCCTCCAAAACAGGACTTCTCTAGACAATCCTTGTCCAAATAAATTAGGACAATCAAGGACCTCTCATTGAAATTGGTTTGTGCAACGGGCGTATTATGTCACTAATTATTACTAAATATAGACCAGGGAAACCCCAAACAGCGACCACATATTTCCAGCGACGTTTGACCGGAATTCCCACCAAAGCACACAGGCACCTGCAAAGTGGTTTACTGTCCCAATTTGGACAAGTTAATAGTGTCTTGGACTTCTCTACCATATCAGTCCATGCCACCATGCATTATCGGTGGCAAGTCATGACTATTCATTAAAACTGGCTCTGAACCGATTGGCTAAAGGATAAAAGACTATTCATACAGAAATATTAGTTAGTATCTCAGTCACTCAATTGATTACAGATCGTGACCTACGAGTGATCAACTCTGATTGTAAGATATTTTGGTGGGCATGACTCACATGCATGTCTGGACATGGAGTTCCATTTTTCAAAAAACGTCAAAACAGGGAAATGACGGCAGAGGTCGTGAGAAGATTGAATGACTGGCATTACTACCTATGAGTGCAGAGTAGCTACTGGAGAGGCCACGGGCTGTGGCGCAGTTAGTTAGGGCGCCAGCTTATTAGCACCAGTTCCTCTGTGGTGATCCAAAGGTTGTGGGTTCGAACCCCGGCCATGCCGGGATTGAACTCATGAAACAATTTCCCACATGAGCTGAGGTCTGTGCCTAAAGGGTTAACCCGTTGACCGGGTGGGTTGTCATGTCAAGGACCCGCGACATGACAATTCAGTGAGGCAGCACTATATCTGCTACAAGTAGGTCTCATCACGAAATAACTGAAATAATGTTGAAAGTGATGTAAAAACCCAAACAAACAAACAGTAGCTACTGGGGGACCATACGGGGGCTGGAATAAGATTCAACATTGCCTCTTTTTTGCTGGAATTTCAAAAGATATTAATATATATTTACAAGTCAGAACATAAAAGGCTTGTAAAATAAGAATACACAAATCAGGAACCACAAGATCTGCATGCAGTGCCCTCTACTGGCAAACATGCACACAAATTTATTAAGCAAAACTGAGCCGCAAGCAATTTCTTTGGTTTTAATTGACCGATGAAAAATTAATTTGCATATCGCTCTCATTAAAATTCTTCAAAAAGCATTCCCATAAAGAGAAACAATTGGTATTTTCATTAAATAATCCAAATCAAGCAGAATTATTTGTCCAAGTACACAGAGATCAAAATCTCCCACTTTCCTTTGAAAGACACGGAAGCTGCTGCTTGAAGTACATGTATATCCAAGGACGAGAACATCGATAATTACCACTGCAAGTTACGTAACACGAGGGCTGGAGAATTCTACTAATGGTGATTAAGATGATAACTGCCTATGTCTGCTGATCAATATTTTACATTTTACCTCCTTAGTGATGTAATATTGCTGTGTCAAGTGTGATTGGGCTAATGAGATGCCTTGTTGACCAGTCAGAATCAAACATCCACTGGATCACGCATTAAAGGTTCATTTTAAAGTCTCAGGGGACTATCACATGACCATGTTGTATAACGTCTAAGGTATGCGTGGCCATATATTGCCAAAAAAATACTGGAATAAAAATTTTTTTTTTTAAAGTCACGCAAATGCCATGCATGACTTTATTATGTGATCAAGTTCCACTTGAATGATCAAAAGGAGTTAGTATCAGAAGCAGAGAAATTTCAGCAAATGTTTGTTTTCGTATACTGTCTTCATATACATACATGTAGTTTTCATTTTTGCTTTCATAAACTGTCTTCATATAATTTCATTGTGTCTTCACGTGCAAGCTTTATTGGCTATGGTGTCTACATGTTAAAGATCTCCCTGATCACTGTGAAAGGGAACCTGACTTCAAGCAATCCATGATGAACATAATGCAGAATGCAGTGACACAGCCTGCTCCAGGTATTTCTTACATGAAAAACCTCTGACAGGTGGCGCCGTGAACAATGGGGATTGAAAGGAAAAAGATGACAAAGAGGCTGGGGTTCAGAGTAGCTAAATCAGAGATAAATATTTGTGTGGTCACAAATAAACACAAACAAATGACATTGTACAATGGTATAGGTGACCTTATTGTGTCATGTTTTAGTATACGATACCATATTGTATCATGTCTTAAGTATACGTGACCATATTGTATCATGTCTTAAGTATACGATACCATATTGTATCATGTCTTAAGTATACGTGACCATATTGTATCATGTCTTAAGTATACATGACCATATTGTGTCATGTCTAAGGTATACATGACCATATTGTATCATGTCTTAAGTATACGTGACCATATTGTGTCATGTCTTAAGTATATGTGACCTTATTGTGTCATGTCTAAGGTATACATGACCATATTGTGTCATGTCTAAGGTATACATCAACATATTGTGTCATGTCTTAAGTATATGTGACCTTATTGTGTCATGTCTTAAGTATATGTGACCTCATTGTGTCATGTCTAAGGTATACATGACCATATTGTGTCATGTCTAAGGTATACATGACCATATTGTGTCACACCTGAGGAATGCATGTCACACTACTGAGTCACATTTACACGAGACCAAGATGATATGTGACTCCACCTGCTGAAGTTTCCAAGACACATTTTACTGCATGTTAAACGACAGTTTTCTGCCCCCGCTTTCAACCACATATTTAAAATTGCATTTTTTCTGTCACGCAGGCATCTGTGATATGCCTAAAAGACCTGCAGCGCTTTCATCATTGTTTTTTACTGACATAAACTACGTAACTAACCCACTCAGTACGCTGCGGCGAGAGTCCGATCCGAGTGCCTCAGGGACGGTGCGAGAGGCTGATGCATTTCTTCTTTCCACAGAACAGTCACTGCAGCGCCCCCTACCTCAGATAGCATCTATATCCTCGTTTATATCCTCACAAACCTCCTCCCAAACATTCTCAACCCCAGAGAATGACGGGAGTTTACCTCTTTCTATTAAAGTGTAGACTTACTTTAGGCACTCCAGCATTTATTTTCTTACCCTTTCGCCCTCCTTCACCTACAGGTGGCACCACCAGAGAAGAAGGAGATTTTTTTTCTTTCATATTTATATGACCCATTTTTTGGACACTTGAATTAATATTCGCTGCTGAAGACACCAACAGAGATGAAGGAACTTTTACTGCAAGAAAACTGTAAATGAGCCATATTTTGGCTTCGGTGTTCATATTCTTTCACTGGTGTTCCAAAAGAGTCAGGAGTTTTTTTGTTTTTTTTTGTATTCACGTACGACCCTCATTTTGGCACTAGCATCTATATTATCCCTCTTATTGAGGGCAATCAGTATCATCAGCCTTAGTCCAGGAGAGCCTCATATAAATATGATATTACACAGCTGTTTCTACTAATCAACTCATATAAACTACATTTACCATCTTCTCTTGAAACTACATAAATTTTCACTACTTTGTTAAAAATATTTTTTTTATGTCAATTCATGTTCTTTGCAATGTGAATTTCGAAGATTGATATTACTGAGTTTGGTGTCTGCAAAAAAGTAGCGAGTACCCCCGTTTTCTCGCCTCCTGGACAAGCCGGTGATAGAGACTGCATATGGACAACTGTTAATCCTACTTACAAGTGAAAAGCATTGCTCCCAGCCAAGTCACTGTCACTGCAAAAATCACCCTCCATCGCAAGACGACCACCTTCATGCTGCCGGAGTGTGTTAATCCTTTAAGCTGCGAGATAATCCAGAGGCGTAATCTTTAAGGTAAGACTCCCATCAGACAGAGTAACTAGGGACGACACTGTGGAGTGGCGTGCATGTTCCCTGCTATCGCACGTGTGTGTCTGTTATGGTCTACGATGCACCTTACTTACATTGGGCTCCGCTACTGAGCTGCAGGCCGAGCCAGCCAGACGATGCGGCAGCAATGTGTGCTCACCATCAATGAGAAAGGCCGCCGTGCCTGACAGGAAGACTCGGCAGGATGCCACGCTGTCTTGTGTCACGCTGGGAGGGTGGGGAGGGGGGGCAGTAGGAGTCGTGATGGGGGGGGGCAGGTCTCGGCCACTGAACGTGACGGAGAATGACTGGAGGCAAGGCGGTGTGGTGCACCCATGCTTTGTTTACAAGCTCTGCTACCCCGGCCCCCAGCATCTCACACAGTAACCAATCACAGTGATTTACTGCTCAGCCGTCAACCAATCAGAATTCAGCAGATATGAGCAGCAGAAGTTACTCTCGCAAAAGGAGTTCTCATCAAGTCTTTTAACGCATAATAACATAATAACAATTACTGAACATGAACATGAATAAATCTATTGATTAATCATTAATCTTTAGCTCATTGAAAGGAAAAGATAGGGACCGAAAATGGAATCTACTTATCGAGGAGGCAATATTCATAATATAGCATCTATTAGCAGGCCAATTAATAATAAGGTGAATGTATGAGGTCACATATTTCAATATTTTATGTTCATGTTCCTAAGTCTTATGATGTCCGATACTTCTTTATTCAATGATGTCACATATTCCTTGATCTTATGATGTCACATATTTCCATGTCATATGATATCACATATTTCTATCATATGATGTCACATATTTCTTTCTTATGATGTCACATTTCTGTATTTTATGTCGCCACATATTATTATGTCTTATGATGTCACAGCTCTAGCTTCAGTATTGCAATCCTCTCATCACAGATTTTGTTATTATACTACATTTCATAGACTCAGCTTTTCTTTGTTATAATCATTGTATTTAAAGCCTCTTTTTTATCAAATATCTATTAATTAACAAGAAAGTCTTTTTTTAAAAAGAATTTGTACAGTTTCCTTTTTGAAAATGATATTTATATTTTCTCATCATTTTGAAGTTGTCGTAAATCATAAAAAACGTCATTGACTAGCACTTGCAATGAGTTACAAGTAAACAATAAACACACGCTGCAAACCCGCTCAGAAACTAAGATCACAAGAGTACGAATCGAATGCATCTACACAAATAACTGACGTATACACATTAGCCCTCGTCATCTCTGAACAATATAGTATTCAGTATATTATAATATAGTTTATATTATAACATATATTTATTACTGCTCTAAGAGCTGTATACAAAAATTAACTAAAATGATTATTAGGTCCCACATAGTAAACAGTACAAGCCCAAAAAATAACTTCAAAATCTGTTAAAAGCAAGAGATAAGCAAACATAGCAATATTCCCAGGAGAGTAAGATTGTTTCTACTTTGATAGTTATTCTACTGGATCAGAGGATCCAATACAAACCATACAGAGGATATACACCACACATCAACACATAGAAATCAGAAATGCTATGCATCATGCATGTGTATATTCCACAGTGTTGCTGATTTACTTGTAATATTTATAACTACAATGTACATTACCATTGAGCTTATTTCAGGATAATAAATTCTAAACTGTTCCCAAACAGTGGGACTGACTGGAGAATTTAAGTAACATAAGAATGAACTTTGGCTAAAATACTCCAAATCTGGTAACTCTAGCTTAGTACACTCAGTTCTGGTAACTTTAGCTTAGTACACTTAGGTCTGGTAACTCTAGATAAGCTTACTCAGGTCTGGTAACTCTAGCTTAGCATACTCAGTTCTGGTAACTCTAGCTTAGCTTACTCAGTTCTGGTAACTCCAGCTTAGTACACTCAGGTCTGGTAACTCTAGCTTAGTATGCTCAGGTCTGGTAACTCCAGCTTAGCATACTCAGTTCTGGTAACTCTAGCTTAGCATACTCAGGTCTGGTAACTCTAGCTTAGCATACTCAGGTCTGGTGACTCTAGTTTAGCACACTCTGGTCTGATAACTCCAGCTTTGCATACTCAGGTCTGGTAACTCTAGCTTAGCTTACTCAGGTCTGGTAACTCGAGCTTAGCATACTCAGGTCTGGTAACTCTAGCTTAGTATACTCAGGTCTGGTAACTCTAGCTTAGCTTACTCAGGTCTGGTAACTCTAGCTTAGCATACTCAGGTCTGGTAACTCTAGCTTAGTACACTCAGGTTTGGTAACTCCAGCTTAGTACACTCAGGTCTGGTAACTCTAGCTTAGTACACTCAGGTCTGGTAACTCTAGCTTAGCATACTCAGGTCTGGTAACTCTAGCTTAGCTTACTCAGGTCTGGTAACTCCAGCTTAGCATACTCAGGTCTGGTAACTCTAGCTTAGTACACTCAGGTCTGGTAACTCTAGCTTAGCTTACTCAGGTCTGGTAACTCTAGCTTAGCTTACTCAGGTCTGGTAACTCCAGCTTAGCATACTCAGGTCTGGTAACTCTAGCTTAGTACACTCAGGTCTGGTAACTCTAGCTTAGCATACTCAGGTCTGGTAACTCCAGCTTAGCTTACTCAGGTCTGGTAACTCTAGCTTAGCATACTCAGGTCTGGTAACTCCAGCTTAGCATACTCAGGTCTGGTAACTCTAGCTTAGCTTACTCAGGTCTGGTAACTCTAGCTTAGCATACTCTGGTCTGGTAACTCCAGCTTAGCTTACTCAGGTCTGGTAACTCTAGCTTAGCTTACTCAGGTCTGGTAACTCCAGCTTAGCATACTCAGGTCTGGTAACTCTAGCTTAGCTTACTCAGGTCTGGTAACTCCAGCTTAGCATACTCAGGTCTGGTAACTCTAGCTTAGTACACTCAGGTCTGGTAACTCTAGCTTAGCATACTCAGGTCTGGTAACTCTAGCTTAGTACACTTAGGTCTGGTAACTCTAGCTTAGCATACTCTGGTCTGGTAACTCCAGCTTAGTACACTTAGGTCTGGTAACTCTAGCTTAGCTTACTCAGGTCTGGTAACTCTAGCTTAGCACACTTAGGTCTGGTAACTCTAGCTTAGCTTACTCAGGTCTGGTAACTCCAGCTTAGCTTACTCAGGTCTGGTAACTCTAGCTTAGCATACTCAGGTCTGGTAACTCTAGCTTAGCATACTCAGGTCTGGTAACTCTAGCTTAGCATACTCTGGTCTGGTAACTCTAGCTTAGCATACTCAGGTCTGGTAACTCCAGCTTAGCTTACTCAGGTCTGGTAACTCCAGCTTAGCATACTCAGGTCTGGTAACTCTAGCTTAGCTTACTCAGTTCTGGTAACTCTAGCTTAACATACTCAGGTCTGGTAACTCCAGCTTAGCATACTCTGGTCTGGTAACTCCAGCTTAGCATACTCAGGTCTGGTAACTCCAGCTTAGCTTACTCAGGTCTGGTAACTCTAGCTTAGCATACTCTGGTCTGGTAACTCTAGCTTAGCATACTCAGGTCTGGTAACTCTAGCTTAACATACTCAGGTCTGGTAACTCCAGCTTAGCATACTCAGTTCTGGTAACTCCAGCTTAGCACACTCAGGTCTGGTAACTCTAGCTTAGCATACTCAGGTCTGGTAACTCCAGCTTAGCATACTCAGGTCTGGTAACTCCAGCTTAGCATACTCAGGTCTGGTAACTCTAGCTTAGTGGTAATCTGTGTTGTACCAGATATTAATATCTGATGATGATAAATTTATTCTTCTCATTTCCTTGTATTACTGTACATCTTTGCCATAATGTTCATGCTATTGATATCCTCCATGTCTCCCTGTAGGTCAGGCCTTATCCAAACCCTGCTAGATTCCCAGGTGGATTATCTACTAATCTCACAACTAATCCTCAGTTCCTATTGTTTGCTTTTGACATAATGGGCGTCCAGTGACCAAGTTAATCCTGCCATCCTTCCTTTGGGTCAAAGTATTGACTATCACAGCTCTCACCAGGGGGAGCCAAAACTCTAAATTGTCACTGATGTGTGATATTATTTGTTCACACCATTGCCCTGTATGACCTTAAATGGTCATGTTTATACGTGACCTTAATTGGTCATATTAATTCATAACCTTATTTGGTCATGTTTATGCATGACCTTATATGGTCGTGTTTATATGTGACCTTAATTGGTCATGTTAAGACATGACCTAATTTGGTCATGTTTGTGCATGGCCTCATTTGGTCATGTTTATATGTTATATTAATTGGTCAATGTTTATGCATAACCTTATTTGGTCACGTTTATGCATGACCTGAAATGGTCATGTTTATATGTGACCTTATTTCGTCATGTTTTTGTGTGACATTTAGTCACGTTTATATATTATATATTATATCATAGATTTTTGGCTCCAAATAGCTTAATTGGTAGAGTATTTGCCTTGAGACCCAGGGATTACTGGTTCAAATCCTGGCTCGAATCCCGGCCACTGTCAAGCAGACATTGAGCAGACATTGTCTGGAATCAGCCCAAAATAATGGTCACTTTTTTTTAATTTACACTTTAAAAAGTCTGCACAACACAGATAAAATTTCATCTTGAAAGGTCAGTCAGTCACAAAATATTGTAAAAATTAAAATTTGATTCATACCTTTCTTTTTTTTCCACAAAATCAGCATGTGTTTGAAGCATATTAGTTTTAATTTTGTTTCTCATGCAGATTGGATTGCAGAACTTCAGTGGCATTAGGTTTATCTAAATCTCTGCCCAAGTCTTTCCCTTGATAATTGTAAACGCCTTCATTAAAATTTGAACAAATTGAAGTGCAAATTAAAACCCGGGAATTAGGTTAGTTATGTAACATTAATGAAGCTTCTAACAGGAGAATCTTGTGTCTCGACCTAATCCCCCACACTAATTAACTGACTGGAAAAATTAACGTTTTTCTTGAGGAATGGGACAAAATGCTTTGAAGCACATTTTCTCAGTCAAGTGAAGGCTACAATATAATCACAAAACATCAGGATTGGCATCAGTCTATATATAAATCAGGATAAATAAGGGAAACAAATCGTGGGATAAATCAGAGAAGCAAATCATGGGATAAATAAGGGAAACAAATCTTAGGATAAATCAGGGAAACAAATCATGGGATAAATCAGAGAAGCAAATCATGGGATAAAGCAGGGAAACAAATCATGGGATAAATCAGAGAAGCAAATCATGCGATAAATCAAGGAAACAAATCATGGGATAAATCAGGGAAACAAATCATGGGATAAATCGGGGAAACAAATCTTAGGATAAATCAGGGAAACAAATCATGGGATAAATCAGGGAAACAAATCATAGGATAAATAAGGGAAACAAATCATGGGATAAATCGGGGAAACAAATGGGATAAATCAGTGAAATAAATCATGGGATAAATAAGGGAAACAGATCATGGGATAAATCAGAGAAGCAAATCATGGGATAAATCAGAGAAACAAATGGGATAAATCAGTGAAATAAATCAATTGGTGATTAATAAAATTCATAAGACATAATAAGCCCGTCTTTAATTGAATTTTGTCAATCTATAACTTAATCATGTTACAATTATTAGATAATCTATAACTCAGTTTTATTACAATTAATCAATCTATGACTAAATTCTGCAACAATTAGACAATCTTTTAACTCAATTATGTTACATTCAGTCAATTTTTTTAACTCAATTTGCTTACAATTAGTCAATCTTTAACTCAATTTGCTTACAATTAGTCAATCTTTAACTCAATTTGGTTACAATTAGTCAATCTTTAACTCTATTTGGTTACAATTAGTCAATCTTTTACTCATTTCTGTTATAATAAGTTAATCTATGACTCAAATCTGTTATAATTAATAAATCTTTAACACATTTTTTATTACAATTACAAATAGTCAATCTATAACTCAATCCTGTTACAATTAGTCAATCTTTGACTCAATTCTATCACAATTACCGGTAGTCAATCTTTGACTCAATTCTGACACAATTAGTCAATCTTGAATATGTCATAATCAGACCATGCATGACTTGTGTGTGTGACATTTAGGTTATGTATGATCCACACTGGTCAAAATAAGTCTATGTGTGACTCTATATGGTCACAATCATCCCATGATACAGCCTAACACATGTTGTAGACGTACATGTTTTGACATAATAACCATATGTGGTTACTTGCGCGAACCTACTTGATCAGTCCCCAACTGTTTATCATTTCACAAAATAAGTCTTTAATGATTAAAAACTTGATGCTGTTAAACGACTTGACAAGAAATTGCAAATTACTCTTGACACAAATTTGTAATTTTAGTTTCACACAGAGATCTGTCAAATTTGTTTGAGGACAGACAGACTCTCCCCTGCTCTGAATATTTCTGGAAAATAATACCTGCCAATCAACGCATAACTTAAACCTTGAAATCCATCTGACGCATCTTATTCTGAGTATTTAAATTCTTAAATTTCCCCATAAACTCAAAATCACTTTCTTCAAAGAAATTACATTAAACATGAAACTTTTTCAAATAATCAAATTAACAAGCATACTCCATATCTCCAAACTCTTCCAAATAGTGCAATTTGTCATATTTTTGGGTTGGCTGAATAAGTATTTTAATAAAAAAAATAAACATCTTATCCAAATGATGAAGCAGTCGACAATATCATATTGTACATGGCAGAAAAGTCAATGTCAGCAGGGAGGTGATATGGAGGTGATGTCACTGTCAGCAGGGAGGTGATATGGAGGTGATGTCACTGTCAGCAGGGAGGTCATATGGAGGTCACCCTCTAATCCTTGGTGCCAACCCGTCCCTTCAGCCATGTCCATCCTCTCATCCCTAATATTGTCCTGCCATGTCCATCCCTGATGCTGTCCTGCCATGTCCATCCTCTCATCCCTGATGCTGTCCTGCCATGTCCATCCCTGATGCTGTCCTGTCATGTCCATCCCTGATGCTGTCCTGTCATGTCCATCCTCTCATCCCTAATATTGTCCTGCCATGTCCATCCCTGATGCTGTCCTGTCATGTCCATCCTCTCATCCCTAATATTGTCCTGCCATGTCCATCCCTGATGCTGTCCTGTCATGTCCATCCTCTCATCCCTGGTACTGGTCTGTCTCCTCATACCTGAATCTATTCTGCCATGTCCATCCTATCATCTCTCATCTCTCATCATTTTTTGTATTAATTATATAACATTTGTTATACCATTAATATCATGACCATGTACTTATTTGGTCCCAGCAGGGTTTGAACACTGCACCCTAAGCATACTCACCCTCCCATTAACCTCTCCAATCCAAATCCAACACTCTACCAACTGAGCTTTCATGGCTGCCTTATTTGAAACATGAAAAGGTAATTACCATTCTTAAGCAAGGATATCTGACTGTGAGTCCAGCAAAGGGGATTTCAAACTGTCAAAGTGAGAACAATTAAGTGTATGATGTGTCATTTTTTAGAAATACAAACATGACAATAATCCACTTGGGCCCCTCTCAGCAATATATAGTCAGCATGCTCATTTCAAGGTCAATATCAAGCTTATTACTATACGGGCAAAGCAGATTATAAAGTCAAGAGTGTTGATTACAATTATGGACACATGATCTTATTCTCACTGAAGAAAAAAGGCCAAACAGGTCAAACTGATAAATGATGTTATCATTATGTACAAGTGAGATATAGCTGAAATAGTGAGAGATAGCTACACCAGTGAGAGATAGCTACACCAGTGAGAGATAGCTACACCAGTGAGAGATAGCTACACCAGTGAGAGATAGCTACACCAGTGAGAGATAGCTACACAAGTGAGAGATAGCTACACCAGTGAGAGATAGCTACACAAGTGAGAGATAGCTACACCAGTGAGAGATAGCTACACCAGTGAAAGATAACTACACCAGTGAGAGATAGCTACACCAGTGAAAGATAGCTACACCAGTGAGAGATAGCTACACCAGTGAGAGATAGCTACACCAGTGAGAGATAGCTACACCAGTGAGAGATAGCTACACCAGTGAGAGATAGCTACACCAGTGAGAGATAGCTACACCAGTGAAAGATAGCTACACCAGTGAGAGATAGCTACAACAGTGAGAGATAGCTACACCAGTGAGAGATAGCTACACCAGTGAGAGATAGCTACACCAGTGAGAGATAGCTACACCAGTGAGAGATAGCTACAACAGTGAGAGATAGCTACACCAGTGAGAGATAGCTACACCAGTGAGAGATAGCTACACCAGTGAGAGATAGCTACACCAGTGAGAGATAGCTACACCAGTGAGAGATAGCTACACCAGTGATAGATAGCTACACCAGTGAAAGATAGCTACACCAGTGAGAGATAGCTACACCAGTGAGAGATAGCTACACCAGTGAAAGATAGCTACACCAGTGAGAGATAGCTACACCAGTGAAAGATAGCTACACCAGTGAGAGATAGCTACACCAGTGAGAGATAGCTACACCAGTGAGAGATAGCTACACCAGTGAGAGATAGCTACACCAGTGAGAGATAGCTACACCAGTGAGATACAGCAACAATAGTGAAAGATAGCTACACCAGTGAGAGATAGCTACAACAGTGAGAGATAGCTACACCAGTGAGAGATAGCTACACCAGTGAGAGATAGCTACACCAGTGAGAGATAGCTACACCAGTGAGAGATAGCTACACCAGTGAGAGATAGCTACAACAGTGAGAGATAGCTACACCAGTGAGAGATAGCTACACCAGTGAGAGATAGCTACACCAGTGAGAGATAGCTACACCAGTGAGAGATAGCAACACCAGTGAGAGATAGCAACACCAGTGAGAGATAGCAACACCAGTGAGAGATAGCTACACCAGTGAGAGATAGCTACACCAGTGAGAGATAGCTACACCAGTGAGAGATAGCTACACCAGTGAGAGATAGCAACACCAGTGAGAGATAGCTACACCAGTGAGAGATAGCTACACCAGTGAGAGATAGCTACACCAGTGAGAGATAGCTACACCAGTGAGAGATAGCTACACCAGTGAGAGATAGCTACACCAGTGAGAGACAATTGAAGAAGTGAGAGACAATTGAACAAGTGAGAGACAATTGAACAAGTGAGAGATAGCTGAACAAGTGAGAGATAGCTGCAGAATTTGTAAATTTCCTATAGAATAATATTATTTACAGCGTGTTTCACCACTCAATCACCATTTTTCTCTCATTTCTCTTGGAACAAAAATTTCAACTCCACGAAAGAAATATTTCATGAAAACATATGCTAAGGTTTACAGTTTATAAAAAATACTTTACTATATTAGCATTGTATGGATCATATCCTTTAAATTTTAAAATGTACCTAGCTATTTTTAATCAAATTTGAAACTTCAGATTGACAGAAATGTGGTGAGTTTTCATGCCCTTACTCTATATACAATGGTACTATATTTTGCCACATGGCTGCGATCAAATCTATTGATATCATTTGGTTTTCAGACAGTTCATGAGTGAGAGATAGCTGCAAAAGTGAGAGATGACACTCCTTCCCAGTCTAAAGCACTTGTTTAAGATATGTATTGCATGTTGCTCCTTCTTAAAAAGCATCATGATACGGCAATGATAAAACTTTCAAATTTCATTTCAAATAGCTTCAATGAGTTTTGTAAATATCGTCTGCTGGAATATCAGCTGTCGCCTTCCACATTCCCGCAGGTCTCATTATCCGGGCTACATTATGGGACTCTTGGAGATCAGATGGATTCTCTGGGGATCAGGATGGAATCTGAGGTCACAACAGGCTGGTGATGTCACCCTGCTGGTATGATAGACAGGTGATGTCACCCTGCTGGTATGACAGACAGACGATCTGACCCTGCTGGTGTAATATATAGGTGATGTCACCCTGCTGGTATAACAGACTGGTGATGTCACCCTGCTGGTATAACAGACTGGTGATGTCACCCTGCTGGTATAACAGACTGGTGATGTCACCCTGCTGGTATGACAGACAGACGATGTCACCCTGCTGGTATGACAGACAGGTGATGTCACCCTGCTGGTATAATATATAGGTGATGTCACCCTGCTGGTATAACAGACTGGTGATGTCACCCTGCTGGTATAATAGACAGGCAATTTCACCCTGCTGGTATAACAGACTGGTGATGTCACCCTGCTGGTATAATATATAGGTGATGTCACCCTGCTGGTATAATATATAGGTGATGTCACCCTGCTGGTATAGTAGACAGGTGATGACACCCTGCTGGTATAATAGACAGGTGATGTCACCCTGCTGGTATGACAGACAGACTGGTGATGTCACCCTGCTGGTATAATAGACAGGTGATGTCACCCTGCTGGTATAATAGACAGGTGATGTCACCCTGCTGGTATAATAGACAGGTGATGACACCCTGCTGGTATAATAGAAATGTGATCTCACCCTGCTGGTATAGTAGACAGGCTATGACACCCTACTGGTATAATAGACTGGTGATGTCACCCTGCTGGTATAGTAGACAGGTGATGTCACCCTGCTGGTATAATAGAAATGTGATGTCACCCTGCTGGGATAATAGAAATGTGATCTCACCCTGCTGGTATAGTAGACAGGCGATGACACCCTACTGGTATAATAGACTGGTGATGTCACCCTGCTGGTATGACAGACAGGTGATGTCACCCTGCTGGTATAGTAGACAGGCAATCTTCGCCTGCTGGTATGACAGACAGGCGATCTCACCCTGCTGGTATAGTAGACAGGCGATCTCACCCTGCTGGTATAATATATAGGTGATGTCACCCTGCTGGTGTAATATATAGGTGATGTCACCCTGCTGGTGTAATATATAGATGATGTCACCCTGCTGGTATGACAGACAGGTGATGTCACCCTGCTGGTATAATATATAGGTGATGTCACCCTGCTGGTATAGTAGACAGGTGGTCTCACCCTGCTGGTATGACAGACAGACGATCTTACCCTGCTGGTATAGTAGACAGGCGGTCTCACCCTGCTGGTATGACAGACAGGCGATCTCACCCTGCTGGTATGACAGACAGGCGGTCTTACCCTGCTGGTATGACAGACAGGCAATTTCACCCTGCTGGTATGACAGACAGGCGATCTCACCCTGCTGGTATAATATATAGGTGATGTCACCCTGCTGGTATGACAGACAGGTGATGTCACCCTGCTGGTATAATATATAGGTGATGTCACCCTGCTGGTATGACAGACAGGTGATGTCACCCTGCTGGTATGACAGACAGGTGATGTCACCCTGCTGGTATAAGATTTAGGTGATATCAACCTGCTGGTTAAATAGACAGGGGATGTCACTCTTAGAATAAGACGATCACAAATGTCTAGCGATCACAAATGTCTGTGACAGACACTAGCGAAGGTCAAAGTTCATGTTGATGCATTCAGAGCAGTTTGCTGCCACATCTCTGGCATATTGCTCACCTCGCTCACGCCTGATTGGCTCTTTTCACCATCTTCCGACCAATCAGGCAGCCTTTCTCAATCTTTCCGTGATTCATGAACACATGGACGAGTTCTGGTAACTATGGTGACAGTCTGCTAAATAGAGCATGTGCTACAGTCTACTCTGTCTCTTATTTCTTTTTATTTTTCCATTTCTTTCTACATTTTTCACATTTCTGTATGACCAAAAATGGGCTTGCTTCAGCTAATAATGGTATTTGCTTTGAACCATACATGGCAGTGCCCAGAAATCATGCAATAAATGACAGAAACAAAACAAGCGGTGATTTTTTTTTTTTAATCAAGCTCGGTCAGGATTTGCAAAGAGATATATATGGTAAGAAACCAAAAGAAATTGAATAGCGAATTTGTGCTATTCCACAAGTTTGACAAAATTTTGCAAGCCAAGCCTGAAATTTCGTGATGCTTGGCTGACTGCAAACTCAGTCACATGTACAATTTGCATTTTACCCATTCCATTCTTAACGCAGAAGCACCATCAAGTGGTAACAAGTGTTGATTTTTAAAAATCAAGCTCGCGTAAGTTTGCAAAATCCCAATGCAAAATCCCACGAAAATCTTCTTACTCTACCACGCACTCACAAATCAGTTCTCAAACAAAAGCGACATCTGATGGGGTAAGCAGAATTATTGAGCCAAAACATGGCCGCCATGGACCGATAATCGGGGTAGGCTCCATAGACTTACGGCTTAATCATCTTAAAACCTCGAACATCTAGCCCTAAAGGCAAAACAAACGCGAGCGAAAATAGTGTAAATTTAAGATGGCTGCCAAACTAATGGCATTGGGTGATGACGCCATGAGACTCCATTCACTTACAGTCTATTCTGATGAAACTTCAAGCATCCAGCCCTAAACTTGAATGAAAAATATACAGGATAAAACCATATCATAATGGATCAAGTTCTAAAATAAAGATAAAAACAACATTTTGGATGCTGGCCTGAAAGAGCTTCATGTTCTTAGACCCACATGACTTGCTGGGGCAGAACATAAAACAGTTGCCATGCAACAGAGATCTAACATTGTCTTTCAGGTTTTCAAGAGATTGTGTCAGGAGTTATACATCTGCATGTTTGGGATTTTAGGTCACTTTCAACATTATTTCAGTCATTTCATGACAAGACCTTCTTGTAGAATGCAATCTCAGCATGGCCAGGATTCAAACCTGTGACCTTACACTGGTGCCAATAAATAAGCTTGAGCTCTAACCAACTGTGCCACGACCCCGAAATAACTCATCTGCATCACCAACAATCAAGTATTTTTATATTTTCATGAGTTTATTCATTTTTCCAGACTGCATATTGTTATATTACAATTTCTGCACTTGATTTTTGCATTTATCTATATTTTCTTCCTTTGGGCTTCATATTGTTCATAATCTACTAGTTACTGTCTGATTTATTATGAAATACTGAATGACTTTTATTGAGCACAACTAAACTCTGTAAACTTTCCTGCTGACTAATTAGCTTGAAACCAATTACGATCTAACTGGTAAGAATACCAATCATATTTTCCATAAATTTGATTTATTTTCCATGTGGGATTTTTGTTCTTTTTTTTTGTTTTTTTTAATTATTTAGAACCTTCAAAATATTTTTTAAGACAAACCAACTTCCAAAAGCATATGTCATAAAAAAAGAAAAAGATAAAGAACATGTATTACCATAATGTTTGATTTCAATATAAATATAGATATATATCATGTCAGATAAAATAATCTAGAATCAGAAAAATGGTTAACATACATAGTATTTGACATCTCCGTCCTGAAAGAAATATTTCTATTTCTTGACACCAGAGGTCACTCTGCATATAGGTGGCAGCACGTATCAGTCCTGCAAAAAGTTATGAAAGGAGTTGTGATCCGCGACAAACATTATGTCATTTATTTAAGTATACATCTCAATTTATATCATAATAAGGTCAATAAAAATAAATATTCTCTTTCTTTTTCCCAGGTGCAAATGTAGGTCAATGATGATGACACAAAAGGTATTAATATTTGGATTGAACAACCACAAAACAAATATATTCCAATAAAAAATTAATAGTTAAACCCTGTTATATTATTTACCCATGATCCATAATTTTCTTTTCCCTGTTCAAAATAGGAAGAATATGACCATGTTATTAGAGAAAGCTGTTGGTCAAAATTGACTCTTGCAAAATGTTTTGAAATTTAGTAATAATAGTTAATGTTTTTGTGTCACTTGTAAGTAATTTTCTTAACCAGTTTAAGGAGCTGATTATGTGGATGAGTACATAAAATAATGTTTTCAGAAGTGTTATTCTTTTTAGCCCTATCAGTCTTGATACATTTATACTTAATACATTTTCATATTAAACTAAAAGGCGACCACACACAGCATATAACTAAACCATGGTGAACAGCTTTAAAGAGATGCCTTACATCACAAAAACTAAAATTAATTGCAAGATTTGTTCACATAATGCTATTTTAATTTTAAGTGGAGAGCCCAGCTGAGTGCTTCAGACTATGTAGGAAAGAAAATGTTCTGGTTTCCTTAAAATCTGGATGAAAAAATGTCAAACATATCAAAACAGCATTAGAAAAGCCTTAGGATATAGAGCAAAATGCTGTCATGACTCATTTGTGTGTGGAAACTGGAAAATAGAGCAAGTGCTCAAACACTGAATTTGTAAACAAATTTCATGTTTCATTATTCATCATGAACAATTCACATATATTCGCAGGCTAGCATAAATCATCATTATCTTTAATGTTCAAGAAACTTATCATTATCATTATTTGTATCTAATGATCATAACCAAAATATCTTTTTGTTTGATTTATTTATATACTCTTTTAATTACTAAGCTAAACTAATCAAGAGTTCTTGGTGACTTCCATACCAGCAACCTTTTGGTCTAAATGGGAGTCTCTCAGATCTTGCCTACGAAAGAGTCAAATAAATTGTTTCTGAGTTCTGAGTTTTAATCAGCAACAGAAACACAAATACACAATCTATCTCATAAGACTGGAGCAAGGAGCCACGCCAGGTTTCCTTGGTGACAGACATGAACATAATCATTCTCCTGGCCAATCACTGCCAATCGCTGTTGATCATTGCTGATCGCTGCTGATCATTGCTGATCGCTGCTGATCATTGCTGATCGCTGCTGATCATTGCCAATCACTGCTGATCATTTCCGATCACTGCCAATCATTGCTGATCATTTCCGATCGCTGCCAATCACTGCCATGTTCGCCATGTTCAAAATGGCAGCCTCCTTGAAAACTTTGTGACAGCTGTTAGATTTTGTTTTAAATCATAACAAGAGGGAAGAGATTCTGAGCCTAATGGAAAATAGATAGAATTGGTCCCAGGAGCAAGAACAGTCACATACGTTCAATGCAGCATTTTCCAGTAGGAATGTGTAAAATGTACAATGCACTGAAAGAGTAATGAATGACAGGTCTGAGACAAGTCACCAGATGGCAGGATTAAAAGCTAACAACTCCTACCTCAGCGAAGAACAGCTGAGAGAAAAGATTGGAGATCTGAAAGGAAACAATATTAACTATAAGATAAAAGCTATAATCACTATATGAAAAATGAAAAAGACCTGAATGGCAGAAACAATCCATCCAGAACAGAGTGGTTAGAAAATTGGTAAAGAAATTATAAATATCAGAGTATTTTACACCTGAAAATATATCAATCATTATCAACAACTACTTTTTTCATTGTAATGGAATGGTTTCCTATGCACAAATTAAAAGTTAGATTGGTTCGGGTTTTTTGTCATTTCATGACAAGACCTATATGTACTTGTAGCAGATATATTGCTGCCAGTGACAGATGGGGTTAACCCTTTAGGCACAGGCATCAGTTCATGTGAGAAATTGCAACATGAATGTAATCTCAGCATGGCCAGAAACTGAGTCCATAAACTTCGGATCACCACAGAGTAACTGGTGCAAATAAGCTTGCACTCTAACCAACTTTGCCATGGCCCATTTACAGATCTGTTAAAAGCAACATTTTCGTTCAGGATCCGATTGATAATATGACATTGTTATCCTTAAAAGATAGATGTATGGGTGAAAAAAAAAATATTTTGAAATGGAGCAATGTGTTTCACCTCCATATCTAATAAATATGTAGTTAATAGTAAAGAATTGTGTCATGACCAAATGAAATATTCCCATTTATTATCAGAATGAAATATTCACATTATTATCAGAATGAAATATTCACATTATTATCAGAATGAAATATTCACATTATTATCAGAATGAAATATTCACATTATTATCAGAATGAAATATTCATATTATTATCAGAATGAAATATTCACATCTTAATAATAATCCTATGATGTTTGTACACACATTCGGTATGATGATCAATAAGAAAGCAGCTAAAAAATGATTAACATAAATGTCCGTATTAGTAATAATGGCCGTAAGCGACAATCACCACGTGTCAACATTTCAACATTGCATAAGATGGCTTTCTCAGAACAGAGAAAAAAATGTGAATTGACAACAAGATCATTTGAGGTGCTACAGATTTTCTAGTTAATTATCAGAATGAAATATTTGTAATTATTATCAGAATGAAATATTTGTAATTATTATCAGAATGAAATATTTGTAATTATTATCAGAATGAAATATTCATAATTATTCTCAGTAGATCGTCATCACGGATTCAAAATCTGCTGTGATGTATTACTGTTGTAGAAAATAAAATATCTTAAATTTCGTTACAATGAATATCAATTATATCAGACTTCAGAATTTAGAATTAATTAAGAGAAAATGCAGCTGCAAACATTATTGAATCTCAGATCGGGAAGACTCATTACGATAATGTTTCATCACAATTATCCTGTAACATTTCTCCAAATGATTGGAAATAATATCTTTCATAAACAAAATAACCCACACTGTTAATAATTAACCCACACTGTTAATTATATCTTTTATTAAGTTAAAAATGGTCAAATTCATCAACGCTCTATGAAATGGCAAAGCTTTTGAAAGCAAAGGTGTGTCAGGCAAAATAAATGTAAAATAAAACAGAACATTTGTTCCCACTCTTTCCCCTTTTCATGGCTTATGTATTTACATACATATATAAAAAAAGCATGAACGTGATCAGAGAGGAAGGGTGACGAGATTTGAAAAAAAAAAAAAAGTTGCTATATGAGGTATTGGCCGCGACAAAATTCGCCACTGATAGGAGTGTGTGATCTCGCTGTTCCGTCACCACATTGCCTGTCCTCTGGTGGAAATGACACTAAACTAATCTCCACTTCACTTTTGTTTTGCAAGTTTATGTGAAGGGTTGCGCTTTTAACATATTATGAATGGCACAGTTATCACTTATTTTTTGTCAGAATTACATTAGAAATGAAAATTACCTCCAATATGCCTATATTTCTGTATTAGAGCTTTGTTTTCAACCATCGGTAAATTGACCTATTTATTGACCTACTTATTGAGGCCCTGCAAGGTTTTGTACAAAGGGGTCTATATGGGGGAAATGCAGATATTTTCATAAGAGATAGCTGCATAACTGAGAGATAGCTGCATAACTGAGAGATAGCTGCACAAATAAGAGATAGCTGCATAAATAAGAGATAGCTGCATAAATAAGAGATAGCTGCATAAATAAAAGATATCTGCATAGCTGCACAAATAAGAGATAGCTGCATAAATAAGAGATAGCTGCATAAATAAGAGATAGCTGCATAACTGAGAGATAGCTGTATTGAGACATGAAAAATAGCTGCACAAATAAGAGATAGCTACATAAATAAGAGATAGCTGCATAAATAAGAGATAGCTGCACAAATAAGAGATAGCTGCACAAATAAGAGATAGCTGCATAAATAAGAGATAGCTGCATTACTGAGAGATAGCTGTATTGAAACATGAAAAATAGCTGCACAAATAAGAGATAGCTGCATAAATAAGAGATAGCCGCATAAATAAGAGATAACTGCATAAATAAGATATAGCTGCATAAATAAGAGATAGCTGCATAAATAAGAGATAACTGCATAAATAAGAGATAGCTGCATAAATAAGAGATAGCTGTATAAATAAGAGATAGCTGTGGGAGAGACAGCTGCACATGGTGAGAGATAGCTGCACATGGTGAGAGATAGCTGCACATGGGGAGAGATAGCTGGCCATGGGGAGAGATAGCTGCACATGGGGAGAGATAGCTGCACATGGTGAGAGATAGCATAAATAAGAGATAGCTGCATGAATAAGAGATAGCTGCATGAATAAGAGATAGCTGCATAATTGGGAGATAGCTGTATAAATAAGATAGCTGCATAACTGAGAGATAGCTGTATTGAGACATGAAAAGTAGCTGCACAAATAAGAGATAGCTGCATAAATAAGATATAGCTGCATAAATAAGAGATAGCTGCATAAATAAGAGATAACTGCATAAATAAGAGATAGCTGCATAAATAAGAGATAGCTGTATAAATAAGAGATAGCTGTGGGAGAGACAGCTGCACATGGTGAGAGATAGCTGCACATGGGGAGAGATAGCTGGCCATGGGGAGAGATAGCTGCACATGGGGAGAGATAGCCGCACATGGTGAGAGATAGCTGCACATGGTGAGAGATAGCTGCATATAGTGAGAGATAGCTCCACATGGGGAGAGATAGCTCCACATGGGGAGAGATAGCTGCACACGGTGAGAGATAGCTGCACATGGGGAGAGATAGCTGCACATGGGGAGAGATAGCTACACATGGTGAGAGATAGCTGCACATGGTGAGAGATAGCTGCACATGGGGAGAGATAGCTGCACAGGGTAAGAGATAGCTGCACATGGGGAGAGATAGCTGCACATGGGGAGAGATAGCTGCTCAGTTTGAGAGATAGCTGCACATGGTAAGAGATAGCTGCACATGGGGAGAGATAGCTGCACATGGGGAGAGATAGCTGCACATGGGGAGAGACAGCTGCACATGGGGAGAGATATCTGCACATTGGGAGAGATAGCTGCACATGGTAAGAGATAGCTGCACATGGTAAGAGATAGCTGCACATGGGGAGAGACAGCTGCACATGGGGAGAGATAGCTGCACATGGGAAGAGATAGCTGCACATGGGGAGAAGTAGCTGCACATGGGGAGAGATAGTTACAACAGTGAGAGACAACTGCACAACTGAATGACAGCTGCACACGTGGTAGTTGCACAAGTGAGAGACAGCTGCACATGTGAGAGATAGCTGCACATGGGGAGGGATAGCTGCACATGGGGAGAGATAGCTGCACATGGTGAGGGATAGCTGCACATGGGGAGAGATAGCTGCACATCGCAAGAGATAGCTGCACATGGGGAGAGACAGCTGCACATGGTGAGAGATAGCTGCACATGGGGAGAGATAGCTGCACATGGGGAGAGATAGCTGCACAGTTTGAGAGATAGCTGCACATGGGGAGAGATAGCTGCACATGGTAAGAGATAGCTGCACATGGGGAGAGATAGTTACAACCGTGAGAGACAACTGCACAACTGAATGACAGCTACACATGTGGTAGTTGCACAAGTGAGAGACAGCTGCACATGTGAGAGATAGCTGCACATGGTGAGGGATAGCTGCACATGGGGAGAGATAGTTACAACCGTGAGAGACAACTGCACAACTGAATGACAGCTGCACATGTGGTAGTTGCACAAGTGAGAGACAGCTGCACATGTGAGAGATAGCTGCACATGGTGAGGGATAGCTGCACATGTGGAGAGATAGTTACAACAGTGAGAGACAACTGCACAACTGAATGACAGCTGCACACGTGGTAGTTGCACAAGTGAGAGACAGCTGCACATGTGAGAGATAGCTGTATAGGTGAGGGATGGCTGCATAGGTGAGAGATAGCTGCACAATTGAGAGACAGCTGCACAGGTGAGGGATAGCTACAACAGTGAGGGACAGCATCACTTCCCAGCCGAAGGCACTTGTGAAATAAAAGAAACTGTTCTTGAACTATATTATGTTATTTTGTAGTGTTTTATTATAAGTGTAATATGGAATTTTTTTTTGTAACACGGATGGTCCCTTTTTGATCTCAGCAGTGGACATAAAAAAGGAATGTTATTCCATGATTGGTACGATCATGGAGATTGTGCATTCATTTCCTGTGGTTTGTGATTTGGCTTTTTCTGTGGTCAAAATGGTTCAGGCTGACACCACTGTGAAGTGTTTGTCGTGTGCATGCAATAGGTTCTTATATGCGCATGGGTCCGCGTATGAATATGTTATGAATACGTTTATATAAGATGTAAACAAAGATAAAGAAGTGCATGATGACAAAAAGTTTAAGATGGAACTTACATAATCGAGACTGAAAATGCAAAGCTTTGCATATCGGTGTGCTAAAATATTCTTTAATATACTAAATTAAATGTTTTTAAAAGATGAACAAAGATAATTTCAGCTCCCCCATCAGTTTGCATCGATTGTTTTATTTTGTGTTATTTATTTATTTATTTTTTTATTATTTTTTTTTTTGTTTGTTGTAATATTTGTTTTGTTTAATGTAATTTCTGTTTTGTTTGATGTAATGTTTGTTTTGTTTATTGTAATTTTTGTTTTGTTTGTTGTAATTTTTGTTTTTTTAATAAAATACGTCTCTATCTTTTTAGGAAATGCGTATTCATTTCCTGTGGTTTGTGATTTGTTTTTTTTCTGTGGGCAATGTGGTACAAGCAACTGACGCCACTGTGGAGTGTTCGCCGTGTGCATGCAATAGATTCCAATTTGCACATGCCTCCCGACGTATGAATACATATATAAAAGAATTGAACAAAAGAAAAGAAGTGTGTGATGTAAACAAAGCAGAATGTACAAAACAATGTTGTCGTGCTCGCCCATCGTTGCATAAAATTATCACTTGCTTGGAAATGCTTCCCAATCGCCAGAACAAGGAATGTTCAGTAAGTTTAGTTCAAATTTAGTGTAAACCGGACAATTAGAACAGAAAAGACATGCAAAAGTCTGATCGATGATTTGCGATAGCGCCTGAGTAATAATAGAGCAACTTACGTAATCGAGCCTGAAAAGGCACATCTTTGCATACAGTTGTGCTAAAAAAAATCATTCATATACCAAATTAAAATAATAAAATGTATTTTGTTGTTGTTTATTTGAATTTTTGTTTTGTTTGTTGTATTTTTTGTTTTGTTTATTGTAATTTTTGTTTTGTTTATTGTAATTTTTGTTTTGTTTATTGTAATGTTTGTTTTGTTTGTTAATTTTTTTCCCATCAGTGTTACATGTGGAGCACCACTTTTTCTCGTTTAATATATGTGATATTAATATTGTGATGGTCACTGACTAGTAATTGGTCAGTGACCATTTTCCACTGATGAAGTAGATCCCGACTGTCAGCAGCTACAAGGTTCTCTCCAGCTTACCTACTGTTATCGGCGGTAGCAAAGGAAAACTGGTCGAGCACAAGTAAAGTGTCAAGTAAAATGATCAAGCTGAATCAGCTGAGACAATCAGTTCCACTTTAGAATAATATGTTACTCTCGAGTCCTGCTGCCAGTACTGGAACAAAAACCTCAAATGATTTCTCAATAAACCTGGTCATAAAAACAAGGAAGTACACAAAAGCAAAAGACTGTGGAATTTTGAATGATCAGTGTTTCACTGTTAACTGATCAGCTGATGTGTTTTTGAACTCAGACTGAATTAAAATATCTTCTAATCTATGTCCATTCAGAGACGGTTCTTCTTATTTCGTCATATCGAACACAAGGTGAATATGTGTTACTGGCCGTGTCATGCATACAACATATGGACAAAAACACTGACCTGTCAAAATAAATTCACATGTCAACTCTGAGTAAAGTTTGCCTCTTTGTTTTGATATCAGTTGTTGTAAAGAATTGATGAATGTTTTTGAATATGAATGAATTATCATTGAGGTAGCTAAATTATCATAAAATATCTAAATGCAAATTAAGTTATGTGAGTTAAAAAAAAGTTTTTATGCTTAAAAAATTATTAAAATCCAATTATATAAAATTCTAGCCACATAAAATAGACTATACCACGAGGCTCTATTTTTCGACCTTGGCCCTTGAACTATAACCTTGACCCTTCACCTTAAAATCTATCCAATCAGAAAACGACTATCACGTGAAAGAGAAATGGGAGTCCGTGGCCTGGAAAGTTTCACCGCTAGGTGACCAATCAGAATTTGCGTTTCAAAACGAAATGGGCAAAAACCAAACAGGTCAAAACCAGAGTGGAATTTGTAGGAGAGAGACACAAAATCTAACTGTCCATGTTCAAAAGCCGAGAAATCCGTAATGTCACAGGAAAATCTTTATATACATCTCATAGCGGGCGGGTAAGTAGTTTCTCGTCATTCTGTTAGACGTTTTAGGGGACACATATCGGTAGAATTACAGAAAAACAGCGAAATTTTATGCCATGTTTTGAAGGTTCCATGACCTCGCCATCTTCCCCACGTGAACACACACTGCCCGAATATATTAACGTTTATTTTTGGCAAATAATCCTTAAATGACCCGACGCTCCCGGTGTTTATAAGCATTTGATGAAGTTATCATAAATGTCATCGTTGGCACGGACAACATGCATGAATCATGGCGATGTTTTGCAAAACATGGACAAATCTATGCAGACGTGCACGAGAAATAGGTCACCCTCTGAAATGCGCATATAAAAATAAACAAATCACACGTGCGACAATGCCCTTGTCAGATTCCCAAAATAACTCTTTTCTGAAAGTTTGAATAAGGACATGGATTGATTTGCAGAAATGTAATGTGTATTCACTAGAATATATCAATGTACACCATTTGGAGAGTTGTGGATGTTTGGATCAGCTGTTGTCAGTGTTGATCAATGCAATCAAATCTGACACTTCAAGTCTTCATCATTCAAACCAGGATTGTGGCTTTGCCTTTGTTTCACCTTTTATTTTTTCAACACATTTCCTTTTGTCTGTGACTATGACCCTAAATGCATCTTTTAATCAGAAAAAACCTTGTCTTGTCGAGGATAATTTCTCAGTTTTGGACCAAGTTTTCCAATTTTTCTGATGTATAGCTCCGACTCCGAGACTGGTTGTTTAGTATGGGCTCCTATTCAACTGTCCATTGTTTGACCGAAAAAATTTAATAATATTACCAACTTTCTACTTTCATTTCTCAACATCAGTTTAGACTCTATGGTTTCATTGAAAATTTTATGAGTTTTAAGAACTTGCAACATGGTTGCACAGTGGCCATGGACAAAAATTCTTGACGTTAAGGCAAAAGGCCATAAATCAGTTAAATATGGGTAAAAGAAAAATATCTCAAAAGTTACTCATTTAGTAAAAAGGGTAGGCAGAAATGTTGAACTGGTTTATATGGAACAAGGAGTAATTATGGAATTGTTCCATACCCGAAAGTTGTATATTAATTTTTTTGTTGTGAAATCTGAGAGGAATGTGCACATCAGACTTGCTGACGTGATATATAGTCATATTGCTTTTCAAAAGATAACATGATATGTTGTATATAAAGCAAATCAATTGTGAACTCATTGACTAAGATTAAAATGGAACTGTCGAGGGCAGCACCAGAATATATGGGCTAATTATCTTATTGTTCTTGCACCTTACATAATATTCACTGTTTTTCACATTCAGTTTGTCAGTGGAAACGAGTGCACTGATTATGTAACATGTAAAGATAGAGACGGATTTTCGAAGCATATCTCATTTTTACGTGACTGGAGTTCTCTAAACATGGTTAAGATTTTGTTGATAATGAAGCAATACCATCTTGAACCAACAAATAAAATCAAATCTGAACATGTTGAAACAATTCAGTGAAATAAATAATATCGAGTAAGAATGTATTTATTTATAGAAATTATCAAACCCTCCATTTCTCTGATTTTCTCATTGTAATGAATGAATCAGTCTCTGCCTCCAAAGGTATAAAGCTGCGGACAGGATCGGTTGCAAGTCATCAGTATTCATAAAAATCTGGCTGTCCACTGATTGTTGAAATAATTTTTTGATTTGTTTTGAACTGGCAGTTGTACTGATTTGCCAGTTTATGTGTCAGACACCTGATTACAGTTTTTAACCTGATTTTGGTCATTTTAGATTTTATGATATTTTTGTGAGCAAGGCAAGTATTTATAACTTGGTGAGTTTCAAATTTAGAATGGTATCAAATTTAGAGCAATGACTGCAGAGGTAGTAAATGAGTACTATCTAATACGAAGAGTAATACATATAAAGGGTGCTATTAATTTTCCCGGTTTGTTTTCAGTGTTGCTGGGACCACAGCTGCAGTTATAACCTGCCCCCTGGAGGTGGTAAAGACCCGACTACAGTCCTCTGTCGCAAGCTTTAACGGCAACAGCAACAACTTGATAAAAGCCAACACATACCATGGCCACCTCCCTGGCCAGCCCGTCGTGTCCTATGCCACGTACACCTCAGCAACCAGCTCTCAAACAGTCTCACTGGCTCAGCTGCCAAAGTCCAAACCCACCACCACGTCTGTGGGTCTCTACAGGTGCATCAGGTGAGAAAATCGTCCGCATCTCGTGTGTGTGAGAATACTGCCTGCATCTAGTGTGTGTGTGTATTCGAGCAGTGTGAGATTACTGCTTCTACTATGAGAGAATACTGCTACATTTTGTTAATATGCGATATATAACCTTTTTTTACCCTAAAGCGTGTCTGAAACAGGAACAGATCAAAATATTGCAGCAGATTGATTTATAGTGCTCACAATTCAACACTGGATTTTATTAGTATTTATATTTGATATACTAAAAAAGGATAGTGATTTTTTTCATCAAAAGTATGGATATTTCTTTAAAAATTACTTCCAGATTTCATATGTAGCAAATTTTTTATCTGAGGTAAGAATATTTTTAAAGGTTACATCCATATTAGTGATACATTTTCTTTCATGTGAGATAGGTTTTTGTGATGTTGGTTTGAAGCCAGCTGTTTGGAGGCCTCAGCTGGATGGTAGCCCGTAGATTGGGTTTGATATTCAGACAAGTGTCTCTATCGTCTGGTGCAAGTGACATAATCACCATGATATACTTAGGTCTGGCTGGATGATCCTATGTACATGTGTGACCTGTTGACTGATACATCAGCCTACTATGATGTCACATGTGGCATCATGATCGACTCATCAGCCTTCATCAGCGCTATGAACAGACTTGTCTGGTATCAGCGCTATACAAAATTTATTATTATTATTATTACTGTGATGTCACATGTGGCATGATGATTGATTCATCAGCCTACTATGATGTCACATGTGGCATAATGATTGATTCACCAGCCTACTGTGATGTCACATGTGGCATGATGATTGACTTATCAGCCTACTGTGATGTCACATGTGGCATAATGATTGATTCACCAGCCTACTGTGATGTCACATGTGGCATGATGATTGACTTATCAGCCTACTGTGATGTCACATGTGGCATAATGATTGACTTATCAGCCTACTATGATGTCACATGTGGCATGATGATTGACTTATCAGCCTACTGTGATGTCACATGTGGCATGATGATTGACTTATCAGCCTACTGTGATGTCACATGTGGCATGATGATTGATTCACCAGCCTACTGTGATGTCACATGTGGCATGATGATTGACTTATCAGCCTACTGTGATGTCACATGTGGCATAATGATTGACTTATCAGCCTACTATGATGTCACATGTGGCATAATGATTGATTCATGAGCCTACTGTGATGTCACATGTGGCATGATGATTGACTTATCAGCCTACTGTGATGTCACATGTGGCATAATGATTGACTCATCAGCCTACTGTGATGTCACATGTGGCATAATGATTGACTCATCAGCCTACTGTGATGTCACATGTGGCATAATGATTGACTTATCAGCCTACTATGATGTCACATGTGGCATGATGATTGACTCATCAGCCTACTGTGATGTCACATGTGGCATGATGATTGACTCATCAGCCTACTATGATGTCACATGTGGCATAATGATTGACTCATCAGCCTACTATGATGTCACATGTGGCATAATGATTGATTCATGAGCCTACTATGATGTGATGTGTGGTGTGAATAATGATGATGTCACATTGATTAATTCAATCAAAACCCAACATCAATGAATGGAACTCTGTGAGGTCAGGAATGGCTCATGGATGTCATTATTTGGTCATTTTACAAAGCAAGAATAGTAGTCAGATCGATTGAACTGATGATGGTGATGTACATACAAATCAAATAGATTTATATTAATAAATTATAGTTGTCCTCAGTCCAGACACAAAGTCTGGAGACTGTTCATGTGGAGGTTAGTACTCAAGAAGACTATATGATGAAAATACCTCAGCAAATTATATTGACATATATTTGCAAAGTGTTGTTAGAGCATGTGTTGATTGATGTCCTTGATCCTTGAGTAAGGTTGATGAGATCATTCATGAGTTGCCAGAGATCAATGTTCACATTTTATATATGAGCTGTATGGCAGGGGTTTGCCCTGGTGTCGAAGCATGCTACCGCCACGTGATACAGACAACTGGGTCAATGATACAGACAACTGGGTCAGCAGACATGGATACTCAAACTATCACATGTCAACCAACAAAGTAACGAGCTTATAATTATGTTAATATGTCATAGCTAAAAGAAATTTTGAAAGGTTTTCATTGACCCTTGAAGGTTCTGTTTCGTTTTCATGAAAGTTTACAAGAAGTAAATATAAATATATTTGGGTAGCAAACCAGAATGAATTATAGAGAATATATTACATTATTAATGAACAAATTCAATGTAGTTGTTGGCCATGGCACATCATATTGTTCGTAACCTTGATTTGTGTCCTAAGTGGCTTTGTGTTCTGATGAGATAGCGGAACAGAACCTGACCATGTGAAGGTTTTACACGTATTTCAAAAGACTGCCAATACTTGTGAATTAGATAAGGCCGAAGATCAGTCCGAGCCAAACCTCTATAGGGTCACTGCTCATACAAATGGATGACCTTATGAGGTGTGCATGACCTAAGGGGACTAACATGTGATTTTGATGGTGTGCTTGGGGCCAAAAATGACCGAATATATTTTTAGCCTGATGTGCCAATGTATTTTAAAAGTTGATAATTCAGTGAGGTAGCACTATATCTGCTACAAGTAGATCTCATCTCAAAATGACTGAAATAATGTTGAAAGTGATATAAAACCCCCAAAAAACAAAACAAAACCAAAATCAATGATTTCTACTTTTAGTATTATACCAGTAAACGATTCCTTGTCATTCATCTGTGTCATGCACACAGATGAATGATAATTAGTTGGAGCTATGCATCTATTTAGTCATGCATAAAAATGACTGTATATGGTCATGCTGGGTCATTGCCAGACCTTTATTAACTAGATAAATGTTTGGTTTTAACTGATGATAAATGTACAAATGGTTTCAGCTGATAGTTATATCATATAACATGTATGTTTAATTTCAGTTGATAACTAAATATATATTTGGTTTCAACTGATAACTACTTGTTTAATTTCAATTGATAACTCGATAAATTTTTCAATTGAAAATTAAATGGTTTCAACTAAATACTGCATGTTTGATTTCAAATGAGAATTCAATATGTGTTTTATTTTAAAAAATAATTTTAGACTTAAATGACACAATGTTAAAAATATTCCATCGCTTATGTTTAATAAATTTCTGATAAAAATAAACTTTCTTCTTGTTTCAGACATATCTGGGTCAATGAGGGACCAAAAGGACTCTTCAAAGGATTGGGACCAAACTTAGTCGGTGTAGCGCCATCTAGGTGAGTCCATAGTAGGGATCTAGGAGGGGGGAAGGGAGGTTGAGTCCATAATCTGAAGTCTTGGGGGGCAAGGGTGATGAAGTGATTGCATGACATTTCATCATGGTTTGGGTTCAAGTTCTCTGCATTACTTAGGTAGTATTCAATTAATACCTCTGCAGTCATTGCCCTACATTTGATATAATTCGAAATTTGGAATTCCCCTAGTTATAAATGCTTGCCTTGCTCAGAAAAATATCATCAAATCTGAATTGACTAACATCAGGTCATAAATTGTAACTGACCTATCAGTAGAGCTGCCAGTACAAAACAAATTTATAACACTGACGACTTGCAGTTGATTCTGTACGCACATGTATACCTTTAGGGGTAGGGACTGATATGATAGAGAAGTCCTACTGTGGAGGGTAGGGTTCATATTAAAAAGACTGGATATAGAAACTGATAGCAAAAACTGACCACTTGAATCAAATGAAATAAGATACTTTTTCAGGTCAACAATTGAGGAAGGCAGCTTTTAGAATCTAATAGTGTGAAATAGACTGGAACTAATGGCAGCTTGCTGAGAGGGGATACAAATCATCATTTAGCTTCTGCCATATTTGACCACGCCGTTCTTGTAGCTTACATTTATTTACACATCTTCCTTAGCTCTCATTAAATAAAGATAAACAATTTTTTATTCATAATTGTTTTAAAAATGTTACATGGCGTCGTTCTCTTGCTAGCGGAAGTGTTGACTTGATTGGGACTCTGTAGTGAAATTATTTTGGGTTAAAATAATTATTTTTGATGTGAGCTTTTATTACATACACTTAAGTCTTGTTTGAGGAGTGGAATTGTTACCTTGCAAGTCGGTTACAGGTCAGAGTCTAGATAAATTGCGCCTCCTCACATCCAATTGAATTGCCCTTCAATACAAAGACGGGGTATGTTTGATATTACCTGATGTGAGGTGAGGATTTCAGGTTTGTTGGGACAATGACCAGGAAGACAGGTGCACTGGGGAGGTCATGGCAGGACACGCTCCCCTCTCAGCAGTACATAGAGGTACTGTAGTCTAACAAGATGTCATCTCTAACAGTTTATAAGGACACAACTAAAAGTAACAAGACAATTACATGGCATGCCAGGTGACAATGTTGTTAGGCTATTAAAGGACTTTTGTTTACAAGACACTATGAAAATCATTCACTGTGCAGTGATATAGTGCACACTTTATATGTATATAGTGCGTAAGATGATTTATTATATCATATGGCAGATATGGATGGAGCCTGCTTTGTGTGATTTGCGGCTTCTTCCAGCCAAGGCCAGTTCTACCCAGTTCTGCTCAGCATTAATGAATTCCTCTCAGAAAAGTCACAAGCAGGTGTTTACTCAGGTGTGTCTAGGGGGGAATAGGAAGTACACCTGGCTCGTTAGCATTGTAGATGCTTGAGTGATTCTGTTAATCAGGGGAGATTGGTCCCAGTCAGACAGGCAGTCAGGGAAGATTGATCCCAGTCAGGCAGGCAGTCAGGGGAGATTGATCCCAGCCAGGCAGGGAAGATTGATCCCAGTCAGGCAGACAGTCAGGGAAGATTGATCCCAGTCAGGCAGACGGTCAGGGGAGATTGATCCCAGTCAGGCAGACAGTCAGGGGAGATTGATCCCAGTCAGGCAGGCAGTCAGGGGAGATTGATCCCAGTCAGGCAGGCAGTCAGGGGAGATTGATCCCAGTCAGGGGAGATTGATCCCAGTCAGGCAGGCAGTCAGGGAAGATTGATCCCAGTCAGACAGGCAGTCAGGGGAGATTGATCCCAGTCAGGCAGGCAGTCAGGGGAGATTGATCCCAGTCAGGCAGACAGTCAGGGGAGATTGATCCCAGTCAGGGGAGATTGATCCCAGTCAGGCAGGCAGTCAGGGGAGATTGATCCCAGTCAGACAGGCAGTCAGGGGAGATTGATCCCAGTCAGGCAGGCAGTCAGGGGAGATTGATCCCAGTCAGGCAGACAGTCAGGGGAGATTGATCCCAGTCAGGGGAGATTGATCCCAGTCAGGCAGGCAGTCAGGGGAGATTGATCCCAGTCAGACAGGCAGTCAGGGAAGATTGATCCCAGTCAGGCAGGCAGTCAGGGAAGATTGATCCCAGTCAGGCAGGCAATCCGGGAAGATTGATCCCAGTCAGGCAGACAGTCAGGGGAGATTGATCCCAGTCAGGCAGACAGTCAGGGGAGATTGATCCCAGTCAGGCAGACAGTCAGGGGAGATTGATCCCAGTCAGGGGAGATTGATCCCAGTCAGGCAGGCAGTCAGGGGAGATTGATCCCAGTCAGGCAGGCAATCCGGGAAGATTGATCCCAGTCAGGCAGACAGTCAGGGGAGATTGATCCCAGTCAGGCAGGCAGTCAGGGGAGATTGATCCCAGTCAGGCAGGCAATCAGGGGAGATTGATCCCAGTCAGGGGAGATTGATCCCAGTCAGACAGGCAGTCAGGGGAGATTGATCCCAGTCAGGCAGGCAGTCTGGGGAGATTGATCCCAGTCAGGGGAGATTGATACCAGTCAGGCAGGCAGTCAGGGGAGATTGATCCCAGTCAGGCAGGCAATCAGGGAAGATTGATCCCAGTCAGGGAGATTGATCCCAGTCAGGGGAGATTGATCCCAGTCAGGCAGGCAGTCAGGGGAGATTGATCCCAGTCAAACAATCAAGTGGACATGCAGACTGAAATTAGCACCAGTTAGCCCATGGAGATGGTAACTCACGTTTACTGTACTCCGTGGTGGAGGGGTGAAGTCTGTCATGATAGTTATACTTCTGTTATATAGTCTTGGTGGATATCAAAGTTGTAACCCCAGTAACACAGGTTGGAGGTGGTAGGAGATAGGTGTGAATGAGCTCGTCAGTGTTCCCCGGCTCGCCGAGTCTTCTCCGGGAATAACCGGTGCTAGCCAGTCCACATTGGCACAAATTTCCACTTTTGTTATTGCCACAAATACGTCTACAAAGATTGACAATACAGAAAAAGAAAAAAGTATGTTGCGTACTTGGTGGTCGGGGCAAAAAAAAAACATTATGCTTGTTCTGTGTTAGAAAATGTGATACATTTTTGTGTCATATTCAACATTGATATCATGTAATTCCAATTTAGGAAAGACATTATTTCATCGCTGTTAACAGAAGGAATTTTAAACAGAAGGAATTGTTAATTAAGTTAATTAATAGCAGATAAACAGACCAACAGTTCTCAGCTTTAAACATGAATTTAGCATTTTTAGTTTGAGGAAGAGATAAAGTGATACTGTTACCCACACAAACCTGGGGACTTCAATACTTTGTAGATAAATAATCCTGAACAAATATCTATCCAGTCATGGTATATATTTATATTCAGGTTTTTTCAAAGTCATTCACACCTCAAGTTCTGCAAATATTTTTAATAAGGCCAAACCAAATAACAACCTCTTTTTGATGTAGCATGCCCTGAAATATATATGCCTTTTCACCTGGGAAGACATTTATAGTTTCCCAGGTGAAAAGAAGACATAAAACAACAAAAACTTTGCTTGTCACTGGTTTTAATCAGGTCAGCTTTCTTTCTTGGCATAACCTCGTTGAAGACAAAGGCATGATACTGATACATTTAGTCATGCAATTATTTGCTTGACCTCATTTTGCTATGTACATGCATGACCAAATATTTCCACACAACCATTGACCAAATAGATGTTTAGCTCGGACTGATAAAAGCGTACGTATTACACGGGTCCTCGATGTCAAATAACACTGCAAACCTCAGAATGTGATAAAATCAAATAAACACCTGAGATCATATCGGACCTGTCCTCTGAACTCTCCACCCAGTATGTTCGCTTATCTGCTGGGTGGCAAATATTTTTTTCGAGTTTGAACAGCAGACCACTTTAAATGGCGTTGCTCTTTGACCCGACCTAGTTTTACGAGTGTTATTATCATGTCAGGTGTACTGGTGTAGGAGAAACTGATAAGTAATGTTCACAAATGTTACATTGGCGTCACAAAGTGATGGGTTGGAATTACGAACAGGTTTGTCGTTTTGTGCCGTTGATTCTGTCGCAGGACAAACACGACCGCTCCAGGTCAGGAAACATTTCACGAAACACGTTTGACATACACACCTCTTATAGAGGGAGCCGGTGCCCTCCATATCATATCAGTCCCTACCTACCCTCCACAGTAGGACTTCTCTATCATATCAGTCCCTGCCACCAAAGCTATAAAGGTGCGCGCAGAATCAACCGCAAGTCATTCGTATTCATAAAAATCTGGCTGTCCACTCATTGGTGAAAGAATAAAAATAGATTTGTTTTGTACTGGCAGTTGTACTGATTGACAGTTGTACAGTTTATGTGTCAGACATGCGATTACAGTTTATAACCTGATGTTGGTCAATTTAGATTTGATGATATATTTGTGAGCAAGGCCAAGTATTTATAACTTGGGGAATTCCAAATTTAGAATGGTATCCAATATAGGGCAATGACGGCAGAGGTGGTAATTGAATATTACCGATATTAACGCAGAGTAGGGTGCCAATGCATTGTATCAAAGTTCGCCTGAAGTTTCTAGGTGCAGTCAGGTTAAATAAATGGCATTGCTTTAAATTATACAGAAAAAGTCCAATCTGCAATTGATATTAACATTCTACACCAGGACTTCGTGTCCAGTCAAAGCCAATCATCTATATGGTCACTACTAAAAGTCACCAAAAGTCACGCACAAGGTATGCGTGATCAAATAATGTTGCACAATTGCTCTGCCTGGTAGATGATGGCAGACTTAAAATATATAATAGATATTTTATAACAATGAATTTTTATATTTTGTGCCATTTTTATCTCGGAGAATAACATTTTTCAAAGATCAAGACAGCACATTCAAAGGGTTAAATGTCATCGGTTAATGTGTTTGTGGCATTTTTTTGGAAATGTTAGAATGCATGTATATGCTTGTGATTCCAATAATTTCCTTGTAAAAATTATTTTGATATCTTTTTTATAAAAAGAATATCTACATGTATATGAGTTTGTAAATAATCTTTCTTGTTATATTTCTAGGGCTATCTACTTTTTTGCTTATGCCAATGCCAAAAATTTCCTCAATTCAGTGGACAATGGAATATTAAAACCGGACACGCCGCTGGTGCACATCATGTCGGCATTCTGTGCAGGTGAGTAAACAGTCCGAGCCAAACATCTATACATTCACCCAACAACTTGACCATGTTAGGTCGCTCTTAAGGGCATTGTTTGACCATGTTGAGCTGGTGTAACAAGAAGCAAAACATAAGCCTTAGGAGCCATGCAATGGGCCTGCGTGACTGCATTGAGTCATGCAGTAAACTTGCACGACTTTTTGTAGTCATGAACCCTATTGAGTTATGATCTTGTGTTACCTAAAAGATGTTTCACTACAACTGTCAAATATAAAGTTCTGTCTTTTCATTCACAAAAAGAGTTTGAAGAGAATGTTCAGACCTGCAGTTTGACCAAATAACAGTTTGATTAAAGGTTGCCTTCACATATATCCCTTCAGCGCCCTTTTTGCTCAGCAGCTTACTCCTATAACCTGTGAGAGGCCCCAAATGGGAGACAATTATTGATTCCTTGTGAGGAAAATTTAAATTGTCAAACACAAGTGCTTTTGTTATAAATAGTTAAAAGCTTATTGAAATTTTCCAAATATTTTACAAAGTTGGTTAATATTAAAATATGAATACATTTTGATTTTTGATTTTAGGGTTCACAGCATCGACGTTGACCAACCCTATATGGTTCATAAAGACCAGAGTACAACTGGACCAAAAGTAAGTCTTGTCAAGTCCCGTGTTATAAGAAATAGTCTGGTCCTCATCAGATATCGTGATACTTTTGCAGATATATTTCAAGTGAATATTTTTGTTTACTTCATTTACTTATCGTATCGATGAAATCCACTGATGTGATGCCCTTGAGTCCACTATAATCTGTGTTCACAGAAGGTGACTGTTGTTGCATTGAATTATAATGCATATAAAGTTGAATTTTATGGCAGATTCTTCTTACACTCCGAATTGTTTATTATATTTTCTCTGTTCAAATTTGTTCTGCTTGTTGCAATTTTTTTCCTCTCGCAAGCACTGCTACTTTGTTCTTCATTCAAAACAATTGTTAACATTCCTATCCTATTCATATGATATCATTTTCTCAAAAAATTGAAGGGAACAACTTTTTTATTGGGAAAATAATAGACTTTATTCAGGCAGGATAGATTCAAGTTTAAGTACACGTGTCTTGGTTCCACGCAGTACATGTGCTGTGTTGGACTATTTAGCTTGGCCTTTGTGGGATTAGAATCTTGACTTTTTGCCATAAACCGTAAGAGAGCATTTATCCCAGACGGCGATCGTTGCCATTATTGTTATTATATGAACGTCTGGACCAGTGTCATTCTATTAATGTAAAAAATCTGGCGATTTGTTGTTATATAAGTGTGTCAAATTGGCTGGCGACCCTTGGCAAGCGCCATGTGTTTGTATATGTTATGTATATGATCTTGACCCTCATGTTTATGTTTGAACTTTTATGCAAGAGGTTTTTCATGGTGATCAACATGGGCTGTGGCAATAATAAAAATGATATAATAATGATAATGATATTTTTTTTATGATAATAAAAGAAAAGAATTTGTGGCAGTTTGTTAGAGCATAAACTTATTAGCATCAATTTCTCGGTGATGATCCAAAGGTCGTAGGTTTCATTCCTGACAGAAATAGATTATTGCTAGTCAAGTAATAATGATTAATATTAATAATAAAATGATAATAAAAATAATAATTATAATTAATAATAATGACAATGATAATGATAATTAATAATAATGATTAATAAAATAATATTAATAACAATAATAATTGATAATAGGAGAGAGTGTAATGTGGTGTGATGTTTGTTGCAGGAGGCAGGGGAGTTTGACAGCGTACCAGTGTCTTAAGCAGGTCTACAGGACTCATGGCATTACCGGCTTCTACAAAGGCATCACGGCCTCGTATTACGGTATCGCCGAGACAGTCATCCACTTCGTCATCTATGAGGCCATCAAGGCCAAGCTACGGGAAGCCAAGGGGACGTGTATCAATGACACCTCGAGGACGTATATCGACTTCTTTGAGTTCATGTGCGCGGGAGCGACGTCCAAAACGATTGCTACCTGCGTCGCATATCCCCACGGTGAGACATTTTCTCTGCTTACGTTTTAACTGGTCCATCTGTCAGCAACATATTGCCTCCGTAAAGTAACAAAGAGCTTCATTTAATATGACAACATTATGGTGATTGTTGACCAGTACAATCTGACATCATTAATCATCATTTTCAAAACATTTTTTTGAGTTGGAAACATGTAATTTAGGGGTTTATTTATCCTGGGAAATACAGCTCATGATTTTATAACCTTTGGCATTTGTGGGTTCCTAGATTGTGGTTGTATGATAAGTTGTATAAGTACTCAGTGCTCAGATCTAATAAGGACAGTTTAGTGATAAAATACAAAGTTTAATTCGGTCCCAATCAGACCAACAATGGAGAGCTGCACATCTGTTTGTCACACACAGATATGATTCATAAAGTCACCTTAATCTGATCAAATAGAGTCACGCAATATCTAGACGTGAATATTGGGTTTCTTTTGACCATGCGTGAATTTCTTTACGCCTTGCCAAATAAATATTCAGCTTCTAAAGATAAGCAATAAAATGCTTAAAGTTGTATTAATAGTTCAATCCAAACATTTTTTGGGGTCAAGCATGGACAAGACCAAATCAGAATATTTGCATGACCATATTTTGTCGCACCTAAGATATGCAGATAAGTCCACGTGACATTCAACGATCATGTTTATGCATCTCTACGAGATGTTTTGCAGAAACTAATCAAATTTAGATGTTTATTTTTAAATGTGATGTTTAATCCAAACATCTTTCAGGTCAAGCATGAACAAAAACAGATAAGAATAATTGCGTGACCATATTTTGTCACCCCCGAGATATGCTTGACCAGATAATTTCATGCGATGACTCTTATGTGATAACATTAATTAGACTATCATGTTTATGCTTGACCATATAGATGTTTTGCAGAGACTGATTAAATTTAGAGGTACCTATTTTAAGTTTGATGACTTTGCTTCGTTTCAGAGGTGGCAAGGACGCGTTTACGTCAGGAGGGGCACAAGTACCGAGGGTTCTGGCAGACCCTTGGGCTCGTCCTGAGAGAGGAGGGTCACCGTGGCGTCTACCGAGGACTCTGTACTCAACTGGTACGCCAGATACCCAACACCGCCATCATGATGTCCACCTACGAACTGGTCGTCTACCTTTTCAATACGCATCTCTACTACGTGGATCCCATTAAGGAGTGAAGTTGAGTGTGGAGTAGGGCATTGAGTCCCGGTGGCTGGTTGTGTAAAGAATTGTGCCAATTTTTCCGTCGGATTACGATGGAGGCTAAAGGCTACAGCTGTGATGTGAGTAATCACAGAGGATTGTGATCAACATCGCCCTCTATGGGAGGAACTGATAACTACTAGTGGAGTCACTAGTAGAGCTCCCTGGTGGGGGAACTTTGCGATGAATGAGGCATTCTGGGATAGCTGTACTCGCCACTCCCGGCGGATAACCTTGCTTTAATACGACAAACAGCCTGTTGGTGCTGTATGAAGAGTGCATTGGATAAACAGTGGAGTTCTGCTACTGCCTGGAGAACGTGCAGAGTCTACATGTATCAATCAAAGCTAGTCAGCTACAAGTTGCCAGATCTCACATATTACCAAGTTAACGGACGGTTCTACCAGCAACATGAACTCAGATCTCAAACACAGTCTCAGAAAGAAATAGAGAGAGAAAAAAAATAGCAACGATATCAGGAAAGTCACAAAGAGAGGAATTATTAATGAGGAACCCCAATTAAAGTATTTAGTATAATTATTACTGCTTTATAACATCTCAGGATGAAAAGTATTATACAGCTAAGAGAGATAAATGAATAACAGAAAAAAATGAACAAAAGATATTTTTTTATCATCGATCACACTTTGAAGAATAGAAGCTCTCGTCTGTAAGAATATTTATCCTCTTACCCAATATATATATATGGGCTCGGCCAAGCGGTAACGGAGGGACAGCATCACTGAACAGCATAACATAAATGCATTTATTCCAGAAATACAAAATTATTAGAAATACTTAATTATTGTTTTTGACAAAGCCCACTGAACATTACAATATGCCAAAGTATTGAGGATCATACTGTAACAGTTTATGTATGGTACCAAAATATGTTTTCTGTAACGGAGGGACACTTTTGAACAGCAGCTTTGGAGTCATGTAGCAAAACAGGCTTAACATAAAGTTCTTATGAATATTCTTAAAAATCACTATATCATATATCATCTACACATACCTAAGTAGTAAATACCAAAATATCAAGTTTATAACATTAACACTGATTTATTTATTAAAGAAATATTGTCGTAACGGAGGGACAGCAGAAAATAGTAACGGAGGGACACAAATGTTCAACTGTAATCTTGTCAACAAGTAACTTCTGTAGCAAACTGTACATGTACTATTTAGGTGCTAAATCTTTATGAACTTGACAGAATAAATTTACAGAATAAATTGAATGAAATAACATAAGTAACAAAGACCAAATACACACCACAAATGACAACTGGGTACTAAGGATGGATTGTGGTCAAAATAACCATGTGACAAAGGTGACCGTGGTACTGACCTGCCACATTAAACAGAATTTGGACATTTTATGAGTCTAAATTATCCACAAGTGTAAATTATCTACAAGTTGGAGAAAATATGAGTTTAACAATGCTTAGAAATGCATACTTTTTATGTTTTTGAAGACTAAGACTTAAAATGGAAGCCAAGCTTTAAAGGTTATGCTAATGTCCAGGCCTGAGTGAAAAGTGAAAATATTAACAGAAAGATATGACGGACATGAGGTATAATGACGGCAGAAAGTAGCTGAATAAGATTAAGATTGGCAGCTATGTTCAGGTTTTAGATAAGTGGAGGGAATTTACAGCTATCAAATGAAATGCACATGCACTTGTATCATGGTCATTTTGGTCATCATAAGGATGACACACACAACTCATTCCATTACATCATCATGTTCTTAGCCTTGTGTTATCCTAACTGTAAGCCAGGAACACTGCATTATCCCTAAGAATGGATTTGTCAGGTAAATTAGATACTTTGACAAGATCAAACAGTTACAAAGTGTCACAAGGAATCACACCTATCAAACAGCAATTGTGTTGTCTCTGATGGGACAGCTTGTGTACCCAGTGCAGGTCAGCTGGTGGCTTTCTTCCTCTGACTAAAGTACCAATGCAAACAAATATGATTTTTTTTGCCATAAACTCAGACAGTATTGAAAACCAGTGTTTATAATACATGAGTATGTAGACAGGGAAATATAATTATGTATCAATGACCATGTTGATTGATGCACGAGTATAAACATGAAGTGTCTATTGTCTCTCAGGTGACAGACCACATATTAGCCAACCAATACATGTTTAACCAAATAAATTGTTTGTGTCCATTTCCACTTGACATAAACCACTTTAAAAAATAAAAATTTCTGGCAATTAACTGAAATAATAACAACTTGCATGAACCTGAACATTTGTCCCTCCGTTACTAGTAACGGAGGGACAGGTTTTCTTCATATAAAATCAACCAAAAATTAAATGAGTTTCATAAAGCATACAGAAGGTTATGATACTTCACTATAAGCACCTTACTTCTAGAAAGTTTCACATTCCTTGTGATATGCATTATAGCATGAGGTAAAAATTTCAATATTTTTTGTAACGGAGGGACATGTAACGGAGGGACAAATTCATATTTTAAAGTTTTCCCCCCAAAACATCTTTAGACTTGTGTGCCAAGAATTTGACTTTAAATAATGATAACATAGCATCTCAACTTTATTAAAGTCCCATTTCCACTACTTTGCATGTGATTTCTAATAAAATACACCATATTTTCTAAATTGATAGAAAAACGACGACAGACAGCAAAATGAACCAACAAAATAGGGTCTTAAACAAATTGTGATTATTTCGCAACCAATAAGGGTAGAGAAAAAAATAAAACAGTTTCAGAAACTACAGTTTTTAGTTTATAAGGTACAATTTAAAAGAAGCACATATTTTGAGTTTCACTTTTTCATGTTAATGTTCACTTCCCCTTGGCTGAGCCCATATATATATATAGTTACTCACTAAGATGACCAGTTGGAGTCGGACTTTTATTTGTTAGAGCACAAAATAGTGCAACACAACAGTTCTTGATGTACAGATGAGGTCATGCAATGGTTTTTTCATCAAGTTCATGTGAGACTAAATGAAAGTTTGGTTTCAACTGGATGGTAGCTATATATACATACAGAAGTAAACCCTGTCTTTCTATATTTTATGTACAAAAAGCATTGAATTTTCATAGTTTTTTTATTGAGCACAGCAAGCTAAATTAATTGTTTCTTTCATGTACTTGGTGAATGCAAGTCATATAATGTTAATGAAAGTTCATTCGGTGGAAGTGCTGAAGTCCTCAGATAGTTGTGTTGAACCTTTTGCTATATATCAGCTATACCTTGCTATTTGTAGCTCTCTTTTATATTGCTATGTCCAGTGCCGAAACGATCAGAGATACACGTGTAGCAACAATGGCAAAGGGTTAATGATCAGGTGTACATTGGCAAAGGCTACGGTCAGAGGTACATTGGCAAAGGGTATGGTCACAAAGAAAACCAAAAAAGAAAAAAATAATGCCAGGATGTGAAAAATAATACTGAGTTCAATCACAACAGACATACTTATGAAGGCAAGATGAGACAGGCCTTGACATGTGCACTGGCCCGGGACTATCAGATCTTCTGTACGGGCCAGTGAATGCCCTGTTGTAGTGGCCCAGTTGGGCAACCATATTTTTGGTATTTTAGTGCCCAAACTATCTTGATATTATTATTCTAATCCTTGATAGATATTTGTCTCATATCATGGTCAATGGACTTGTAAATGTGTGATTATGGCAAGTAACCCCACTCAGACACTTGTCACTATCTAGACAACCTTATGTACAATGTATCACACATCCAATTATCCTTAAAAACTTTGAGCCACCACTTCTTATGCTCTGGTGGCCCAACTGGGCAACCAACATTTTTCTCTTTATATCAAGGCCTGTGAGGTCAAATGCAAAGGTAGTTTTAATTAGAAGATCAGGTCAAAATCAAAGCTATTTATAGTGTGATGAAGTCAAATGTTATCTTAATGAGATGATGAGGGCAAAGGTAATAATAATGAGATGTTGAGGTCAAATGTAATTTTAATGAGATGATGAGTTCAAAGGTAATAATAATGAGATGATGAGGTCAAATAAAAGGAGATGATGAGGGCAAAGGTAACAATAATAATGAGATGATGTCAAATGTAATGAGATGATGAGGGCAAAGGTAATAATAATGAGATGATGAGGTCAAATAAAAGGAGATGATGAGGGCAAAGGTAACAATAATAATGAGATGATGTCAATGATAATGAGATGACGAGGTCAAAGGCAGTGATTATCATAGGTTCCATGGAGTATAGGAATGATGAAATTGTAATGGGAAAATCTTTTGATTTTTTTTTTCTGAGAATTTAGGTCTTTCAGCATTGCTGTATGGATCTACAATGTATCTGTGTGGTCTGGTGGTTGCCATCATTGAGAACTGAGACAAATTCCTGTGAATTTCACCTGTATATAGAAGTGTATATAAGAGTATATATCTCAAGTAATGAAGGAAAGGAGATTTTTCTGAGTGAGTTTTCAGAGAGGCAGATGTGAATTGTACAGCTAGCTTCCAGTGTGTAATATATCTACATATATGTGTGATAATGTGAGAATATTGTGATAGCATTAAGACTGGACCCAATCAGGTCACGCAGCGTGTGCAATGAAGCATGTGTGAAAAAATAGAGTCGCATACAGCTTCAATAAATGGTGCACGATAGCTATGCGTGACCATATAAGGTCACTTTAATTCTTGATAAAATAAACAATTGGTTCCAACTGCCAAGACATTTCTCCTCCAAGTACAAAGTTGCTTTCCCATATATCCTGTCAGTGCCCCTCACCAGATTGGCACGAGAGAATACATAGGCTACTGATTGAGAGGCCCAGATGGGGACTGTGAAGGCCTTGACCTTACCTGTGACCTTACAGAGACTCCGTGTCCGCTTGCCTTTAATTTGATTGATATTTTTAGTCATATGATTTGGCACATGGCCAAAAAAAAGGCCATTGGTCACAGCAGGGATTGAAAGCTTGGAGAAGGAATGTTCTGGACAGTCTCATATTCTGCTGCCTTTATAAATGTAAATATTCTTGTGTAAAAAAAAATGCTCAAAAACATGCAAATATTAACCTTTAAGGTACAGTGTCAAATCTGTCAAGGTTTGTTTGAATTATTATATTTATTATAATAATCACAAAAACGGCATAGATGAGCAGAAATCTTTTAATCTTCCAAAAAGAAATCTTCCAGTGCACTTTACCATCAAGTATAGTATATCACATAAATTTGTGAAAGTTCTTTTGAGACCATGTGGTTAGGACATGTAAGATTGAATTATCCTCAATTCCAAATATTAGAGATAGTTTCCCAACCGGTGAGTAGCATTCAAAAAACATATTAGATAGAGGAATATCTGGCACAATAAATGGTTTCAAGAATATTATGGATGACAAAACAAATTTATGATTTACTGAATTGCTGCCTTAATGCTTGGTACAGTTAGAATGTAGTCCAAAGTAGTATTTTATGAATAGAGTTTGAATTAAAGTCTTATTTATTGTGTGAAATACAATTTTATGGAGTGAAAATATAATTTATCAGGAAGAAATGGCATGAAAGGAATTGGTTGATATCTAGATGCGTTTGTAAATATTGTAAATAAATATTGGTGCTTGAAATGTACATATTTAGAAATGGACGAAAATAGTTTTTTGTGTATATTATGCAAATACGTTTTGTGATATCTTTCAATGCCACGACCGGCAGGTATGTGTTGAACTATTTTTTGTGTGTGGACCAGTCACGTCCTCAAATCTCCGATCATAAGTATTTCTGACCGTGGTGAGTAACCTCGGCAGCTCAGCAGGGCTTGACATTAAATAGAGTGACTCGCTTGATAAAAAGTAAGACGGTACTTTAACCTGTTAAAAAGCAGGGATTGATTTCACTTGTACAAATTACAAATCTGTGGAATGTTCACTCAGTATTTCCAGTCCACTTGATATATGTAATGTAACCTGATTAGGCTGAAAATTTAGATTTTAGGTCAGATTAAACTTTAATGTTGTATCTTGATCCCATTCACACATCTTAATGATATATATATATGTATATATATATATATATATATATATATATATATAGACAAAAAAGAAACCAAAACAGCTTCACTTTTTTATGAAAAGCAAGTCAAAAGACAAAGAAAGCCAGCCACATGGGGTAAAAAGAAGAAAAAAAAGTGTCCTTGATGAAGTCTGATCTGTTGTTTGCCCTGCTGAGGAACTAAAAACCAGGTATTTAAGGTCATTGAAAAAAAACAGATGAAAACCAAACAGTGAGTGTGCTAGGGGTTATTGACCTGCCATTTTGTTTTCTTTTCCAGCTACATGTATTGATAAGAGTCTTGTTTATTTTTCGGTGTATCATCCTGATCAGGATCTGACCTCATCTGATGTCTGGTTGTGTGAGGTCAGGTGTTTTTTCAGGGAATTTTGGCCTAACTGTGTCTTACTCATTGGGTCCTGCGAGGCTAAAACTGTTGCTGATGTCTTGTTCACAAACATGGCAGGCTCGTTCTATTGTTCTATAGTTTATATTGACATCAATAAGTCATCTTCCTACTTTTATCAAATAAAGCAAAAAAATAAAAACAAGTTCAATATGAATATTGTAGTGTTTAAAATTTTCGATTGAAATGAGAAAGATGCTAAGTATTTTTTTGGGAAAGTTGTTTGTAAAAAAGTAATTTATTTTTGTATGGTAACTGTTTTGACAGGGTCTTGATCATTTTTGGAGAAAGGAGAATTGAATTTTGTTGTTTCAAGGACCAAAGGTAGAAGAAGGAAATAATGAATTTTGATGCCATAAATTCAAGACAAAGCTGGTAACAGGCCAAAAATAGATGTTTGTTTCTGATAAGATAGTTTTTATTATTTTTCAGTTATAATTTCATTTATATATATCCATTCTCAATGTATTTGATCACTTTTAACAAAAAAATTGATAAAGATAAAAACTTACCCCGAGCCTACTTTTCAGGGCATGTTATCAGAAACAAGATTAATTTTTTTGGCCTTACTCAAAGAACAAGAACTTGAATATCAGTATTGTCCGAACATGGGCTTTTATGATGTTTGCAAATATGTTTGATATTGTTCAATAAATCTTTGATGTCAAGATAATGTTCAATAAATCTTTGATGTCAATATATTGAACAATAAATCCTTTATGTCAAGATATTGTACAATAAATCTTTGATGTCAAGATATTGTACAATAAATCTTTGATGTCAAAATAATGTTCAATAAATCTTTGTGTCAATATATTGTACAATCAATCTTTGATGTCAAGATATTGTACAATAAATCTTTGATGTCAAGATATTGTACAATAAATCTTTGATGTCAAGATATTGTACAATAAATCTTTGATGGCAAGATATTGTACAATAAATCTTTGATGTCGAGATATTGTTCAATAAATCTTTGATGTCAAGATATTGTTCAAAAAATCTATGATGTCAGGATATTGTTCAATAAATCTTTGATGTCAAGATATTGTTCAAAAAATCTTTGATGTCAGGATATTGTTCAATGAATCTTTGATGTCAAGATATTGTACAATAAATCTTTGATGTCAAGATATTGTTCAAAAAATCTTTGGTGTCAGGATATTGTTCAATAAATCTTTGATGTCAGGATATTGTTCAATAAATCTTTGATGTCAAGATATTGTACAATCAATCTTATAAGTCAAGTTATCAAAAGCAATTGTGTTTTGTAATAATTGCATTTGACAGTTTCATGTGATGAGATATATTTGGGCACAGTAATGCTGCAATAATATTGTTGTTTTAGCCAGATATGATATGATTTTATATTTGTATACTCGATTCAATACATTTTAGAAGAATAAAAGTCAAATAGTGAAATGTAAAATTACTTTTATAAATCTGCAGTAACACAGCTTGCCTTGTTGTTAAAAGTATAAAATAAAAAACAAAGTCACAAATGTATTGATGCAGGGTTTAAGAACATGTACTGCTCCAGATCATAAGAAAATAAAAATGAAGCAAACAACCTGATTGTCCTTTGTTCTTTGTGGTAAAATTGACATAATAATGATGATGATGATGATAATGATAATAATATCTATTTTCCACTAGGCTCAGAATTGTTCATGAAAAACATTTATTAGGTAACAGTTTTCCAGGAGACTGTCATTTGAATAGCATTACAAATATTCGCCAGTGAGAATCGAGAAAAATTCAATTTACAAAATGCATTTTGATTGGCTGAAATTATTCTGCTTGAGGGAAGTATTTAAAGAATCATTTATGTTTCATGAAATATTTTCAATATGCAGACATTTCCAGAAAACGTTTACAAATATTACAAATAAATACTGATCAGCAAAGCACCATTGGTCTATGTTTAATTCACTTAACAAGACTCAGGTGAACATAACATTTAGAAGCTGGTACAGATATGAGGTACTGGAGGTATTTTTGTCAGACCTCATTATGGGGTACCATCTCATACCTTAATGTGTGTAACAGGAGAGTGCCATCTGGTGTTAATAATGACACTATTTTACATACCTCACAAATTTAACGTTCATAGCAATGGCGCTAATGCCATTATCCACCACCAGGGCACTTATTACTACCTGTGCCACTAGATGGCAGTGATTTATATAGTTGTAGCCTGGTTGTATATATGTGCTTCTCAGACATGTTTGTTCAAAAAGGCCTTGCACAGGTTACTTATGTGACTAAGCAGCTGCACTATGAAGAGTGGGGTATTTATATGCCTCACAGTACGTCAATGCCCCACAAGACAGGTCTGAGATTGGTAAAAAAACCCATATCTGATACAATCTCTTTCTATATATATATATATATATATATATATATATATATATATATATAGAAAGAAATATATATATATATATATATATATATATATATATATATATATATATATATATAGAAAGAAATATATATATATACATATATTCATTATTATACACTTTTAAGGAATAAGTTCCCACACCTCCACTTGGCATGGTTACAAGACTTCACCATAGGGATGCACAGAGTGGAAGTAAATCTCATATTCTTTGTCATCTGCTTCTCACGGTTTGACCATTTATCTGCATGTCATACAGTGCGAGTACAGAACTGAGGATATAATATTGACACTGTCTTATTTCGCTTTCTAGTTTCGTCCTCCTATACCAAAAGGCAGTATTCCTCCTATACCAAAAGGCAGTATTCCTCCTATACCAAAAGGCAGTATTCCTCCTATACCAAAAGGCAGTATTCCTCCTATACCAAAAGGCACAAGGCAAAAACCATTTTCCAGATTGACTGTCAATAACTGTCCTTTGGTAGTGTCTTTCTGTGATTACTGTTTTTGATATATATCTATTGCTTGTGGAACTGCCTTTTGCCAATTTATTTCAAATTGAGGGTACCTCATAACTGCCTTTTACTGGTGATTTTTCTCATAACATAATACTCTCAGAGAGATAAATTTAGGCAGTTAAGTTGCCAATGAGTAGAACATAGAAATATGAAAGAAAATAAATAACTGCCTTTTGCCATTGACTGCCTTTTGCCATTGATTGTGTTTTGCCACTGACTGTCTTTTGCCATTGACTGCCTTTTGCCATTGACTGCCTTTTGCCACTGACTGTCTTTTGCCATTTACTGTCTTTTGCCATTTACTGTATTTTGCCATTGGAGGGCAGCGTTGTTCCCAGATATGTTTCCTAATATGTGTTGATATGAGTGATGGACACAAATATCTAAGCTTACTTGCCAAATATGAATGATCATTGATAAAACTTTTCAAGAAGATACAAAAACTCAACCGGAATTGTTTCATTGGCTATAAGGTGCAGGCTTTCGGTACGTTATATGAACATGTGCCATGATCTGTTCATACATGGATAGTCAACAATTTCATGCTTCACTTAACAATTCATGCATAAATGAGCAGTTGAGCAAATTGAAATATTTTGTCATATCAGTAGAATTAGGTGTCTACATCTGTATGTTTTCTCAGCAAAACCAATTGGCATCAACTCTGTATTACAAAGGTAGTATTCATTTGCTACTTCTGCAAATTCCCCAAGTTATAAATACTTGCCTTGCTCACAAAAATATCATCAAATCCGAATTGGCCAACATCAGGTTATAAACTGTAATCAGGTGTCTGACACATTTCCGACACAACTGCCAGTACAAAATAAATTATTTCTATTCTTTCACCAATCAGTGGACAGCCAGATTGTTATGAACAATGATGACTCGCGACCGATCCTGTGCGCAGCTTTATATCTTTGGAGGCAGGGACTGATATGAGAGAGAATTCCTCTTCGGGTAATTGGCATCCCATTGAGAGAACAAAATTGCACTCAGGGTGCTCTGGCAAGGGACTCTAAAAGATGCTCTGGCAAGGGACTCTAAGAGATGCTCTGGCAAGGGACTCTAAAAGATGCTCTGGCAAGGGACTCTAAACAATGCTGAGCATACAATTTCCAATGCATTTAATTCAGGAGGAAGATAATTTAATTTAAACACAGTCCTTGTTAAAATACACAGAGGACTCCCCTGGATTTCCACTGAATCAAGCCACGGGCTGTGACGCAGTTGGTTAGAGCGCTAGCTTATGAGCGACACAATGATGATCCAAAGGTCGTGGGTTCGATCCCCAGCCATGCCAAGATTGAATTCATGATATAATTTCACGCATTAACTGATGTCCGTGCTTAAAGGGTTAACCAGTTGTCCCTGTATATCTGTGAAATGACAATTCGGTGAGGCAGCACTATATCTGTAACAAGTAGGTTTCATCACGAAATGACTGAAATAATGTTGAAAGTGATGTAAAACCCCAAACAAATCTATTGAATCAGTAATGCTTATTCTTAATGCCCTCTGGTGGCTCTAATAGGAACTAGCAATACACACAAGATGGCAGCACCGCAAATGGTCATATTAACAGCACTTGGGAAATCGCAACATTTATAGGTGTTGCAATTTGTCACTATTTCTGTATAGTGATTTCCATGGTTTTTCATTTTGACATTTTGGCAATTTAAAGCTATTTAGCCATTTGTAGCCTTGTGTGATAACACCAGCATCTGAGTCCTTCTCCGGATCCCTGCTGGTGAATCCCATTTTAGGTCTTCTCTCCTCCAATTTCCAGACAAAGATCTAGCAGCTCATCTTTGCACTGATTCTTTTCAATCTATATCTTTCTTGAGCAAGGGTTCCACACACTTGATGCATATTCTAAGTGAGTGTGCACAAGGGTATTGTTATTGCATTTATTGTTATTGATGTTTCCTGGGCACATGCTGAGATTCCAAGTACTTGGCTTGCTTTGCAGACAATGCTGTGAATATGTTGATCCTATTTCAAATCTGTTTGAAGCTCCTAGATAGGGATGATGTTCAACATGTTGCAAGATGCTACCATGTAATGTATAGTTTCTTACAACAAGGCAAGATGGGGCTGGAATGTCCAGCTACAATGCAGACAACTGGGGAACGATGCACTTTTAGCTGTGCTGACATTGCACAGTAAAATGGGGAAATTTTCTGTCATTCAGTCCATCAATCACCCACATATCTTGCAAAAAAGAGAATTTTTTTTAAAATTCATTGGATATAATATGTAGTTATTTCGCACAAATGACGCTAGAGGGAGAAGTGTCCAGAACTATTCGATGATCATATCAAAATTGTATGAACATTGATATCAAACATCTCTGAACATAAGTAAGTGTGTACATCTCATACTGACCTTGTAACTAGTTTCCAGCTTAAGCCTTGTGGGACACTGAATATCTTGGTCCTGTAAATGTGCTGCTAAGAAATCATTTGCCCATTTATACATGGATATATAGGTGTCTAAATATAGCATATTAATATATCCCTGAAAAAGAAATATGTTCTGGAAGAAAGTTCGGAATAAAATTAAGTTGAATGTCCCTGAAAAAGAAATATGTTCTCAAAGAAAGTTCTGATTAAAATTAATGCACCAGGTTCTTATGACAAAACCAAATAATAAATATCTGAAATTTATATTTAAAAAAATAGTAGAGCATTGGGTCCCGGTGACAGGCTTTTTTCTAACCCAAAATGGCCTAAATGATCATTAAAATAAACATAGAACTAGGCGGCGGGGTTTGCCCTCTGAATCAGGTGAATAATAAACCATAATTATGTTTTATAATTTATATATTGTAAACCAGATTTGGTTCAATAATGCCACTCCCCTCTGAGATGCTTCTCCAACCCCCCCCCCCTAAAAAAAAAACAAACGAAAAAAACAAACAAACAAAACATTTTGCGAATTTTTCAATGCCTTTACAAAGAAATAACAGAATAAGATTCATAAGGACAACAGGTTAACCGTTCAGGCAAAGGCCTATATGAGAAATTGAGGAATTGAAGCCACGACCTTTGGGAAATACAAATGTCAAATGACATCAAATACAGACTTAAAGACGGCCGCGATATCAAATACAGGGCAATAACGACAGAGGTAATGAGAAGTTTGGCTTACAATCCTACTGATGTATTGTTTGTTTGTTTGGGGTTTTACATCACTTTCAACAGTATTTCAGTCATTTCGTGATGAGACCTACTTGTAGCAGATATAGTGCTGCCTCACTGAATTGTCATGTCGCAGGTCCTTGACATGACAACTCACCCGGTCACAGATAGTGTTCTCCAATCACCCATCGGCAAAGCCCAGATAGGTGATCTGGAGAGGTCTGAGATTTTTGCTTTTTGGTCATAATCTCGTTCAGATGTGATTTTTTAAATACCCAACTGTTTAAGTGATAATTCATATTTTATGTATGATTATGTCTAAAATCTCACAAAAAAGCTTGATTATTTCTTGGATAACATTAAATAAAGAAAATATAAATACTTGATAATAATCGCCAGCTGCAAAAATTGAATCAAACCTGTTTTAACGGCAGTTGAAACGGGTTCAATTTTGACGTTTAAACGGGTTTACCAAAGTTTTTGCAGCTGGCGAGTTTTTACTTCACTAGAGCTCAATCAACTCCACCAAACTTTTCTTTGGTTGGAGTTGGTAGAGACCATGGACGTTCGACAAACCCCTCCAGATCACCTATCTGGGCTTTGCCGATGGGTGATTGGAGAACACTAGGTCACAGATTTACAAGAACAACGGGTTAACCCTTTTGGCACGGGCCTCAGCTCATGTGGGAAATTGTATCATGATTTCAATCCCGGCACGGCTGGGGTTCGAACACACGACCTTTGAATCACCACAGAGGAACTGGTGCTAATAAGCTGGCGCTCTAACCAACTGCGCCACGGCCCGTGGCCCCCTACTGATGTAATGCGAAGTAGCCTCACAGCGCTGGACATTCAAACATTACAAAGCTACCCACCTATGCAGCATGTGCAGCATAAAAAGATCAAGAAATTTGATCACATCTTTTTACAAACGAAGGAGCGAGAATAGCTTTCAGTCCATGCCAACATTAAATTCAAAATTCTCCTCAATACCAGGAACGCCCTGAATGGGAAGGCTCTACCAAACACATCATACCATTTCTTACTTCAGAAGTATTTTATTTTTAATTTATTCATTATAAAAAATTATGCAAATTAGGTCACGTGATAAAATTTTTAAAAATAATTTTGAATCTGGAAAATATTCAGGTTTTTATTGATGTATTACGCATGTCGATTGGCCAATTATTTGAGAAATTATGATCAAAAGGTGTTAAGAAACAGGAAGTAGATCCTGAACATTGACAATCCTGGGTGGAAGGAAGTATTGAAGGTTATTTGCGCATGCTTGGTTATCTACTAACTGTGAAGACATCAGGCTGACATCTCTAGTTTAATGGAAAACTGGACCTTGTTTTTTTTTCTCAAACAGCACATGACAATAACAAAGAAATAACAAGATAAGGTGGAAGTACCCAACAGCTATGTAAATATTGGGGGTGAAAAACAAACCATTTCTACTAGGGCTCTGATCAAAGGGCACCAAAGGGCTTATGTATTCAAAGGAGCCGATGAGGCAAATTTCAATCCAACAAAGCATTCAAAGTATATCTCTTCAAAGACCTTGTGAGCTAAGGCCAAATTATAAATGGGACCTTCACTGTGTCAAAAGGGTTTCAACGCTTTCCAATGGAACCTTGTAGATGATAACTTTCCAAGATATTCAACAGAGAAAATTGAATTCATAAATATGATAGAGTACAAGACATATATTCATATATTTCAGTGAATGGAACAAAATAAGATAAATATCAGTTTTCTTTGAAAAAATATTGATTAAAGTGTAATGAGCAATTAGAGCTAAGTTAATGTATGTATTTGTGTGATACATGTTCACTTATGTTGTTAGCTAAACTAGTACACCATTGCATACTCACATTGCCTAGTGGCTGTCTACCTATTTATACTAGTGTCACTAGTCAACAGACATTAATGCATTAGTTTACAAATATCACAATGTCAGTTGAACTTTACATGATCAGGAACAGATTAAATGCAAATTTACAATAGATTTTCACGTAATAATCATAAAAAGGACATAATTAGATCATTATTAATTGGTATGGCATTCTGAGACTTTCAGTAATTTTAAATAGGATGGAGAATAGTACTGTGGTAACGGCAGATATATCTGTGTCAAGTGATAGATCTGTGATAGATTTAAGGATACAGAATTTATTTAGGTACAGTTTCTTTTATGTTTAGACTAACTCTAATCTATCTTGCCATTGTAACTAGCTATTTTGTATCAGAATTATTGGTTTATTTTGGCGAATATAATGCCATAATGTACAGGATTTCATTAATAATAGGTTTAAGTCGTGCCTCATCTTTAACATTGATGTTTGTTGCTATTGAGAGAGAGCATTATCAGTTGTACTACCTCTTAAAGTCAAATTGATTGTGACCAAGAAAAGAGCAAAATTTCTCCTTTCTTTTTTGTGCTTTGTCTGTTTCCCCTTACATATTCTCTTGATAATTGATAAATATTACTTTGGCAATGTTGAGCCTTTGTTAATCGTATTTGTAGTTCCAAAATTAACATATTATGTATTTCTTTTGTTGTATAATATCATTCCTTTTGCATTTTTTGTGACCATAATGTCATGAAACATTATAATAATTATACGGATCAGGAGAAGACATCAGGAAATGAATAGGGATTCCAGGTTAAGGTCTCAGTCCAGTATGACTGTTACCCTTTTAGTAATTTCTGTTTGGTTTCTTTTTCCACCTCCCCTGTAAGCATATTAAGATGTGTAAAGAACATGACATTGTTACGGTCACTTCATCTTCTGTCACCCCAGAATCACGTTTTAACTTTGTTTGTTATTGCATAAGTGAAAGATGTTCGAATTCAGAGCGCAGACAAAAATATAATCACTCAGATCTGTAGGAAATGTACTTAACTTGGTGCTTTATCCTAGGATTAATTCTCTCAGACTATCTTTTTACAGAATTCCTTCACTTTGGATACTGCTAAAATGTACAAGAGGCCTCTGGACGATGATTGTATAGGTGCTTAAAAGTGATATGAATGTAAATTAATTATAGCAAGATATTTGGAAAATATCAGAATATGGGAATTAATATACAGTAGTTAGCACTGGTCCCTGTTCAATCCTGAACAGAAAACATAAGGACATCATAAAAGATTTAAAGGGCAACTTTCACTTCTCTGACACACTTGAAATTAACATTTAATGATTGCTCCTCAATAAAGGAACCTATAATTCACTTTATTTGGCCAAGATTATTTGCATTTTATTATTTGACAAGCATATGATTCATTTGGAGACACTGTTAAAACAACTTAACTCTGGACAAAATAAATCTATTCAAACAGTGAGCGAAGGTGATTAGTCATATATAGTGATATGCTATCAAAGTGACATCAATAAACATAATAGAAATCAAGATGGCCGAATACAGGTTGAATATATCAAGAAGTGTATACGTGTCAATGTACTGTTGAGAACCCATTCATCTATTCAATAAGGTTTGATAATGATTTAAACCATCATTATATACAGACCAATCCTATATTTTTCACACACTCATCTAGCAAAAACACAGTGAAAAAGAGAAATACTTAACTTCTATATGTAAAGGATATTCCCAAACCATATTTCAGTAGCTATTTCTTCATAAATCAATTATATGCCACACACAATATTCAGGGTTGCTTTGTACATGAGTACAATCATTATTTACAAATATAGAGAATTACTAATTTTATTTGACCCTATTAGGACTCAGTCTGGTCTTTCCATGCCGCGATTGAATCTATGCTACAATTCAACGTATGAGCCAAGGCCCAGGCCTAAAAGGTTAATTCATTATCCGTGACTGGGGGTAATGTCATGTCAAGGACCTGTAATATGACAATTCAGTGAGGCAGCACTATATCTGCTACAAGTAGGTCTCATCACGAATAGACTGAAGTAATGTTGAAAGTGATGTATAACCACAAACAAACAAAACAAACTGTTTTACGTCACTTTCTATAAGGATGGTCATGTCACGTCGACTTTCGAGCTTTTTAACCAGTATGAATTCTAAGTAAAACTTCCAGCAGCTCCACCACTTCCCGTCCTCTACTTATATAAACAAGAGCCTGGATATTTATGAATGATACTGGTCATAGGCTGTATCCAGGTATTTTAAAAAAAGAGCCTGGATATTTATGAATGATACTGGTCATAGGCTGTAACCAGGTATTTTAAAAAAAGAGCCTGGATATTTATGAATGATACTGGTCATAGGCTGTAACCAGGTATTTTAAAAAAAGAGCCTGGATATTTATGAATGATACTGGTCATAGACTGTAACCAGGTATTTTAAAAAAAGAGCCTGGATATTTATGAATGATACTGGTCATAGGCTGTAACCAGGTATTTTAAAAAAAGAGCCTGGATATTTATGAATGATACTGGTCATAGACTGTAACCAGGTATTTTAAAAAAAGAGCCTGGATATTTATGAATGATACTGGTCATAGACTGTAACCAGGTATTTTAAAAAAAGAGCCTGGATATTTATGAATGATACTGGTCATAGGCTGTAACCAGGTATTTTAAAAAAAGAGCCTGGATATTTATGAATGATACTGGTCATAGGCTGTAACCAGGTATTTTAAAAAAAGAGCCTGGATATTTATGAATGATACTGGTCATAGGCTGTAACCAGGTATTTTAAAAAAAGAGCCTGGATATTTATGAATGATACTGGTCATAGACTGTAACCAGGTATTTTAAAAAAAGAGCCTGGATATTTATGAATGATACTGGTCATAGGCTGTAACCAGGTATTTAAAAAAAAGAGCCTGGATATTTCTGAATGATACTGGTCATAGGCTGTAACCAGGTATTTAAAAAAAAGAGCCTGGATATTTCTGAATGATACTGGTCATAGGCTGTAACCAGGTATTTTAAAAAAAGAGCCTGGATATTTATGAATGATACTGGTCATAGGCTGTAACCAGGTATTTAAAAAAAAGAGCCTGGATATTTCTGAATGATACTGGTCATAGGCTGTAACCAGGTATTTAAAAAAAAGAGCCTGGATATTTCTGAATGATACTGGTCATAGGCTGTAACCAGGTATTTTAAAAAAAGAGCCTGGATATTTATGAATGATACTGGTCATAGGCTGTAACCAGGTATTTAAAAAAAAGAGCCTGGATATTTATGAATGATACTGGTCATAGACTGTAACCAGGTATTTTAAAAAAAGAGCCTGGATATTTATGAATGATACTGGTCATAGACTGTAACCAGGTATTTTAAAAAAGAGCCTGGATATTTATGAATGATACTGGTCATAGGCTGTATCCAGGTATTTTAAAAAAAAGAGCCGGGATATTTATGAATGATACTGGTCATAGGCTGTAACCAGGTATTTTAAAAAAAGAGCCTGGATATTTATGAATGATACTGGTCATAGGCTGTAACCAGGTATTTTAAAAAAAAGAGCCTGGATATTTATGAATGATACTGGTCATAGGCTGTAACCAGGTATTTTAAAAAAAAGAGCCTGGATATTTATGAATGATACTGGTCATAGGCTGTAACCAGGTATTTTAAAAAAAGAGCCTGGATATTTATGAATGATACTGGTCATAGGCTGTAACCAGGTATTTTAAAAAAAGAGCCTGGATATTTATGAATGATACTGGTCATAGGCTGTAACCAGGTATTTTAAAAAAAGAGCCTGGATATTTATGAATGATACTGGTCATAGGCTGTAACCAGGTATTTTAAAAAAAGAGCCTGGATATTTATGAATGATACTGGTCATAGGCTGTAACCAGGTATTTTAAAAAAAGAGCCTGGATATTTATGAATGATACTGGTCATAGACTGTAACCAGGTATTTTAAAAAAAGAGCCTGGATATTTCTGAATGATACTGGTCATAGGCTGTAACCAGGTATTTAAAAAAAATATTTTATAATTCAACTTGAGTACGTTGCCACTTTTCCACTGTTGATAATGTTTAAATCATTGGGTGAAAATAAGATTTCTGTAATTGAGATTTAGAGTAAAATTGCAATACTTACAAAGTCATCAGTGCTTCATCTTATTTTCGAATTAAAAAAATGTTTGTTATGATTGACCTAAAATAAAGGTCAGCCACCAAGTGATGCAAATAGACCAAAGAAAGATAGAACTATATGATATATGATAAATCACATAATTTGTTAAAAAATATGTTCATTGAAAGTATAGATAGATTTGCAGGATATGGTAATCTTCCAATGATTGAGCATTAAATGAAAGACAGAATATCTTTAACAGCTCGTTATTGATAAGTATATGTTTCAACTTAATATTTTGCTGATATTCCTCAGTAATAACTTAATATCTATTAGTTATCGATACTAATTACGACATAATTATCAGGGAACCTTGTTTATTTTGTTCACTACTTACGTGTCCACCATTCTCCATAAAACTCTAGTTCCACAAACCCATTGTATCCGATAGAAGCATAGTCTTTTAAGATGTTGATCCTGACCCTATCTGCTTTGATATAATTCAGGTTAAATAGGTCCCAAGCTTTTCCATTTGTTACATCAGTATGGCGTGTCCCTTGCCGTCTGGAGAGTGTCCATTCCTGAAACAAATTATTTGTGAACTGTTAGTAAAAATTATCTGACATTTTCCTACCCTCCATAGCAGGACTTCTCTATCATATCAGTCCCTGCCACCAAAGCTATAAAGGTGCGCAAAATCATCAGTATTCAGAAATATCTGACTGTCAACTCATTGGTGGAAGAATATAAATAGATTTGTTTTGTACTAGCAGTTGTACTGATTGGTCAGTATATGTACCAGACACCTGGTTACAGCCTATGACCAAATGCTGGTCAATTTAGATTTGATGATATTTTTTGTGAGCAAGGCAAGTATTCATGACTCAGGGATTTCCAAACTTTGAATGAGATCAAAAACAGGGAAATGACTGCAGAGGTAGTAATTGAATACTACCTGTGTAATGTAGAGTAACATTTTCCCATTATGATAAACATGCCTATCTCAATTTCTGATAAAAATAATTCCAACAAGGCTCAACCAAGTCTCAAAATTCCTTCATAAAGCTCAGCCTGAAACCAAAAGCCAAAAATACATACCAAAAAGAGGAAACTCTCACGTTGGCGACATGCCGAGAACACTTGCTTGCTGAGATTAAAACTTAAGTTTATTGGGGTGTGCGGTATGTCACATGTAGACATGTCTAAAATAGTGAGCAAATCACTGCACATACATCTGAGCATTAATACTAGACGTATTTCCTTATTCAAATGATGGTTTTTTTGGCAATTAAAATGTTGATTGCAATATTTAATAACTTTCTTTTTAAATATAGAAAGTCTAATTCTATATTTTAATAGTGTTTAAACAACTGTGAAACTAGTTTGGAGGCATTGACACCATTTCCAAGAGGTGTACTTTGCACAGGTGAGCACACGCTGTTGTGGCTAGCGATAATTCAGTTGATCTTCACACCTCAATGCCCTGGCCAATGACCTTGCCCCAACATTTCTACACCAGGTGGGAAATCCAAAGGCCTAAAGATAAGTTTGTTTGTTTGGGATTTACATCACTTTCGACATTATTTCAGTCATTTCGTGATGAGACCTACTTGTAGCAGATATAGTGCTGCCTCACTGAATTGTCATGTCGCAGGTCCTTGACATGACAACCCACCCGGTCACAGATTTACAAGGACAACGGGTTAACCCTTTTGGCACGGGCCTCAGCTCATATGTATCATGAGTTCAATCTAGGCATGGCCGGGGTTCGAACCCACAACCTTTGGATCACCACAGAAGAACTGGTGCTAATAAGCTGGCACTAACCAACTGTGCCACGGTCCGTGACCCCCCTAAGATGACCTCTGGATGCTGAAGGCAAGACACCTAGTTAGGACAGGTAAGTTTTAATTAGTGTTAAGCTTGGTGTAGACTTAGATATAAGGTTCACATCAATGCATTTTGGCTGATCTCACTGGAAAACAGAGCAATACACATAAAAGTGACATGCGGTCTGTTGGTTATGACTGATATGCTCAAATATTGAAGATCTTGAATATCTGATGGAATGCATCTAATGATGAGCATTTATGCAGGTATGTGTTTATGGTTGATGAATTGTTATAATACCTTGGATAGGTACAGTCCATGTTTATATTGAAATGTGGATTCAGGCAAAATGTTGAGTGAACAATCTTGCTATGAGAAGAGGTCAAAGCATATCATGAGACCTGTGATACACATGCTAATGCTGAAACATTTGGAACTATTGCATTGCACTGGATATATGCTCAAGGTTGACCTCATGACCAGCTTAGTTGAAATTTAAAATTTATGATAAAGTCTTGAAATTGGACCCATGCTATAGATTCTTGTGTAAACATGTCTGAGCTCAAATAGAATTGGAATATGAAGATTTTAAATTTGTTTTCAGTATAAAGTTACTATTTTTATATTTTCTATTTTGCCAAAAAAACAAATTCAATTCCATCTGTTCTGACATGTATATTGCTCAAACACTATCCTAAAATGAAGATTTAATATTTGTTAACTGCTTGAAGTCATTTTCTATGTTTGCAAAAGACAAATAATCAAATTCTTGTGTATTGTTCAATTAGAACCCCCAAATGTTTTTTTTTTGCTATTAAGTCATTTCTAATATTTTATATTCTTCTTCATTTGCAATAGACAAATCAATTTATGTTTTTGAAGTGCATTGAAGACAGACATCATAACCACTGAACCATGTATCACCTCATGTCAGTAATGTAGACACTTTGGGTTCACAACATTGCATAAAAATTGAAATTGTCTCTATGTTACTGTTTCTTTGCTGATGTGTCATTGCTCAAAATAAACCCAAATGTGTTGACTCCATCCATGTTTTCTGTATAAAGTCATGCTATTTTATTTATTTTCTATTTTTTCTTCATTTGCAAAAATTATATAATTCGATATGTTCTGACTTTTATATCATTCAAAGAATATCCTAGCATGAAAACTTCATCTTTGTTTTTGATATAAAGTTTTTATTTTAATATTTGTTCTGCCTTCACAAAACATTTCAATTCTATATGTTCAGATGTGCATGTGGCTAAATAAAATTTCAAAATGAAAATTTGATCTACAGAGTGAAAAAAGAACTTGTCCCAACTGGGAATCGAATCCAGACCTTTGGCATGAGAGACAGATGTCTTACCCACTGAACCATGTTGAGAAGTGGTTTGATCTTCTCACTGGTATATCAGACAAATAGTCAAGATCTTCATCACTGTGTCAAGTTATTTTATGAAGAAAGATATTCAGTAATTTCACACTGCAGCCTAAGTGAGATTTATAAATAAAATGTTTATAAAATATTTTTGTCTAAGATGATATCAAAATTAATGAAAATAGATCAAAGGTATCTGTAACTCATGTCTCATTTACATCTAAGACACCATTTTCTATTTGAGCCTCTGTAGGTAAGTATAAGATGTAAGCATGTAATCATTTATTTTGAATATGAAGTGTATCATATAATATCCAGACACATTTTATATTTACCTTGAACCCATGAAACAGAAAAAAGTGTAATAAAACAAAGAAAGTCAATGATCATAATGTTTTTTTTTCTGGAGAAGTCATATGCTGGTTAAAAATGTGCTTGATTTCTTTTAAGGAAAGTACATGTCAGCATGAATGAAGAAGGTATCATGTGAGCACATTTGAATTTTTTGTTTAATGGGCAAAAGCTTGTGATTTTAATTGACATAATGTAACATGCTTAGTAATGTTTATCCATAAAACAATTCACAATTTACATATTATAAGCCTCATATCAATGCAAAACTGTAACATTTAGATGACCAAGTAACTCTTATAATGAGATGGGAAATATCAACACCTTGCTTACTCAGTTTAAAATGACCAACTGACCTAGTTATTTGACCTAGTTAATGACTTATTTAATAATTTCTCTGTGTGGCAAACTCTAATATTGATACAAAAATTACAGGATGTGTGACTGTATACAGACAAATTTTCGCGACCTTTTTATTTTCGCGTTAATTCGCGCCTGAACATCATTCGCAAAATTAATTGGAAGCGAAATTGAAGAGGGGACTCTCTCTCTAATTTCAAGGACGTCACGTACATCGTGTTACGTTTTCGATGTGCGGAACACGGTAAATTTGATGTGCGGCAACACGAAGAGAAGCCAGGGATCCATCGTTGCGCAATATATTAAATTTTTCAATGTGAGTTGATACACTCCATTTGTTTTCGCGCCGAAAATAAGAGCTTGTCCCCGTCACTCCTTTTTTAAAATGACGACCTCGTATTGTGTAATGCATGTTAAATGGATGAATGGTTTAGTTCTGTTCTCGACCTGCAAAGCGTATTTTGTGTTAATATTGGGTATATACTTTTATTAATCATTTAAAACGCAATTAAAATCGATCCATGTGTGAAGGCATTTCTGTCAAAAAGGGAAGACACGACTCAAAGCAGTGGAGACAATAATGAAACGCAAAACTGTGAACGCTGATAATTGGAATCAGTGAGAACAAAGTCAAAACAAAGCGTTTTGAAATCCAATAATATTGGGTAAATACCTTTATTTATCATTTAAAACGCAATTAAAATCGATACACATGTGAAGGCATTTCTGTCAAAAAGGGTAATTTGTGATAATATTATGTACTAGAAATCCAAAATTCGCAAAAATAAAACGGCGCGAACCTGTCGAAAACGGTGATGGCGCGAAAATAACTAGGCGCGAATTTTTCTCTGTATACAGTAATACAAATTTTTGCAGTAATTCACAACACATTTATGTCTTGTTTCTTTTAACAATGATAGGAGAAAAGCTGATTTATAGTTGGTGAAAGTATCATTCCCACTTTTGAATTTCATTCTCGGCAGTGCCCAAATTTGAATTCGTAACACAATTTCTCAATGATATTTTTTTATAATTCCAAAAATACTTTAAAAATATTATTGATTAACAAATATTCCAGAATATTGGGGGCTTTAAAATCCTTCCCATCCCATCTCACTGATGAACATTGACGTTCTTTCTGTCCATTAGGGATTAAAACAAAATAAACGCATCATACCTGTTTCTCAACAATATCCTCGTTGACTAGAAACACAACTTCAATTCTTTCAATCTGTGAGTCAAAGGGGAATCTCTGCATGATTCTTGAATAGTTGAGTGCATACACATATGCAAATCTCACTTCAATCCAACCACTGTTATATTCTGCACTCAAGCTCCATTCGCCATCATCATAAGACAAAACACCATCCAATGCATTCTCACACACATAGTCTGCATTTATATTTGATGCTTCAGAACTTGCTTCACAGGTGGCACCAGCAGTCAGTAGAGCAACATTGGCCCATGGAGGCTCTTTTGTGTAAAACATCAAATAACAATATATAGTGTATATACATGTAAATCAATTAATTTGTTTTAGAATTATGTATAATTTTAGAATTATGTTTGATTTTAGAATTATGTATAATTTTAGAATCATGTACAGTTTTATAAGCAAGTTCTTGAAATAAGTTCTTTATTAATCAAGAAGACGTTTTGTTAATCAAATCATTGTTTTCGAGAGCCAAGTAATTTTATTCAGATCAAGTGGTTATTTGTGGATCAGTAATATTTTTAATATGTTTTTGTACTTATTATAATATATAAAAACATTGAATTGTTGCAAAATCAACAGTTATTAATCATGATTTCCCCATGATGCCAAAATTGCTTGAATAAAATCATAGTCTATGGTAATATTTGAGAATTTGTGTCACAGAAAACTGATTCTGAATTCTGATATTATAATGGTAGTTATTATTTTTATCTTATGATTGAAATCAAATAGTCTTATAGAATAAAATTGATAACTAATAGGTCTTGATTGGAACACTTACTCTTATTTCCATAGAATTCAAGTTCAACAAATCCCAAATAAAAACTATTTGCATAATAACTGATAACATTTATTCTGATGCTGTTGCAAATAAATCTTTCAAGAACAAAAACATCCCACGCTATCCCATTGGCCACATCCACGTGATTTATTCCTTGACGTTGAAATAGTGTCCATACCTGAAATATTGGCAAGATTAGAACAATATAGTTATTATAGAGCTTATATTATTCTCATATCATTGTTTGTTTGTTGTTTTACATCACTTTCAATATTATTTCAGTCATTTCGTGATGAGACCTACTTCTAGCAGATATAGTGCTGCCTCAGCTCACGTGTGATATTGTATCATGAATTCAATCATGGCACGGCCAGGGATCAAACTCATGACCTTTGGATCACCACAGGGGAACTGGTGCTAATAAGCTGGTGCTCAAACCAACAGTGCCATGGCCCATGGCCCTCTCACATATACATTTATAAACTTTAAGTTAAACATACATAAGGTAGCACTATGATTGATAGTCTAGAAACTGTACCTGTGTTTCCATGGCAGATCCATCAAGAAGAAATGTTATTTCCATATCTTTGATCTGTTCAATAGCGGCAAATCTCTGCATAATCCTGGCATATTCAAGAGAATAGATATCTGCGAATTTCACCTGAATCCACTGTTGGGAATCATCATCTGGAGAAGTGACCCATTCCCCATCATCATAAGACAACACTCCATCAAGAGCATTCTCACACATATAGTGTGCTAATGGGTTGATTTCTTCTGAGCTTGCCTCACAGGTGGCACCACCAGTCACTGATGCAGCATTTCCCCAGGAATAGGCTGGAATAGTATAATTATTATGCAATGGACATATTCGATAGTATTCAATTGGACTAAACACATATGATAATATTTCAGTTTAAAACATTCTTTTGATGGTATTTAATAAGGTCAGTGAGTGGACTTAATATTTTTATTTTTATTTTGGAATAAAAAATCTAATATGCAAATATTAATAAAATAACAGAATCACCACCTGCCTAAAGTCACCACAGATGTCAGACATTTTGAAATAATTTCATGTCATACTGAAAGTAGGTTAGCTTTCAATATTATCTCCAGTCAGAAGAATATGCTCCCAAAACACTTGTTAGGCCCATCAACAAATAGGAGACAATTGTCAACCAACCCTTGGCACCAATAAAATACCTGTACGTGTACTCATAACTCTACCCTAATAAACCTTACACCCCCACACCTGTGCTTCTGCAAGTGTTTCACTTCTAAATTCAAGTACATTTACTTAGGTGATAAGCACATCATGATTAAGTTTTAAAAAGCAAATGTTATGATCTCATAAAAGATCTAAGAACAAGTGTTGTTGCCAAGAAGTAAATAAACCATTAGCTTCGTATACAACAAACTGAACACCACATGGGCACTTAAATATTTGGTCCTTCATAACATTAACTATCCATAATCTAATCAACCTGCCTAGGTATATCAACATGAACATGCTAATCATGCTAATCTGTCAAGGACCAACCAACATCAATGTGATGTTCAACTGCCAGGGCCTTTGTAATATCAATGTGATGCTAAGCTATCTAGGCATTTGCAATATCAATGTGATGCTAACCTACCTAATTTATATAGGCATTTGCAATACCAATGTGAAGCTGACCTGCCTGAGCTTTTACAATATCAATGTGATGCTAACCCGCCTGGGCCTTTGCAATATCAATGTGATGCTAATCTATCTAGGCATTTGCAATATCAATGTGAAGCTAATCTGCCTGGGCTTTTGCAATATCAATGTAATGCTAACAACCTATCTAGGCCTTTGCAATATCAATGTGAAGCTAGCCTGCATGGGCTTTTGCAATATCAATGTGATTCTAATCTCCCTGGGTCCTACTAACATCAATGATATGCTAGTATGTCAATATCAATTACAGTATCAATGAAATCTTAACCCGCACAAGGTCGACACTGACACCCTCACCTGTAATTGCCCTCCATAACTTAGCGTCTGCTAGATTCCAAACAATACCCAACATACTAAGATTTGTGAAGCATTATGAATTTGAATATATTTACCTTTGGCGTATTTTGCATTGTATAGATAATTTCGGCATTGATGAATATCAAGACCTGAAACTGTGTCTCCCACAAGTAGCACAGAAGTATTCAAGGATTTTAACTTTGCACTTTGGCTGCAGGAATTTAAAAAATGGAAATAAACACTTCCTTGTCCAATTTGATATAGCCCAATGATATCCCCAGCCTCTGCATATATGTAATCTGATGGACTGAGGGGTATGGACTGAACACCTAGTCCAGGAGAGGTGAACTGTGTCTGTCCAATGAGTTTATATTCTTCATTCCCTAGAGGGCGCCAGATTTGGAAATATATTTCATTGGTTCTTCCGAAATGAGCATTCCATTCTATAATTACAGCATTGAAGGGGACTGAATGGTCAGAATTTGTTATATACAGTTGGTCTGCTGCATCATCTGCGAATAGTGATACTGATGTCGGGTTTAAATCAGTGACACCAATCAGGGTGGCTACAAACAAAAGAAAATCACTTTAGACAGACTTTTCCATAAGCTTGGTAATATATTTTAACACCTTACCTCTTCTGGAATATTTTTTTGGAATTGGAGTATTCAACTAGTCTGGTATCAGTACTATATTGATTTTATTTATTATTATTATTATTGTTGTTGTTGTTGTTGTTGTTGTTGTTGTTGTTTTTATTATTATTATTATTATTATTATTATTATTATTATTATTATTATTATTATTATTATTATTATTATTATTATTATTTTTATTATTATTATTATTATTATTTTTTTTATTATTATTATTATTATTATTATTATTATTATTATTATTATTATTATTATTTTTATTATTATTATTATTATTATTATTATTATTATTATTATTATTATTATTATTATTATTATTATTATTATTATTATTATTATTATTATTATTATTATTATTATTATTATTATTATTATTATTATTATTATTATTATTATTATTATTATTATTATTATTATTATTATTATTATTATTATTATTATTATTATTATTATTATTATTATTATTATTATTATTATTATTATTATTATTATTATTATTATTATTATTATTATTATTATTATTATTATTATTCATTATGGTTCCCGACCGGTCCTTATCCAGCTACTGAACTGTAGAACATAGTGTTTTGCTCATCTTTACTTGAAATTCATTGCCAACAGATATAGTGCTGCCTCACTGTGCAAGCTTATTGGCACCAATTCCTCTGTGGTGATCCAAAGGTCATGGGTTTGATTCCCGGTCAAGATTGCATTCATGATACAATTTCTCAAATGAGCTAGGTCCCTGGAGGGTAAACCTGTTGTCCGAGTAAATCTGTGAATGAGGGCGTAACAGAATTTGCATGTCACCGGCGAGTCAGCACTATATCTATTACAATTAGGTCTTGTCATGAAATAACTAATAATGTTGAAAATGATGAATTCTCCCCTTGTTTGATTTTATTACACGTCATCTTAGTCAGATAGTTATCTATAAAACACAGAATCTGATCAATAATAAATTGTGCCGGAGTGTAAAAAACATCTGCCCAAAATCCTCATATATTTCTAAATTCCTTGTTTATTTTTTTCATTTCCTAATTCGTATATTTTCATATCAGCATTTGATTTCTACTTCTCAGCCCACCCTACTCCTTACAAGTCTTTATGATACCTTCACACAGTTTTAAAGAAGTGTCATCCAAATTTAATGGCATGCTTTTATGGATTCCAAAAATATACATAGAACAAATACACTGGATCACTTACCGCTGGATTTGTTTGTTACAAAATAATACAGCAAAATGAATGCGAAGAAAGATAACTCCATGGGAATCATAGCCAGCTTGTTTATGATAGATATCGCTCACAACCTTTTTACATTTTACATAGGGAATGTTACATGAAGTACTGAGACCATGGGTGTTCATTTGTTGAATATATTGACGTTTCAATATTTAAACACTATTTTATGAAAGGAATTGTCAATTATTGACATGAACACTGGGTAAGCATTATTTTTGGATGAAAGTTTCATGGCAACCAATAATCATCATCATTCAAATTTAATCATTTTTGAACGTTATGCTTTGAACCGTTCTTTTGTATATAACAAATTGCAACCATCTTACTGAAGAAATCCCAGTTGTCTAATTTGGGCGTGATCGATTTATGCCACTAATATTTAATGCAATTGATCATTACGCATCATACCTAAAATATGTTTGAGTCAAAAGGAAAACTTCATATCATACTATTTGTAAAACAATCCATTCACGTGATTCATTTTGACACTTTATTACACATCAATCACCATGAGTAGATTTTGGTAGATACTTCTTCGGAACTGTTCATCATATCACCAGTTATTGTTTGGATAAGTTGAGTGTGAAAAAAATGATAGTGACATTCAGTGGCAATATATTAATACATGTTTTTGAGTGTGCATCAGTATCATTTGCTTAGGATGGAGACTTGATTTCATCTGTGTATATTTGCATGGCAAAGGTTAAAGGCATTCACCCTGCAACGTGCAAGGGCAAACTGAACAGAAGCTTAAAGACTCAGAAGGTCATAAGGAATCTGAAAAGCTAAGATAGTGCCGATATTGAACGATCAATGCAATGGCAATTCTTCTTCCTGTCAAATACAACTAAATGGATGAAAAATTCATTGAAAATTTCATTTATTAATATTTCTCTCCAAAACCATGAAGCAAAGTGCAGCCTGAGAAGGAGCTTAAAGGTTCAGCAGCTAGAATTGATAAAGAGATCAATGGTCCACTGAAATATTTGTTTCGACAATGGAGACATACAGTCTGAGTACGATAACTTTGTAGGACCATGTAAACCTGACCTTTTAATTAATTAAAAAAAGTCAAAAGACCAACTTGAAATATGTTTTGCCCAAAAATGAGTCTTAGAAATAAACACAACTGCCTTGCGATTGGTTATACAGGGACATTAAAATGTGGTGTAACATAATGTAAGCTTATATTAACACCCTCAAGCCGCTGTGAACCAAAGGGTCATGTCCCTGAGGGAATAAATTTAGCAGCTGTTAGGAGCTGGGACCTAATTTGGAAATAAATTGGTGGGAAGCAGAGCAGCTGCTGAACATTTTGTCAAGTCAATAATTCCATGACTCCCAAGCACATTCCGAGCTGTCAGGATTGTGGTAAACAGCTATATACAAGGCCCCACAACATAAAAAGGTTCATAGTGGATGATAACAGTCAAGGGCTAGATTACAAATAGACAAATATGATTTATCTCTTATTCATCTGATGCTGATTATAACAAGTACAAGGGGACTGTTCTGATTGGAATGGTTGATAGAAACAATGTAGTCATTAATTACACAACTCACCATAAGTGGGTGTCATCAATACCATGAAAAGATTAGCAGGTTGTTTATTATGTACAGAAAGTCCAGATAGATTGGTTTCTTTCAGTTCATCAGGACAAGACGACAGGACATATTATAGATTGGATTGATAGAATTGCTGGAATGTATAGGGTGTAGCAAAAGATGGAATTCTTCAGATACATCAAATTCTTCTAATTTCTTGAAATATCGGGTTGGCCAGATAGGTGTAGTAAAGTGTGTGTAACTTATGGACTATGAAGGTCTGGTTGTGCATAGAATGCTTATTGAAGGTATGAAAAATACTCAATGATATTGGTTCATGAGATAGATAGAATAGTTAGAATTGATGGATAATATTCGTCAATCTTTAATTCAACTCTATTTGGTTACAATTAGTCAATCTTTAACTCAATTTGGTTACAATTTGTCAATCTTAGAATTAGTTAATCTATGACTCAATTCTGTTATAATTAATCTATCTTTAACACAATTTTTTTTACAATTACTAATAGTCAAACTATAACTCAACTCTGTTACAAGTAGTCAACCTTTAACTCAATTTAGTCACAATAGGTCAATCTTTGACTCAATTCTGTCACAATTAGTCAATCTTTAACTCAATTTCGTCACAATTGGTCAATTATTGACTCAATACTATCATAAATAGTCAATCTTGAATCTGTCATAATTAGACCATGCATGACATATGTATGTGACAATTAGGTTATGTATGATCCACACTGATCACAATAAGTCTATGTGTGACTCTATATGGTCACAATCATCCCATGATACAGCCTAACACGTGTTTTGTTTGTTTGGGGTTTAACATCACTTTCAACATAATTCCAGTCATTTCCTGATGAGACCTATAGCGGATATAGTGCTACCTCACTGAATTGTCATGTCGCAGGTCCTTGACATGACAACCCACCCTGTCACAGATTTACAAGGGCAATGGGTTAACCCTTTGGAACGAGTCTCAGCTCATATGTTCAATCTCGGCATAGCTGGGGATCCAACCCACGACCATTGGATCACCACAGAGGACTAAAACATGTTCCTTGTGTACTTGTACACGCTTTAACATAATCACCATACGTGGTTACTTGCGCGAACCTACTTGATCAGTTCCCAACTTTTTATCATCTCACAAAATAAGTCTTTAATGATTATAAACTTCTGCTGCTAAACGACTTGACAAGATCATCATCATCATCATCATTTTTCAGGGAGGAATATCATTTGGTACCTACCTGTAGAAGAGCTTGTCGAAAGATGAAAAATCACAGAGCAGGTGAAACATAATCCAAAGACTGTATTCATGTTTGTTACTCCCAAAGTCTCTGTGAATACAAGGTATGTGTTCACTAGCTTTAGCAAGGAATGAACCACATCAAGACAAACCATAAGCATTCCAATATGTTCGGATTTTGTCACCATCATCTCATACACAATAATATATTCTGTATTGAAAACTTTCATTCAGATTATGAAATCAAAAATTAAACATTACAATTACGATTCACAACTTGAATCTGCGAAATTGAGAGGATAACCCATAATATGAAACAGATTTCAGGCTTATCTCGACCAACATACGGCCATATTTTTAGTGTTTTCCCAGCTGGTATCCCAATACACTTGCAACCATACCCGAGTGTCCCATGCTGGTTCCATGCCAAAAACTTTTTTTCAGAGTTTGGTATTTTTTCTCAAGGGAATGACAATGGCATATACGACACTGATGCAATAATAATAATAATAATGATAATAATAATAATAATAATAATAATAATAATAATAATAATAATAATAATAATAATAATAATAATAATAATAATAATAATAATAATAATAATAATAATAATAATAATAATAATAATAATAATAATAATAATTATAATAATAATAATAATACTAATAATAATAATAATAATAATAATAATAATAATAATAATAATAATAATAATAATAATAATAATAACAATAATAACGATTTATATAGCGCTATACCAGACCAGGTCTGCTCATAGCACTAAGATTGAGCTGAATATTGTCTCTCATGCGCTATCTTGTATTCCCACTGCCTTTCAAAGCGTTAAAAGTATTCATTTGTTTTCATGGTTCGGGTGATATTCCCAGCTAACAATTTTACGTTGTGAGCACGTTGTGTTTTGGTGCTGAGCATGTTGTAACATGACGTTATATTGATGTAGATAAGTGAACACCAGATAACGTTGTGAGCATGTTGTACATTGTGAGCACATGCTCAGCACGTTTTCTCAATGTTGTGAGCACATGCTTAGCACGTTGTGAGGATGTTGTAAACTGACATGTTTTCAATATGTTGTGACAAAACGATGTAAGCATATGTTCAGCATATTGCAAGCATGTGGTGCTCAGCATGTTACAAGCATGTGGTATATATACATCCAGATGTAAACAAATTCGGCTATCTTTGGCCAAATCCAGTTACTCAGTTTGGATTATCCCATCAGCATCCTCTTCTAGCATATCATCTGGCATGTTATGCTGATTTATTGACATTGTCTGAAATTATATGGATACATATTGCAGTAGATAATAACAACAAACTTCTATCACAACAAAAGACATGATCATTTATTTTTTATTAATATATTTTAGTCATTCAGAACAATACATCTTATCCATTAAAGTCACCGTAACGTTGAATTACCTAACAACTAAGCTGTTACAGGTAGCCATTTCCTATAGTACTGCAGCCACCTATTGGCCAATTTAATCACCACAAGATTTCTTCTATGTGTTCACCACGTTGTAAGCACGTTGTCAAAAAAATGTTGTAAGACAGCGTGCTGACAATGTTGTCAGAACATAGAACAACAACGTTGTTATTAGGTCAGATCACAATGTTATCCTTCTACATGCTCAGCATGCTGAAAAAATGTAGAAAGACAACTAAACCTTATTTCTACGTGCTCATCACAACGTTGCTTCTACGTCGTTGTTGTTGTGTGTTACCTGGGTTGTCACTGAATTACATCAATGTGAACAGTTTTTACTCAGTTAAAAAGATTTTGTGAAAATCAGAGTGTAAAATATGAAAATGTCTGGATCTAATTGCCTGTCACTGTATATTACCTTGGAGTCATTAAAACTACGCCAAGATACTAAAAACTGCTGCGGCCACAGCCACTTTAACAGTTTGAAGAAGGGGTGAAACAGAATGGCTCCAACATAAAAGTCAAGTGGGATAGGATAATTGTCAAATTCCATTTTAGACTATGCTGGTCCAAATATCTATATTAGTACTATCAAGGACCTCTCGTTGCAATGGGTTTGTGCAGCGGGCGAATAATGTCACTATTTTGGGGGGATTGCTCTGTTTGGTTGACATAGATATAAAACAGGGGAACCCCAAACAACGACCAGATATTTCCAATGACGTGTCACTGGAATTCCGACCACAGCATAGTGGCACATGCGTGGGGGTTTACTGTCCTTATGTTATGGGACAGTTATTAGATTCTAATTTCCATTTAATATCTCGATGGGGTACCAAAAAATATCATTTCCGGTAATTTGAACTTTGACCTTGGATATTTCTTGACCTAATTGGATATTTGCAGTGCGTGACGGTGATTGGACAAAACAGCAAAGTTATATTTCAAAACAATTATCAGTATGAAACAGCCATTCAGATAACGTATAAGGTTTATTCATGAATTATAGAAACTATAATGCAGAATCGAACCATTAAAACCACTTAGGCTGAACTTTTTACGACAGGCAAAAGGCTCAACAACAAAAGCACACTTTGCATCAGTGTCATATATGCCATTGTTTTTCCCTTGAGAACAAGTACCAAACTCTGAAAAAGAGTCTTTGCCATGGAACCAGCATGGGAGTCCCAGGTATGGTTGCAAGTGCATTGGCAAGTATTAAGCTCATTTGTGATACAAGCTTGGATAACATAAAAAATATGGCTGCCGTAAGTCGAGATATGCCTCAAAATCTGTTAAGGGCCTTACATATTGTGGGTTATCATCTCAATTTCGAAGATTCAGGTTTAATTGTTGCGTTTATTTTTTTAATTTCATAATCTGAATGAAATTTGTCAATACAGATTATATTATTGTGTGTGAGACGATGATGACAAAATGTGTTAATATGAATAATTACGTTCCGAACATATTGGAACGTGTATCGTCTGTTTTGATGTGGTTCATACCTTGCTACAGCTAGTGAACACATACCTTGTATTCACAGAGACTTTTGGGGTAAAAAACATGAATACAGTCATGGCGACCTTTGGATTATGTTTCACCTGCTCTGTGATATTTCATCTTTCGACAAGCTCATCTACAGGTAGGTACTTAATGATACTCCTCTCTGAAAAATACTAATGATACTCCTCTCTGATGATTAAGACAAAGATTAAGACAATGGCCCTAATGCTGGCCGTCCGGCAGCCAACATTTCAAAACTACATTGTATGTGCTATAGGAAAGATTAAGAAACTTAATCATATTTCTGAAAAAGCTAAAGGAACTGCATTGTCTCCAAGTGTATCCCAGAATAGTTTGTAATAGTTTTTCAACACACAGAAATCACCATCTACAAAAAAAATATATTGTGGTATTTAGAGTTTGCCCTACGATTGCCCTACCCTGCCATACAGATATTTACATCGATAGGTTATATTGAATGGTATCATTAATGCATTAATCTGCTGTTTCCATGTTGCGCACACTTTCAGAAAGAACATATATAATTTACAAACCTCTAATGATACGAATATGGATAGACAGAACATATCCATTAGCCTCTGCTTCACAATGAATAATGAAAAGAAATTTAGGACACCATATTCACCAGCATATGAAGACGTTAGCTATTTAGGCTTATATGGCCTATAATGAAGGAATGGATAAATATATATATATATATATATATATATATATATATATATATATATATATATATATATATATATATATATATATATATATATATATATATATATATATATATATATATATATATATATATATATATATATATATATATATATATATATATATATATATATATATATATGGGCCCTTTACGTATATGGACTGGAATGATCATGATTTTTATGAAATAAAGGGCACCATTTACTGGCCATCTCACATATCTTGTATCACACATCACACAGTAAAAACAAATATGTATCAAAGGGCAGGGATTATCATTCATTAATGATTTAACAGACAAAACACAAGCTCATTGCATTGTTAAGATATCAATTCTCTCACAACTGGGTTAATGTTGGTCTGATATATGTCACAATCCTAATATCTCCTCTTAGGAAGCCGTCAATGACCAGGGTTAATATGGGCCTAGTTTAATGGGAGAATGCACTGAATATGAAATGGTGTTCTGCACCTCCCATCCGTTATATTATAATTTATCACCGTTATATGATCATTTATTCTTTAAATGAGAAATGCAAGGGAAGTGGTAAAAATGATACAACGTTTTGAAAATCATAAAAAAACATGCTCAAGGCTGTCAGTGTGGCCAACTCACTCGACGTTTAAAATCTATTATCAAACAAATCTTGAGAATCGACTGCTTTGTAGCCTTCCTAGTTTATTTGCAAAAGCGTTTTAACTCCATCAAATAAGAGCCCAGTATAAAATTACTATTTTATATATTTCTAATTCAGCATAAAAATATTTTCTCAAAAAGGATTTGAACCCCAAACCTTTTGCACGGGAGACAGACGTCTTTCCAACTGAGACATGTCCTACCCCTGTCAGCACTGTACAAACGTATATAAATAGAATGATCCTGTTGGTTTTTCTGCCATAAATCTTAAATTTACCAGGTTTTTTTAATGTTATACATACCCATAGATGCACATGTATTATATGAAACATAATGCTCTCATTCTCACACTAAATTGTTTTATGCATTTTATCTCTGTTTCTATCTTTACTAAAACGATTATCCAAATACTGTCAATTATTGTTAAAACTAATTTGGGAAATCTACAAGTCTTTTTTATTACTCTTCAAGACCTTTTTTATATCTGAAGTCCAAGGACCACAGAAAAAGCCTTCCGTGGCTAAAGCCTTTCATTCAAAAAATTATTCCAGAAGAGGTAAGGCGTTAAAATATATTTCCAAGCTTATGGAAAAGTCTGTCTAAAGTGATTTTCTTTTGTTTGTAGCCACCCTGATTGGTGTCACTGATTTAAACCCGACATCAGTATCACTATTCGCAGATGCTACAGCAGACTTTTTGTACATAACAAATTCTGACCATTCAGTCCCCTACAATGCTGTAATTATAGAATGGAATGCTCATTTCGGAAGAACCAATGAAATATATTTCCAAATCTGGCGCCCTCTAGGGAATGAAGAATATAAACTCATTGGACAGACACAGTTCACCTCTCCTGGACTAGGTGTTCAGTCCATACCCCTCAGTCCATCAGATTACATATATGCAGAGGCTGGGGATATCATTGGGCTGTATCAAATTGGACAAGGAAGTGTTTATTTTAATTATTTAAATTCCTGCAGTGCAAAGTTAAAATCCTTGGATACTTCTATGCTACTTGTGGGAGACACAGTTTCAGGTCTTGAAATCCATGAATGCCGAAATTATCTGTACAATGCAAAATACGTCAAAGGTAAATATATTCTAATTCATAATGCTTCACAAGTATAAGGTATCATTTGGAACCTAGCAGTATTTATATTTTGTGATTGTCATATTCAATCCATTAGGATAAGATAAAATGAATATGTGTAAGTTTGATAGCTCAAAAATGTATATTAGAAATATCAGCACAATACAAGCTTAATGCATTCATGAAATATCAGTATGATACAGGCTTAAAGCATCCAGGAAATATCAGCATAATACAGGCATACATGAAATACCAGCATGATACAGGCTCAAGGTATCCATGAAATATTAGTATAATACAGGCATCCATGAAATACCATCAAGATACAGGCTTAAGACATCCATGAAATATCCGCACAATACAGGCTTCAGACATCCATGAAATATCATTATGATACAGGCTTAAAGCATCCATTTTTAAGCATTTCTTCCTTGGATATTATAAATGATTACACCCTAGATTTTGTTGATCAGTAAAAACATTATATAGCTTTGTGGAATCATGTAATGTAACAGTAGTACTATAATGTATAGTTATTGGTTTTTAAAGATTCTGTTGCACTGGTCTTGCTTTTAAAGGAGATAATTGGGGAAATGCTGCATCAGAGACTGGTGGTGCCACCTGTGAAGCAAGCTCCGAAATAATCAACCAGGTAACACACTGTATGTGTGAGAATGCTCTTGATGGAGTGCTATCTTATAATGATGGTGAATGGGCCACTACTGAAGATGATTCTCAGCTGTGGATTCAAGTGAATTTCTCAAATATCTATTCTCTTGAATATGCCAGGATTATGCAAAGATTTGCCTCTATTGAACAGATGAAAGATATGGAAATAATATTCCTTCTTGATGGATCTGCCATGGAAACACAGGTACAGTTTCTAGACAATCATTGTCTTACTTTATGTTTAACTTTATAAATAATAATAATAATAATAATAAGGGCCTTCCAGGTCATAAGAAGGATTTTAAAATCAATTCTAGTATGAACAGGGAGCCAGTGTAGTTCCTTCAATTTTCCCTATATATGATCAAATTTCTTTCCTATGACATGGGCTGCAGATTTTGAAGGTATTGCAGCTTCATAATGTCAGATCTAGGGAGACCTGCAAGAAGGCCATTTCCATAATTTTGAATCGATGTGAGAAAGGCATGAATTAGTGTTACACCTGTTTTGTTATGTAGACTTTCTAATAGAAGAAAGGTTTCTAATATGGTAGTAACCTTTTTGCATTTTTTTTTTGTGCCTTCATATCCATTTTGGAGTCAAAAGTGATACCGAGGTCATCATGCGACTCTTAGGGTGTGAGTCCCCACCGTTGACAGGGATTGAGATGTGATTAAGAGTAGTACCATATTTGCTAGTACAGATGAACATCTTAGTTTTGCCATTATTGATTTTCATCTTATTTGATATCAGGAAGGCTTTGACCTCACTAACACATTGTTCAAGTTTATGCCGGCTAATGTCAATATGATGGTTGGAGGTGTGATCAACGGGGATGTAGATCTGTGTGTCATCTGCATAAATATGGAGGTTAAGTCCATATTTAGCTAGGATGTCAGCCAGTGGAGACAGGTAGATTGTGAATAGAATAGGACCTAGAAGCCATACCAAATTGGTTTGAGAGAGGGTCTATGGAGCCCCACCTTAACGCATTGTTTTCTATCGCAGAGGTATGACCTAATCCAAGCCAAGGCATGACCCTTGACATTACATCTTAAGGTCAAGAAAAGTAAAATAACTGACCTCTTTCTGTAAATATCATGCAGAATATCGTTCTGCACCCTTAGTAGAGCAGTTTTGGTGCTATGATATTCCTTGTAGGCTGATTGGAATTTGTCAGTAAGTCCATTATTCACTAAATGAGGGATGAGTTGATCAGCAACCGCTCTCTCAGTGAGTTTAGAAATATAGGTAAGATTTGAGACGGGTCTGTAATTCTTCTCGATAAGTTCAAGACCTAGTTTCTTGAGTACAGGCACAATAATAGCGATTTCCATGTTCTCAGATACTTTTGAGACAGCTAGAGACTTGTTTATGATGGCAGTAATGCAAGAGGTCATCAATGAGGTCGAGCAGTAACCAGGTTGGAATGGGGTTAAGCTCACATGACTTCTTAGCTGCCTTCTTCACCAATTTGCATACATCGTAAACTGTGAGGGACGTATATCTATCCAGTACTGATGGGTTAGATTTGTGTATTGAGCCATTGTTTATAGTGTCACCTGGTGGCAGGTCCTCACTAATTGAAGTATTGCCCAGGTCGTAGCGAATTGACTCAATTTTATTAAGAAAGAAGTCATTTAGTTTCTCTGCTTGAGTTGTGTCACAGTCAAAATGTGGCATAGGGGTGTCCTTAGCCTTGTGCGTGACTGAGTCTATGACCCTAAACAGCTTCTTTGGGTCATGTTTGTTTTCCTCTACTAAATTAGAGAAAAAGTTAGATTGACCAATTGCAGTCTCTATGGGGGCATGTTTATTCAATAGAGATGTGAGTTTTCTGTCATAAAAATCCACCATGTCATGAAGGGATAATTGATCCCAAATGGAAGTTTGACAAGTGATGGCTATTATGTCATTCCTAAAGATTCTAAATCCATATCCCTATAATTTCTATAACTGATGGATTTTTTTAGGCTTGGGGGGAAAAATATCCAGACTCAGTAGGAGTAGCTTATGATCTGATATATAATCATCCACCAGGTGGCTCCTCAGAAACTTGTTCCCTTTAAATGTGATAATTAGTTCAAGGATATTACCCAGACTGTGGGTTGGCTCATCAATACATTGATTCATGTCAAAGGTTGATAGAATATCATTAAATTTGATGACATCAGGTTTGGTTGGTTTATTGACATGGAAGTTGTAGTCACCAAAGAAAATGACCTCATGATTGCGCAAACCATAGTGGGCAACTAATTGTGTAAATTCATCAAAGAATTCAGAATAGGTGTATTTATTACCACCAGATGGCTCTAACCTGTATATAGTTACAAAGGTAATTTGTTAACCTTTGACTTTGAGGGAAGCCTCCATTAATTCCACTGTATTGACATGTTGTAGATTTAACCTATTTGTCAAAAAAGGAAGCTCACATCGATTTAAAAGACCAAGGCCTCCTCCTGTACGTCTGTTTCTTGGGAAAGAGTGGAATTTAAGAGCACCTTCTTCCGATTCATCTGTAACTCTATTATCACCAAATTCATGAAGCCATGTTTCAGTCATGAACAAGGCATGGAGATTATTTTCAAAGAAATGAGCTTTCACTGCCAAAATGTTTTGTGAAATGCTTTGCACATTGCATGAACCTATCTGGATATGGTTAATAGGTTTGCTTTTCAATGCACCAGTCTCTGTTTGGGGAGGTGTGGATTGTGTCACCATCTATATTTGTATTAATAGTGTGGGCATTGTCATCTGACAGAAGTAAAGGCTGGTGGAGTGTGTGATTTGACAGTGGCTCAAAGTGGTTCAATGTGATTGGCCCGTTCACTACGCATGAAGGGTATTGTCTTTGTTTACGTATGGAGTGAATACCACAAGTTGGGGATGATTACATAAGCTCTATTATAATTATATTGTTCTGATCTTGCCAATATTTCAGGTATGGACACTAGTTCGACGTCAAGGAATAAATCACATAGATGTGGCTAATGGAATAGCATGGGATGTTTTTGTTCTTGAAAGAATTATTTGCAACAGTATCCGGATAAACATCATCAGTCGTTATGCAAATAGTTTGAAAATTGGATTTGTTGAACTTGAATTCTATGGGAATAAGAGTGAGTGTTCCAATCAAGACCTTTATTTGATTTGTTAATCTGCTGCAATAAAATTTCAGTCCAAAGTACACTGATAATCACAATGTAATGATCATAAGACCCAAGACCCAAATTTCATTTATTCAGGCCTTTTAATGTTACAGAAAATCAGTCACATAATACATTTATTAAGAATCCGTTTATTGTGACACAAATGCCACAACATCAGCATGGACTATTTACATTTTTTGGCACAATTGTGAGATTAAAATATTAAACACATCCTGTTGATTCCTACCAGCCAGGTCCACTCTTGATAAAGAAAATGTTCATAATATTATTGATTCTTTAATATTTACTTGATTCCATCAGTTATCTTAATATACAATATTTCTTAAGATTTTCTATGTAATTATTGAATCTGTTACAATCTACTACCAAATCACACTCAAATCACACTCCTGAAAAACTATGAAAAATTATAAAATTTAGGTTTTCATGGCAAAAATCTTTCATGTATAAATGACAAATATTCCATGACAATGTCATAATAACTAACATGTCATACAATGCAATCTTATCTTTATGATCACAACTTAAGCAATGATTTCAATAAGTTAAAAATGGAGACCAAGACATGTTTTACTCCTTGGCAATTCTTTTAAAAATGTGTACAAGATGTTCTTGAAAGTATGTCTTCCATGTGGCAGGATGTTCATTTGTTCCCACACATTTGGATAGTGCAATCCTCTGTAGATAACTCAAATACATAAGTTTATGTATCATCTCAAGCTGAGCTAAATATAAATATATATAATATATTTACACAAAAGAGCCTCCATGGGCCAATGTTGCTCTACTGACTGCTGGTGCCACCTGTGAAGCAAGTTCTGAAGAATCAAACATAAATGCAGACTATGTGTGTGAGAATGCATTGGATGGTGTCTTGTCTAATGATGATGGGGAATGGAGCTTGAGTGCAGAATATAACAGTGGTTGGATTGAAGTGAGATTTGCATATGTGTATGCACTCAACTATTCAAGAATCATGCAGAGATTCGCCTTTGACTCGCAGATTGAAAAAATTGAAGTTGTGTTTCTAGTCACCAGTGATATCATTGAGAAACAGGTATGATATTGTTTATATTTTGGAATAATCTTGCTTCACCAAAAAGACCACTACCCTGGTCGCCTGGGTCTGGCATTTAAAAAATTTAAAATTCATCAGTCAGATGAGTAAATATTGTGTGTTCTTTTGCAAGGGCAAATCTGTTCTTATGATATTGTGGTCCCGAACAGAGTTACTCAAGTGAATTGTTTTTGTCCCCCGCATTCTTTGCAATGGGGGATATTAAATTGAGCTGTGTCTGAGTGTGCTTCGGTGCATCCGTGCTGTATCGTGCACACAAGTACTTGTGTGCATGATACAGTCACAACATTTTGTCATTTACTTTAGATAATACACACATGCACTCCTGAGGACCAACCTTTGATCTGATAAGATAATGGCTGTGATTGGTCTATTTTTGTTGCCATGACAACCATGTTACCAATTTAGCTTGTGTGCATGATACAGCCAGGACGGTTTGACATTAAGTTTAGATATTGCACACATGCACTCCTGGGGACCTTTACCTAATCTGATCAGGTTAGGGCAATGATTGGTTGGTTTTTGTTGCCATGGCAACAGTCCAAAGTGCAGGGGAGTCGATGCTCTTGTTATGGTTGTTGAGAAGCTGTTTTATAACCAAACCCGTTGCCCCTAATCTGTGACTTGGTGGGTTTTCATGTTTCATGTTGCCCTTAATCTGTGACTGGGTTGGTTTTCATGTTGAGGACCTGTAACATTACAATTCAGTGAGCAAGCTACTAGTTGGCCTCATCATGAAATCACTGAAAATAAAATTGAAATTGATGTAAAACTTTATTATCAGAGTAGGACTGACCTGAACATTTACTTTCAAATGAGTTTGCATCATATGGGAATGAACAGAACTATCCACTTCTATTGATCCATAGGGTCTGCGTAGTGACATGTTGGCTAGGTCAAGATTACAGAATTATATTTTGTTGGCTCTGTAAAGATTAAAGGAGGGGGTTCAAGTATAAAAGGAAGGGGGTGGAGCCTATTAAACAGGTCTTGACCATCAAAACACCCAGAGCTCAGCCAGTATAAATTGAATACATTCTGATATATTTGTTACTTTCTAATAGAAATGTGTGATACTTGGTACAATGCCGCATGAACACAAGGGCTACAACATATTTTAATCTGAAATCTAAATGTTTGATATCAAAGCTCTTTTAAACAATAAAAGTGTTCTGAGATTTAAATTATTTTGAATTTGATTGACAGTTGACACTGTGTGTGAGATGTGGGTTTAGGTTTGTTTATAAATACCAAGCACATGGCTGAGTGCATGTGTCCAGCATGTTACAACATATTTGCGGTTTTACCCCATACCTCCCATGGGCTAGATGTTGCTGCAGCTGGGTGGGGAGCGGTCCACTTCAGAGACTCGTTATATAACTTGTGTAAAGATAAGAATCTGATTTCCTGGTCCTCGTCAGATAAACTTTTCAGTGCTTAATTTATGTTTTCTGAATGGTCCGAAAGTTTTTGATTGATAAACATGTAAATAATGACATATGCACACTTTAAATTATAAGGTTCACCTTTTCTGTTTTTATTCTCTTCCCCCTCTCTTTATGAGACCAAGGAGGAGGACTGTCACTGAGATAGTCAGCGGGTGACATGCATATTGCTCAAATATTACCCCAATGTGAAGATTTTGTATTTGATTACTCTATAAAGTCATTATCATTTAATGCAGGGTGGTGTGATACAAACCCTTTCTTGCCTATGTTTACAAACAACCTGCCCAGCCACCAGCAGCATCCAGTGGGCTGTGAGTGGACAGTTTGACCAACGGTCAACTTGTGAGGTAGCTGTGTTGTGTGGAGCAGCACCAATCAGCAGCTGGGGCAAAATCTGGGGTGGGGTTAACTGACCGTACGGCTTTTCAGGGGTACTGGACCCCCCTCTTTAAGGAATTATTTTTTGTTGGCTCTGTCAAGATGACAGAATTATATTTTGTTATCACTGTTAAGATTTAGGAATTATATTTTGTTAGCACTGTCATGATGACAGAATTATATTTTGTTGGCTCTGTCAAGAATACAGAATTATATTTTGTTAGCTATGTTAAAAGTAAGGAATTCTTGTAAATATTCAACAAAATATCTTGTTGGCTATGTCAAGATTAAGGAATTATATTTTGTTGGAAACGTGATAAAATGATAAGAAGCAAACCTGTCTTCCTGGCCTTCAGAACCAATGGGATACATCAGATGTTAATACAGCATTTGCACCAGTCAACATTTAACTCACAGGTGTAAGGATTAACATTAAATTTTAGGAATGGACACTCTCTCGACGTCAAGGAACGACCTTTTCAGATGTAACCAATGGAAAAGCTTGGGACCTATTTAACCTAGATTATATCAAAGCAAATAAGGTCAGAATCAATATCTTAAAGGACTATGATTCTCCATATGGAAACAATGGATTTGTGGAAGTAGAGTTTTATGGACAATGGTGGATACGTAAGTAGTATTTTTGGTGAGAGGAAATAAAACCCATCCTCTGTTAATTACATATTTGTTCAAAGATATAGCCAAGAATTGGAAAAAAATACCTATTTCCGGTTTTATATTTTAATGTAAAGATACCAATTAATTTAATACAATAGTTGTTTTAATAATTCAGTGTAACAAATATAACTCAATATAAAATCATGTTACTTTATGTATTTTTGGTGTCTGATATATTCTCAACCACATAAACACTTTCCTATCATCATATTATTTCTTTATTTGTTTTGGTGACATTGTATTATTATGAAAAGAAAGATTTAACCTTAGAAATGAGATATTGAATGACGCAATATGTGCCAATGGATGAATTGGTGAGTCATGCATTCCGATGGATAAATTGGCTGGTAATATTCCCATGGATGAATTTTTGTGTCATTCATTCCCATGGATGAGATAGATGATGAGTCATATATTCCCATGGATGAGTTGATGAGTCATGCATTCCCATGGATGAGTTGATGAGTCATGCACTCCCATGTATGAGTTGGTGAGTCAAGAATCCATTGGACAAGTTGGTGAGTATTGCTTTCCCATGGATGTGTTTGTGAGTCATAGATGAGATGTTGACTTATGCATTCCCAGGGAGTAATGCAGTTTTCTATTAATCTCAATCACAGCCTCTGTGAGCCAAATGACCCAACTGTCCCATGGTTTGCAATTGGGACAGATTAGGACAGTTGGGTCATTTGGCTTACAGAGGCTGTGATTCTATTTAAGAGAAATGCACATCAGAACATAAAGAATTGAATTATTTTTTGCAAACATAGAAAATATTATGAATAATGACTTTATATAAAAAACAAAGATGAAATCTTCACATTGAGGTTCTATTTAAGTGATATACACATCAGAACATATAAAACTAAATTGTCAATTTCTGCAAAATCTTCTTGGACATTTAAAAATTTTTTATCCGTTTTTAATAATTTTACTATCAAAAGAAAGCCAAGAAAAGGCACTATCATTATGATAAGTGTTATCTTCCAATTCATTTTCTAAACAGCTAAAAATAAAATGGCCAAAAAATTGACAATTGGTAAACTACACCTCTTGTGACTTACGGAGCCCCCTGACAGTTCAAAGGTCAAGGTCACAGAACACACTTCCTGTACAGTACTGGCAGTACTTGATGGTCACAAAAAATCATGATTCTCAGAGCAGATGTTCTTTTGTGGATTTCAGACAGATAGCCTGTATGTATGTCAATTTTAAGATCATATATTGTTTTCAGATACCTTAAACCACTGTAAAATCGCCTGGAACCTTCCAGGTTTCATGAATGTTTTAACTAAGCAGCAGGAGTTTGCGCTTTGTCACTGGTCAGCTAAACAATGTTTGTTGACAAAGAGTCCAATGGATGATTTGGATTTTAGCAGAGCACAGAAAGTTATGTTGTGGAAATACAATGGGTAATAGCATTTGATTGCAAAGTTTGGGGCATAACCATTTATGTTATGAAAGCAAATGATTTAACATTGCAATTTTGATTAGTTTCAAAATAATGTGATTAAAAGATTAAAAGATTATACCTTTAGACATATTCGATATTAAACACATATATCAGTTTGTTTGTTTGGGGTTTTACATCACTTTCATCATTATTTCAGTCATTTCGTGATGAGACCTACTTGTAGCAGATATAGGGCTGCCTCACTGAGTTTTCATGTCACAGGTACAGTTGTAAAAAGGTCATATATATATATATATATATATATATATATATATATATATATATATATATATATATATATATATATATATATATATATAAATTAAGTTAAATATTGGTTATTTTGTTCGCCATGAAGCTTCATGTTCAGGTGTATCACTGGCTAACATTAATTTATGATTACACAGCACCACAGGTGACAGAAGCTGAATTGTAACAGATATAATGCTGCCTCACTGAATTGTGTTGTCACAGGTCCTTGACATGTCAACCCACCCGGTCACAGATTTACAAGGACAACGGGTTAACCCTTTAGGCACGGGCCTCAGCTCATATGGGAAATTGTATGATGAGTTCAATCTCGGTATGGCTGGGGATCAAACCCATGACCTTTAGATCACCACAGACGAACTGGTGCTAATAAGCTGGTGTTCTAACCAACTGCGCCACGGCCCGTGGTCCTTTAAAATTAGGCATCAATACATATTTCATAAGGGTGCATATCAATAAACTTTGGATCTGATCTTTCCATTTCTTTTGGTCTTATATCATCAATTAATCATATCAAGTTCTTATATTCTTATATGAACAATGAAAGGTTTTTTTTTCTGAATTGTTGAGCATAAAGAATCTAAGTTCAGGAATGTAATTCCCAGTCTGGTTGTTTTTGTGCAGCACAATATTTACTTACTTTGTTTCCTCTGAATCCTTGTTCACGGGAGTATGTTTTAGGTGTGTGCTTTCTTACTACTGGAGTATGAAATATATGTTTGGTTATTTATACATGTGGACAATATAAACTGAGCTTTTCTATGGTCTTGTGTTTTTCACACAATAACTCCTGACAACTTTGACAAGGTTCAGCTGACAGACATGGATAAAAAAGTATCTTTTTTGATGTAGAGTAATTTGAATAACTCTTCTGATTGCCAACAGTGATGTCCTCTCTCTATGCCAATGCTTTGCCGTAATTCTGTGGGATTTACGTATTCTTTGGAGCTTGGGCGTGACCTATAAAATGATGGCACAGCTTTAAATGATGTCATTACACACATACTTACTCAATCTCTGAAGAGCTAAACACATAAAACATGCTTTTTCCATAAGTGAATACACCAGATGATGAACATGGGGAAATGCATTTGTGAGAGAATGAATTCAAAACAATTCTTTAAAATATTATTGTTTTCATTCCTGTTTCATGTAACTGGAATAGGTACTCAGATGCACCACCATTTTGTACCTTCCATGTCAGTAATGCTATCTTAAATCTATCCTTGTCTCAACTGGCAACCAATGCAATTCCATTAGTTTACCAGTTATGTGATCATTCTTCCTTCTTATTCTTCCCACTCCCTGGCTGCAAAGTTCTGCATTTTTTTCAATTTGGCTATTTCACATTTAGGCATTCCTGCTACCAAGGAATTACCATAATCCAATGTTGATGTAACAAATGCATGTGCAAGAGTATTCAAATAATTTTGCACTTTTTTCATCTGCACAGTTTCTGATTTGTCATAGGTTCTTTACATGAAAAAAAAAAACACATTTTCTTTATTTGTTGCTTCATAATAAGTTCTTGATCAATAATAATAATAATAATAATAATAATAATAATAATAATAATAATAATAATAATAATAATAATAATAATAATAATAATAATAATAGGTACAGATAGGTAAGTAACATCCTTAGATCTCAGGCACCTATCACCATGTTTTACTAGGAGCAGATCACGCATGTAAGGCGGCGCCTTACCATTTAGGGCTTTCTAGGTCATAAGAAGGATTTTAAAATCAATTCTAGTATGAACAGGGAGCCAGTGTAGTTCCTTCAATTTTCCGTATATATGATCAAATTTCTTTCCTATGAAATGGGCTGCAGATTTTGAAGGTATTGCAGCTTCATAATGTCAGATCTAGGGAGACCTGCAAGAAGGCCATTTCCATAAGCTAATGTCAATATGATGGTTGGAGGTGTGATCAACGGGGATGTAGATCTGTGTGTCATCTGCATAAATATGGAGGTTAAGTCCATATTTAGCTATTCTTGATATAGTATTACTCCTAGATCCTTAACTTTGTTAGATCTAGTGATTTTGATTCCCCAACCATGATGTGGTCAGGTATCTGTCCCTTTTTGAAATTTGAGTTTTTACCACATATTAGCAATTAAGTCTTTCCATCATTTATTTTTCATTTTGTTTTCCAGCAGAAAAGACTTTTTTATACAGTCTTCCGTTTCATTGGTTAATATTGTTGTGTCTTCAGTCGATTTGGGGTCAAGGGTGATGTATAGCTGCATATCATCCGCATAAATATGATGCTTCAGCCCATATTACTCAATAATGTCAGATGTCAGCTAGTTGTTCCATATATGTAGAGGAGTAGAGGCCCTAAGAGTAGAGGCCCTAATACGGAGCCTTGTGGGACGCCATAATTAATATTCATATTTTCTGATTTTTTACCCTCAATGGCGCCAGCTTATTAGCACCAGTTCCTCTGTGGTGATCCAAATGTCGCGGGTTCAAACCCCGGCTGAGCCGAGATTTAATTCATTTAACTAATTTTCCATATGAGCTGAGGCCCGTGCCTAAAGGGTTTACCCGTTGTCCTTGTAAATCTGTGACTGGGTGGGTTGTCACGTCAAAGACCTGCGAAATGACAATTCAGTGAGGCAGCACTATATCTGCTACAAGTAGGTCTCATCATGAAATGACTGAAACAATGTTGAAAGTGATGTAAAACCCCAAACAAACAAAAAAAACTATGTATATTTAGTTATTCATAAATCAAGCGTATTTCACATAATGTGCGTTGGTTCTTTTATATGATAACGTAGATTGTAAAGATCTAGGATCTCATTATACTTAATAACATTAGATCTCTCTGGTTTATTTAAATGACAATAATAATTCCCAATAAAAATAACATCATGATTCTTGGTGCTATAATGAGATAAAATTTCAGAGAATTCCAAAAATAAATTGAGAATATGTATATTTGTTTTTATCAGAGGGCCTAGTATTAGTTTTAATTTTGATTTCCATTAGTTCCATCATTAGTAGATTATGATAATGATTAATCTTCATAACATCCAATTCCTCTTTGTGTACTGCAGCGAGTCCTCTGCCCAACCTCAGAGGTCTTGGCATATGTTAAATATCATGATTATTTTCTTTTAATTCTACAATTATTTTTTTTATTCATTTGGTTAATCCAAGTCTCAGTTATAAAAAAGATATCAATTTCATTTTCTTATATGTATAATTTTAGATTCTCAGTTTTATTTCTGCATTACCATAACCCAGTGTTGAGGTAGTGAATCTTTGTTTGCATTTTCTTTTTGACTTTCTGTGATGATTTTTTCTTTAATTTTTTTACATTAATTTCATTTTGTGCATCTTTTTGAAGCATAAAGGACGAACTTTGGGAATTCCAGTCATTGACTTTTGGGTATCCTCTTGATGGGGTTCCCCCATACCGTAATATGTATGCTACGCAGTGGCCAGTCAGAGAGGAGGTGGGCGTGGCTAATCTACGATTGATTCGCAACTTCTTATAATATGCTGAAAAAGAGTTTCCTGTTTGTTGTCAAATGAGGATGGTAATTGACTGTGCCAAACCTGTGAGTTATAGCCACAGCTTATGCTAGTAGAGATATGAAATTACCCTAAAAAGCCATTAATTTTTATTGTCCTTCCAAAATCTTGCAGTGGATATCCCTAATTCACAAGGGGTTGGGGGATTGACCATTCATAACCAAAATTCATATATGCACTGCTGCACACAGACAGTGGCGATTAAAAATAAGTAAGAAAATAAAAGCTCTTTATTACACCATTATTTGAGTGATAAAGAGGGAATGTTGCTCAACTGAAATATGCTTGAAGAGCTGCTGTTATTTATAACTTATAATCTTCCATTGACATGTTCTGCATGTTATCACCCTACTAATGCCTCAGTCACATTTGCGCCGATTGCAGTAAAGATGCCCGGCCGATGGGTATTTTTTACAAAATCGGCAGGCAGTTCAGATTGCCGTGCGGGCACCGGGAGATCATCGGCCACAATTGGGCATCTTTAAGACGTCGGGCGGGTCATCGGGAACTTTTATCTTGAACATAAAAGTTGCCGGCGTTTCCCCGATGTCTTATCAGCAAATATCATCTTAAAGTACACGGCAGTGTCCCGGCAGTATCCCGCAGGGACATCGGCAGATTATCTTAGGGCTGCCGGTGGCATCGTGCGGTGAAAATAGGATTATATTTATTTCATGTGTTCATAGACCATCGTCAGATGATCGCACGGGCTCCCTGCGATATATCATAGACGTCTTTAGGATGTCTTTCAGACGTCTGTCAAATGAGACAGACGTCTTTAGGATGTCTTTCAGACGTCTGTCAATGAGACAGACGTCTTTGAGATATCCTGCAGACGTCTGTGCTATTCAGTCTTGCACGTGCCGTGCGGCACCCGTGTATAATGTGACCACAGCTACGGCATATCTGAGATTGTTGCTGATAAACTCCCCGGCGCCCGGCAGACTGGTAAGTCGGCCGATTGTTACTTCCCGGCCGGCGCCCGGTGCAAATGTGACTGAGGCATTAACTGATATGTATAACATACAAAAATGTCACATATGCACTACTGCTCAGAGTGGAGACAATTTACAAACTTTATTACAGTAAAAACAATATTTCTGGACTAAAAATCAAATTTCTTAAAAATACTTTGGATGAGCAAAAAATAATTTGCAAGAGCAAAATTTGAGTAATTTGATGTTTGGTGCAGAAAAGTGGTTTTTGAATTTTAAGGGAGCAAAATACCTGTCTTCAATTGACTCAACATTTAAGTAGGTCTACTTGAAGTTGCCCCAAATCAATCAAAGGGCCATGGGCCTTGGCACAGTTGGTTAGAGCGCCAGCTTATTAGCACCAGTTCCTCTGTGGTGATTCAAAGGATGTGGGTTCGATCTTCAGCCATGCTGAGATTAAATTCATGATACAATTTCCCATATGAGCTGAGGCCCATGCCAAAGGGTTAACCCGTTGTCCTTGGCTGTACACGATTGGGTCCGGCAAGTTAGCCCGGGTTATCCCGTTTTTCCACGATTGGCGGGTTCCGGCGGCGGAAGGCGGCGGACGCCGACCTCCGCCCTCTGAATACCCTCGGCGAATTCGGCGGGACAAAATGGAGGATCCGGCGATCTGCCGCTCTCGCCGCCGGCTAGACGGCGGGTGCCAATCGTGTACAGCCCTTGTAAATCTGTGACCGGGTGGGTTGTCAACATGACAATTCAGTGAGGCAGCACTATATCTGCTAGATCTCATCATGAAATAACTGAAATAATGTTAATACAACGTTGTAGACTGATATTTTGAAACACATATTGGCTGCTTATATATGGCCTAAATAAATTATACAATCATAATAAGAATATCTCAAAAGGCCAGAACAATCAATGAGTATTATGATATCTTTACCTGAAAATGGGATTATCATGTCAGTTGTTAAAATGTTAGTGTTGTCACCTGCACCTTTTGTATTTATACCCAAATATATTGAGAGCAGACAAGCTTTTTCATAAATGGAATTTGAGAAAAACTAGATGGAATTTGAGAAAAATCTGATTGATCCCATAAAAATTCATCTTTCAAATGCTTCACATTATAATACACAATACAGCTTTTCTTCAATGAGGGAAAAAGTCATCATTTTCCACTTATCTCAAGATTTCAAAGTTGTATTACTTGAAAAGCTTGAGATTTTCTCCAAGTTAAAATCAACACATTTCTGGGAATAATTCCATTTGAAAGGCTGCACCTGAACCAAACGTAAAAAATCATGTCTTTATAATTTATTCTGCTTTGTACGAAGCTTTAGATTATGTGGAGACATCAGAAATTCTTAATATTTTCTGATTCTTTGTTTGTTTACAAGCATTGAAAGCAAAATGATTAGAAAGATCCTTTTATTTACAAAATCCTTGAACGGTATCATATTCTCTGTACTAAAGAAAATAAAGAATTCATCAATTTTTTGAAGTTTTCTGTAATATTCGTTTTAAAATAATTAAGCGGGAAATTAGATCTGATTATATTGTGATAAGAAAATAATTGATTCAAGAAAGGTATTTTCCGGAATATGTTTAGGTCTTATAATTTGTACAAACTATACTATTTATCCTCCTCACATTTGATTTTTTTTATTCCAGTAAAAGCTAAGGTCACCAAGAAAATATACTTCATGCTTAAAATAACTAATAATATGACAGCAGGTTTTAAAGTAAGTTTAACATATTGATTTTTGTTTGATTCTGTGGATTAGATTCAAACTATTATTATTTGATAAAGTTCACCTCAGGAATAACTGATTTATCTTATTTCCTGTTTATCATTATTTCTTAATATGTTTTTATTCCCATTGTATAGCTATCTCTCATTTATGCAGCTGCCTCACACTATTGTATCCATCTATCACTTGTGCAGCTATATCTCAAGTATGCAGCTGTCTCTCATTTATGCAGCTGTCTCTCTTTCATGCAGCTGTCTCTCACTCATATAGCTGTCTCACTTTTGCAGCTATCTCTCACTGCTGTAACTATCTCTGACTCATTCAGCTGTCTCCCACTCATGTAGCTGTCGATGTAATGTCTGCATTTTATCCATGAAGGCCTATTTATATAAAACATTACGGGACCTCCACTGGTTCAATAATTAGGTCTAATTTTAAGTCAAATTTCCCAATGGTTGAAAACAAAGTACAAATACAGAAATGTATGCAATACAGTTCACAACACTTCCGCTATTCCAGTATATGCAGAATATGAACTTGTTGCATCTTAGATGCACATTTAAAATTATAAATAATAATAATAATGCATTTACATAGCGCCATACCAGACTAGGTCTGCTCTCAGCGCTCTCGAAGATAATGTCTCCTATATAGATGAGTCTTAAGTTTGTTTTTGAAACTATCATTAGTCTTACAATTTTTCACTTCCAGGGGCAGGGCATTCCACACTCTGTGACCATACACCGAGAAAACCCTATCACCATAGTTTTTCATGTTAGTTTTAGGTGCTAGATACTCATTTTTTCTTGGTAGATATAAGGAATCGTGATCCCTTCTTTGGTATTAGTAGACTCGTTAATTATTTAGGGGCCATACCATTCTGTACCTTCCATACCAGTAGAGATATTTTAAAATAAACAAAACGAAAATTACGACAAACAAAACAAAAATTAAAAAAAAACAAAAAAAAACTGATTGGGTAGTTGAAATTATTTTTATTCATCTCTTAAAAACATTTAATTTGGTATATGAACAAATCTTTTAGCACAACTTTATGCAAAGATGTGCTTTTTCAGGCTCGATTACACAAGTTGCTCTATTATCGCTCAGGCGCTATCGCAAATCATCGATCACACTTTTGCATGTCATTTCTGTTCTAATTGTCCGATTTATACCAAATTTAAACTAAACTTACTGAAAATTCCTTGTTCTAGTGATTGAGAAGCATCTCCAAGCAGTTTAAACGGATAATTTAATGCAACGATGGGCGAGCACGACAACATCGTTTTGAACATTCTGATTTGTTAACATCACTCACTTCTTTTCTTTTTTTTACTTCTTTTATATAATTATGTATTCATACACCGGGGCTCATGCGCAAATTGGAATCTATTGCATGCACACAAAGAACACTCCACAGTGCCATAGGTTGCTTGAACAACATTGATCACAGAAAAAAACGAATCACAAACCACAGGAAATGATTACACACTCCCCATGATCGTACTAGTGTTCTCCAATCACCAACATGACCAATCGGCAAAGCCCAGATAGGTGATCTGGAGGGGTTTGTCGAACGTCTGTGGTCTCTACCAATTACAACCAAAGAAAAGTTTGGTGGAGTTGATTGAGCTCTAGTGAAGTAAAAAGTCGCCAGCTGCAAAAACTGTGGTAAACCCGTTTAAACGTCAAAATTGAACCCGTCTCAACTGCCGTTAAAACAGGTTTGACTCAGTCTTTGCAGCTGGCGATTATTATCAAGTATTTATATTTTCTTTAATTTAATGTTATCCAAAGAATAATCAAGTTTTTTGTGAGATTTTAGACATAATAATAAATAAAATATGAAACAGTTGGGTATTTAAAAAATCACATCTAAAGGAGATTATGCAGGAAAAGCAAAAATCTCAGACCTCTCCAGATCACTTATCTGGGCATTGTCGATTGGTGATTGGAGAACACTATGATCGTACCGATCACAGAATAACACAGATAGTTCCTTTTTTGACACTCATTGCCTATCGTTTCACAAAAAAAAGACTTTGTATACAGTTTCAGTTTTGAAAATGATATATATTGCTCGCAGTTTATAATTTTTCATCATTTTGAAGTTGCCGTAAATCATAGACGTCATTGACTAGAATTCTATATTTTGGAGTAAAAATATAGCTTAGAAACCAATGATGGTAAATTGAAATTTAAAAATTGAGATTGCCACAAAATGTCAATTGAATAATGCTCAATTGAACCCACGCTCATATAGTCTCAAGCTCATAATGTCCTACGCTCAAACTGGTAAACGCTCATATTGTCCAGTTACCGACTAGCACGTGCGGTGAGTTACAAATAAACAATACACACATGCTGAAAACTGATGCAGTTCTTTATGCTGTAAATTTCACATCGGACAGCCAGAATTATCCAATTACACAGATGGTGGCGCTCCGAACCGTGCACATTTCCTTCTTTCAGCAGTTTGCAAACCTGCTCGGAAACCAAGATCATGAGAGTATGAATTGAATGCATCTCCATTAAATAACTGACGTATACACATTAGCACTTGTCGTCTCTGAGCAATATCATCACCATAAATTTAGGACATAGGCGTTAGAACGGGTAGGGGTCCAAATTCATGTGTAGTGGGTGTCAGTGTGATGTTTTGCACCATTTTACATACTTAAATTTAAATTTCTCAAAAAATGTTTGATAACTGGTTAATAAAATATTTATTTATTGAATAATACCTACAAGAAGTAAAATTATGTCAAATAATAGTACAAATTGACTATATTTCCCATAAAAATGGTGCCTATATATACATTTGAATTGCATTTCCAAGGGGTAATTTTGCTAAAGTTCACTGTAGTTTATGGTAATTTATCAAATAATGAAATTATAATGATGAAAAATGTCCCATATTATGCTGGAAATATAACTCTGATAGCATGCAAAGCAAAAGGAATTTTAATAGTTGGTTTGGTAGATTTTCTGCCTTTTGGATTTGAAAGATGTACATAATTTTCCTGATTTTCACATTGATTTCAATGGAAATCCATAAAAATCATATTTTTGTAAAAGGCAGAAAATTTTACAATGGCATTTGTACCAATAATGGCTTAAAAAGTGGGCTATACATCCCCCTAACATATCCACATGGGACACCTTTCAAATTGATGGCCAATTTTTCACAAAGTGAAAATTTCAATTTTTCTCCATTGAAATCAATGGAAAATCCCTGTGACCTTGGGCTGAAAATTCAACGGCCCATAAAATCTGTTCTATTATAGCTACAGACTTGATCTTGGGCTTGTTAGTTTTGTTTTGGAGAGATCTTTCATAATATGACTTAAACAATGAGAGTTATAGTGTGCAACAGCATTTTCATATTTCAAGGTCATGTCAAGGTCATCCCAAGGTCACAGGATTTATTATTTTTCAAATCTTATTCTCAATTGTCAAACATCTCTATAATTTTTTGGGGGCTAAGTTTTATATTGTTTGTATAAATAGCCTATGTCCTTCATTTATGGCGATGTAGTATACAGTATTTTATAATATAGTCTATAGTATAACATCTCTAGTCTCATATAGTCTCTGGGTGTGTAATCTATATCCTACATTACTACTTTAAGATCTGTATACAAAAAAGTAGAAAGACAACTAAACCTTATTTCTACATGCTCACAACATTATTTTTATGTCTTGTGTTGCCTGGAAATAAGTGATTATAATAAGGTGATCAAAACTGAGTGTTCGAAATAAGGTGACTAAAATAGAGTGACTAAAATAAGGTGATTTAAATTAGATAACTGAAATAAGGTGATCAAAATAAGGTGACTAAATAAGGTGATTGAAATTAGGTGACTGAAATGATATGATTGAAATAAGGTGATTGAAATAAGGTGATTGAAATAAGGTGATTGAAATAAGGTGATTGAAATAAGGTGATTGAAATAAGGTGATTGAAATAAGGTGATTGAAATAAGGTGATTTAAATAAAGTGATTGGGATTGGAAGTGCTCCCGGAAGTGCTCATAGATCTTATGCATAATTATTTGTCTTCTTCTCAGTTGCCAATGTTGATCTTGTCATTTTTACCCAATTTCTCTGTAAAATCAGTTTGGACAAGTAATACATGGTCAAAATAAAATATATTTCACTTGACATCTCTAAATATTACTTCTATATGCATTCAATCAAGAAAATAAGTGGTGTGGGAGAAGTTTTGCTATAAGTGGTGTTTACGTGACCTGTTGCACGTGACCTGTTGCGCCAAAGTTCAGCATGTATGCCATCATAAATGCTGCCACCTGGTGTCAGAATTCGGTATGAAACCCAGAACATACTGAGTCGTAATCAGTAGTGACTCCTGGCATGCGAATTGTGACATACGTTTTTGGCCGGTACCTGCGGGTAGCAGCCACTTGACATGAAATTTATTTAAATCGTGGCTGTGCCCCATATTCTTTTTTGGTTTCCCCTCATTCACCTTCCAGTGTAAGCAATTGCCTCGATTCCGTTCTCAGCTCTAGAATCATGTAATATGCACTCCTGTTGCCTAGCGTTATGATGAAGCAGGCTCACCACCTTGTTTGTCATCATAATATGTTTTTTGTGTCATGGTGTGATGCTAAAGGAAGAGAGCAATCTCCCTTGAAAACAACCTTTAATGTTTTTTGCAAGGTTTAAGAAGCGTCATTAATGGATTGGGTTGAAATACGACCATGATCATTTGTGAGTCATCCTCTGAGGTACTAAATGTCGAATTTTGGGTACAATTTTGTGCAAAGGAATATCTATAATAATTCATTTAATACGGGATAGTGTGTGAAATAATACAAGTTTGTTATTTTTTTGTTATTTTTGTGTCTTTATTGCTGTATTTTTATCATTTTTATCATTTTTATCTGATGCAAAAAGAAGGGATTCTTTGCATGCAGCTCTTAGATCAGTAATGAGTATATGTAATAATATAGACTATTTTGTTACAAATTGCCCTTAACAACCGAGGATATCAGCAAATGGGTGAGAAAGGCTGCAAGGAAGTCATGTGAGCTGGACCCAATCCCCACATGGCTACTGCATGACCTCATTAATGACTTCCTCCACCTTATTACTGCCATTTACACAGATCACTGTCTAGCTCAGCAGTACCAGCTAATATGAAGATTAAAATCATTGCACCTCTCCTGAAGAAACTTGGTCTGGACCTCTTTGAGAAGAATTACAGACCTGTCTCAAACATATTGAAAATTAACAAGGGAAAAATTGACTTAGAGATACTCATCTGTACTGACAGATATAGGCCCGGCTACTACTAGCCAAACCATTAGCACTGTTCGAATAGATGATATTGACATCACAACTGGTGAGCCAGTGGTTGACCTTTGTATCACATTTGAATCAAAAATGGTCATGAAAGCTTAAATCACGAAAATGTGCAAAAAAGGACACTATCACATCAGAAATTTGGCAGCCATCAGACAGTTTCCAGAATGTTTCCTTGCCAGTCTATCACAATCAGATATTAAGAAGATGAAATATCTGCAGGACTCTGCAGCAAGTTTGATCACATATCGTAAAAACGGAAGGAACTACACTCTCCCTCTGGGTGTTAGAATTGACTTCAAAAATTTCCTCATGACATGAAAGGCTTTAAATGGTAAGACACCCACTTACTTGCGTGGCCACGGGCCAGCTTATTAGCACCAGTTCCTCTGTGATGATCGAAAGGTCATGCCGAGATAGAATACATGATACAATTTTGTACCTTTAGTAATGCTGTTTCGGTGCTGCGAAACTCCTTATATGCCGATTGAAACACGTTTTGAATGTTATTTTTCATCAGATGACCAACAAATTGCTCGGCTACTGCCCTTTCTGGGACACGGGCCGTGGTGCAGACCTTTTCAGAAAGTGTTTTCTGATCACAGCACAATGAACAGTCATTATTATTATTATTATTATTATTATTATTATTATTATTATTATTATTATTATTATTATTATTATTATTATTATTATTATTATTATTATTATTATTATTATTATTATTATTATTATTATTATTATTATTATTATTATTATTATTATTATTATTATTATTATTATTATTATTATTATTATTATTATTATTATTATTATTATTATTATTATTATTATTATTATTATTATTATTATTATTATTATTATTATTATTATTATTATATTATTATTATTATTATTATTATTATTATTATTATTATTATTATTATTATTATTATTATTATTATTATTATTATTATTATTATTATTATTATTATTATTATTATTATTATTATTACTACTATTATCATTATCATTATCATTATCATTATTATAGTGAAATAGTGACCATATATTGTCAAAGTGTAATAGTGACCATATATAAAGAAGCATATCTTAAAGTTCAGTCAGGATCGATTTGATTTGATTTGATTAGATTTGATTTGATATGTTGGCCACTCCACTTTTGTCTCGTGGGCACTCAGAGCCTACGTAGCGTGGCTACCCAGCTAGAGGGGAGATCCAATACGCACTTCTTCCAATCTGTGAATAGCGCTCGTGCTGAACGCCCGGTGCAGGCCCCTTAACTGATGAGAAACTACCCTATCTAAATAGCACCTTCTGCACTATCAACTTTCACCTAAACACTCACTCCTTCCCTTGGGGCCTACAATCCCCAGTGCACTACAGGGCATCCAATATCCCTATACAGCCTGAGGCGTCCAATATCCTCGTTAGCCCTACCTATCACAACTAGCGGCTAAAGATGCCCTCCACGTGAGTACCTAGTGATCTTCAGCACCTTCATATCTACCAGCTGCGTCCTTACCAACTTTTCTAATCCCACCAAGACTAAATCCTAGGTAACCAACATCCCCCACTAACTATGACTAACATTTTTCTCATCATCCTGTTCAGACCTGCAAACCCTACAAATCACAATAACTGACCTTAAATTTCTTCTTTATGACCAAATAATAAGAACAATACAGTACTACCTTATTTCCACTCAAATGTCAGTCAAACCGGTGTCCAATGTCGTTTGCTATTTCTCGCATTTTTGTCTCCTTGACCTTGTCTCATGCTCATCCATTTCCTCTCACCCTGTCTGTGCCATACATTTGATGTAACCCTGTCTGTGCCATACATTTGATGTCGCCCTGTCTGTGCCATACATTTGATGTCGCCCTGTCTGTGCCATACATTTGATGTCGCCCTGACTGTGCCATACATTTGAGATCACCCTGTCTGTCCCATGAATTTGAGATCTCCCTGTCTCTCATAATTTGAGATCTCCCTTTCTGTCTCATACATTTGAGATCACCCTGTCTGTCCCATACATTTGAGATCTCCCTGTCTGTGGCATACATTTGAGATCTCCCTGTCTGTGACATACATTTGAGATCTCCCTGTCTGTGGCATACATTTGAGATCTCCCTGTCTCTGTCTGTGCCATACATTTGAGATCTCCCTGTCCCTGTCTGTGGCATACATTTGAGATCACCCTGTCTGTGCCATACATTTGAGATCTCCCTGTCTGTGCCATACATTTGAGATCTCCCTGTCTCTGTCTGTGCCATACATTTGAGATCTCCCTGTCTGTGCCATACATTTGAGATCTCCCTGTCTCTGTCTGTGCCATACATTTGCGATCTCCCTGTCTCTGTCTGTGCCATACATTTGAGATCTCCCTGTCTGTGCCATACATTTGAGATCACCCTGTCTGTGCCATACATTTGAGATCTCCCTTTCTGTCTCATACATTTGAGATCACCCTGTCTGTGCCATACATTTGAGATCACCCTGTCTGTGCCATACATTTGAGATCTCCCTGTCTCTGTCTGTGCCATACATTTGAGATCACCCTGTCTGTGGCATACATTTGAGATCATCCTGTCTGTGCCATACATTTGAGATCTCCCTGTCTCCATCTGTGCCATACATTTGAGATCACCCTGTCTGTGCCATACATTTGAGATCACCCTGTCTGTGCCATACATTTGAGATCTCCCTGTCTGTGCCATACATTTAAGATCTCCCTTTCTGTCTCATACATTTGAGATCACCCTGTCTGTGCCATACATTTGAGATCTCCCTGTCTGTGCCATACATTTGAGATCACCCTGTGTGTGCCATACATTTGAGATCTCCCTGTCTGTCTCATACATTTGAGATCTCCCTGTCTATCTCATACATTTGGGATCACCCTGTCTGTGCCATACATTTGAGATCACCCTGTCTGTCCCATACATTTGAGATCACCCTGTCTGTCCCATACATTTCAGATCACCCTGTCTGTGCCATACATTTGAGATTGCCCTGTCTGTGCCATACATTTGAGATCACCCTGTCTGTGCCATACATTTGAGATCACCCAGTCTGTCTCATACATTTTACCCTGTCTGTGCCATACATTTGTGATCGCCCTGCCTGTGCCATACATTTGAGAACACTTGTCTGTGCCATACATTTCCAGTCCCCCGTATTTTATTACGAATGTTTCTGTGTTGGTGTGCTATTGATAGTTTCTGGGACATTCACCTTGTGTTTTGGAAACACTATATTTTGCTAATGTTTGACAATATTGCTGCAGTTTATTAATTATTCATATTCTATTCACATCGTAATATTAGCTTAAATAAGTCAAAGGACAGGCTGGACATTGCAATTGATCCCCATTTTCAAAGCGTCACCGGTTATTTATAAGGTGACCATTAAGGACAAACAGGTACCAATTCACTTCGATCTGGTGCTATTATTTTAATACAGATATGGAACTGGGTCTGTTATGGGCGGTAGGCTTGTTGCCGCAAACACGTGTTGCTAGGGAGACTTTGGAGTTCAGTGTCCCATTGTTCCCATGTTGCCTCTATCACACATGCACTCCTCCCCAGAATACTGTTTGCCCCGCGACATCTGCACTTCACCGTATACAATAACGATCCGGCTGCTTTTCTTGAACCAAACCTTTTATGAGACAAACGTCCGGTAGATCCGATTTCAAGAAAGGTTTATGTCTGGGCAATGTGGTAGCTGTTGTAGCTATAGATGTGGATGTAGCTAATACTTTCGCTGTTTCTGTTACTGTAGCTGTTGCTGTTGCCGTAGCTATTACTATAGCTGTTGCTGTATCTATTGCTGTTTCTGTATATATTGCTGTTTCTGTATCTATTGCTGTTTCTGTGTCTATTGCTGTTTCTGTATCTATTGCTGTTTCTGTGTCTATTGCTGTTTCTGTATCTATTGCTGTTTATGTATCTATTGCTGTTTCTGTGTCTATTGCTCTTTCTGTGTCTATTGCTGTTTCTGTGTCTATTGCTGTTTCTGTATCTATTGCTGTTTCTGTATATATTGCTGTTTCTGTGTCTATTGCTGTTTCTGTATCTATGGCTGTTTCTGTGACTATTGCTGTTGCTATTTTTTATCTGTTGCTGTTTCTGTAGCGGTTGCTGTCACTGTTGATGTAGTTGTAGCTGTTGCTGTGGCTGTTTCTGTAGCTGTTTCTGTATTTGTTGCTGTTTCTGTAGCTGTTGCTGTCTCTGTAGCTGTTGGTGTAGCTGTTGCAGTAAATGTAGCTGTAGATGCAGCTGTGTCAGCTGTTACTGTTGCTTCTGTTACTCTAGCTGATGTTGATTTTACCTTCCTGGCATGCTGCTTGCTTGTGGCACTGTTTGATTTGTATGCAATACATCATTAGAGCCAAACATTATTTTACATGTGCGAGGCCTACGTGATTTAGAATGTAAAATACACTTTGTGAGCAAGGCCAGTGGTAGTGTATTGTGCAACTCTAAACCTTTTTAGAATCTACATTCATTTCCCAGCATAATAAATTGTTTTAGGAGGACGGATTCTACGTTTTCACAACCCAACATTATTTCAGTCATATCGTGACGAGACCTACTTGAAGCTGATACAGCGCTGCTTCACTGAATTATCATGTCGCAGGTCCTTGACATTACAGCCCACCCAGTCACAGACTTACAAGGGCAACGGGTTAACCCTTTATTTTCTCACATGAAAATCTTGCAATCCAACCACTGCCAGGATTAGAACTCATGACTTCTGAATCATCTCAGAAGAACTGGTGCTTATAGGCTTGCATTACAACCAAGAGTGTCATGACCGTTGAACCATACTGTGCAAACTGTCTATGGGCTCAGTTGAAAATTGCCTAACTTTATTACACCACCGGCTACAATTGTGAATGATAAATATAACATAACATTACTTTCTGATAAGCCTAGTTAAAAAATCATTATAAAATTCAGTCACCTTTAAAAATATATAGAAATGTTCAAGGCCTCTTCTTGACTATTATCAAGGTCATTTTCATGCCATTCCTATCGTGAAATTATCTACCTCCCGGTTACAATTTCTTAGAAATAACTGGGATAAAGATAAGATCCATATTGAAAAAGATGTGTGTGACAAATATTGATCCTAAGTGAAGGTCAGCCATCTTCTAAACTAACAAGGAACTCTTAAGGATGCCTGTGCACACAATTTAAAAGTATTCACTCTCACGTTTTCAGTTTCGCCAGACAGACCGCCGGTGTAAAGAATTAGATATGAAATAAAAATAGATAAAAATAGAATGCAATGGAGGATTCAAAATTTAAAGCTAACATTATCATTTTGGAATACAGACCAGGGATCCCACAAGCAGAACACACCAAAGCAGCTCTCCTCGCAACTGACGTGATTGTGCCGGCCAGACAAGGAATACAGAGGTCTGAGGAACGTCGAAAAACCTGTGACTCGTTCTCCCTGGGGACCCCTGAACAACTATATCGTGTAGCGGGAGACTACACACCACTAAAACCTAAGTATTGACCAGTACTCAGCCTCTGTGCTCTACGTTATGGCAGGTTACATTTCTCGTCTTTTGTGAGCTGACTGACTGACGGTGTGTCTCTGCAAGAGGGTCCTGGTGGTGGCCTTAAACACAGATCATTGCTCTGAATACATATACATTCCACTGGAACCATTGATATTTATAACAACACTGACAATATATATTCATACACAAGAACTATACAATATCACGGGAAACCTACAAGGACCAGCTACATACCTGACCACAGACAATCCTAGCCAACTTTATCACTCCATTTATGACTGGATCACATTGAACTTACTCAACCCACTGCCATACACAGCAGTGCCACTGAGGGTCGTCCCTTCGGGACTAAGACCCTCTCACACCACACCAGTCACAGTGTGGGAGTGTAAATCGTATTCATTCATTCATTCTCATTTTGGAACCTCCAATAAACGATTATTTCAAAGGTTAAAACTCGTTTAGGGCTCAAAGGTTAATACTCGTTTGGGCCCAGTTTGCGGTTCATGAAGGTCAGGTCAATGACTCTACCAGTGTGTGGGTTGTGAGGGTCAGGTCAATGACTGCCAGTGTGTGATTTATGAAGATCAGGGCAATGACTCTACCAGTGTGTGGGTTCTGAGGGTGAGGTCAATGACTGTACCAGTGTGTAGTTTATGAAGGTCAGGTCAGTGACTATACCAGTGTGTGGTTCATGAAGGTCAGGTTAGTGACTCTACCAGTGTGTGGTTTATGAAAAATAGGTCAATAACTCTACCACTCTATGGTTTATGGTGGTCAGGTCAATGACTCTACAAGTGTGTGGTTTACAGGGGGTCAGGTCAATGACTCTACCAGTCTGTTATTTATGAGGGTTAGATCAAGGACTCTACAAGTGTGTGGTTTTTGAAGGTCAGATCAATGACTCTACCAGTCTGTTATTTATGAGGGTTAGGTCAATGACTCTACAAGTGTGTGGTTTTTGAAGGTCAGATCAATGACTCTACCAGTCTGTTGTTTACGAAGGTCAGATCAATGACTCTACCAGTGTGTGGTTTATGTGGGTCAGATAGGTGACTCGACCAGTGTGTGGTTTATGAATGTCAGGTCAATTGATCTACCAGTGTGAAGGTCAGATCAATGACTCTACCAATGTGTGGTTCATGAAGGTCAGGTTAGTGACTCTACCAGTCTGTTGTTTATGAGGGTCAGGTTAGTGACTCTACCAGTGTGTGGTTTATGAAAAATAGGTCAATAACTCTACCACTGTATGGTTTATGGTGGTCAGGTCAATGACTCTACAAGTGTGTGGTTTACAGGGGTCAGGTCAATGACTCTACCAGTGTGTGGTTTTTGGCAGTCAGATCAATGACTCTACCAGTCTGTTTTTTTTGAAGGTCAGATCAATGACTCTACCAGTGTGTGGCTATTGAAGGCCACACCAAGAACAAGGACTTCACTTATGTGTGGTTTATGAAGGTCAGGTCAATGACTCTACCTTTGTGTGGTTTATGAGAGTCAGATCATAGATTCTACCAGTGTGTGGTTTATCAAGGTCACGTTTATGACTCTGCCAGTGTATGGGTCATGAAGGTCACACCAAGGACTTCACAAGTGTGTGGTTTACGCAAGTGGATAAACATGGGATGTCAAAAAATGAAATGTGCAAATATTATTCCAACATTCACCGCTATGCAATATATAAACCTGCATAATCCTAAAGAGTAAAATCATTTGAAGGATAAATGGTTTTGGCCTAAATTACGATGTGAAGAATATCGATGCTCCCGTGTTTATGCCACAGGTTCTGATTGATATCGTTATGGAGATTTGATAATAGTGAAAGCAGTATTAATGTCAGGCTGCTTCCAGTGTTAACAATGCTAGGTCTATAATAGAGGCCTAGTGGCTTTTATTTGGCTGTCAAAGCTTCCAATGAAAGTAGATACAAAGCCCATTGTATCGGACGTTAAGTGAGCTAAAGCCATTTTTTCTGTGGAAAGCCTGAATAGGGGCTTATTATAGCAACTCCAATGATTTATCTTAATGAATAATCATATAAACATATCAACATTCCTTCAGCGGTTCTGTAATTTGTACCTCAATTAAAAGAGCCCAATATCGTATGAAATATTGAAACAATTGTTAGAAAAAAGAAGGGAAAGGTGAAATTAAGAAAGAAGTAATGGCTCAAATCTATAAATAGTTCAATCTGTCCTTTCAACTCTGTGATTATTAATACTTCCAGGCACCCCCCCCTCACCCCCCCCCACACCCCCCCCCACCCCTGACAGGGGGATTTTCTATGAGTGATTTAGATTTTGAAGCAAGCCAAGTTGTGAGTAATATTCATGGCCTGAAAGATGGCAGTTGCTTTCCTCCACAGAGAAAAACTTTCCACCATTGGCAGAGTTTTAATATTAGTCCAGTCAAAATATGAAATGACCCAGAACAAATTAGAACAGAAACCATGTTGGTGTTATTTGTCTCAGAATGTTACCCAGATGAATGTATAAAAAGTCTATCAAAATCAACTTAGTGGAACATCACCTAATTTGCATAAATTCAAAATGGCCGCCTCTCATTGACGTTTCATCCTATTTCATGCTTATATTCAGGTTTTTTGTATGATTAAATAATGTCATGCCCTTGCTGTTGGTGTTAAGCAGTTATTTTTAGGCCATGATAAGGAAATAAATAGCTTATATAGCATTTCTTGTAATGTATTTCATACAATGCCAGCATCATTCTACTATGAAATACATTGTATATTCTTAACATCTTTATGGTGGAAAGAAAAAAAGGGTATTAATACCAGTTAGATAAAGGACTGTCAGAAGTGTTGCCACTATTTGTGAACAGCATTATGAGACTTGGCCAAAACTGTCAAAACTAGAATATAATTTGTTAATAACCTACATGCTGCCAAACATCAGGCATGCAGCACCAATTTCAACACAGGCAAATCAATTTCCTCACAAATTCCAAATTTAATGTCAAACGAGGTGTGTGGCACCACTTTCCTTCACTACCTTTAGATGTCCATATAAATAATTTTAGGATTCAGGTAAAATAATGCTATGGCTGTGGATACAAATAACACAAAGTTCCAATTCACTTTGTGCACTGAATTATCAAGGATCGAATCCCAGATTACATGTCAGATTCCACTCGACCAGTGTGTGGTTTATGAATGTCAGGTCAATGGCCCTACCAGTGTGAAGGTCAGGTCAATGACTCTACCAATGTGTGGTTCATGAAGGTCAGGTTAGTGACTCTACCAGTCTGTTTTTAATGAGGGTCAGGTTAGTGACTCTACCAGTGTGTGGTTTATGAAAAATAGGTCAATAACTCTACCACTGTATGGTTTATGGTGGTCAGGTCAATGACTCTACAAGTGTGTGGTTTACAGGGGTCAGGTCAATGACTCTACCAGTGTGTGGTTTTTGGCGGTCAGATCAATGACTCTACCAGTCTGTTGTTTTTGAAGGTCAGATCAATGACTCTACCAGTGTGTGGTTATTGAAGGCCACACCAAGAACAAGGACTTCACTTATGTGTGGTTTATGAAGGTCAGGTCAATGACTCTACCTTTGTGTGGTTTATGAGAGTCAGATCATAGATTCTACCAGTGTGTGGTTTATCAAGGTCACGTTAATGACTCTGCCAGTGTATGGGTCATGAAGGTCACACCAAGGACTTCACAAGTGTGTGGTTTACGCAAGTGGATAAACATGGGATGTCAAAAAATGAAATGTGCAAATATTATTCCAACATTCACCGCTATGCAATATATAAACCTGCATAATCCTAAAGAGTAAAATCATTTGAAGGATAAATGGTTTTGGCCTAAATTACGATGTGAAGAATATCGATGCTCCCGTGTTTATGCCACAGGTTCTGATTGATATCGTTATGGAGATTTGATAATAGTGAAAGCAGTATTAATGTCAGGCTGCTTCCAGTGTTAACAATGCTAGGTCTATAATAGAGGCCTAGTGGCTTTTATTTGGCTGTCAAAGCTTCCAATGAAAGTAGATACAAAGCCCATTGTATCGGACGTTAAGTGAGCTAAAGCCATTTTATCTGTGGAAAGCCTGAATAGGGGCTTATTATAGCAACTCCAATGATTTATCTTAATGAATAATCATATAAACATATCAACATTCCTTCAGCGGTTCTGTAATTTGTACCTCAATTAAAAGAGCCCAATATCGTATGAAATATTGAAACAATTGTTAGAAAAAAGAAGGGAAAGGTGAAATTAAGAAAGAAGTAATGGCTCAAATCTATAAATAGTTCAATCTGTCCTTTCAACTCTGTGATTATTAATACTTCCAGGCACCCCCCCTCACCCCCCCCCCCCCCACCCCTGACAGGGGGATTTTCTATGAGTGAATTAGATTTTGAAGCAAGCCAAGTTGTGAGTAATATTCATGGCCTGAAAGATGGCAGTTGCTTTCCTCCACAGAGAAAAACTTTCCACCATTTGCAGAGTTTTAATATTAGTCCAGTCAAAATATGAAATGACCCAGAACAAATTAGAACAGAAACCATGTTGGTGTTATTTGTCTCAGAATGTTACCCAGATCAAAATCAACTTAGTGGAACATCACCTAATTTGCATAAATTCAAAATGGCCGCCTCTCATTGACGTTTCATCCTATTTCATGCTTATATTCAGGTTTTTTTGTATGATTAAAGGTTCCTTGCATACTGAAATAATGTCATGCCCTTGCTGTTGGTGTTAAGCAGTTATTTTTAGGCCATGATAAGGAAATAAATAGCTTATATAGCATTTCTTGTAATGTATTTCATACAATGCCAGCATCATTCTACTATGAAATACATTGTATATTCTTAACATCTTTATGGTGGAAAGAAAAAAAGGGTATTAATACCAGTTAGATAAAGGACTGTCAGAAGTGTTGCCACTAATTGTGAACAGCATTATGAGACTTGGCCAAAACTGTCAAAACTAGAATATAATTTGTTAATAACCTACATGCTGCCAAACATCAGGCATGCAGCACCAATTTCAACACAGGCAAATCAATTCCTCACAAATTCCAAATTTAATGTCAAACGAGGTGTGTGGCACCACTTTCCTTCACTACCTTTAGATGTCCAATAAATAATTTTAGGATTCAGGTAAAATAATGCTATGGCTGTGGATACAAATAACACAAAGTTCCTATTACTTTGTGCACTGAATTATCAAGGATCGAATCACAGATTACATGTCAGATTCCATAGAAGTGCCAAATATAGATATGTTCAGTTATTCATGAACAGATATAAAATCATTGGTTTCCGCAAGTGGATAAACATGGGATGTCAAAAAATGAAATGTGCAAATATTATTCCAACATTCACCGCTATGCAATATATAAACCTGCATAATCCTAAAGAGTAAAATCATTTGAAGGATAAATGGTTTTGGCCTAAATTACGATGTGAAGAATATCGATGCTCCCGTGTTTATGCCACAGGTTCTGATTGATATCGTTATGGAGATTTGATAAAAGTGAAAGCAGTATTAATGTCAGGCTGCTTCCAGTGTTAACAATGCTAGGTCTATAATAGAGGCCTAGTGGCTTTTATTTGGCTGTCAAAGCTTCCAATGAAAGTAGATACAAAGCCCATTGTATCGGACATTAAGTGAGCTAAAGCCATTTTATCTGTGGAAAGCCTGAATAGGGGCTTATTATAGCAACTCCAATGATTTATCTTAATGAATAATCATATAAACATATCAACATTCCTTCAGCGGTTCTGTAATTTGTACCTCAATTAAAAGAGCCCAATATCGTATGAAATATTGAAACAATTGTTAGAAAAAAGAAGGGAAAGGTGAAATTAAGAAAGAAGTAATGGCTCAAATCTATAAATAGTTCAATCTGTCCTTTCAACTCTGTGATTATTAATACTTCCAGGCACCCCCCCTCACCCCCCCCCACCCCTGACAGGGGGATTGTCTATGAGTGATTTAGATTTTGAAGCAAGCCAAGTTGTGAGTAATATTCATGGCCTGAAAGATGGCAGTTGCTTTCCTCCACAGAGAAAAACTTTCCACCATTGGCAGAGTTTTAATATTAGTCCAGTCAAAATATGAAATGACCCAGAACAAATTAGAACAGAAACCAGGTTGGTGTTATTTGTCTCAGAATGTTACCCAGATGAATGTATAAAAAGTCTATCAAAATCAACTTAGTGGAACATCACCTAATTTGCATAAATTCAAAATGGCCGCCTCTCATTGACGTTTCATCCTATTTCATGCTTATATTCAGGTTTTTTGTATGATTAAAGGTTCCTTGCATACTGAAATAATGTCATGCCCTTGCTGTTGGTGTTAAGCAGTTATTTTTAGGCCATGATAAGGAAATAAATAGCTTATATAGCATTTCTTGTAATGTATTTCATACAATGCCAGCATCATTCTACTATGAAATACATTGTATATTCTTAACATCTTTATGGTGGAAAGAAAAAAAGGGTATTAATACCAGTTAGATAAAGGACTGTCAGAAGTGTTGCCACTATTTGTGAACAGCATTATGAGACTTGGCCAAAACTGTCAAAACTAGAATATAATTTGTTAATAACCTACATGCTGCCAAACATCAGGCATGCAGCACCAATTTCAACACAGGCAAATCAATTCCTCACAAATTCCAAATTTAATGTCAAACGAGGTGTGTGGCACCACTTTCCTTCACTACCTTTAGATGTCCATATAAATAATTTTAGGATTCAGGTAAAATAATGCTATGGCTGTGGATACAAATAACACAAAGTTCCTATTACTTTGTGCACTGAATTATCAAGGATCGAATCACAGATTACATGTCAGATTCCATAGAAGTGCCAAATATAGATATATTCAGTTATTTATGAACAGATATAAAATCATTGGCAACATGAATTATGATTACATCATCTGTGTGATCTTTTTTAACGTGAATTTTCATTAGACCATTTAGCCTCTTCTGTGTCATGCTGGCCCAAAAGTATGTTTTCACTTTGAAAACTGAATGATTGTTCACTGGTAGCATTTGTTGCTGGCATTACAAGAATTTCACTGTATAGAGATGCACCATTAGAATCATAAAATTAATTATGGAATTTCATGTTGGTGTATTCTTTGTAAGAACTATGTTGCTTTTTAATGTGTCTATTTGAGTTTTCAGTCTCTGTGCATTAATGTCTGAAGCATACAGATTTGTCATAATTGCAAACTTCTGGTCATATGTATAACCAGCAGCAGCCTTTAGCAACATATTCTATAATTAATATACCCTTTTTAGCCTGGATGATCAAATCTATCGTCTTTGGCATTGATTATGAAATCTGCAGCTTCATAATGGATTTTTCTGTAATGTTCCTGTGGGGTGCCGGGGTGATATGTAGGCCCTAATCCAGAGAGCTGGGGACCAGTTACCCCTAATACATTACATTTTTTATTCACTTTGTTCTAAAATTGATCAAATTCTGTGTCTGTCTGTTTTGTTTTGAGTGTTATAATTGTTGGGCTAGCCATTCTCTGGCTTTCTGCTGCTGACACTGGTGGACCTTGACAGATTTACTAAGATTATAACTGTGTTTCAGAATGTCTTCTGCCAATAAGACACCAAAGTCATGTACACATCTAATACACCTCTAATTCTACTGTGCTTTTTAGAATCTCTAACATAATCTAAAGCCTCTTCCCAAACTTCATTTAAAACTTTAAAATTCACAATGACATTGTTCATAGTATCTGTCTTTACTGTCCATCTGGTTGGACAAAGGAACCTTATGCCAGGAGAACCCATAGTTACTGTTTCTTTTATCTTAGTAGTCACCAAGCAGACCAATGATGAGTTTTAATAGGTTCTCTGGCAAAGATAGAGTTTGTCTTCAGACTACTACCTGACACTTTCGAGTCAAGAGATTTGGGGTCATCAGTTTCAATTTATTTTGAGCGATGCACTTTTATTGGTCATTTTTGAGAGGAAGAGTACAAAATATGGGTATTACCAATTTGAAAAGTTTCCCAATGGATTTCTCATGTCTAAAAAAACATAAAATAGACTCTAAGATTACTCAAATAGGTCAAATAGGAGTCAAGCAATATTATATTTAAGTTTTGCCCTGCCATGTTTCGGCCATTTTGGATTTATGCAAATTACGCATTGTTCCACTACTTGGATTTTGGTAGATTTTTACTATGTTATTCTCTAGGCTCTTCCGAGACATTTTCTATCAGTTTTATTTCTGTTCTAATTTGTTCCGGGTTAGGCCATTTTTTGTCATATATTGACTGGACTAGATCTCCTAATTTAAAATTGACCACCTTTCACTCTTTCACTGACCGTACCGACTTTGCAAATGGGTACAATGTTTGGTCATATGGACTAAATATGAAACTGTCATTAACAAATAATAAACCTTCCACCCATGTTTGCCTGAACATTTACTTAAAGTTCTCCAATTTCATCGTCTTTGCGGTAATGAATATTTAGATTATTTATGGCCCGTCATTTAACTCATCACGTTTATGTAACTGATTTACAAGTACAAGCAATATTAACCAATCAGATGAGAGTACAGCCTTCTTCTGCTGATCGTAAAATAGGATATTGGACCAATCTATGAATACAGAAAACTCGCCTTCTAATACCCCAGTCACACTTGCGCCGATCTCAGTAAAGAAACCCGGCCGATAGTTTTTTTTTTTACAAAATCGGCTGGCAGTTCAGATTGTCGTGAGCGCACCGGGAGATCATCGGGCACATTTGGGCTTTAAAACGTCGTACGGGTCATCGGAACTTTTAGCTGCAACATAAAATTTGCCGGTGTTTCCCCGATGTCTTAACACCAAACATCATCTTAAGGTACACGGCAGGCTCCCGTGAGTGTCCCGCAGGCATATCTTAAACCTATCTTAGGGTTGCCGGTGGCATGATACAGTGAAAATAGGATTTTTTTTATATTCATTTGTATTCCAAGGCCATCGCCAATTAATCCCAAGGGTCCCTGCGATATCTTACAGACGTCTGTTAAATATAATAAATGGTACAGACGTCTTTAGGATATCCTACAGACGTCTGAGTCATCTAATCTGGTACGTGCCGTACGACACACGTGTATAATGTGACCACGGCTACGGCATATCTCAGATTACCACTGACGTCAGGGACCCTGTGAAGTCAGCCGATTCTTACTTCCCGGTCGATTCTTACTTCCCGGTCGGCACCTGGTGCAAATTTGACTGTGGTATTATCCATAGTATAAATGCCATAGGGGCGATAATATGGTAATTATTGTAGTTTTGGAATAATTAAGTTCAGAACACAAAATAGTATTGACTCTTGTTTTGTATCTCTGATGCCACATTTATATATTTAAACAATCAATTAATTTTTGCTTAGGCCAAAAACAAGAATAACGGGCCCTGAAAATATAAGATGGGAATAGATTTTGATTTTGATTTTATATTTTAATTTTATTTTTGATATTGGTTGAAAGTGGTATATTGAAAATGGATAAACATAAATGGAATGAATAATAACTGAAAACTTTGCCTTATCATCTTGAACGAACAAAAAATAATTAGCCTGAAGGTTGAATACCTTCAGAGGTCAGATGTATATCAGAAGTCAAATGTATATCAGAGGTCAGATGTATATCGGAAGTCAAATGTATATCAGAGGTCAGATGTATATCAGAGGTCAGATGCATATCAGAAGTCAAATGTATATCAGAGGTCAGATGTATATCGGAAGTCAAATGTATATCAGAGGTCAGATGTATATCAGAGGTCAGATGTATATCAGAAGTCAAATGTATATCAGAGGTCAGATATATATCAGAGGTCAGATATATATCAGAGGTCAGATGGATATCAGAAGTCAAATGTATATCAAAGGTCAGATGTATATCAGAGGTCAAATGTATATCACAGGTCAGATGTATATCAGAGGTCAAATATATATATCAGAGGTCAGATGTATATCAGAAGTCAGATGTATTTCAGAAGTTAGATGTGTGTATATCAGAGGTCAAATATATATATCAGAGGTCAGATGTATATCAGAGGTCAGAGTAAATATCGTATTCTTTATACGTTATATACATCTTTTACACAGAAGAACAAAATAAAGGAATAATTAACAAAAGGGTGTTCTGTCAAAATGATTCCAGCCATTTGCCCAACTTACAAAAAAAAACAAGAAAATTCTTTAAAAAACTGAACACACAAGGCCACAAGATCCATCCCATACAATCAGGGGCAAGAGCTCGGGGTTGTCCACTTGTCTGATCTAATTCTATTTAAATTTAGTTTTCCATGTATTTTTGATATCAAGTCAGTGAATAGTGTTCCATAATATTATTTCTATGTTAATCTAATACTTTTGTGGATCTTTTTAAATTTTAATTAAACCAGGATCGGTTTTTTATGTTCTTGTATGATTGATCTCCATATTTTATGGACCTTTTAATACCTTGAATTATTCCTTTTAGATTTTTATGTACATAATTATTGAATTTTATTATCTTTTATGGTTGCGTTTTTCCGTTGCCTATAGGATAGTGCCATTTAAATCATAATCGATAAGATCTTTGTTTAAGTCTCAATACTTCTATTGATATACGCTTATTTCATAAATCTTAGACAAAGTTTATGAAATAAGCTTGACATAAAAAAGACGAGCTTAACGAATGTTCCTCGTTATCTTTTCAAGACGAGTTTCGACGATATTACAATTCTGAAGGTGTAGGGCATTTTGTTACCTCTTGCAGGTGCATTGACTGACGGAATATAAAACTGTGTCAAGAGTCCTTCAACACAAAATCAATAAGAGATGCACGTGTCTGTGAGTAAATGTAATGATTTTCTCATGTTTAAAAACATTGACATAATTTTTTTTTCTCGGAATTGTTGACAAAGCAACATTAACCCCCATTCATTGCAGACCTAGTAAATGCCCCAAAATCAATGAATTGAGTTTTTTTTAATTGTGTATTGATCTTAACATGGCACATCTATTGATAATGCTCACGTCAACTGTTTGAGAGAATATAACGGCATCTTATACAACATCCTGCTCATAAACTCATCTTGATTAAAATCAACTTAGTGCACCAACCAACCAGGATGTATTGCGGCCAAAAACAGATGATTATTCATCAATAAACAGTTACTGGGGGACATCATTTACTCAGACAGATGTATCACGCTAATATTTTATTACAGACAATTAATTACTATGTGTATTGGCTTCACATGAATATTTGAAACATTATCACTAAGAATCTACGAATATGAAACCACGGACTTTATCTGTCAGATGTGCTTTGAGGATTTTATATATCTGATGTATTAGACAAAGGCATAGGTTTTAACTAACGAGTTAAGGTGCAATGATGCAAGACAATTGTATAATAAAAATGCAATATAATATTTTCTCTAAAGACGTTTGTTATTGAACTGTGTTTTATTGTCAAAGGCAAAAACATAAATGTCTCATAAAACTATTCAAATATAATTGATGCGAATGAAGGTACGGCTTAAACATGTCGTGAACATGTCTCGCGCCACGTATATGTCGTGATGTAGTTCACAATAAATATGTTTCTGGAAAACAAATATCTAAGATCTCAGCTCACATGGAGATGTTTGAGCTTTGTTTATAGATACCTTTGTCAAAAAAGTGCAAAAGGTTGGATAGGACCCTCTTTACACTTGAGATTTAAACAGATATAGTTCCTGTCAGCTATGAAGGAGATTGAATGAATCATGAATCACAAAGATATGGTCCTCTGTTTGAGCTCTTGTCTCCTCGTGAACCCAGCGCTGAAACATTTGTTTAATGGGATAGACTTGCATTGCACAATTGCATGACTCACAAATGAATAAGAGCTGGACTGGTTGAACTTATGGTTCCAACACCAGAAATGACCCACTGGTCTACAGTAATATTACAGTCAGACCTCGCCGGACCGTCCCCCGATAATCCGGCATATCAATTACCGACAGTGATTTGGCTGCAACCATTCTAATCTTTCTTTATTTGTATTCATTTGATGTCCGTTTCATCAAACCGTCAGACTCGTGAAACCGGCAGAATTATGTGTGACAGACCATGACGGACTGGCGGGGCTTGACTGTATATCAATGTATGTTCCTAGTGAAGTCCCAGTCACAATTCTAATACATATCTTTCCTCCGGCAGTAGAATTCGTTGCGTAAAGTTTATTTGCTTTTTTTTGCTAAATAAGTGGAGGACGAGAAGTGGTGGGTTTGACTCCTACAGCCGGCAGTGTCACTTTCACACTTAAAAGGCCGGCCTAATATGGTCACAGTATTTTCATTGATTTTGGAGGTTAGCTTCTGCCTTTCACACCCAAAGTTCTGTATATTCTCTTATAAAAACCCATAATATATATATTACAAATTACACAAATTAGGCAGATTGTACTGCTGTGATGTTTATTTGCAGTCTTCCCCTATTCTTAGCTGTACAAAGATGAACATACATTGTGTTTTGTTTTTAGGAGCTTATTCAATAGCTGTGATAGAACAATGATCACATGGAGAATTAATTTCATTTACCAAACATTTTGTGTCAGGCCTTTGAGAGGTATAAAAGCAATTTCCAATCTACTTTCAGACAAATTGTTTTAAAGCATTCAAAGAATGATACACACACAAGAATAACATTAAACTTTGCAAAACAAATAAAACGTGTGAAGGTCCTCCCAACAACCACTATTCAATATTTAATCCCCCATACTGACTGGTCTATATCTACCCAGATAAAACATAGAGTCTTTTCTTTTCAGAAATGAGTAAAAAGCGGCCTCAATATACAACAAAATCTAAGAATTTATAATCCAGAAGAGTGATTTTCAACCCGATTTAACCTTATCCAAGTCGGGTACCCTTTTGGGTGGACTTAATGATTCCTGAAACTGCTTCACAACATATGAACAATTATATTATACTTCACAAAGCAGTGTACATAACACTGCAAATGATCCTCTGAGGCCTCGTTCATATTTCACAAAAGATTAAACATGTCTCAGGCGTAAGATGAGTTTTTTCTTTCAGATTGGACAGAGAACATAGTAATAGTGAATGAAATCTAACAAAAGTGCCCCGCTCATGGTTATCGAATGCCCCAGTGACATTATAAAAGAAAGGTCCCTTCTTATTAATGTTTAGAGAAGAGCAGAGCATTAAGTACCGGTGGCAAGGTTTTCTGTTTAACCTGATATAGCGTGTAATAGTATTTGCCCAGACTGAACTAGCATAATATATCATTTATTGCTATTTACTTAATCTAGTAAAGACATACCTTAAAAATTCAATATGAAAAGATGAAAATTCAATATGAAAAGAAAGATGACTTCGGAAAATAATTTGTTTTAAAGTTGCAGATTTAGTCATATTCATTCTGTGAATTGTGTCTTATTATTGAAATATTATCGCTATTAATAAAGCCCCACAATTTAGCTGAAATGTTGTCATTGATTTACAAGTACAAACTTTTCAAAATACAAATAGCCAAGTTTAGATCAAGCCTCAGACATACCAGTCCGTGTGTGTCTTAGGTAAGGTCAACATTTGCCTGGATACAAGACAGCGTTTATCAATATTTAATTCATCAAAGTTATTTACCTGATGTCAGTTTTCTACGTGTGAGGAGCAAGATAAACTATAAGCAATATGGATAAAGTCCTCACACAGGTCGGCTGATAAATGCAAACTAAAAAATATGATGTTTCCCTATTGTGCTAATCTCCTCGTTGATGTTGAGGGAATATCTGTTTCTAATTCTGGAGTACCACCTCCTAAGCCAGGTATATTTGGAGGAAAAAAGCATTATAATTAATAAAAATATATCCTGTATGCCCTCCTAATATGCTAAAAAAATCTATACCACTTTAAATTTGTCACAGCTGTACATTGCCTCACAAGCAAATGACATCTGAAAGAGCTTTTTAATATTTGCTCTATGAGTTTTATCTTAAAATATTCCCATTTATTCATTCACTGTTAATGTAAGTCATTTTTTGTATAATATAATATTTTTTGTATAATATTCTACGGTAAGAAATTATGAACAGTTTGATCACAAAACACTCCTGGTCCCCCACACCTCTGGCTCCCCACACCTCTGGCTCCCACACATCTGGCTCCCCACACCTCTGGCTCCCCACACCTCTGGCTCCCCACACCCCTGCCCCCCCCCCCCACACCTCTGGCCCCCACACCTCTGGCTCCCTGCCCCCTACCCCCGAACCATATGATCAAACTATATATCATTAAAACAGACCTATTTTATTATGACATTTTCCGCATCGATCGATACGTATATTTCGCAGAAAATGCTGATAAACTACAATAATAATACTCCATGATAACAAAATAATCTGTTTTAATCTGCAATCACAATAAATGCTTTATAAAACGGTCCGGGGCTTTGTCATCATGTCTATATCTAACCAAACCATGGCAACCAAACAAAGCTGGACTATATTGAAGGTAAATAAAGGCAAATCCCTGTTGGTGGCCAGGCTTGATGAGCATCATTTCTCGTGTAAAGTGCGTGATTGCACATAATATAACGTCGCATGTATTTGCATTACTACTAGCGATAATCTAATACACCTCCAAAACACTTGATGCTTGATGCAGGAATATTAAGTTCATAGAATATTTTTTTCTGATATCGAATTGATATGAACTTATAGTACTAAAATTGAAATATAAGGTATCACTCTAAATGTTAGATTATAAATGACCCTCACGTCTATGTTATCAGAACTAAGTTTCGCCGGATTTCTTTATATCATGCAATCAACACATATGCGTTTGAAGCCATCCAAATCTGAGCAATTTTTATTCAATATTCGCATACATTATGCTGATTCTTTATAATTCTATGTGATATATCTCGAGATTAAATTTAGACATGATAAAATGTGTTTTATTAATGAGAAGAGGTGGTGAGGTCGCTAATTCCCCAGTCACATTTGCGCCGATTTCAGTAAAGATGACCGGTAGATGGGGTTTTTTTTCTACAAAACGTGCCGGCAAGCCAGAGAGCCGTGGGGCGAAATTGCTCAATGAAATATAAAGATGTTTGTCACAACAAAGTTCTCAGTGTGTTTATTTGTTTTGTTTTGTTCTCTCTAAAATCCCGATGCATGAAAACAGCTGCTATTCGCACTTGAATACACAATATATAATCGGTGATATCAGGAGACACCCAAGAATATGCCCTTATATAGTCAAACAATTCTAAGACTCTTTATAGCGACGCTGATCACTGTATCAGTAATGAGAAACCTTCATATAAAAATAGATAAAATCTAACCCCCTCTTTAAAAAAATAATAATTATTATAAAATAAAATAAATCAAATATGCTTCAATACAGCGAAACGATTCTGAAACTGTCATCAAAGTTCTATTGAAAAAAACAAGAAAACGAAAAAAATATATATATATAATTATATGAATTTAGTAAAATTAAGATGTATTAAGATATAATGAATGGAGAATGTTTAGTACTGTTGGCATTGCAATGGATAGTGATGTTTAGCTGGGAGGACGGAGGTGGTAGTAGGGACGCTACGGAGAAGGTGGATGATACGATGGGTCAGTGGCATGCAGGATACATTCACTGTGTACAGAGTGCTTTATAAATGAAGGAAAATGTCAGGGAGGCTCACAGACATTGTGACCCTAGCATTTTGTAATTACAGATCAATAGCAGATTGGTGCGCAATTTCAAGAGAGTTGCTGTGTTGTATTAATGTCCCCATCGCAATAGCAACAATATGTTAATGGCATCTAGGACAAACTATGAGCACAATGCCTGTTACTATGTGTATGTACATGAGACCACTATAAAAATGAAGAGGATCAAGCCAGTCTTGGAGTTGGGACTAATCATTTATAGATAAAAGCAGGAATTAAATTTCTGAAAGTTACAACAAGGTTAAGGACAACACCTAGGAAGTTTGCAAGGTTGGTTTTTGCTTATTTAAGTTATTTTATGAGTGTAGAAAAGGATGAACAACCTATTAATAGGATTCGTCTGACTTGATTTCAAACATTTGTAAATATTCAGTAAATTGAATGAAATCTTTGTTTGTATGTCTCCTTTCAAATAAAAAAGAAACGTACAAAAAATACACACTTTGCAGGAAAGAAAGGTAAGCAAAGGTTTGATAACTTATTTTGCATTATATTTTAAAAAGTAAGCTATTGATTTGTTTGATAGCGCTGTGAACAAGTACAGTAAGATATCATTTTGTTATATAGCGCCGAAAAGTAAGATATCTTTTTGTTATATAGCGCCGTAAAGTAAGATATCTTTTTGTTATATAGCGCCGTAAAGTAAGATATCTTTTTGTTATATAGCGCCGTAAAGTAAGATATCTTTTTGTTATATAGCGCCGTAAAGTAAGATATCTTTTTGTTATATCGTGCCGTGAACAAGTAAAGTAAAGATATTTATTTGTTATATAGCGCCATGAACAAGCTTTGCTTGTTTTATGTGCTTTACAAATACCTTATTATTATCATTATATGTGTGTAATATCTTAAGACACTATTCTCAATATATGTGGAGACCATAAGACGCAATAGTGCAGACTCTTATTGATTCCCTCCACTGCAATCCTTTTTTGTCATGAATAACATCCATTACTACAGGAAGCGCCCTTTTGTTTATTTTATATGCAGCATTGTTTGCTGACCATTGATAACTGTTGCTTCATGCAAAGCATTTCTTCTTCTTTTTCTTCATCGTTTTATTCATCTCAATTAAACACCAGGAGAACATATAGTATAACTCAAATGGTAGAATCTAATCCGATGGTGGAATCAACCTCAAATGAAAACAATAGGGGACAGGGTCTTGCTGGTTATTGAGATCAGTACTAGTGATATCCCTAGTGATATCAGGACTAGTGACATCCTAGTGATATCAGGACTAGTGACATCCCTAGTGATATCAGGACTAGTGACATCCTAGTGATATCAGGACTAGTGGCATCCCTAGTGATATCAGGACTAGTGACATCCCTAGTGATATCAGGACTAGTGACATCCTAGTGATATCAGTACTAGTGACATCCTAGTGATATCAGGACTAGTGACATCCTAGTGATATCAGGACTAGTGGCATCCCTAGTGATATCAGGACTAGTAACATCCCTAGTGATATAAGGACTAGTGATATCCCTAGTGATATCAGGACTAGTGACATCCTAGTGATATCAGTACTAGTGACATCCTAGTGATATCAGGACTAGTGACATCCCTAGTGATATCAGGACTAGTGACATCCTAGTGATATCAGGACTAGTAACATCCCTAGTGATATAAGGACTAGTGATATCCCTAGTGATATCAGGACTAGTGACATCCTAGTGATATCAGTACTAGTGACATCCTAGTGATATCAGGACTAGTGACATCCTAGTGATATCAGGACTAGTGGCATCCCTAGTGATATCAGGACTAGTGACATCCCTAGTGATATCAGGACTAGTGGCATCCCTAGTGATATCAGGACTAGTGGCATCCCTAGTGATATCAGGACTAGTGACATCCTAGTGATATCAGTACTAGTGATATCCCTAGTGATATCAGGACTAGTGACATCCCTAGTGATATCAGGACTAGTGACATCCCTTGTGATATCAGGACTAGTGACATCCTAGTGATATCAGGACTAGTGACATCCCTGGTGATATCAGGACTAGTGACATCCTAGTGATATCAGGACTAGTGACATCCCTAGTGATATCAGGACTAGTGATATCCCTAGTGATATCAGGACTAGTGACATCCCTAGTGATATCAGGACTAGTGACATCCCTAGTGATATTAGGACTAGTGACATCCCTAGTGATATCAGGACTAGTGACATCCCTAGTGATATCAGGACTAGTGACATCCCTAGTGATATCAGGACTAGTGATATACCTAGTGAAATCAGGACTAGTAACATCCCTAGTGATATCAGGACGAGTGACATCCCTAGTGATATCAGGACTAGTGACATCCCTTGTGATATCAGGACTAGTGACATCCTAGTGATATCAGGACTAGTGATATCCCTAGTGATATCAGGACTAGTGACAACCCTAGTGATATCAGGACTAGTGATATACCTAGTGATATCAGGACTAGTGACATACCTAGTGATATCAGGACTAGTGACATCCTAGTGATATCAGGACTAGTGACATCCTAGTGATATCAGGACTAGTGACATCCTAGTGATATCAGGACTAGTGGCATCCCTAGTGATATCAGGACTAGTGACATCCCTTGTGATATCAGGACTAGTGACATCCTAGTGATATCAGTACTAGTGATATCCCTAGTGATATCAGGACTAGTGACATCCCTAGTGATATTTGGACTAGTGACATCCCTAGTGATATCAGTACTAGTGATATCCCTAGTGATATCAGGACTAGTGACATCCCTAGTGATATCAGGACTAGTGACATCCCTAGTGATATCAGGACTAGTGACATCCTAGTGATATCAGTACTAGTGATATCCCTAGTGATATCAGGACTAGTGACATCCCTAGTGATATTTGGACTAGTGACATCCCTAGTGATATCAGTACTAGTGATATCCCTAGTGATATCAGGACTAGTGATATCCCTAGTGATATCAGGACTAGTGACATCCCTAGTGATATCAGGACTAGTGACATCCCTAGTGATATTTGGACTAGTGACATCCCTAGTGATATCAGGACTAGTGACATCCCTAGTGATATTTGGACTAGTGACATCCTAGTGATATCAGGACTAGTGACATCCTCAGTGATATCAGGACTAGTGACATCCTAGTGATATCAGGACTAGTGACATCCCTAGTGATATCAGGACTAGTGACATCCTAGTGATATCAGGACTAGTGACATCCTAGTGATATCAGGACTAGTGACATCCCTAGTGATATCAGGACTAGTGACATCCCTAGTGATATCAGGACTAGTGACATCCTAGTGATATCAGGACTAGTGACATCCCTAGTGATATCAGGACTAGTGGCATCCCTAGTGATATCAGGACTAGTGACATCCTAGTGATATCAGGACTAGTGACATCCCTAGTGATATCAGGACTAGTGACATCCCTAGTGATATCAGGACTAGTGGCATCCCTAGTGATATCAGGACTAGTGGCATCCCTAGTGATATCAGGACTAGTGACATCCCTAGTGATATCAGGACTAGTGATATACCTAGTGAAATCAGGACTAGTGACATCCCTAGTGATATCAGGACTAGTGACATCCCTAGTGATATCAGGACTAGTGACATCCTAGTGATATCAGGACTAGTGACATCCCTAGTGATATCAGGACTAGTAACATCCCTAGTGATATCAGGACTAGTGACATCCTAGTGATATCAGGACTAGTGACATCCCTAGTGATATCAGGACTAGTGACATCCTAGTGATATCAGTACTAGTGACATCCCTAGTGATATCAGGACTAGTGATAGACCTAGTGAAATCAGGACTAGTGACATCCCTAGTGATATCAGGACTAGTGACATCCCTAGTGATATCAGGACTAGTAACATCCCTAGTGATATCAGGACTAGTGATATACCTAGTGAAATCAGGACTAGTGACATCCCTAGTGATATCAGGACTAGTGACATCCCTAGTGATATCAGGACTAGTAACATCCCTAGTGATATCAGGACTAGTGGCATCCCTAGTGATATCAGGACTAGTAACATCCCTAGTGATATCAGGACTAGTGACATCCTAGTGATATCAGTACTAGTGACATCCCTAGTGATATCAGGACTAGTGATATACCTAGTGAAATCAGGACTAGTGACATCCCTAGTGATATCAGGACTAGTGACATCCCTAGTGATATCAGGACTAGTGACATCCTAGTGATATCAGGACTAGTGACATCCCTAGTGATATCAGGACTAGTAACATCCCTAGTGATATCAGGACTAGTGACATCCTAGTGATATCAGGACTAGTGACATCCCTAGTGATATCAGGACTAGTGACATCCCTAGTGATATCAGGACTAGTGACATCCTAGTGATATCAGGACTAGTGACATCCCTAGTGATATCAGGACTAGTAACATCCCTAGTGATATCAGGACTAGTGATATACCTAGTGAAATCAGGACTAGTGACATCCCTAGTGATATCAGGACTAGTGACATCCCTAGTGATATCAGGACTAGTAACATCCCTAGTGATATCAGGACTAGTGACATCCCTAGTGATATCAGGACTAGTAACATCCCTAGTGATATCAGGACTAGTGACATCCTAGTGATATCAGTACTAGTGACATCCCTAGTGATATCAGGACTAGTGATATACCTAGTGAAATCAGGACTAGTGACATCCCTAGTGATATCAGGACTAGTGACATCCCTAGTGATATCAGGACTAGTGACATCCTAGTGATATCAGGACTAGTGACATCCCTAGTGATATCAGGACTAGTAACATCCCTAGTGATATCAGGACTAGTGACATCCTAGTGATATCAGGACTAGTGACATCCCTAGTGATATCAGGACTAGTGACATCCCTAGTGATATCAGGACTAGTGACATCCTAGTGATATCAGGACTAGTGACATCCCTAGTGATATCAGGACTAGTAACATCCTAGTGATATCAGGACTAGTGACATCCTAGTGATATCAGGACTAGTGACATCCCTAGTGATATCAGGACTAGTGACATCCTAGTGATATCAGGACTAGTGACATCCCTAGTGATATCAGGACTAGTGACATCCTAGTGATATCAGGACTAGTGGCATCCCTAGTGATATCAGGACTAGTGACATCCTAGTGATATCAGTACTAGTGATATCCCTAGTGATATCAGGACTAGTGACATCCCTGGTGATATCAAGACTAGTAACATCCCTAGTGATATCAGGACTAGTGACATACCTAGTGAAATCAGGACTAGTGACATCCCTAGTGATATCAGGACTAGTGACATCCCTAGTGATATCAGGACTAGTAACATCCCTAGTGATATCAGGACTAGTGACATCCCTAGTGATATCAGGACTAGTGGCATCCCTAGTGATATCAGGACTAGTGACATCCTAGTGATATCAGTACTAGTGATATACCTAGTGAAATCAGGACTAGTGACATCCCTAGTGATATCAGGACTAGTGACATCCTAGTGATATCAGGACTAGTGACATCCTAGTGATATCAGGACTAGTGATATCCCTAGTGATATCAGGACTAGTGACATCCTAGTGATATCAGTACTAGTGACATCCTAGTGATATCAGGACTAGTGACATCCTAGTGATATCAGGACTAGTGGCATCCCTAGTGATATCAGGACTAGTGACATCCCTAGTGATATCAGGACTAGTGGCATCCCTAGTGATATCAGGACTAGTGACATCCCTAGTGATATTTGGACTAGTGACATCCTAGTGATATCAGGACTAGTGACATCCTCAGTGATATCAGGACTAGTGACATCCTAGTGATATCAGGACTAGTGACATCCTAGTGATATCAGGACTAGTGACATCCCTAGTGATATCAGGACTAGTGACATCCCTAGTGATATCAGGACTAGTGGCATCCCTAGTGATATCAGGACTAGTGGCATCCCTAGTGATATCAGGACTAGTGACATCCTAGTGATATCAGTACTAGTGATATCCCTAGTGATATCAGGACTAGTGACATCCCTAGTGATATTTGGACTAGTGACATCCCTAGTGATATCAGGACTAGTGACATCCCTAGTGATATCAAGACTAGTAACATCCCTAGTGATATCAGGACTAGTGATATACCTAGTGAAATCAGGACTAGTGACATCCCTAGTGATATCAGGACTAGTGACATCCCTAGTGATATCAGGACTAGTGACATCCTAGTGATATCAGGACTAGTGACATCCCTAGTGATATCAGGACTAGTAACATCCTAGTGATATCAGGACTAGTGACATCCTAGTGATATCAGGACTAGTGACATCCCTAGTGATATCAGGACTAGTGACATCCTAGTGATATCAGGACTAGTGACATCCCTAGTGATATCAGGACTAGTGAAATCCTAGTGATATCAGGACTAGTGGCATCCCTAGTGATATCAGGACTAGTGACATCCTAGTGATATCAGTACTAGTGATATCCCTAGTGATATCAGGACTAGTGGCATCCCTAGTGATATCAGGACTAGTGACATCCTAGTGATATCAGGACTAGTGACATCCCTTGTGATATCAGGACTAGTGACATCCCTAGTGATATCAGGACTAGTGACATCCCTAGTGATATCAGGACTAGTGACATCCTAGTGATATCAGGACTAGTGACATCCCTAGTGATATCAGGACTAGTGACATCCTAGTGATATCAGGACTAGTGACATCCCTAGTGATATCAGGACTAGTGACATCCCTAGTGATATCAGGACTAGTGACATCCTAGTGATATCAGGACTAGTGACATCCCTTGTGATATCAGGACTAGTGACATCCTAGTGATATCAGGACTAGTGACATCCCTAGTGATATCAGGACTAGTGACATCCTAGTGATATCAGGACTAGTGACATCCCTAGTGATATCAGGACTAGTGACATCCTAGTGATATCAGGACTAGTGACATCCTAGTGATATCAGGACTAGTGACATCCCTAGTGATATCAGGACTAGTGACATCCTAGTGATATCAGGACTAGTGACATCCCTAGTGATATCAGGACTAGTGACATCCTAGTGATATCAGGACTAGTGGCATCCCTAGTGATATCAGGACTAGTGACATCCTAGTGATATCAGTACTAGTGACATCCCTAGTGATATCAGGACTAGTGACATCCCTGGTGATATCAAGACTAGTAACATCCCTAGTGATATCAGGACTAGTGATATACCTAGTGAAATCAGGACTAGTGACATCCCTAGTGATATCAGGACTAGTGACATCCCTGGTGATATCAGGACTAGTAACATCCTAGTGATATCAGGACTAGTGACATCCCTAGTGATATCAGGACTAGTGACATCCTAGTGATATCAGGACTAGTGACATCCCTAGTGATATCAGGACTAGTGACATCCTAGTGATATCAGGACTAGTGGCATCCCTAGTGATATCAGGACTAGTGACATCCTAGTGATATAAGTACTAGTGATATCCCTAGTGATATCAGGACTAGTGACATCCCTGGTGATATCAAGACTAGTAACATCCCTAGTGATATCAGGACTAGTGACATACCTAGTGAAATCAGGACTAGTGACATCCCTAGTGATATCAGGACTAGTGACATCCCTAGTGATATCAGGACTAGTGACATCCTCAGTGATATAAGGACTAGTGACATCCTCAGTGATATCAGGACTAGTGACATCCCTAGTGATATCAAGACTAGTAACATCCTAGTGATATCAGGACTAGTGACATCCCTAGTGATATCAGGACTAGTGACATCCTCAGTGATATCAGGACTAGTGACATCCCTAGTGATATCAAGACTAGTAACATCCTAGTGATATCAGGACTAGTAACATCCCTAGTGATATCAGGACTAGTGACATCCTCAGTGATATCAGGATTAGTGACATCCTAGTGATATCAGGACTAGTGACATCCTAGTGATATCAGGACTAGTGACATCCCTAGTGATATCAGGACTAGTGACATCCCTAGTGATATCAGGACTAGTGGCATCCCTAGTGATATCAGGACTAGTGACATCCTAGTGATATCAGTACTAGTGACATCCTAGTGATATCAGGACTAGTGACATCCTAGTGATATCAGGACTAGTGATATCCCTAGTGATATCAGGACTAGTGACATCCCTAGTGATATTTGGACTAGTGACATCCCTAGTGATATCAGGACTAGTGACATCCCTAGTGATATCAAGACTAGTAACATCCCTAGTGATATCAGGACTAGTGATATACCTAGTGAAATCAGGACTAGTGACATCCCTAGTGATATCAGGACTAGTGACATCCCTAGTGATATCAGGACTAGTGAAATCCCTAGTGATATCAGGACTAGTGACATCCCTAGTGATATCAGGACTAGTGATATCCCTAGTGATATCAGGACTAGTGACATCCCTGGTGATATCAAGACTAGTAACATCCCTAGTGATATCAGGACTAGTGACATACCTAGTGAAATCAGGACTAGTGACATCCCTAGTGATATCAGGACTAGTGACATCCCTAGTGATATCAGGACTAGTAACATCCCTAGTGATATCAGGACTAGTGACATCCTAGTGATATCAGGACTAGTGATATCCCTAGTGATATCAGGACTAGTGACATCCTAGTGATATCAGGACTAGTGAAATCCCTAGTGATATCAGGACTAGTGACATCCTAGTGATATCAGGACTAGTGATATCCCTAGTGATATCAGGACTAGTGACATCCTGGTGATATCAAGACTAGTAACATCCCTAGTGATATCAGGACTAGTGACATACCTAGTGAAATCAGGACTAGTGACATCCCTAGTGATATCAGGACTAGTGACATCCCTAGTGATATCAGGACTAGTAACATCCCTAGTGATATCAGGACTAGTGACATCCCTAGTGATATCAGGACTAGTGGCATCCCTAGTGATATCAGGACTAGTGACATCCTAGTGATATCAGTACTAGTGATATCCCTAGTGATATCAGGACTAGTGACATCCCTAGTGATATCAGTACTAGTGATATCCCTAGTGATATCAGGACTAGTAACATCCTAGTGATATCAGGACTAGTAACATCCCTAGTGATATCAGGACTAGTGACATCCCTAGTGATATCAGGACTAGTGACATCCCTAGTGATATCAGGACTAGTGACATCCTAGTGATATCAGGACTAGTGACATCCTAGTGATATCAGGACTAGTGACATCCCTAGTGATATCAGGACTAGTGACATCCTAGTGATATCAGGACTAGTGACATCCTAGTGATATCAGGACTAGTGACATCCCTAGTGATATCAGGACTAGTGACATCCCTAGTGATATCAGGACTAGTGACATCCTAGTGATATCAGGACTAGTAACATCCCTAGTGATATCAGGACTAGTGACATCCCTAGTGATATCAGGACTAGTGACATCCCTAGTGATATCAGTACTAGTGATATCCCTAGTGATATCAGGACTAGTGATATACCTAGTGAAATCAGGACTAGTAACATCCCTAGTGATATCAGGACTAGTGATATACCTAGTGAAATCAGGACTAGTGACATCCCTAGTGATATCAGGACTAGTAACATCCCTAGTGATATCAGGACTAGTGACATCCCTAGTGATATCAGGACTAGTGACATCCTAGTGATATCAGGACTAGTGACATCCTAGTGATATCAGGACTAGTGACATCCCTAGTGATATCAGGACTAGTGACATCCCTAGTGATATCAGTACTAGTGATATCCCTAGTGATATCAGGACTAGTGATATACCTAGTGAAATCAGGACTAGTAACATCCCTAGTGATATCAGGACTAGTGATATACCTAGTGAAATCAGGACTAGTGACATCCCTAGTGATATCAGGACTAGTAACATCCCTAGTGAAATCAGGACTAGTGACATCCCTAGTGATATCAGGACTAGTAACATCCCTAGTGAAATCAGGACTAGTGACATCCCTAATGATATCAAAACTAGTGACATCCCTAGTGAAATCAGGACTAGTGGCATCCTCAGTGATATCAGGACTAGTGACATCCTAGTGAAATCAGGACTAGTGACATCCTAGTGATATCAGGACTAGTGACATCCCTAATGATATCAAAACTAGTGACATCCCTAGTGATATCAGGACTAGTGAAATCCCTAGTGATATCAGGACTAGTGATAACTCTAGTGATATCAGGACTAATGACATCTTAAAAGAGATTAGATAGGATGTCTTTAAGAAACGCCAAAAGATGCATCATTTCCGGAAACAATATTTTCAAAATCGCTATGCACAGACACTGTCTGGTATCAGCGCCATATAAATGTTACTAATTGTCAAAATTATATATGAGAAGATTATATCTGGTCAAAATTTACATTATTTTGTAGATTTAAGGGATGCAGTCTCATATCCTGTGGAGTGGTCTGGCACTCCTACTTATGCTAGGTAAGGTTATCAATTTACCAAGAACATAATTAATGTACATAACCAAAGCAAATCGGTTTATTATTTACAAGATCAAAAGTACATTTTTTTTGTAACTCACACTATTTGTTTTTATGTTTCAGTTCCAGAAGGTTTGGCTGCTTCAAGTAAGTATAATAATTACTTTAATTTGACAACAATTCTCGTTATCAATTTTCTGGAATTTTAAGATGGTCGTTGGAAAAGATGGCGGGAATGGCTCGAGAGAGGAGTGCCTGCCGGGAAAATGGTGCATTAGAAATATCCGTCTGCCATTCAATCCCCATATATATATATATATATATATATATATATATATATATATATATATATATATATATATATATATATATATATATATATATATATATATATATATATATATATATATACCATGAATTGTATTGGGTGAAATAGATTTTAGTCTTCTAGTTTAAAACTTATTATAGATTTTACTTGCCTTTATAATATCAATCAAAATATTAATATGTGGTTAATTTGTTTGCAGACTGTTCCTATTCATCGGTTGCGAACTGTGATGCATGCCACAAGAACCCGGTCCAGTGTAAAGCATGTGCCTCAACGTATCTACCCAACTCTGACGGCCTCAAGTGTATCGGTTAGTCAACCTTCCCAGTTTTCTCAACAACCAAACACATAAAAATGCACTATTTACATATTCGAGTGAGTTATGTGTGTAAAGATTTGGGAGAAATACACTACAAAATGTTTTGCTTATAGAAGCACTGCATATTATATCTTACTCTAATTGTTTTGGTGAGTAGTGATATGATTGTATTGAATACAACTAATAGTGTTTAGAATAGGGGGTTAGATGAGATGAGAGTGTTTTACAGTTATGCGGGGTGCCAAATAATCCAGAGACAAAATAATGGACATCAAAATCTGAGCATGACATGTTTTTCCAGAAGCGAATATACCTGACTTTTGGAGGTGGAGTAAAGAACAATTTTGGGGGATTAAAAAGTTTGATAGGTTGAAAAGGGGAGAGCGGCTGATACATGCACATGTATTGTGTAAAATCATTTGTGATAGTTGTAGCCAAGGTGTGAAAGTACTAAAGGTATCGTGGTTGTAAGTTGGTCAACTTACAACCAACTTACAACCACCATGTTTTTAATGTTTTCACAGCTTGCCTACAGTTATCACAATATCATGATGCTGACACAATAATACGTGCGAATGCACTCGTAGCTCTCGCCTATTCAATTTATCCCCCCCACAACTCCATTGTCTCACCACTAAGGTCAGGTATATTTGCTTATTGAAGAAAAAAACAAAACAAAAAACAAAACATGTCACTGAATTGACGTTCCATTATTAAATCTTTCTTCAAATGATTCAGATATAAATGGAATAAAAATAATTGAATAATTTGTTTTCTCAGCAGCTGCAGTTGGATTTATTGACAAAGCTTTATTGAATAATGTATACTCAGATATGCACTGAAACAACAGATATGCTATTTTTAGTATTGTTAAATTTGCAAAAAAACAAACTAATATTTCGAATATTGAATATAGTTTTAGGCCCAGATAAAAAGAGTCTTGTTGTTTTACAAGTCAATACAGTTATGGATATGGTTTGCTTTTTTTCAAGGCAAATTAAACAGACAATTCATTTTCTTCCATTTTATAAAGGCATATTGAGAAACAAATATTTGGTTATGTTTTTTATGTATAATTTTACCATTGATCAAAGTGAAACGGCCTAGTGTGCAGATAGATTTTATTGAGTTTAGAAAGCATGTTTAAACAGTGGATATCTAAACACAAACTCAAGCTGGGAGTTCATTCGAAACTATTAGCTCTTATTTGTTGATAATCAACATTTCTACATCCATTTATGTTATTGAAAATTCTTCTGACTTGAATCAACTGAATTCTAGGAACCAACATTTACACAAAAATAGTGTCAAATCAATACAAAAACAGATCAATCTTTTTATCAATACCATATCATCAACACTTATATGCACATGGGGGGTAATTTAACCCTCTTTAATCATGGGGGGTAATTTAACCCTCTTCAATGATAAAACTAGGTCTCAGTTCAATACTTAATCAAGGTCTTTATCCCGGCAGTATGACGTCATGAGCCATGCATAATGTATGTGGTTACTCCCAATGCAACCGCAGCCATCCACAGATCAATAACAGAGACTTGAATCATGCCCTACCTACCGTATTGACAGATACCTGTTTATATTGCATTTGATAAATCTCAATTATCTAATTACATCCAATCAAACACAACAAAACTAAAACTTCCTTCAGTACTCTATTTAAACGTTTTGTATGCAACTCTTAAAGCAATAACATTACATTACACTACATTATAACAAATTGCATATATAGTGATCATATACGACAAGGGTTGGTGCGTTTACGTCAGATATTTCAGTGTACATGTCATTCTGTGATGCATTCGATTCGTACTCTCTCGTAGATTTATGTAAATGAAGCCGCATTTGATTCATGTTCTAATGTAGCAAGTCGGATTGATTTACGGCCAGGCCATTTGATATTTGGGGGAGGAAGAAATATTAATATCATTTTCAAAAAGGAAATTACATCCGAATTATTTAAAAAAAAAAACTTTCTTGTTATCTTGGTGATAAAATATCGAGTCTGAAAACCCCAGTGCAATATCTTTTCACTCCATTTTACATTTGAGCCAGGCCAATATCACATGAAGTTATTCCTTATAGCTGGCTGGGTCCGCATTGAATCCATCTTACGGGGGCCACGGGCCATGGCGCAGTTGGTTAGAGCGCCAGCTTATTAGCACCAGTTCCTCTGTGGTGATCCAAAGGTCGTGGGTTCGATCCCCGCCCGTGCCGAGATTGAACTCGTGATACAATTTCCCATATGAGCTGAGGCCTGTGCCTAAAGGGTTAACCCGTTGTCCTTGTAAATCTGTGACGGGGTGGGTTGCCATGTCAAGGACCTGCGACATGACAATTCAGTGAGGCAGCACTCTATCTGCTACAAGTAGGTCTCATCACGAAATGACTGAAATAATGTTGAAAGTGAAGTAAAACCCCAAACAAACCAAATCCATCTTACAATTCCTCAAATGAGCTAAATCCATGGCTGGAGCACTATATCTCCTCTATATTGGGCATGTCATGATATGACTGACATTATATAGAATTGACGTGAACACTCAGTACGCATATGCAGTGAAGGTTGATTTTTTTTTCAACAGACATCTGCTTATTAGCTGCTTATTTAAATGACTTTCAAAACAAAGTTAATTAAAAATTAGTGCTTTTTCTACAAGAGCAAAATTTGGGCACTATTGCAATAATTTTCAGCACTTTGAACAAACCTGTCTGGTAACAGTGTTATATAAATTTTAGTATTATTATTTATTATTAATATTTTGTGTGTTGGATCAACTAGATATAGATAACTAAGTCTGGTTTTGAAAATAAATTCATCTTTCTTATAGCAAAACCCTGACAGTCTCTTACTTTTTTATCCAGGTTGTGATCCCAACTGTGTTGATGGTAGCTGCAACATAACAGCCACGGACACGCCAGAGTGTCTCTCCTGCAAGACCCAATACTATCTCAACACCAACAACAAGAAGTGTGAACGTATGTTGATATAATCTATATTCAATGATGCACTATAATGTTTAATTTTGATTACATCTCCAGTATATGCAACACACTATAAAATATATCCAGGCTTGTCACTAAGTGGCTCTGGCAAATATTTCAGCTCCAGCTCAAAGTCTTGACTTACATCCTTTGCAAAATATTTAATCTTTTCAATGCAATGTTATGATTGTACGTTGCAGAGTGTGTGGGTCATTGTGATAGTTGTTCTGGAGACAATCAGTGCAGTACATGTTCCTCAGGGTATATGCTACAGTCATCAAACGTAGGATGTACAGGTCAATACACAATATATTCCATACTAGTATCAATAATGTGTAATACCAAGAAAACCCCATAACATATAGGAGAGTGCTTAATCTAAAGATTTAAATCTCAAAATTTTATTTTCACATTTTTAGCAATATGGACGTTTATAATACTATAGGAAGTGAAGCAAAAGTAATATACTTGTAAAATATCTTCATTAAAAAAATATATAGTTTTTTTCCGCTAGTAAGAATTTGCCTGCTTGCATTATTGCCTGTTTATTACTGCATGATAGCATGATATCTCACTGAGATAGTTATTCATAATCACAGCCATTGTGGTTTTATTGCAGGTTGTCCTGCAAACTGTAAGACTTGTACAGATAGCTCTGATTGCCGGGTATGTGAGGATGGATATTATCTGGACAAAACAACTAAAGCTTGCAAACGTGAGTATATATTGGTAACATGAGATAAGACAAGCTTTAATATCCATCATAACTATAATTAGAAGATGATGACAAGAATTAAATTACTCTTGTTTTACATGTAAAAACTATATCAAACATACATTTAATAAAGGTCATCAGAGTAACATTTGAGACTATTTCTTGATCCAACCTTATGAAGTATAGGATTTACAATAAAGAGTTGAATATAAATTCCAAGAGAATAGTAATAACAAATACAATGATCCTCCAAAGCCATCAAACATTTATTTGCCTTTTTGAATGACATATAGAGGTAAAATAAGGAAAAAACTTTGAATGATATTTGGTTTTTATGTTTTAGAATGTGTGAGTGGATGTTCAATTTGTTCAGAGGCTAAGAAATGTACCACATGTCAGACTCTTAAGAAGTGGGATGCTACCACAGAGACCTGCATTGGTGAGTTTAATCAGTGCATTCTTCCATCAAATATAGGCCCATATTGGTCACTTATAGCTTATTATGCCTAACTTTCTGAGAGAGGTCTGGCTTATTGTGATATATATATATATATATATATATATATATATATATATATATACAGACGGACATTTTCAAGGGTATGAGAGAATGTATTTCTTAACAAGGTGCACTTAGCTAGATTTTGGTCCTTAAAATAAATCATAAATGTCTGTTAAATCATAAATGAGCGATACTCTTAGCCTATTCATACAAATTTTGATGTACACATTTTTACACTAATTCTTGTGAGGTCACCTGGATGTGTGCCTTCTATATTATTAAGTCATGATCTTTTCATGATCTTTTACTTTTGTACTGCCAATTTAGACATATGCATTATTTTGAATATGTTTATTTAATTCATTATAAACTTTGTAAAAGAAAGTATAAACACGATAAAAAAGTATAGATATAAAGAATATATGGGAATATTATAGTCGGATTTGTAAGTTATTGAACTCCCTTATAGAAATCCTGAAAAATAGTGAATAAATTCTAAAAATAGTCAATGATTTGTATACAGAATATATTAAACAAATTTAACTGAAGCATTGATATACTGTGATGTATTTACAGATTGTATAGCGAATTGTAAGACCTGTGACCAAAGCACCGGGTGTACGGCATGCAATTCTGGGTATTCTCTAGCATCGGATAAATCAGAATGTCTCAGTATGTGTGTTACTCAAGTCAATTCCTGAATCAAACTGTTGCAGCCAGTTGAATCATATTGCCTTCAACTAAAATAAATATCAACGCAATTTTCTCTTAAATACATGGATATTGATAGATATATAAACTTTATTAAATGCTCTGATTAATTCTGAAAGATAAATATTTTTAAAATATAGTAAAAGAAATGTGTTGGTAATATCAAATGCATTAAACACCTAACCATATTCAAATTTTAAACAAATCTATTTTGACCATGTCCGCATTTTTTTATTTAACTCATTGAACTGCTGCTATTAATATTAAATACATTGCAAAGATAATGACCTGTATTGTTAATGTGTGTTTACTAATAGGCTGCACCAACTGTGTCACTGGAAGTTGTCAAGCTACTGGAGGATGCACAAAATGTGAAATCGGATATGTTGTCAACACTAAAAAGCAATGTTCAGGTAAGCTTAATTCCTTGTAATAAAAAGAAAATGTATTTGTTGATTCTTGTTAATGTGAAATAATAGGAAAAGGGGTTCCTATGTCCATGAATATTAACATTACAGCAAATAGAGATCCACACATCAATTCTTATGCAGAATTATTGTTTTTTGTTTATAATGATTAGTCAACAGTCACAGACTCAGACGTAAACATAATTAAAAATATCTAAATAAAAACCATCAATCACAAACCTAATTGAAAGTATTAAAATAAAAAACCCAGAACGTTTGTAATGGTCAATCAACCGTCACAGACTCAAAGTCAAAAGATAGTATATGCATATATTTGTGAATATCTTTTATCTTTTAGCATGTCCTACTTTGACATCAGCAAGGTGTCCAACCTGTGTCATCAATGGAGACACTGGCAGGTTCTATGATTCAGGAAATTCCTACTGTGACTGTAAGTTTCCAGAAACATATAATGTGCATATGAAAGCTAAAAACAATAAATGCAACCCAAATCAGACTTCCCCAGACAACACAATGCAAATAGGAAAAGTATCAATTTAAACAATAAAAAATAGGTATTAGGTTTTTATATTAAGTATTAGGTTCTTACTTATGCTAGGTTTTAGGTTTTTATATCAAAACTAGGTATTAGGCTTTTTATATTAATGCTGGGTATTAGGTTTTTATATCAATGCTAGGTATTAGGCTTTTATATCAATGCTAGGTATTGGGTTTTTATATTAATGCTAGGTATTAGGTTTTACATCAATGCTAGGTATTAGGTTTTTATATCAAAGCTAGGTATTAGGCTTTTTATATCAATGCTGGGTATTAGGTTTTTACATCAATGCTAGGTGATAGGTTTTTATATCAATGCTAGGTATAAGGTTTTTATATCAAAGCTAGGTATTAGGCTTTTTATATCAATGCTAGGTATTAGGCTTTTTATATCAATGCTAGGTATTAGGTTTTTATATCAAAGCTAGGTATTAGGCTTTTTATATCAATGTCAGGTATTAGGTTTTTATATCAATGCTAAGTATTAGGTTTTTATATCAATGCTAGGTATTAGGCTTTTTATATTAATGCTAAGTATTAGGTTTTTATATCAATGCTGGGTAATAATAATAATAATAAACAAATTTGTATAGCGCTGATACCAGACAAGTCTGTTCATAGCGCTGAAGAGACTTGTATTACGTTTTTATATCAATGTCAGGTATTAGGTTTTTTATATTAATGCTAGGTATTAGGTTTTTATCAATGTCAGGTTTTAGGTTTTTTATACTAATACTGGGTATTAGGTTCTTTTATATTAATGCTAAGTATTATGTTTTTTTATACTAATACTGGGTATTAGGTTTTTTTATATTAATGCTAGGTATTAGGTTTTTTTTATATTAATGCTAGGTATTAGGTTTTTTATATTAATGCTGGGTATTAGGATTTATTTATCAATGTAAGGTATTAGGTTTTTACAGTAATGCTAAGTATTGGTTTTTTGTATTAATATTTTCTTATCTGTATTGAATAGATTGTCCAGATCACTGTACTTCGTGTTCTACTTCATCAGCATGCACTACCTGTGTTGATGGGTATTACTCAACAGGAACCGGATGTGCCCGTGAGTAGTATATAAACACATATATATATAGAATGTGGTTTCCTAATCATTTTAAACTTTCCATTTAAATTGAATGAATGACATCTGGCACATATTTACTAAATATAATGTGGTTTCCTAATCATTTTAAACTTTCCATTTAAATTAAATGAATGACATGTGGCATATATTTGTTTTATAGAATGCACTCAGAGTGGGGCTAACCCTTGCAAAACATGTGTAAACTCTGGCACAGAATGCACAAGCTGTCCTGATGGCAAATATGTGTCTGGGACTTCATCATCAAGGATATGTCAAGGTCAGTAACACTAAAATATAAAAATGTCAAATATATCATAGGGAATAAGGGGCGATCCATTTGATTTTTGTGGGGTGGGGTGGGACAGCAGTACTGGATGAATAAATTTTTTTTCTTTGGTAGGGTGGATGAATAATTTTTTTTTCTGGTGTGGGGTGGGTGAATAAATTTTTTTTCTGGTGTGGGGTGGGTAAATTTTTTTTCTTGTTAAGGGGCGATCCATTTGATTTTTGTGGGGAAGGTGGGACAGCAGTACTGGATGAATAATTTTTTTTTCTTTGGTAGGGTGGATGAATAAAAATTTTTTCTTTGGTAGGGTGAATGAATAAATTTTTTTTCTGGGATGGGGTGGGTGAATAAATTTTTTTCTCCAAAATCTCCCACCCCACCCCACAAAAATCAAATGGATCGCCCCTAAGAAGACACATATCCAACTTGCAAGATACTAGTATATCAAAATATATCTGGAAAACTGACTGAAGAAATATGGCTTTCCAGCTTAAATATCAGCTGCAAGTAGATATTAAACCTTTTACAAAACTATTCAGTTCAGATAGGGATCACAAATGTTACATGATGACAGTAAGGAGTCTGCATAAGTGGCAGCCAATATATGACTATAAGATACTCATCATGGCATTGTTTAAAGATGACATGTTCAAATGATGACATGTTCAAATGATGACTTGTTCAAATGATGACATGTTCAAAGGATGACATGTTCAAAGGATGACTTGTTCAAAGGATGACTTGTTCAAATGATGACATGTTCAAATGATGACATGTTTAAATGATGACGTGCTCAAATGATGACATGTTTAAATGAATGGATCACCTGAACAAAGTGAATGACATTGACTTGGGATATATAACTATTACAAACTTCACTAATAAACAAAAATACTTCTGTTTCAGCTTGTTCGGCCACTTGTAAAACTTGTACAGGATCTGCTTCGGCTTGTTCTAGTTGTACTAGATCAACTCATTACCTTGTTGGCAGCACATGCACAAGTGAGAGCTTGAATGATGTATATCCAGATAAAGTATAACAGTGGGAATCTAAGATAATCCTTACACAAAATATCATAACACAAAATATCATAATTAAAATGTGAATATAATTAAAATGTGAAATGCATATATACATATATATATATATATATATATATATATATATATATCTTTATATATATATCTGTATATATGCATTTCACAATTTAATTATATTCACATCAAATTATGCCAAATAAATATGATATAGTAGCTTCACTGAATATATATGATAGTTGTAGCAAATGTATATCATTGTTGCTGTATTATATGTATAATAATTGTAGCTTGTACCGAAGCTGCAAAGACCACCATAGCAGCCGCCTGCACCAATTGTAACTCAGCTGCTAAATTTCACCTTGGAATCTGCCTGGGTAAGTTTTATTTAACGTTAGGGGGAACAGGGACACTTCATACAGAGGCTCACAACTGTAATTCTATCATTCCCTACCAGTAATAAGTAATAAGTCATTAATCCTTTTTTGACACTAAACGATTTTGCATGGTTGAGGTTTTAGATGCCTAATGCAATAAAATATCAACAAAATAATTTGACAGAACATGCAAATTATTAGACATAGATCCAAAATGATTTATCCAAAAGATAATGATCAATAGTTGTGCATAACAAATTGTGTACAGAAAATGGTAGGATAAGTATTGGGATTAGCAGTCAAATTACCTTAGGTTATTGGTTAACACACCCTATCAACAGGTCTACCATTATGAATATTGTGCACTGGGTGATAATTATCAAAAGCCAGCTTAACTTATCATCAAATATGTCAGTCTCATTTATAAATTCTACAATATCTCAGTTTAATATAAAAGCGTTTTTGAAATATTTTAATTCCATCACTTAGGCCCCTCTGACTTCCTTATAATTAAACAGTAATGCACTGTAATTAAGTAGTATTGTACTGTACTTACTGTAATCTACACTACTGTACCTGAGTTTCATCTTTGAGTACATTTGCATTTTATTTCAGAATGTCCATCAAACTGTTTGAAATGCAGTATCAAATCGGATGCCTCAGGGCTTAAATGTGACAGTTACAGTAAGTATGAATGTCAGAGTATTGTTACAAATTTCATTTTTATTCTACAAGAATGAAAATAAGAGTGATAAAGATGAGCGATAAAGATACCCTTGACAGGTATTTAATATTTAAATCAGGATATCAAAGATGTTATGACCAATTGATCATGTATTTTGCTTTTTCCTAGAATGCGACTCATCATGTTTGACATGTAGTGGCTCATTAAGTAGCAACTGCGTCACATGTGCCTCCAACAAGTACCTCAGCAGTGGATCATGCCTCGGTAAGTACCAATGTCATGGTAGGTATGTCTAGTGGACAATGCCTCAGTGAGTACCAATGTCATGGTAGGTATGTCTAGTGGACAATGCCTCAGTGAGTACTGATGTCATGGTAGGTATGTCTAGTGGACAATGCCTCGGTAAGTACCAATGTCATGGTAGGTATGTCTAGTGGACAATGCCTCAGTGAGTACCAATGTCATGGTAGGTATGTCTAGTGGACAATGCCTCAGTGAGTACTGATGTCATGGTAGGTATGTCTAGTGGACAATGCCTCAGTGAGTACCAATGTCATGGTAGGTATGTCTAGTGGACAATGCCTCAGTGAGTACCAATGTCATGGTAGGTATGTCTAGTGGACAATGCCTCAGTGAGTACCAATGTCATGGTAGGTATGTCTAGTGGACAATGCCTCGGTAAGTACCAATGTCATGGTAGGTATGTCTAGTGGACAATGCCTCAGTGAGTACCAATGTCATGGTAGGTATGTCCAGTGGACAATGCCTCAGTGAGTACCAATGTCACGGTAGGTATGTCTAGTGGACAATGCCTCGGTAAGTACCAATGTCATGGTAGGTATGTCTAGTGGACAATGCCTCAGTGAGTACCAATGTCATGGTAGGTATGTCCAGTGGACAATGCCTCAGTGAGTACCAATGTCACGGTAGGTATGTCCAGTGGACAATGCCTCAGTGAGTACCAATGTCACGGTAGGTATGTCTAGTGGACAATGCCTCGGTAAGTACCAATGTCATGGTAGGTATGTCTAGTGGACAATGCCTCAGTGAGTACCAATGTCATGGTAGGTATGTCCAGTGGACAATGCCTCAGTGAGTACCAATGTCACGGTAGGTATGTCTAGTGGACAATGCCTCAGTGAGTACCAATGTCATGGTAGGTATGTCTAGTGGACAATGCCTCAGTGAGTACCAATGTCATGGTAGGTATGTCTAGTGGACAATGCCTCAGTGAGTACCAATGTCATGGTAGGTATGTCTAGTGGACAATGCCTCAGTGAGTACCAAGGTCATGGTAGGTATGTCTAGTGGACAATGCCTCAGTGAGTACCAATGTCATGGTAGGTATGTCTAGTAGACAATGCCTCAGTGAGTACCAATGTCATGGTAGGTATGTCCAGTGGACAATGCCTCAGTGAGTACCAATGTCATGGTAGGTATGTCTAGTGGACAATGCCTCAGTGAGTACCAATGTCATGGTAGGTATGTCTAGTAGACAATGCCTCAGTGAGTACCAATGTCATGGTAGGTATGTCTAGTGGACAATGCCTCAGTGAGTACCAATGTCATGGTAGGTATGTCTAGTAGACAATGCCTCAGTGAGTACCAATGTCATGGTAGGTATGTCCAGTGGACAATGCCTCAGTGAGTACCAATGTCATGGTAGGTATGTCTAGTGGACAATGCCTCAGTGAGTACCAAGGTCATGGTAGGTATGTCTAGTGGACAATGCCTCAGTGAGTACCAATGTCATGGTAGGTATGTCTAGTAGACAATGCCTCAGTGAGTACCAATGTCATGGTAGGTATGTCTAGTAGACAATGCCTCAGTGAGTACCAATGTCATGGTAGGTATGTCCAGTGGACAATGCCTCAGTGAGTACCAATGTCATGGTAGTTATGTCTAGTGGACAATGCCTCAGTGAGTACCAATGTCATGGTAGGTATGTCTAGTGGACAATGCCTCAGTGAGTACCAATGTCATGGTAGTTATGTCTAGTGGACAATGCCTCAGTGAGTACCAATGTCATGGTAGGTATGTCTAGTGGACAATGCCTCAGTGAGTACCAATGTCATGGTAGGTATGTCTAGTGGACAATGCCTCAGTGAGTACCAATGTCATGGTAGGTATGTCTAGTGGACAATGCCTCAGTGAGTACCAAGGTCATGGTAGGTATGTCTAGTGGACAATGCCTCAGTGAGTACCAATGTCATGGTAGGTATGTCTAGTGGACAATGCCTCAGTGAGTACCAATGTCATGGTAGGTATGTCTAGTGGACAATGCCTCAGTGAGTACCAAGGTCATGGTAGGTATGTCTAGTGGACAATGCCTCAGTGAGTACCAATGTCATGGTAGGTATGTCTAGTGGACAATGCCTCAGTGAGTACCAAGGTCATGGTAGGTATGTCTAGTAGACAATGCCTCAGTGAGTACCAATGTCATGGTAGGTATGTCTAGTAGACAATGCCTCAGTGAGTACCAATGTCATGGTAGGTATGTCCAGTGGACAATGCCTCAGTGAGTACCAATGTCATGGTAGTTATGTCTAGTGGACAATGCCTCAGTGAGTACCAATGTCATGGTAGGTATGTCCAGTAGACAATGCCTCAGTGAGTACCAATGTCATGGTAGGTATGTCCAGTGGACAATGCCTCAGTGAGTACCAATGTCATGGTAGTTATGTCTAGTGGACAATGCCTCAGTGAGTACCAATGTCATGGTAGGTATGTCTAGTGGACAATGCCTCAGTGAGTACCAATGTCATGGTAGGTATGTCTAGTGGACAATGCCTCAGTGAGTACCAATGTCACGGTAGGTATGTCTAGTGGACCATGCCTCAGTGAGTACCAATGTCATGGTAGGTATGTCCAGTTGACAATGCCTCAGTAAGAACCAATGTCATGGTAGGTATGTCCAGTAGACAATGCCTCAGTGAGTACCAATGTCATGGTAGGTATGTCTAGTGGACAATGCCTCAGTGAGTACCAATGTCATGGTAATTATGTCTAGTGGACAATGCCTCAGTGAGTACCAATGTCATGGTAGGTATGTCTAGTGGACAATGCCTCAGTGAGTACCAATGTCATGGTAGGTATGTCTAGTGGACAATGCCTCAGTGAGTACTGATGTCATGGTAGGTACGTATAGTGGACAATGCCTCAGTGAGTCCTGATGTCATGGTAGGTACGTATAGTGGACAATGCCTCAGTGAGTACTGATGTCATGGTAGGTATGTCTAGTGGACAATGCCTCAGTAAGTACCAATGTCATGGTAGGTATGTCCAGTGGACCATGCCTCAGGTAGTGTCCAGTGGACAATGCCTCAGTAAGAACCAATGTATGTCTAGTGGACAATGTCTAGGTAGGTATGCCATATACCTCTAGTGGACAATGTCTAGGTAGGTATGACATATACCTCTAGTGGACAATGTCTAGGTAGGTATGCCATATACCTCTAGTGGACAATGCCTAGGTAGGTATGCCATATACCTCTAGTGGACAATGTCGAGGTAGGTATGCCATGTACCTCTAGTGGACAATGTCTAGGTAGGTATGCCATGTACCTCTAGTGGACAATGTCTAGGTAGGTATGCCATATACCTCTAGTGGACAATGTCTAGGTAGGTACACCATATACCTCTAGTGGACAATGTCTAGGTAGGTATGCCATATACCTCTAGTGGACAATATCTAGGTAGGTATGCCATATACCTCTAGTGGACAATGTCTAGGTAGGTACACCATATACCTCTGGTGGACAATGTCTAGGTAGGCATGCCATATACCTCTAGTGGACAATGTCTAGGTAGGTATGCCATGTACCTCTAGTGGACAATGTCTAGGTAGGTACACCATATACCTCTAGTGGACAATGTCTAGGTAGGTATGCCATATACCTCTAGTGGACAATGTCTAGGTAGGTATGCCATATACCTCTAGTGGACAATGTCTAGGTAGGTATGCCATATACCTCTAGTGGACAATGTCTAGGTAGGTATGCCATATACCTCTAGTGGACAATGTCTAGGTAGGTATGCCATATACCTCTAGTGGACAATATCTAGGTAGGTACACCATATACCTCTAGTGGACAATGTCTAGGTAGGTACACCATATACCTCTAGTGGACAATGTCTAGGTAGGTATGCCATATACCTCTAGTGGACAATGTCTAGGTAGGTATGCCATATACCTCTAGTGGACAATATCTAGGTAGGTACACCATATACCTCTAGTGGACAATATCTAGGTAGGTACACCATATACCTCTGGTGGACAATGTCTAGGTAGGCATGCCATATACCTCTAGTGGACAATGTCTAGGTAGGTATGCCATGTACCTCTGGTGGACAATGTCTAGGTAGGTATGCCATGTACCTCTGGTGGACAATGTCTAGGTAGGTATGCCATATACCTCTAGTGGACAATGTCTAGGTAGGTATGACATATACCTCTAGTGGACAATGTCTAGGTAGGTATGACATATACCTCTAGTGGACAATGTCTAGGTAGGTATGACATATACCTCTAGTGGACAATGTCTAGGTAGGTACACCATATACCTCTGGTGGACAATGTCTAGGTAGGCATGCCATATACCTCTAGTGGACAATGTCTAGGTAGGTATGCCATGTACCTCTAGTGGACAATATCATGGTAGGTGTTACACACATGTGTAGTCAGCACCTCAGTAAAATATCTGAATAAGTTTCTTAAGCGTTGATATGCAACTTCCTTATTTGCTAATAAATAAAATTTTCCATCCCAATATTTCAAGTAGACTTTATGAACATCTAACCGTCTGATTGCAAATATCTGACTGAATTGCCTAGCCAGTTAATGATATAAATATGTCTTTATTGCTTTCAGGTTGTCATAGCTCATGTCTCACATGCAGCGGAGGGGGCACCACTGATTGTACAAGCTGCAATACTGGTTTCTATCTGAATGCTGGAACATGTACCACTATTTACAGTAAGAATGTTAAACGTTCATTTGACTCACAAGTTCCTATTTTCATATAAGGAATTGAAGGTCCTGGGATTGCATTGTTCAAAGTGCACGATGAATCTTCTCAGCGATCCTGTCTTCCTTTGGTGCTAAGGACCTTCCAGCAGCCTTTGATAATATTGATCATCATATACCTTAACATAAACTGGAAAATAAATGCTGGAAAACTGAACGGGGTCAAAGATGGGTAGAATTCTCACTGCTCAAGTTTCAAGATTTGTTATCCACCAGGTGTCTCTTGTGTCATGAAGGATGCATTCTGGGATATGATTGGAGACATAATAGCTGATATGATGACCACCATTCTGATTATTGTTTTCTTCTTTCAGCTTGTGACTCTACATGTGCTACGTGTGATGGCCCAGCTAGTACTGCTTGCCTCACATGCCCTGCCGGCAAATACCTGGCCACTTCCGGTTCCAGCAGGACCTGTACCGGAAGTAAGATTCACACAATATATTTCCTATTTACATGATACTTTGATACATCTGAAATTTAGGACCTATTAATGAAGTATTTATCTTTGACATAAAAGTAATAAATACTTTTGTGTCAAAGATAAATATGTTTACATTAATTACAATCAATATCTGACATGGACACATAAGATGTTAATAAAATATTATCATGATTTATTTGGTGGTTATTTTTCTGACTATGATTTTGAATATTTCAGCATGCGACTCAAGCTGTGCCACGTGTACTGGAAGCTCAAGTTCTAACTGCCTTACCTGTCCAAAGGGCAGATACTACTCCTCCAATCAGTGTCTCAGTCAGTATTTATAGCTTTCACTAAACGGAGCAGTTTCTCTATTTTATTTCTTGATCGAATTATAAACCAGTTTACTGTAGAAATGAGTGTATGGGATATAGCATAAGATATACCTGTGTCAAGAATACTAATGTAGTTGAATGTGACTGTGAGAATATAAGATAATATTTGTATATCTTGTGTAATATCATTGGTTTAAACATATTTTTTATTCGCAATTGAACAACAGCTTTACAGCTATATAACGTTCTTTTGCATATTAACGTTGACATAAGGATTGATATGATGATATCATTTCAATAATATCAGGTTTTTGAGAGATTGTTTTATATTTACAGCCTGTAATGCCGCCTGTACTGCGTGCACAGGAAGTGGAACAACATCCTGCACTGAGTGCGCAAGCACACACTTGCTGTCTGGCACAACATGCACAGGTTAGAACTCTATCAAAATGCTCACACCAACTGCACAGGAAATCTCTGCCGTTACATGATTAATAATTCATTAAGACAATATGTTTATCATTATATTTGTTAAGGATGTTGTTTGAATGAAGGGGATTTGTTTCTATGTTTTATTATCCTTGAGTAATAAATGGAAATGTAGATGTTTCGTATTTTATTTGCCTTATATAAAGAACACAATTGGTCTCTGTCTCTTCTCATTTTAATCCAGATTTAAATGGACATTTGAATTAGCCCTATGAACATAACAATAAAATAAATGTAGCAGAGACCAGTATGAGAAACAAGCCTTTTTTGCTTGGCCTTAAAAGATGTACGTAAGGGATGATCAAACAGGGCCTTTATATTACAAAATGACACATTGTTCCTGCTATTATTATGTGATAAACAAAAATGGAAATGTTTTTCATTATTATATAGATAAATGTTTAAGATTTGTGATTTGTCTTTCTTGACTGTTTCAGCATGTAATGCTGCGTGCTCAGCATGCACTGGGTCTGCCATCAATCAATGCTCCGGCTGTAACAAGGGTTACTTCCTACAATCGACCACTTGTACAGGTAGGCGACCTTGATTTAATTAGGGAGAACCTTGATTTAATCAAGCAGAGTCTTAAATTAATTAGGGAGAGACTTGGTTTAATCAGGGAGAGCCTTGATTTGAGTAGGGAGAATCTTGAATTAATTAGGGAGAGACTTGATTTAATTAGGGAGAGCCTTAATTTAATTAGAGAGAGTCTTGATATGATTAGGGAGAGCCTTGATTTAATTAGAGAGAGTCTTGATATGATTAGGGAGAGCCTTAATTTAATTAGAGAGAGTCTTGATATGATTAGGGAGAGCCTTGATTTAATTAGAGAGAGCCTTGATATAATTAGGGAGAGCCTTGATTTAATTAGAGAGAGTCTTGATATAATTAGGGAGAGCCTTGATTTAATTAGAGAGAGCCTTGATATAATTAGGGAGAGCCTTGATTTAATTAGAGAGAGTCTTGATATAATTAGGGAGAGCCTTGATTTAATTAAAGAGAGCCTTGATATGATTAGGGAGAGTCTTGAATTAATTAGGGAGGGCCTTGATTTAATTAGGGAGAGCCTTGATTTAATTAGAGAGAGTCTTGATATAATTAGGGAAAGCCTTGATTTAATTAGGGAGAGTCTTAATTTAACTATTAATTAACTTATAAGAAAGGGAGGCATGATGGGAAAAAGCATACCCCGCTCCAGTCTCACATATTGAAGATAGTTCACATTGGGTCTCCTCAATAGCTGTGTAGCCATACTGCGCAGGCTCTGAGTGCCCACGAGACATAAGTGGAGCGGCCAACTTCTCAAATGTGAATCAAATCAAATAATACAAATGCTACAGAAACTCTGAGATTTAAACCTATTTTAACATAATCTTTATTGCATGTTCTCCCATGATGGTTTTGTCAGCCACGTGGTGTTGGCAAAAAATGTACAGGTAGACTGCTAAACAAGTGGCCCCTCCTCTTATACCAAATAGTGGGGCCACGGCCGTGGCGCAGTTGGTTAGAGCACCAGCTTATTAGCACCAGTTCCTCTGTGGTGATCCAAACTTTGTGGGTTTGAACCCCGGCTGTGCCGAGATTGAACTCATGATACAATTTCCCATATGAGCTGAGGCCCATGCCTAAAGGGTTAACCTGTTGTCCTTGTAAATCTGTGACCGGGTGGGTTGTCATGTCAAGGACCTGCGACATGACAATTCAGTGAGGCAGCACTATATCTGCTACAAGTAGGTCTCGTGAAATGACTGAAATAATGTTGAAAGTGATGTTAAACCCCAAACAAATATTCCAACTAGTACAAGGCTAATTAAAAGTCTAATTTAGCATACCATCTTGAGGTGAGGTTCCACTGCAATACCCTTGTTGGCAGTGTTTGCAGGTAGTAAATAATATTGGTTGATGTTTCAGTTTGTAATGCAGCATGCACTAAATGCACCGGAAGTCTCATCTCACAGTGCTCAGCCTGTAAAACCGGATACTATCTGGTGGGAACTACATGCACAGGTAATCATGACATCAATACACGCGCAGGAATCCAACCATAATATCAAAACGTGCCCAGGAATCCAACATTATTATCAATACACACCCAGGAATCCAACCATAATATCAAAACGTGCCCAGTAATCCAACATTAATATCAATACACACCCAGGAATCCAACCATAATATCAAAACACACCCAGGAATCCTACATTAATATCAATACACACCCAGGAATCCAACCATAATATCAAAACGTGCCCAGTAATCCAAGATTAATATCAATACACACCCAGGAATCCAACCATAATATCAAAACACACCCAGTAATCCAACATTAATATCAATACACACCCAGGAATCCAACCATAATATCAAAACGTGCCCAGTTATCCAAGATTAATATCAATACACGCCCAGGAATCCAACCATAATATCAAAACACACTCAGTAATCCAACATTAATATCAATACACACCCAGGAATCCAACCATAATATCAAAACACACCCAGTACTACAACATTATTATCAATACATGGCCAGGAATCCAACCATAATATCAAAACACACCCAGTACTACAACATTATTATCAATACACGGCCAGGAATCCAACCATAATATCAAAACGTGCCCAGTAAATCAACATTAATATCAATACACGGCCAGGAATCCAACCATAATATCAAAACGTGCCCAGTAATCCAACATTAATATCAATACACGCCCAGGAATCCAACCATAATATCAAAACACACCCAGTACTACAACATTATTATCAATACACGGCCAGGAATCCAACCATAATATCAAAACACACCCAGTACTACAACATTATTATCAATACACGGCCAGGAATCCAACCATAATATCAAAACGTGCCCAGTAATCCAACATTAATATCAATACACGGCCAGGAATCCAACCATAATATCAAAACGTGCCCAGTAATCCAACATTAATATCAATACACAGCCAGGAATCCAACCATAATATCAAAACGTGCCCAGTAATCCAACACTAATATCAATAAACGCCCAGGAATCCAACCATAATATCAAAACGTGCCCAGTAATCCAACATTAATATCAATACACGCCCAGGAATCCAACCATAATATCAAAACGTGCCCAGTAATCCAACACTAATATCAATAAACGCCCAGGAATCCAACCATAATATCATAACGTGCCCAGTAATCCAACATTAATATCAATACACGCCCAGTAATCCAAGATTAATATCAATACACTTCCATTTAATCACCTACCCATTCTTTGGTTCAAATTAATATATAATACAAATGTAACAAATTGGTATAAAATGTATTGTTTGGGCCGACCAATTGCACTTGTTATGCATGTGCTAAACAAAACTCTAATACCTGTAATCATTGTAAATACTTCAAAACTAATTGTCAAAAAATAGGCAACAAAAGCAAATAAAGCTGAAAAAGTCATTCAAGCCAATTCCATAACAAGATTTTATAATGATAACAATTCTATAGGACTGTCACCAGGTGTTAGTTCAAGGTTTTAGGGATTATTTGTTGTTGTTTTTCAGCGTGTTCCTCGGAATGCACGGCATGTTCAGCTGCCGGGGCTACGGCTTGCTCGGCTTGCGCTGATGGCTTCTATCTGAGTGGTGCAACATGCACCGGTGAGTAACACAAGAGATTTTATGTAACAGCCTTAAAAAGAAAGTTTTTGTAAAGAATATCCACACCATTAAGCTATATTTCATACCCAGTACCCCTATAACACACCCTGTAATTCGATATGGCATACCCAGTACCCCTATGGCATACCCAGTTCCCCTATGGCATACCTAGTTCCCCTTTGGCATATCTTATACCTCATTGGCTTACCAAATCCCCCTATGGTATACCCTGTACCCCTATAACATACCTTTTACCCCATTGGTATACCTAGTACCCATATGGTATACCCAGTACCCATATGGCATACCGAATTCCCCTATGACATACCCAGTCCCCCTATGGCGTACTCAGTACCCCTATGACATACCCAGTCCCCCTATGGCGTACTCAGTACCCCTATGACATACCCAGTCCCCCTATGGCGTACCTAGTCCCCCTTTGGCGTACCCTGTACCCCTATGGTGTCCCAGTATAACCTTTATGACAGTTGTCTCTGTATTCTAGCAGTGAGCCTATCTTGTCTTTTTCTTTCAGCCTGTAATGCCGCTTGCAGCACTTGTACTGGCTCTGCCATAAGTCAGTGTTCCGGATGTAATCACGGATACTTCCTCTCATCAACGACCTGCACCGGTAAATAAACAAAGATATGGCCTTTTTCAGCAAAATGAAAATGTACCTTGACAGAAATCTAATTCAAAACAACGCTAATTTAAATAAATTGTGTTTTATATCAGCTAACTTATAGTTAGTTATAAAGATAGTCAATTGCAGTTAATGTGTGCAATATCACACTATACATGATAATACTGGTGTCAAATCTTAAAGTATGGGTATAACTTTGCAGCATGTCATGCAGCATGTGATAGATGCACTGGCTCGCTCATCTCAGAGTGTGCAGCCTGTAATGCTGGGTACTTCTTGTCAACAACAACATGTACTGGTAAGTCTATAATAATGAGATGCCCCTCCACTGATTCACTTTTAATGACTCTCCACTGACTCACTGTCTATGACTCTCCACTGATTCATTGTCTATGACTCTCCACTGATTCATTGTCTATGACTCTCCGCTGATTCATTGTCTATGACTCTCCACTGATTCATTGTCTATGACTCTCCACTGATTCATTATTTATGACTCTCCACTGACCCACTGTCAATGCCTCTCCACTGACCCACTGTCAATGACTCTCCACTGACCCACTGTCAATGCCTCTCCACTGATTCATTGTCTATGACTCTCCACTGATTCATTGTCTATGACTCTCCACTGACCCACTGTCAATGCCTCTCCACTGATTCATTATCTATGACTCTCCACTGACGCATTATCTAGGGCTCTCCACTTCTTCAATGTCAATGACTCTCCACTGACTCATTATCTAGGACTCTCCATTGACTCATTATCTAGGACTCTCCATTGACTCATTATCTAGGATTCTCCACTGACTCATTATCTAGGACACTCCACTTCTTCACTGTTAATCACTCTCCACTGACTCACTGTCTATGACCTCCACTTGCTGATGGTCATTGTCTCTCCACTAAGTCATTGTCTGACTCCTCACTCACTGATTCATTGCATATGACTCTTAATGGATTTATTATCTATGGATATTCCTGACCACATTGGCTCTCCTCATTATGGCTCTCCTCATTGGCTCTTTACTCATCACATCTATTTGGCTTTGTACTTTGCACATTTTGGCTAAATGATTGGCAATCAATATTGTAATATATGATTTTTATTTGTAAAATGATATCTAAAAAAATACATCATTTGACTCCATCATTTGATTCCATAAAATCTGATGTATTATATCATAAGCATTATGTTAACATGATGATTTTGTTGTGATATTTTAGCTTGTAATTCGGCATGTACTACATGCACGGGCTCTCTAATAACAGAGTGTGGATCCTGTAGGAGTGGATATTACTATACGAGCGGAACAACAACTTGTGCAGGTAGGATAAGTTAACATCTCCCCCAGTGAACTTATCACACAGATCATATGTGACTATGCAGAGACCTCACCTTGCAGAAATATATATCTTTAGTCTGAATGATATAACTCAGAATGTTATGTGCAACAGAAAGAGAACACAGATCATGCTTTGAAGGTTTACTATCTTAAGTATGTAATCAAATGTGTTTCTGACAGGTTGTCTCTGTTATTTATCCTGTACAAAGGGAGATTATTTAATGTTTATATTCTCTGTTTTAGCTTGTGACGCAGCATGTAGCACATGCACAGGAACTGGGACCGCCGCATGTTCTGCCTGCAATGATGGCTACTTCCTATCAGGAACCACATGCACAGGTAGGTCACCACTGATAGAGTACATTATAGATCACTACTTCTAAAGTAGGTCACTACTTCTAAATTAGGTCAATACTGTAAAGGTAGGTCATTACTGTTAAGGTAGGTCACTACTGCTTAGGTAGGTCACTACTGATAGAGTACATTGTAGATCACTACTTCTAAAGTAGGTCACTACTTCTAAATCAGGTCACTAATGCTAAAGTAGGTCAACACTGCTAAAGTAGGTCACTACTTCTAAAGAAGGTCGCTACTGCTAAGGTAGGTCACTACTGCTAAGGTAGGTCACTACTGCTAAGGTAGGTCACTAATACTCAGAAAGGACACTAATGCTCAGATAGGTCACTAATGCTCAGAAAGGTCACTAATGCTCAGAAAGGACACTAATGCTCAGAAAGGTCACTAATGCTCAGATAGGTCACTAATGCTCAGAAAGGTCACTAATGCTCAGAAAGGACACTAATGCTCAGATAGGTCACTAATGCTCAGATAGGTCACTAATGCTCAGAAAGGTCACTAATGCTCAGAAAGGACACTAATGCTCAGATAGGTCACTAATGCTCAGATAGGTCACTAATGCTCAGAAAGGTCACTAATGCTCAGAAAGGACACTAATGCTCAGATAGGTCACTAATGCTCAGATAGGTCACTAATGCTCAGAAAGGTCACTAATGCTCAGAAAGGACACTAATGCTCAGAAAGGTCACTAATGCTCAGATAGGTCACTAATGCTCTTTAATCAAGATTGCTACTGCCAATATTTAATGTATAAACTATATGACATAAACAAAATCTACCAGCAATGTGAATGAATCTAATATAAAAATTATTTGATTACCTTTAATAAAGTATTGATGAATTTGGATTAGTAAACATCTAATAAATAAAGAAAATCTTTTGTAAACCTGTTTTCCTTAATGCTTTTTAGCATGTGATTCGACCTGCACTAAATGTACTGCAACTGGTAATACTGCCTGCTCGGCCTGCAAGACTGGATACTATCTGGCAGGAACTACATGCACAGGTTAGTCTCTGAATATCTCACAAACAGAGCTTTGCCTTTAATGGATAATTAATTTTTTAAAAGGATTTTCCTGATTATGATTTCTGATGAAAAACAATCCTTGAAAACAAAAGTTCTTGTTATCATCAAAAAACATTGATAAAACAAAAGGTTTTGTTATTCCTGCACAAAAGTCCTTGATATGCTTGAGAAACAAGTCACACATCCTTACTTGAAAAAAATACAAAAACAATATAGCCCTGAATATAAAAGTGACATGGACATGCTTTAAGGGTGACTGGGCTTTGTATTAGTGGATGGAGTATAAAAAAAGTTATTTGTGTCATCTTATCAGATTTGCATAAGTAAATTATTGTTTTAATTCACAGAAAATTGCTATCATTATAAACAAAGACAAAAAGATAGAAAATGAAGATATCATGTTTTGTTTTTGTATTAAACTTAACATAGAACATAGTGACATCTCCACATCATCCTAGATGTATAATTAAGTCAATATGTGTCTCATCTCTTTACCATTAGCAACATAGGGAGTGAAGTCATAAATACAGTTTGTGATTTATATGCCTCATTACTCATTTACATAGTGCAGCCAGTCATTAAGTGAGAGGGTCATGGATATTTCTTTGGATATTTCCACTCTTTAGCCTCAAGAATCATATTGTCACAAAAATATTTACACATTATTCCTCGTCAGTATCTCCGCTCTCTGGCAAAGTTCCTTTCGAAAATTGAATTTATTTATCAGTTGATTGTAATGTGAAGATATTAATTATTTTCATACGTGAACAAAATGAAATATAATCAGTATGAATAAGTTGTATTTTGGTCCACATGAGTGTTGTTTACATGCACTTACATGACCTGACTGCAGCCGATTCATTCATGAATACCAAAAATAGTCCATTTCATGGAAAATTCCTTTGGCATTGCTCAATTCACAAGTTACCAAATGAGTTATTGATTTTGTTCATATACAAAAGTCTAATCAGCCTGCCACCTGGTGGATAAGTATTGCATTCTTAGTTTATCCATTTAAGTACACATTTTGAAACAGGTCAAATATATTCAAAAATAGTGTTAAAATAATACTTTCATATAATCATTTTATGTGATCATTATGTAACAATTTGGTTGCTGATGGACACAACTAGCACAATGATTTGAATCAATGAACACAATCCCCTACTCTCCATAGCAGAGCCAGGATTTATACCTAGCTCTGCAATAATTGACCATAATCAGTGAGTACTGAGTGGTCACGCCCATAACAAGCTTTTTTTATAAGCCAATCAACACCAAGTAAAAAGTTTTGTCACATGTAATAACACAGCCAATCAGTGTCCTTGTTTGGTAAGAAAGTGACCACAACAAGTACATGTGCAACTCAGTCAACTGCTGTCATTGTTTTGGATGTGTGTGAAATTTGTCACTTATTCACTTTTCACAGTTCATTATTCAGATTTTCTTTTCAAAATAAATAGATGAGGTTGTCAACATGTTATATTTGAAATATTGGCTTCAAACTTATCAGCACATATGTGAAACAAGTGGATAAAACTAGCACAGGTCAATTCCAAGGTCACCAAATTTTGTATGAGGGTTGGAGGGTGTCCTAATAAGCTAGCCATAAAACATTTTCCTGGCAAAATGAACGACACAGGTAAATTCAAAGGTCACCAAATTTTGTATGACTGTTAAGGGGTGTCCAAATATCTGTGACCTTTGAATTGATCTGCGCTAGTTCTTTTTTTAAATATTATAAGCTAAGTTTGATTAATAATAATATAATGATAATTTTAAAATTGTATGTGGCACCATCTTGTAATTATCCATTCTGCCGGGAAAATATTTTATGGCTAGCATTTTTGGACACCCATCAACCCTCATGCAAATTTTGGTGACCTTGGAATTGACCAGTGCTGGTTTTTCCGCTTGTTTCATATAATGTGTTGATAATGTTATTTTTTAGGATTTTCATAAATGTGAAGTGCCACAAAAAACATCCCAGTGACATTTTGAAAACAATATTGCAAATATCTATTTTGAAAAAAAATTGAATAATGAACTGTGAAAAGTGAATAAGTAACAAACTTCACAAATGTTGTTTGGGCAGAAAGTGAGTGCACCTGATGTGTGTACAAGTATAAGCCAATTGGGTGGGCATTGTGAGTGCACATGTGCAAAGCCCACCAATTGCCCACCTGTCTGTGGATTATGCAATCGACCTTGCGGAATAGATTGAATCAGTGTCATGCCTATTGTGGCAGAGGTAGTATATGACTCTACCTCGCCATGCAGAGTAACAATCCCCTAAACATACACATGACTCACATGCACTCTACATGCCATGAAGGCAACGGGCCGTGGCACAGTTGGTTAGAGCGCCAGCTTATTAGCACCAGTTCCTCTGTGGTGATACAATGGTTGTGGGTTCGATACCGGCTGTGCCGAGATTGAAACCATGATACAATTTCACACATGAGCTGAGGCCTGTGCCAAAGGGTTAACCTGTTGTCCTTGTAAATCTTTGATCGGGTGGGTTGTCAAGAACCTGCTACATAACAATTCAGTGAAGCAGCACTATATCTGCTACAAGTAGGTCTCATCATGAAATGACTGCAATAATGTTGAAAGTGATGTAAAATCCCAAACAAACAAACAAACATGCCATGATGTTGACTAAAGATACCTCGTAGATGTGCACACCTCTGCTGAATATATCTAATGTCATTAACGGAAGCAGAATTAAAAATATATCAAACGTTTTACTAGTAAATTAGCAACCATGAAAATAAAGTATATAATCCATTAACAGTTATGCATCTAATCTACATATAGTCAGTTCAACTGATGACACCATCATAATGAGTTGTTGATCTCTCTAGTCAGTCACCAAGCCACTAAATTAATCATCAACCTCTTCAGAATCTAATATATAAAATGTTTGCATGATAATCAAGTGTATATATTTTCCTCATCGTTATGTCTTTGTGTGTAATAATTCAATAATTTCTTTTATATCAACAGCTTGTTCAACAATCAGTGGCTGTTATGAGTGCACAGACGCGTCTACCTGTACTCTATGTCAGACTGGATATAAGATCACAAGTGGTACTTGCACAGGTAAGCATCACATCCATATTCAATGAAAACTTGAAGACAGTGTCACATGGTCATGTGACTGAGCGAAAGGTCATGTGACTGAGCGTAGGGTCATGTGACTCAGTGTAAGGTCGTGTGACTGAATGTATGGACATGTGACTCGGTGTTAGGCCATGTGACTGAATGTAAGGCCATATGACTGAATGTATGGACATGTGACTGAGTGTAAGGCCATGTGACTGAGTGTAAGGCCATGTGACTGAGTGTAAGGCTATGTGACTGAGCGTGAGGTCATGTGACTGAGCGTTAGGTCATGTGACTGAGCGTTAGGTTATGTATCTAAGTGTATGGTCAAGTGAATGACTGAAAGGGTAAAGAATATTTCATGTGACTGAGTATAAGATTGCATGTGAATGTATGTTGGCAACTCAAATTTACATAGTCAATTTATTAAGGGGTACAGAGAATGAAGGACATGATGTTAGAGCTGGCATGGTGGACACTCAGTTGATCTCAATTTCAAATCCTCTGATTTTCAATAACATCACTGAATGTCCACTAACTTCACTTTTAATCCATTTTAAAACTTATTTTACCAATGTTCTTGTCTTCAAATTTCGTATTATACCTCAATTTTCAAATCAACCACAATGTTATTGATATAACTGTTATACATATCAATAATATTGTAATACAAAATGTCCTCATTTGACACATAATATTTACAGAGCAATTCATTTTATTGTTGCATATTATCAAAAACAGCCAGGAAAACATATGGAAATTTTAAAAAGCAAACTCATCTAATATCAGTCAATGTATCTAATTTGTGTTCAGGTATGCCAGACAATGTTAGGATTAAGTAGAAAGCTTAGGCTGAGATGATTGAAAATACCTTAATAAACCTCCATCACTCTGGATTCACGGAATCTGAACCTTCATTATAAAGAATTATCATTCTGCTATCACCTGAACTTTCTTTTTTAGAAGTATCTTTCTACTATAATCTGAACCTTCATTAAAAAAGAAGTCTAATTCTGCTATCATCTGAACCTTCATTCTTCATTATAAAGAAGTATCATTCTGCTATCGTCTGAACCTTCATTTTGATGAAGTATCATTTTGCTATCATCTGAACCTTCATTTTGAAGAAGTATCATTCTGCTATCATCTGAACCTTCATTTTGAAGAAGTATCATTCTGCTATCATCTGAACCTTCATTTTGAAGAAGTATCATTCTGCTATCATCTGAGCCTTCATTTTGAAGAAGTATCAATCTGCTATCATCTGAACCTTCATTATAAAGTGCTATGATACATTATATCTCATTTCAGCTTGTCCTGCAGGGCAATATTCCGACGGAACAGGAGCAACATGCACAGGTATGCTACTGTAATCTCATATGTAAACGTATGCTAAAAATATCTAATATACATACAGGTATGCAGATACCCTGTAATATTGACTGGTATGCTGACATCCTGTAATATACACAGGTATGCTGACATCCTGTAATATTGACTGGTATGTTGACATCCTGTAATATACACAGGTATGCAGACATCCTGTAATATTGACTGGTATGTTGACATCCTGTAATATACACAGGTATGCAGACATCCTGTAATATTAACTGGTATGTTGACATCCTGTAATATACACAGGTATGCAGACATCCTGTAATATTGACTGGTATGTTGACATCCTGTAATATACACAGGTATGCAGACATCCTGTAATATTGACTGGTATGTTGACATCCTGTAATATACACAGGTATGCAGACATCCTGTAATATTAACTGGTATGTTGACATCCTGTAATATACACAGGTATGCAGACATCCTGTAATATTGACTGGTATGTTGACATCCTGTAATATACACAGGTATGCAGACATCCTGTAATATTGACTGGTATGTTGACATCCTGTAATATACACAGGTATGCAGACATCCTGTAATATTAACTGGTATGTTGACATCCTGTAATATACACAGGTATGCAGACATCCTGTAATATTGACTGGTATGTTGACATCCTGTAATATGCACAGGTATGCAGACATCCTGTAATATTGACTGGTATGTTGACATCCTGTAATATGCACAGGTATGCAGACATCCTGTAATATTGACTGGTATGTTGACATCCTGTAATATACACAGGTATGTTGACATCCTGTAATATGCACAGGTATGTTGACATCCTGTAATATACACAGGTATGCAGACATCCTGTAATATTAACTGGTATGTTGACATCCTGTAATATACACAGGTATGCAGACATCCTGTAATATTGACTGGTATGTTGACATCCTGTAATATGCACAGGTATGCAGACATCCTGTAATATTGACTGGTATGTTGACATCCTGTAATATACACAGGTATGTTGACATCCTGTAATATGCACAGGTATGTTGACATCCTGTAATATGCACAGGTATGCAGACATCCTGTAATATTGACTGGTATGTTGACATCCTGTAATATGCACAGGTATGCAGACATCCTGTAATATTGACTGGTATGTTGACATCCTGTAATATACACAGGTATGTTGACATCCTGTAATATGCACAGGTATGCATACATCCTGTAATATACACAGGTATGCAGACATCCTGTAATATTGACTGGTATGTTGACATCCTGTAATATACACAGGTATGTTGACATCCTGTAATATGCACAGGTATGTTGACATCCTGTAATATGCACAGGTATGCAGACATCCTGTAATATTGACTGGTATGTTGACATCCTGTAATATACACAGGTATGCAGACATCCTGTAATATTAACTGGTATGTTGACATCCTGTAATATACACAGGTATGCAGACATCCTGTAATATTGACTGGTATGTTGACATCCTGTAATATACACAGGTATGCTGACATCCTGTAATATTGACTGGTATGCATACATCCTGTAATATACACAGGTATGCAGACATCCTGTAATATTGACTGGTATGTTGACATCCTGTAATATACACAGGTATGTTGACATCCTGTAATATGCACAGGTATGTTGACATCCTGTAATATGCACAGGTATGCAGACATCCTGTAATATTGACTGGTATGTTGACATCCTGTAATATACACAGGTATGCAGACATCCTGTAATATTGACTGGTATGTTGACATCCTGTAATATACACAGGTATGCAGACATCCTGTAATATTAACTGGTATGTTGACATCCTGTAATATACACAGGTATGCAGACATCCTGTAATATTGACTGGTATGTTGACATCCTGTAATATGCACAGGTATGCAGACATCCTGTAATATTGACTGGTATGTTGACATCCTGTAATATGCACAGGTATGCAGACATCCTGTAATATTGACTGGTATGTTGACATCCTGTAATATACACAGGTATGTTGACATCCTGTAATATGCACAGGTATGTTGACATCCTGTAATATACACAGGTATGCAGACATCCTGTAATATTAACTGGTATGTTGACATCCTGTAATATACACAGGTATGCAGACATCCTGTAATATTGACTGGTATGTTGACATCCTGTAATATGCACAGGTATGCAGACATCCTGTAATATTGACTGGTATGTTGACATCCTGTAATATACACAGGTATGTTGACATCCTGTAATATGCACAGGTATGTTGACATCCTGTAATATGCACAGGTATGCAGACATCCTGTAATATTGACTGGTATGTTGACATCCTGTAATATGCACAGGTATGCAGACATCCTGTAATATTGACTGGTATGTTGACATCCTGTAATATACACAGGTATGTTGACATCCTGTAATATGCACAGGTATGCATACATCCTGTAATATACACAGGTATGCAGACATCCTGTAATATTGACTGGTATGTTGACATCCTGTAATATACACAGGTATGTTGACATCCTGTAATATACACAGGTATGTTGACATCCTGTAATATGCACAGGTATGCAGACATCCTGTAATATTGACTGGTATGTTGACATCCTGTAATATACACAGGTATGTTGACATCCTGTAATATACACAGGTATGTTGACATCCTGTAATATGCACAGGTATGCATACATCCTGTAATATACACAGGTATGCAGACATCCTGTAATATTGACTGGTATGTTGACATCCTGTAATATACACAGGTATGTTGACATCCTGTAATATACACAGGTATGTTGACATCCTGTAATATACACAGGTATGTTGACATCCTGTAATATACACAGGTATGTTGACATCCTGTAATATGCACAGGTATGCATACATCCTGTAATATACACAGGTATGCAGACATCCTGTAATATTGACTGGTATGTTGACATCCTGTAATATACACAGGTATGTTGACATCCTGTAATATACACAGGTATGTTGACATCCTGTAATATACACAGGTATGTTGACATCCTGTAATATACACAGGTATGTTGACATCCTGTAATATACACAGGTATGTTGACATCCTGTAATATGCACAGGTATGCATACATCCTGTAATATACACAGGTATGCAGACATCCTGTAATATTGACTGGTATGTTGACATCCTGTAATATACACAGGTATGTTGACATCCTGTAATATACACAGGTATGTTGACATCCTGTAATATGCACAGGTATGTTGACATCCTGTAATATACACAGGTATGTTGACATCCTGTAATATACACAGGTATGTTGACATCCTGTAATATACACAGGTATGTTGACATCCTGTAATATACACAGGTATGCATACATCCTGTAATATACACAGGTATGTTGACATCCTGTAATATACACAGGTATGTTGACATCCTGTAATATACACAGGTATGCATACATCCTGTAACATATACTGGTTCACAAGTATTTTATGATATGAGCAGACGACAGTATACAGATCAGCAAAACTTCGTCATTTCCAGAACTTGCAGAAATTGTGACACAAAATAAAGTAAAATACCTCAGTATATTTCACTCATTAAGACGGTCTGACCTCCATTGTAGCTTGTAATGCTGCGTGTACACAGTGCACAGCATCCGGGACTAGCGAATGTGCGTCATGCGCTCTAGGTTACCTTCTTTCATCTACGACTTGCTCAGGTAAGAAAATACTATTATCCTGAACTGTAAAACCCTGTATTTGATATAGCAAGGCAAGGCTGCTGGAAATATCTCTAAAAGTATTCTATGTTCTATTCTGTAGTCTATATATATATGTGTGTGTGTGTGTGTGTGTGTGTGTGAGTGAGTGTGAGTGTGTGTGTGTGTGTTTGTGTGTGTTTGTGTGTGTGTGTATGTGTGTGTGTGTGTGTAAAGGTTGATGGTATGTATTTGTTTCAGCTTGTGACAGCAAATGTACCACATGTACCACAGCAGCTGATGCTACGCAATGTACAGCTTGTGCGAACGGTAATACAATTGCCACTACAACATGTGCAGGTGAGCCTTTTTTACACATTTTTTACATTTTTATTTGCTTAATGGCTTAATTTTTTTAAGCACTGGGGCCCTAACTGTCAAACTCCCAAACTCTGCCAGACTCTGTCAACATTATTATTCTTAATGCCAATATTGCACTCCTAAATGTCACAATTGCCCTTGTAAATATCAACATTGCATTTGTCAATTTCAACATCGCACATGTAAATGTAGACATTACATTTGTCAATTTTAACATCGCACATGTAAATGTAGACATTTTATAATTGTAGATATCAATATTTCACTTATATGTTTCACAACTACAAATGCAAATGTTGCAGTTAATCTTGTAAATGTCAACATTGCGATGGGATATCAACATTGCGATGGGATATTGTCAACATTGCGCTTATCGCTTTCTGTGATTCTATCTGGCCACTATACCTATCAATGATGACTGCAGACGCTCTATGTACAGTGCATAACAGGGTTTTTTGTGATTCTATCTGGCCACTATACCTATCAATGATGACTGCAGACGCCCTATGTACAGTGCATAACAGGGTTTTTTGTGATTCTATCTGGCCACTATACCTATCAATGATGACTGCAGACGCCCTATGTACAGTGCATAACAGGGTTTTTTGTGATTCTATCTGGCCACTATACCTATCAATGATGACTGCAGACGCTCTATGTACAGTGCATAACAGGGTTTTTTTGTGATTCTATCTGGCCACTATACCTATCAATGATGACTGCAGACGCCCTATGTACAGTGCATAACAGGGTTTTTTGTGATTCTATCTGGCCACTATACCTATCAATGATGACTGCAGACGCTCTATGTACAGTGCATAACAGGGTTTTTTGTGATTCTATCTGGCCACTATACCTATCAATGATGACTGCAGATGCTCTATGTACAGTGCATAACAGGGTTTTTTTGTGATTCTATCTGGCCACTATACCTATCAATGATGACTGCAGACGCTCTATGTACAGTGCATAACAGGGTTTTTTGTGATTCTATCTGGCCACTATATCTATAAATGATGACTGCAGACGCTCTATGTACAGTGCATAACAGGGTTTTTTGTGATTCTATCTGGCCCCTATATCTATCAATGATGACTGCAGACGCTCTATGTACAGTGCATAACAGGGTTTTTTGTGATTCTATCTGGCCACTATACCTATCAATGATTACTGCAGACGCAGTGCATAACAGGGTTTTCTTTGTCACAATGTACAATATAAAGATGTGCAGTGTCTGGGTCAGTACAGAGCATGGCTAGAGTGTGACAACTGAGTTTTCATCTCTGGCATTGGATCTTCTCTCTCTTCTGCTTCTTGGCCTGGTGGTCTCTGCCTGGTGGTCTCTTCTCTCCCTCCGCCAGGATCTGTGTGACGTCATGATTTGCTAATGACATATGATCGGCTGCTCGGTCGAAGAGCCATCATAGTCATTTTGTGTCTCACAATTGCAATAACTGTCAATGACGTCATCATGGGGGATTTAATTCGCGTGCAACTCAAGTTGCAATGATCATCAATTTTCAAAATTGCTTTTTACACCTGGATTTAACATTCCTTTTGCCAGAAGACATATAATTCTATTATGTATGACAAGGCATGATATATTTGTGTCAATTAGGGCTCGTTATGATAAAACTGAAATAATGTTGAAAGTGACATAAAAAGTCAAAAATAAAAACAAACACGTGGTATGACTTCAAGCCGAAAACAAATGTTATGATTAATGTTATGTTTGTAGGATATCATTAAATTTTAGGCACTTAGAGTTTTCGATGCAATTTCAGCCATCTTGGTTTCGGTGCTTTCACAGCTTTGCCTTAGGTATCACAAAAGATTTTGACGCAAACACAAATGTTGCGATTTATTTATTTATTTATTTATTTATTCGTCTTGTTTACCCAGGGTCCCCATCAGTGCTACTGCTCTGTTCTCCCTGGGGACCCTGCTGAAATGACATATATACAACAATGATAGATGAATATGATTCTTAACTATATAAAAAAGATAATATATTACAATAAAAAGTGTGTAAAAAGCTAACAATAAAATCACATTACTTTACTTTAAAAACCTGTTGCATCTTGTCTTAAAAGTGGCATATGTCTCTGCTGTTCTGATGCTAACAGGCAATGCATTCCATTCTTTAGCACCAGTGTACAAAAATGTTCTCTTTCCACTATCATTTTTTACCTTTGGCAGACAGAATGACCCATTTGTGGCCATTCTAGTTGAGTATGTGTGTTTTTCTTTTACCTCCTTAAAGTAATTTAACATATATGTTGGTGCAGTATCCTTTGTGACCTTATATACCATTCCTACTGTTTGTTGCCTCCATCTGGTTTTCATATCAGTCCACTTAATCTGTTTGAACACAAGATCTGTGGGTGTTCGTTTTGGGGCACCTACAAGTCGTCTACCTCCTCTCTTTTGCAGCTTAATGAGGGGTTCTAATGCTGTCTTACTGGCATTACTCCACACTTGTGAGCAATAATCAAAGTGTGGCAATACAATGGAATTGTAGAGCATCTTTTTGTAGTCCATACTGAGGTATCTGACTGTCCTACTCATCATGCCTATCCTTGAACTTATCTTCTTTGCAACCTTACCTATGTGCTCTTTGTAAGTTATAGCTTCATCAAGATACACCCCTAAGTACTTGAATGACTTAACCCTTTCTATTGTTTCACTACCTAACCCTATTTGTATATTTCCTACTTTGCGTAGCCTTTTGTGGGAACCAAATAGCATAAATTTGGTTTTCTTGGTGTTGAGTGTCAGTTTGTGTGTTTCCAGCCATGTACTAACATTCGCTAATTCTTCATTGAGAACCCTTTCTATTACTTTGTAGTCTGTATGGCTGAATATTATCGCTGTGTCATCTGCATACATCACTATCTGTGCCTGCCTTCCTACTTGCGGTAGATCATTGATGTATAAACTGAACAACAAGGGACCCAAAATGGATCCCTGTGGGACACCGTATGCGATGTTTTGTACTTCAGAAGATTGCATTCATTGCTCTCCCCTAATTTCCCACAGCTGTACCTTACTCCAGTGTTTCACCTCAAAAGTCAGATATATTCTCATGTAGAAAAAAAAACATATCCTGTCATGTTTATACGTCAGTTGTTCATTTCAGCAACAACCTGTTCGGTTGTGAGCGGAACAACATGCTCTCCGGGTGGATGTTATTATGTTGCCCCAACTTGTCTTGGTCAGTGCAATTTTTGAATAAAGAGTGAAAGCTGTTGCAACATTAATAAGGAGTTATTTTGAGCTAAAACAGTCCATATTTTTCAAAAGTTAAATATCTAGTTTAAAAAAATAGATTTATGTATGACCTGTTTATGCTTGATTAAAATGTTAAATGATATGAGTTTAAGTTCAACATGAAATCTGATAGACCTCTATGAATTTGGCATGGAGTATATCAGTACACAATTGATTCTCATATTGATTGATGACAAATACCATTGACATTCCTTTTCTCAATAAATCTTATCTGATTCAATAATAAATCTTTCTTGAACTTATTAAGATAATACATGAAATTTCAGAGTGTGATACTGCATGTGCCACGTGTTCATTTGCTGGGTCATCAGGTTGTACCACCTGTGCCGAAGGCTTCTTCCCGCCATCCAGCACTCCCGGGGCATGCACAGGTATTTATAAATATATATCATCACATACTATATATATTATCATAGGGCACCTCCATTATATAATCTTTATATACATACATACATACGTACATACATACATACATACATGGAATACTGCTATCATCATCATCATCATCATCATCATCATCATCATCATCATCATCATTGAAATATATTATGCATATTTCATCATTGAATGAATAAGTGTTATTTTTTGTTTGCAGCGTGTCATGCCGCCTGTCTGACGTGCACTGGGGCACTAATATCAGAATGCACTGCATGTAAAGGAGGCTACTTTAAGGCCACAACCACGTGCACAGGTAAACTCACAACCACCATTCTCTAAACCTCTTTATTAGAGTTTTCTTACCTAGAAATAAGAAACATTGAATATGAAACGGGTGGTACAAAACTTCCTATTGCAGTGGGTGCATGGTGTCACTTTTCACTCAGCATAAATGGCGCCAGAAGTAGAACACATTCTACAAATCATAAACATATTGAACAAATAATTTTAGCACCTTTCTCTTATTGAAGAAAAAAAATCAAATATATGAAAATTTGCAGAAAGAAATCAGAATACTTAAAGAGTTTATTATATTTTTTTCTGTACCATTACGATAAGAACAACTTATTTTTGCTTTTTTGAGATTAATTGGGTGAAGAGAAAACTCTTGAACCAACGCTGTACAGTTATATTAAATATCGCATGACGATCATATTTAACGGTAAACGTTCTATCTGGCCGGAAAAGCAGGAGCTCTTTAATCAATATACATTGTGAACAAATCATTTCACATGAAGGTTTTAAAATATCTATACCCAAAATAATCAAACCAGTATGTACCCTTGAAGTCAACATAAGATGTCAGTCCTGTCTGAAAAAATATCTGGATTAAATTATTAGAAAGAAGCTATGAAATTGAAATGATTATCCGTGTTATATTAACAAAAAATAAGTATAAAGTGATTAAAATATTGTTATTGCAGCATGTGATACTTCCTGTCTGACATGCTCCGCAGCGGGAAGTAGTTCCTGTATATCATGTCGTGGAGGCACCTACTTCAATAGCGGAACATGTTCAGGTATGTACAGGAGGGTTGTACCTGTAGGGTATGTAGGGGAGGGGTGTACCTGCGGGATATGTATTAGAGGGCTGTACCTGCTGGGTATGTAGGGGAGGGGTGTACCTGCAGGGTATGTAGGGGAGGGGTGTACCTGCAGGATATGTAGGGGAGGGGTGTACCTGCAGGATATGTACAGGAGGGTTGTACCTGCAGGATATGTAGGGGTGGGGTGTACATGCAGGGTATGTAGGGGAGGGGTGTACCTGTAGGGTATGTAGGGGAGGGGTGTACCTGCAGGGTATGTATTAGAGGGATGTACCTGCTGGGTATGTAGGGGAGGGGTGTACCTGCAGGGTATGTAGGGGAGGGGTGTACATGCGGGGTATGTATTAGAGGGATGTACCTGCTGGGTATGTAGGGGAGGGGTGTACCTGCAGGGTATGTAGGGGAGGGTTGTACCTGCAGGGTATGTAGGGGAGGGGTGTACCTGCGGGGTATGTATTAGAGGGTTGTACCTGCAGGGTATGTAGGGGAGGGGTGTACCTGCAGGATATGTAGGGGAGGGGTGTACATGCGGGGTATGTATTAGAGGGATGTACCTGCTAGGTATGTAGGGGAGGGGTGTACCTGCAGGGTATGTAGGGGAGGGGTGTACCTGCAGGATATGTAGGGGAGGGGTGTACCTGCAGAATATGTAGGGGAGGGGTGAACCTGCAGGATATGTACAGGAGGGTTGTACCTGCAGGGTATGTAGGGGAGGGGTGTACCTGCAGGGTATGTAGGGGAGGGGTGTACCTGCAGGATATGTAGGGGAGGGGTGTACCTGCAGGGTATGTAGGGGAGGGGTGTACCTGCAGGATATGTAGGGGAGGGGTGTACCTGCAGGGTATGTAGGGGAGGGGTGTACCTGCAGGGTATGTAGGGGAGGGGTGTACCTGCAGGGTATGTAGGGGAGGGGTGAACCTGCAGGATATGTACAGGAGGGTTGTACCTGCAGGGTATGTAGGGGAGGGGTGTACATGCGGGGTATGTAGGGGAGGGGTGTACCTGCAGCGTATGCACAGGAGGGGTGTACCTGCAGGGTATGTAGGGGAGGGTGTACCTGCAGCGTATGCACAGGAGGGGTGTACCTGCAGGATATGTACAGGAGGGTTGTACCTGCAGGATATGTAGGGGAGGGGTGTACATGCGGGGTATGTATTAGAGGGATGTACCTGCAGGATATGTAGGGGAGGGGTGTACATGCGGGGTATGTATTAGAGGGATGTACCTGCTGGGTATGTAGGGGAGGGGTGTACCTGCAGGGCATGTAGGGGAGGGGTGTACCTGCAGGTTATGTAGGGGAGGGGTGTAATTGAAGGGCATGTAGGGGAGGGGTGTACCTGCAGGATATGTAGGGGAGGGGTGTACCTTTAGGGTATGTAGGGGAGGGTGTACCTGCAGGATATGTACAGGAGGGTTGTACCTGCAGGATATGTAGGGGAGGGGTGTACCTGCAGGATATGTAGGGGAGGGGTGTACCTTTAGGGTATGTAGGGGAGGGTGTACCTGCAGGATATGTACAGGAGGGTTGTACCTGCAGGATATGTAGGGGAGGGGTGTACCTGCAGGGTATGTAGGGAGGATTACTGGATAATTGAGGAGATCAGATGAAAATGCTGTGGAATGGTTGAAAGACTGATAGTATAATTTGACTTATGAATGAATTATACTTAACTGACAAAATGTTACATTGGACTAGTAAGACCTAGTAAGTGCCCTAGTAAGTGTAAATGACCTAGTTATCATTGCTGATGTTGCAGCTTGTGACGCAGCTTGTTCCACTTGCACAGGATCTGCCATATCTGCATGCACTGCCTGCAGAACTGGCTATTACCTCGTAACATCAACTTGTACAGGTAATTTCATCTTTATTTTTTATAATAAAATAAAGAAAGTAGGGACGGCATTTCCACAGATTTTAACTACTTGTTTTTGTCTATTCTGATGTTTTACAGTGATATTTTGTTCTACCAGGTTAGTACAATAAACAGTTGAATCTCAGCACATTCATTCATTCATTCATTCATTTACCATAGTGATTTGAACAGATCCAGATAAAATGAAAACTTATATCTCAGATCATATATACCATCTGATGCTTAAATATAATAATCAGACCAATGAAACCGATAAACCTGAGATTAAAACATTGGTACTTGTGTATGTACTTTTTTGATAGCTCTCAAAGTATGGTGAATGTCAAAAATAAACACAGATCCCCAGTCTTTCCATTCCCTTAAAATGTCCATTCCTATCAAACCCACTGGCGCCCCTACAATAGTTGCTGAGGGATTTTGAGAAAGTTATCTTCAGTTGTTGTGTTGTGTTTCAGCTTGTAATTCTGCATGCAGTGCATGTACTGGAGCCCTGGTCAGTGATTGTTCTGCCTGCAATGCTGGATATGTCCTGGTAGGGACAACCTGTACTGGTAAGTCACTTTCAAACACTCAGCTCTAGTAAAAATGGCTTGTTGTGCTTCTGTGTATCCACGTGCTTCAATATAAATATACAAGATTTGATATATACCTACATGCATTAATATGAACCCTCATGCCTGAATATTTACCAGTATGTGACAAATACCTACTTGATTGAATATGAACATATATGATTTATGTATCTACTTGTGTAAATATGAACATATGGTAATTAAAATACCTATTTGTTTAAATATAAACACATACAATTTGATATATCTACTTGTTTGAATATGAACCGATGGTATTTAATATACCTACCTGTTTTAATATGAGCATATATGATTTGATATACCTACTTGTTTGAATATGAACCGATGGTATTTAATATACCTACCTGTTTTAATATGAGCATATATGATTTGATATATCTACTTGTTTGAATATGAACCGATGGTATTTAATATACCTACCTGTTTTAATATGAGCATATATGATTTGATATATCTACTTGTTTGAATATGAACCGATGGTATTTAATATACCTACCTGTTTTAATATGAGCATATATGATTTGATATATCTACTTGTTTGAATATGAACCGATGGTATTTAATATACCTACCTGTTTTAAAATGAGCATATATGATTTGATATATCTACTTGTTTGAATATGAACCGATGGTATTTAATATACCTACCTGTTTTAATATGAGCATATATGATTTGATATACCTACTTGTTTGAATATGAACCGATGGTATTTAATATACCTACCTGTTTTAATATGAGCATATATGATTTGATATATCTACTTGTTTGAATATGAACAGATGGTATTTAATATACCTACCTGTTTTAATATGAGCATATATGATTTGATATACCTACTTGCTTGAATATGAACCGATGGTGTTTAATATACCTACCTGTTTTAATATGAGCATATATGATTTAATATACCTACCTGTTTTAATATGAGCATATATGATTTGATATACCTACTTGCTTGAATATGAACCGATGGTGTTTAATATACCTACCTGTTTTAATATGAGCATATATGATTTAATATACCTACCTGTTTTAATATGAGCATATATGATTTGATATACCTACTTGCTTGAATGTGAAGCGATGGTATTTAATATACCTACCTGTTTTAATATGAGCATATATGATTTGATATACCTACTTGCTTGAATATGAACCGATGGTATTTAATATACCTACCTGTTTTAATATGAGCATATATGATTTGATATACCTACTTGCTTGAATATGAACCGATGGTATTTAATATACCTACCTGTTTTAATATGAGCATATATGATTTGATATACCTACTTGCTTGAATATGAACCGATGGTGTTTAATATACCTACCTGTTTTAATATGAGCATATATGATTTAATATACCTACCTGTTTTAATATGAGCATATATGATTTGATATACCTACTTGCTTGAATGTGAAGCGATGGTATTTAATATACCTACCTGTTTTAATATGAGCATATATGATTTGATATACCTACTTGCTTGAATATGAACCGATGGTATTTAATATACCTACCTGTTTTAATATGAGCATATATGATTTGATATACCTACCTGTTTTAATATGAGCATATATGATTTGATATACCTACCTGTTTTAATATGAGCATATATGATTTGATATACCTACTTGCTTCAATGTGAACATATGAGATTTATCAGCTTGCTTTGAGACACGCTTCTCCCATTCTAATTTCATAATATATATGATATGATATTATTGGTCATACCTGTCCCTGAAATACACCTTCTATGTCAGGTCAGGAATACATTCTACCTGTCTCTACCCTTTTTCAATACCACAGCCCAAGAGGATGCACATTAGGCCCTACTTAAATCATTATATGCTATACTTACTCAAAGTTCATACTCTAGGAGATATTACATTCTATCAGCTTAATAGCCGATTAATTATGGTCATCAATGAAAACATCATCAAAGTTATCAAAAAACGTCTATAAGTCCTCTCACATTGCATTTATGTGCTGTACATGCAAAGTTGATACCCACATTACAGAAGAGTTTGTTGACTTGGTAATTGATACTTGTGGAGATATTATGAATGGACTTAAATGTTTGATGAATTATGATATAAACAAGTCATGTAGTAACTGCATAACTAACACAAACACCAAGTATTAGTAAGAAAATATGGCACCAATCTAAAATCTGTGTTATTGAAATCAATCATTTCAAACAATTTAGCACAAGAGTACATAATGACTTATCTACTGTCTACAGCAATGATAAGCTCTTTGCTGACACCAGGTGTCACTTACATTGAATCCACTAGGTGTCACATGCATTGCTGACACCAGGTGTCACTTGCATTGAATCCACTAGGTGTCACATGACACCAGGTTTCACCTGCCTCTGTTGGCCATACATATGAACAATATGATTCACTGCAGTCTATCCGCTGAGTTCATCTGCATGGGTGCCAAGTGATCGAAGCACAGTCAAAATATTAGTCAATTCTCACAACTTGGGTATCAATATTTGTGATATGCATAATTATTACAAGTATTTATAAAAGAACCACATTTCAATTAGATCCAAAAGCACAATTTTCAATAGAATCATTTTCAAAAGAACCATTTTCAAAAGAACCATTTTCAAAAGAACCATTTCCAAAAGAATCATTACCAAAAGAACCATTTCCAAAAGAACCATTTCCAAAATAATCATTTCCAAAAGAACCACTTACAAAAGAATCATTTACAAAAGAACCATTTACAAAAGAACCATTTACAAGAGAACCATTTACAAGAGAACCATTTACAAGAGAACCATTTACAAGAGAACCATTTACAAGAGAACCATTTACAAGAGAACCATTTACAAAAGAACCATTTACAAAAGAACCATTTACAAAAGAACCATTTACAAAAGAACCATTTACAAAAGAACCATTTACAAAAGAACCATTTACAAAAGAACCATTTACAAAAGAACCATTTACAAAAGAACCATTTACAAAAGAACCATTTACAAAAGAACCATTTACAAAAGAACCATTTACAAAAGAACCATTTACAAAAGAACCATTTACAAAAGAACCATTTACAAAAGAACCATTTACAAAAGAACCATTTACAAAACACTTGCTATAACAGATTGAGGTAAATGGACCAACCGAGAGTATGATTTAATGCTTGTTGTATACTAATAAAATAATTCATCATGTTATATTTTAGCATGTACTGCACCCTGTAGTTCCTGCACCGGAAGTGTCACAGGCTGTTCTGCCTGCAACCTTGGATACTATCTAAATGGTGCTACATGCTCAGGTTAGAAAATATTTTCCCATGAATATCACATTAATAACAAATCTGTATTGCATATGCCATATTTAAAAGCAGGAGAGTTCATGTCTCTGTCAAATATGTGGGGCTTTGGTAGATGTGATAGTCAAATGGCGACAGTAGGTTCAGTTTATTTTGTTTTTTTATTTCAGCATGCAATGCAGCTTGTGATACATGTACTGGAAGCCTCATCTCACAGTGCACCGCCTGCAGTGCTGGTTATTACCTTGCTGGGAGTACTTGTACTGGTAAGTCAGTCTCAGAGTGCTGGTTACTACCTTGCTGGGAGTACTTGTACTGGTAAGTCAGTCTCAGAGTGCTGGTTAATACCTTGCTGGGAGTACTTGTACTGGTAAGTCAGTCTCAGAGTGCTGGTTATTTCCTTGCTGGGAGTACTTGTACTGGTAAGTCAGTCTCAGAGTGCTGGTTATTACCTTGCTGGGAGTACTTGTACTGGTAAGTCAGTCTCAGAGTGCTGGTTACTACCTTGCTGGGAGTACTTGTACTGGTAAGTCAGTCTCAGAGTGCTGGTTAATACCTTGCTGGGAGTACTTGTACTGGTAAGTCAGTCTCAGAGTGCTGGTTACTACCTTGCTGGGAGTACTTGTACTGGTAAGTCAGTCTCAGAGTGCTGGTTACTACCTTGCTGGGAGTACTATTACTGGTAAGTCAGTCTTAGAGTGCTGGTTACTACCTTGACGGAGGGAATACTTGTACTGGTAAGTCAGTCTCAGAGTGCTGGTTATTACCTTGCTGGGAGTACTTGTACTGGTATGTCAGTCTCAGAGTGCTGGTTACTACCTTGCTGGGAGTACTTGTACTGGTAAGTCAGTCTCAGAGTGCTGGTTAATACCTTGCTGGGAGTACTTGTACTGGTAAGTCAGTCTCAGAGTGCTGGTTATTTCCTTGCTGGGAGTACTTGTACTGGTAAGTCAGTCTCAGAGTGCTGGTTATTACCTTGCTGGGAGTACTTGTACTGGTAAGTCAGTCTCAGAGTGCTGGTTACTACCTTGCTGGGAGTACTTGTACTGGTAAGTCAGTCTCAGAGTGCTGGTTAATACCTTGCTGGGAGTACTTGTACTGGTAAGTCAGTCTCAGAGTGCTGGTTACTACCTTGCTGGGAGTACTTGTACTGGTAAGTCAGTCTCAGAGTGCTGGTTACTACCTTGCTGGGAGTACTATTACTGGTAAGTCAGTCTTAGAGTGCTGGTTACTACCTTGACGGAGGGAATACTTGTACTGGTAAGTCAGTCTCAGAGTGCTGGTTATTACCTTGCTGGGAGTACTTGTACTGGTATGTCAGTCTCAGAGTGCTGGTTACTACCTTGCTGGGAGTACTTGTACTGGTAAGTCAGTCTCAGAGTGCTGGTTAATACCTTGCTGGGAGTACTTGTACTGGTAAGTCAGTCTCAGAGTGCTGGTTACTACCTTGCTGGGAGTACTTGTACTGGTAAGTCAGTCTCAGAGTGCTGGTTAATACCTTGCTGGGAGTACTATTACTGGTAAGTCAGTCTTAGAGTGCTGGTTACTACCTTGATGGAGGGAATACTTGTACTGGTAAGTCAGTCTCAGAGTGCTGGTTACTACCTTGCTGGGAGTACTATTACTGGTAAGTCAGTCTCAGAGTGCTGGTTACTACCTTGCTGGGAGTACTTGTACTGGTAAGTTAGTCTCAGAGTGCCCTGCTTGCAGGCAGAGCAAGCCATATTGGCATACATATATATATATATATATATATATATATCCGAAACATCATATGATTTTAAAATGATCATTTTTCCTCATGTTTCAGCGTGTGACTCGGCATGTAAGACCTGCACCGGGTCCCTGATCTCGCAATGCACAGATTGTAAGAGTGGCTATTATCTGGATTCCACTACATGCAAAGGTAAGATATTGCATACCTCAGATGTCAGGAAATTAACCAAATCCAAATCTTTGGTTAGTGTCAATTTGGATAGAGATTAAACTTAAAACAGTGTTTTTATGATAAAAAAATTATTTTCTTCACTGATTTGAAGGTAATGCTTTGGAAAAATATCAAAAGTTATAGTTTAAGATATGACCTTTTTGGTTTTGGATAGATATTAAACCTTAAACCCTGTGTAATTTGAGGCATTTTATTTTTTAATAGTATTAATATTAATTAATATATATATTATGCAATAAATTGCAATTTTATGGTCTTTTTAGCCTGTCATGCAGCGTGCGATATATGTACTGGAGCTCTCGTTTCTGAATGTTCTTCCTGCAAGAATAACTATTTCCTGTCTATCTCAACATGCACAGGTAAGACTGTAGTTATCAGTATTTGGTTAAATAACATCATTGTGGACAATAGAATTTGTGCTTTAAATTAATTTCTTTTCTTTTTGGTGTTTTGAATAAGAAACTTTTTAAAAAAATTGACTAAATAAGTAAAGGTACAGTAATATTATCAATCTTTACACAGTAATTAAATCAAATCATACACAATGCTCATAGATATATAATAAAAAAAAACATGGCGTAAAATAACATTAACTGTAGTTATATTTATTCATTGAATCTATTTTCTCTTCCTCAGCATGTGATTCATCCTGCTACAAATGTACGGCATCTGCCTATACAGCTTGCTCTGCCTGCAATACAGGGTACTTCCTCGCTGGAGCAACATGCACTGGTAAAAACATTTACTACTTATAAGGTGACACAGGACAATCATCTCACAATACCAATATAAAATCCCATCACATTAATGTATGATCCAATGATGATCTCATTCACCTTAATGAATACATCAAGCTGGTTCTTCCCTTCCATATATTATTATCATATATTGCAGCTTGCAATGCAGCATGTTCATCATGTACCGGTTCGGCTATCACAGCCTGTACAGGCTGCAAGGATGGATATTTCTTATCTGGGACAACCTGCACAGGTAAGTTTTTTTAACTTAATAGGCCAATCTGACATGGCTTTTGTTGCTGGGTTTGAGGTGTATCATATTCCACGAAATGGTATGTGCCTATGGAAAGAATGCACAAGAGTAGAATTAAATGTATCTTGAAAATAGAGACTTTATTAATATGAGGTCAAATATGGAGTGGGAGACTGCTGTAAATGAGTCAATATATTCAACATGTCATTTTGTGGTGTGAGGAAATGTCTGATTGTAGTGATGGTTTATGTTCCAGCTTGTAATGCAGCCTGCAGTAAATGCACCGGAAGCGGAACCACTGCGTGCTCTGCCTGCAGTACTGGATACTACCTTACCGGAACCACGTGCACGGGTATGCCAAACCGGATATAAACTATTTCAGATCAGGTTTAACTTTGGAAAAGATAAAGATACGAAAAATTATTTGAGAATTTATTTATAGAATATAAAAAGATGAAAAAAAATCCAGATGAAAAAAAACAGATTCAAGTATCATGCATTCTACATACCTATGATGTAGATACATATTTTATGGTATCAGTCATATCTTATGACTGATACCATTGAAAAAAAATGATTATTTGGAATTGCCATTATTATTGTTATCATTGTTTTGATTGCAGGGTGCCACTCAGCCTGTACTGCATGCACTGGGGCGGGAGCAGCTTCATGTTCGGCCTGCGCAGATGGCTATTACTTGTCTGGCACAACATGTTCTGGTGGGTCATACGTGTCTGGTTATTTTATCACTAAAATTGGTTGACAACCACTGAATTAACATGATAATACTACAGACAATACATTAAAAAAACAGGAATAAAATCTTTTTTTTATATTTGGAATTTCATATTTGAGTATAGTATATATTATGAATTATAGTCTTAGAAATACAATTTCTCATAATACTACACATACTATATGAAAAACAGGAATAAAGTCCTTTTTGTTAAATTTTGGAATGCATTTTATATTTGAGTATAGCATATATCATGAATAATAGTCTTAAAAATACAATTTCCTAAAATACTCACTTGTCTGGTATAAGCGCTATATAAATCTAATAATAATAATAATATAATAATAATAATAATAATAATAATAATTATTATTATTATTATTATTATTATTATTATTATTATTATTATTATTATTATTATTATTATTATTATTATTATTATTATTATTATTATTATTCTTGTTGTTGTTGTTGTTGTTGTTGTTGTTATTATTATTATTATTATTATTATTATTATTATTATTATTATTATTATTATTATTATTATTATTATTATTATTATTATTATTATTATTATTATTATTATTATTATTATTATTATTATTATTATTATTATCATTATCATTATCATTATCATTATCATTATCATTATCACTTGAATTTGAGTCCTTTCCTAGAATTGGTCGTACAGGGGGAGGATTAGGGATTTTATACAAATCTGAACTCCCCTTCATAACCAATAGGGCCAACCAACCAGTAGTCACCATCATGGAGCTCATGGAGTCATCCATCACATTGAAGGGAAAAAAGGTAACATTTGTGGTGATATACAGACCTGAACCATCTGATCGAAATAGATATACCTACTCTGAGTTCTATGATGAGTTCACCCAATTGGTTGCACATTATGGTTCCTTTAGTCATGAGGTCATTTTCCTTGGTGACTACAACTTCCATGTTAACTTGCCCTTAAAGCCTGATGTCATTAAGTTTAATGATATCCTATCTACCTTTGATCTAACACAATGGGTGCAGGAACCAACCCATAGGTTAGGGAACACCCTTGATCTAATCATGACCTTTAGGGGGAATAAGCTCATGAAGAGTCACCTGGTAGATGAGTACCTATCTGATCATAAAATGATTAAGATTTACCTTGATATTGTACCTCCTAAACCCCCCAAAAAATCTATCAAATTTAGGAATTTCAAGGCATTAGATCTTGAATCCCTAAGAAGGGACATTAAATCCCTAACTGACAGAGACTCAACTTGGGAACATTTATCATTGGAGGACATGGTAAATTATTATGATAGGGAACTCACATCACTCATGGACAAACATGCACCAATTAAGGTTGCCATGGTCACCCAACGCAAACCTGTACCTTGGATGAGTGACCAATTAAAGCTGGAAAGATCTCTCAAGAGGAGGCTTGAGAGAAAAATGAGCAAGACTGGCACTCAAATTGACAAGGAGCTGTATAACTCTCAGAGGAACAAATACAACTCAATGCTTAAATCTGCTCAATCATCATATTTTTCCAACCTGGTTGAGGAAAACAAACATGACCCCAAAAAGCTTTTTAGAGTCATTGACACAGTCATGCACAAGAAAAAGGACACACCTATGCCCCAATCTGACTGTGAGATTACTCAAGCTGAGAAGTTCAACACATTCTTTCTTGAAAAAATAGAGAGAATCCGCCTGGACATTGATAATGCTCCATCTGGCCAAATTTCGCCACCAGGTGACACTGCAAACAATAGTACTACATGTCTGGATAGGTTCACACCCCTAACCATTGATGACGTACGGAAATTGGTCAAAAGGTCAGCAAAGAAGTCATGTGACCTGGATCCAATTCCAACCTGGCTCTTACTTGACCTCTTAGATGACCTCCTACCAATAATTACTTCCATCATAAATAAATCACTGATGGAATCAGCAGTATCGGAAAATATGAAAATAGCCATCATAACACCCCTGCTGAAGAAACTAGGTCTGGAACTGGTTGAAAAAAACTATAGGCCTGTTTCCAACCTAACATTTGTCTCCAAACTAACTGAGAGGGCGGTTGCAGACCAACTAGTCCCCCATCTTGTAAGGAATGGTCTTACTGACAAGTTTCAATCAGCCTACAAGGAATATCACAGCACTGAAACCGCTTTGTTAAAAGTGCAAAATGATATCTTGGGCTGCCTTGACAATAGAAAGGCAGTTATCTTGTTGTTGCTTGACCTTTCCGCTGCCTTTGACACTATTGACCATCAAATCCTTTTGGACAGGCTGAGGGATAGATGCAACGTCACAGGTCATGCACTCTCCTGGATTCGGTCATACCTAATGGACAGAAAGCAATGTGTGAAGGTGGGGATTCATAGATCCTGTCTCAAATCCTTAAAATATGGGGTACCCCAAGGCTCAGTCCTGGGTCCTATACTGTTCACCATTTACATGACACCCCTATCTGATATACTTGCAAAATATGGTCTGAGCTATCATATTTATGCAGATGATACTCAGATCTACATCCCTGTGGACCACGCCTCTCCCCATCATGTGGATATGAGCAGACACAAACTGGAGGAGTGTGTCAGGGAAGTCAGACATTTCCTCATATCAAACAAGATGAAGATAAATGATGGAAAGACAGAGATGCTCATATGTACTGACAGATACAGTACTACCACCCATAGCAGTATCCCAACCACAATCAGAGTGGGTGACTCTGATATTGCTCCTAGTCAGTCAGTTGTTGACCTTGGTATCACATTTGACTCCAACATGGACATGAAGGCCCAGATCAGGAAAATGTGTCAGAAGGGCTATTATCACATCAGGAACCTGGCGGCCATCAGACATTGTCTAGACGAGAAGACCGCGGTAACACTTACCCATGCTTTTGTTACATCCACCCTTGACTATGGTAATGGTCTTCTGGCAGGTCTTCCTAAAACTGACATCATGAAACTGCAATACCTCCAAAACTCTGCAGCACGGGTAGTTGGAAAAATCAGGAAATTTGATCACATTTCAGGAAAATTAAGGGAACTGCATTGGCTTCCCGTTCATGCGAGAATTGATTTTAAAATTCTTCTATTAACCTGGAAAGCCCTTAACGGTAAGGCTCCGCCTTACTTACGGGATCTACTCCTGATTAAAGAAGGTGAACGCTGTCTAAGATCCAATGATGGCACCCACCTACAGGTACCTAAAACCAGGCTAAGGACAGCAGGTGACAGGGCCTTCTCATCTTTAGGCCCACGACTATGGAATTCCTTGCCTACTGATATTAGGACAAGCACGTCAGTCTCCTCGTTTAAGAGTAGGCTGAAAACTCATCTCTTCAGGATGCATGTCCTGAACTCAGCGCTATGAACAGACTTGTCTGGTATCAGCGCTATACAAATTTTATTATTATTATTATTATTATATTATTATCATTATCATTATTATTATTATTATTATATATGCAAATATGCATGGACTATTTTTCAGCCTGTGGTAGTAGTTGCAAGACATGTACAACTTCAGGCACACAGTGCACGTCCTGCAACTACGGGAATATTCTGATCGGCACAACATGCAGTGGTATGTACAACTGTACCGCTTATTCTTTAATAATCAATCAACAAAAATAAAATGGTAAAAATGTTCTTAACTAGTCAATCCACAAAAATAAATGGGCAAAAATGTCACTTCTTTGCCCATAATTCAGCAAAGAATGCATTTTATAAATATGTGACAATAATTAATGGTAAAACCAGACTTAACTTTGTTTAAAAGTGTAAAAGGCATTGTTAATTTTAGCCTATTTCTACCAAAAAATAACATGATAAAATCACTAAAAAATAACAAAGGTTTTATCAAATAGATGTTTGTGTACGTGTAGAGTGTTTAATTTGAGTTGTGCTTATTGTTGGGTTCAGCGTGCGGTGAATACTGTGAGACCTGCAGCGTGGCGGCGGATGCCACGAAGTGTACATCTTGTAAGACTGGATATTCACTAAGTGGGCCCAGCCCAGCAAGCTGTGCCTGTAAGTTATAGTACCTTTAACGTGAAATGCAGTAATATTACACTTGAAATTGACATCAACACATTCTTAAGCCATCTTTAAAGCTGTGCCTGTAAGTTATAGTACCTTTAACGTGAAATGCAGTAATATTACACTTGAAATTGACATCGAAACATTGTTTAGCCATCTTTAAAGCTGTACCTGTAAGTTATAATACCTTTAACGTGAAATGCAGTAATATTACATCGAAACACTGTTAAGCCATTCTTAAAAATTCAATTGACCAAAAGTATTCCTGCAAGGTTTACTAATTTCCATGATAGATTAATTGTTTGATGTAAATATTTGCTTGTGAGCAACGATTTTCACTATTTATCCTTACAAATAACGTTATGTTGTGTAAGTGAATATCATTTTGTTTCAATGGTTCACAGCTCCAAAACTATATGAAAGAAAAAATGGATCAGATAGATTCTTGCTTGATAGTTTTTAGGACTAAAGACCACAATTGTCTGAATTTACTTTAAATTTCTATGCAGTATCTTGTGCAAGCACATGTGAGACTTGTGTTCATGGAGCAACTGGCCAGACAACTTGTGTTACCTGTGCAGCTGGTTACTACAAGAGCAGCACCACACCAAATACATGCTCAGGTAAATATAAAACCCTTTACGAGTAGTAATCAGAGGACAACCTCTTAAACTCCACAGAAGGTTGTCTACATTTAATAAAAATATATTTTTATTCTATAATTGATTATTCAACATGACTTGGGTGGTTTTGGGGTTTGGAAGTCCATCAGAGGCACGAATGTGATGCAAATAGTCTGGTTTGATCAATTTGGTCAGTTTGGTCAATTTCTCGTTTTCCATTGACTTATTAAACACCATTTCTAAAAACAGAAAAACATGCAAAGCAAAATAATATTCTTTTGATTGCTTTGTCTTCAGCGTGTACCGGTGAATGTGCAACTTGTGAGGGCACAACAGCCAGTGATTGTGTTACATGTAAAGCTGGCAAGATCCGCTCCGCTCCAAGTCTTACTAAGTCAACATGTGTTGCAGGTAAAGATCATGCTTTTTTGATAAATGTCTTATTGGTGCAAACCTATTTTATTCCATATAATTCCATTTCAAGATGCGTTTATATATATGAATCATTAAAAATATATGACAGGCCATTAAAATATTATCGGTTATAAATATGAAGAATATTCAAAAAAGAATAATGTTTTAAAGGAATTGGTTATGTTTAAGATTGTAGTGGAGTTACATCATCATCCGAGTGTGGCAATGATAAGCTGAAGGGTATATGTGAATATGTTGGTAGTCAGTGCAGAGGTAGGTGGCGCTACTGTACATCTATAACATAACATTTACCTAATGAGTATAGAAATTCCCCTTAATATGTAGATTACTACAAATAATTACGAAATTACTAAGAATAATGTAAACTCTACCAAATGGCAGACATGTTAAATAGAATATTTCCTTATAGTCCTATGACTTTTATTATATGAAGCTTATGAAGTTTCCCCTTTGGTTTACATTTTACTTCATTGAGGATAAACCTAATCCCAGTGTTTGCAAATGTCACATTTTATATTAATTAAAAAGACCAATTTCTAGCATAACTCATTGTTTTCAATACATAACAAAGAATATTTTTGTACTCCATTTAATGCCTTCTGATTTTAATGTAGATGTGTGTACTGCAAATACATACAGGGACTCTACATCATATGCTTGCACAGGTAATATTAACATTTTTTTCCTCATCCCATTGACAGTCAAGATATTCATTATCACTTGGTGTTCTAATTCATTTATTTGTATTTTTACACAACGCATCAATATTTGATATCTGAGAATCATATTCTAAGATACCTGTTCCCTATGGATTAAAAACAACTACCTTTTGTTTGACAACATATCGGTCTGTGCAATTCACAGTGCAAGGACCGACATTGTTGCCATATTGATTAGCTTTATTACAATTTAAATTCAAAGTTTAGAAAAGGTTTGAGGTCAACTGAGGAAATATGCACTACACGTTGAGCTAAGAAATTTGACAGATTTATAGAACCTCCATTGAAAAATTAAGCATTATGACATTGTCTGGCATCAGCGCTATCATGATTTGAAGACTTAAAGAGGTAATACATCACATATTGTTTTAGTCAATGCATTATATTCATTTAAGATACATAAATACAGCTAGTACTTTTTTTCTTGTGTGTTTTCAGCATGCGGAAGTGCGCCTAGTAATATACCTGATGCAGATAGTCAGAAGTGCGCAGACTGTGTGGCAGGGTGGACGTCCACCAGTACAACCGTGGGCGGTTACTACAGAGCAGAGTGTATAGGTGAGAATTAGCCTGCCTCATTTATACCTCAGTGATGCGCGTATTGATGCGATTTCGAATGAATACGCGCATGCCGATTATTTGTAAAATATTGATTAGTTTGCGTCGGCCATCTTTAGACTGGTCCCCCATCGAGTGTCAAGAACATCGTGTTTATACACAGATGGCGGCAACCAGTCTATGGCTGTACGCGCCATTTTCGGGTCACGTGACGGGGTCAAATGAGGTGCGCTTTGTTTACAAATGTTTGTAACGATAAATATCTTGTTTCATGTTTCATTTTTTAAAAATACAGTAGTTGTCTGAGGTATAAAAACAAAACATACACTCGTCGGTCAGCTGTGACCGCGGATTCAGTTCGTTGGTGATGGCGGACGGATACCCTTCGCCTTCGGCTCAGGGTATCCGTCCGCAATCACCAACTCACTGAATCCGCTCACCCAGCTTCCCGACTCGGTATGTTTTGTTATAATAGCCAGCCTCACTTTCATATTAGCCAACCTCACTTTCATATTAGCCAGCCTCACTTTCATATTAGCCAGCCTCACTTTCATATAGCCAGTTTCACTTTTATATAGCCAGCTTCACTTTCATATAAGCCAGCCTCACTTTCATATAGCCAGCCTCACTTTCATATAGACAGCCTCACTTTCATATAGCCAGCCTCACTTACATATAGCCAGCCTCACTTTCATAAAGTCAGCCTCACTTTCATATAGCCAGCCTCACTTTCATATAGGCTAGCCTCACTTTCATAAAGCCAGCCTCACTTTCATATAGCCAGCCTCACTTTCATATAGACAGCCTCACTTTCATATATCTACTCTCGGACAATCCTGGCATCATCACACAGTACCTTCCTAACAATGAACCTTTTGTCTATCACATTTGAATGTTATACATCATATATTTGATTTGTTAATGCTCAGTATTTTTTCATGTTGATTCTAGATTGTCCCAGCAATTGCCAGGCATGTACAACAACAAACAGAGCAAGTTTTGGCCAGACAACAGGGGGCGCCAGCGAGGTGCGACAGTGTACAACTTGTGATACAGGATACTTCTGGCATACCAGTAACAAAGTCTGTACAAGTATGTACTTTGATTGCTTAAGACCTGCAAAGTCTGATCTATTTTAAACAATCATATAATAATAATAATATCTGTGACTAATGTAATTGTAAATTATATTGTTAGACGTCTGTTGTAAAACAACAATCCATCTATTTATTGCAAGCAACAATTCATCAATTCATTATAAACAACAATTCATCTATTCATTATAAAGAAACCATTACAAGCAATTCTACGGATTCTCCACCATATTATTAACTGTAGGATACCTATTAGGGCTATCCTATGGTAAACTGAGGGAACTCGCCTGCAGTGATTTGTGGGCCAATATACTAAACTTTATCTGGCTATCTCTCAGAAAGTGCTACAAAGCCAAAGCATATAGGATATCAATAGGGATTTTATTTGCAATGAGTAGAGTGTACATACACAATACAAGGCCCAGAGTCAGTATATGGCATGAGTGTGATCATCCCTGGCATGGAAACCACCGGTGCCCCAGTCAGTCTTCTATCTTCCTTCAGTCCTGCTCTATAGATGTGGAAGCCATGGGAAGCAGCAGAGAACCCCAAGCTATCTGAGTGGTCCTGTTATGTAGGGAAGCCATCACTTATCAATATGCAAAGCAACTTGTGGTCTGACGTGTGGCATAATGTTTGTCTCTTATATCACTTATCATAATTATTGTTGTCATATACTAGATCATAGTCATTTTGTGTCCCACAATACCATCAGCAATTCAATATTTACCAAGAGTGATAGGCCATTGCCCGCAGCGCCAGTCTATTAGCCCAAGTTCCTCTGTGGTGATCCAAAGGTCATGGGTTCGATCCTCGGCCATACCGAGATTGTAACCATGATACAATTTCACACTTTTGGCCTGTACCAGAAGGGTTAACGTGTTGTCCTTGCAAATCTGTGACTGGGTGGATTTAATCTCGGTTGCACACATCTTTTCTAAATTTTGTCTGGTATGGTTTGTTAGAGTAAAGATTTTACTAAATATATTCAAAATAACCAGTTACGTGGCCACGGGCCGTGGCGCAGTTGGTTAGAGCGCCAGCTTACTAGCACCAGTTCCTCTGTGGTAATCCAAAGGTTGTGGGTTCAAACCCCAGCCGTGCCGAGATTGAACTCATGATACAATTTCCCACATGAGCTGAGGCCCGTGCCTAAAGGGTTAACCCGTTGTCCTTGTAAATCTGTGACTGTGTGGGTTGTCATGTCAAGGATCTGCGACATGACAATTCAGTGAGGCAGCACTATATCTGTTACAAGAAGGTCTCGTCACGAAATGACTGAAATAATGTTGAAAGTGATGTAAAACCCCAAACAAACGAGCAAACTTATCCTGTCTCACACAGACTCACGTCTAGAAATCATACAAACAAACAAACAAATTAACAAAACAAGAGTGGTTGGTTGTGTTGTTTTAAACCTTGTTAATTGTCTTTTAGAGCCAGACTGTACCAAGCTGTCCACCATTGACCAATCAGAAGGATGTGCGCTCTGCGCGACTGCCACCCAAGGCACAATCTGGGCTGGAAGTAAATGCAGCAGTAAGTTTGTTATAGTAGGATTTTAAACTATTTTCAGAATCTTTTAATGGCAACATCAATAAACGTTTATATTTTAATTAAAATTTGCTTCTTTTTAAATACTTGATTAATCAAAATATTCAATAAGTTGCTGTTTCATTTGGGCTGGCGCACAGCCTAATAACATGTTGTCCAAGACAAACTAGATTGGAAATAATGATGTCTAATTGAATGTTATACAGAGTGCCCTGATAACTGCGAAACCTGTAGTGATGCAACAACATGTACAACTTGCATTTCTGGCTATGTGACAACAGATAGCAACCAGTGTGTCAGTGAGTGCTCAACATACATCAAACAGACCATACAGCAAAATATCAAAAGTTTAATTTATTAGAAACTGTACAATAACTAGCCAAAGTAAAATTTCTAATCACAGAATCTGATTCAAATACATCAAACAGATTTGCTATTATAACAACTAAGAGCATAGATTCAGTTTAATATTGATCATAAACTATAAATATAACCTTTAAAACTGAGATTGCATGATGGCCACAGATTGTACGGAAACACAAATGTTTAAGGTTATAAAGAATCCTTGATATATTTACAGCATGCTCCCTGGATTCAACAAGCTGCCCAAACTGTGGCACTGTGACGCGAGGTCTATATGTAAAAGCAGCTTCTGTGTCAGGAGGCGTTGACCAATGCCTAAGTAAGAAAACAATATTTGAATCTGTGATCTTCTATTTGATTCTATTTTTTTAAAATTACAGATGCATAAACAAGCTGAAATGAAACATTTTATTTGTCGTGTGCATTGAAAGTGAAACAGATGTTTTTTCAAGGGTTAAGATGTTTAGCTATTTATCTTCACAAATAATCTTATCAACTTTTAATTGTTATTCCTTTTTAACCAGTAAGAATAAAGGATTATGTATTATTGATATTCATTCCGTGAGTGTACATAGATATTTTCAGTCACAGTTGTGAGAAAGTGTTTACTAGACAGACATCAGGGGTGGGAGAGCTCTGAACCAATCTGTGCAGTAACTCTGAACCAATCTGGTTAAATCGCGTCATTCTGGTCGCTCACAACTGATCTGGGCGGTAAATGTGTCATTCTGGGCGCTCGCAACAATCTGTGCACTAAATCGCAGCCAATCTGAGTGGTACCTGAGCGGTGCCGTGCGGTGAACAATGGCCAGACTGAAAACGTTGCATTCTTTAATCTTTATATAACGGCTATCATTCACAAATGTTAAAGTAAATAACTTCATCAGTTACATATATAAGTATATGATCATCTGAAATTGATTTTAACGAGATTATCGTCACATTTTAACACAGGAATGTGCCCCAGTTTAAGACTGCATAAAGAAGAGTAATTCCCGACTTGGGGGCACAAATATAACCGTAAAAACGTTGTAGATCTAGCATAAAATTATTATTTGCGAGACACTGTTTTACACTCAACTGTAGCAAAATTTGTTATATTTTGTGATGATTATTATGTGATTCTGATGCTTTTTATGAGCTATAAAAAAGTCGTTTTTTAACAGAACCGCCCAGATTTGTTCAGAATTGGTTCAGAACAATGGTATGACGTCATCCCACCCAGATATGTTTCGAGTACCGCCCAGATTGGTTCAGAGCTCTCCCACCCCTGAGACATGAAATAAAATGATATTGGACAGATAGGTTCCTGACGGCAACCAAGACAATGTTCATCTTTCACTCAGTGTTCAAGAAGCTCCTTGGGACACTTGACATTAATGAAAAGGACAATTCTACACTGGGCAAATCTATACTGGGCACATTGACTGGATCTAACTTTGCTCTCCTATTCCAGCTAGAATTTATGTTCTTCCTCGTGAAAACATTAGGTTTTAGGTTCTGTAAAATTAAAAAGTCACATATTTTAATGAGGTACCAATATGCTAATTAAGTCACGTGACCAGACTAAACAATACATTTTTCAGAATTGAAATCTTTCGAGCTTTCCATAGATGTGTCAAACATGCTGCTTGGGCACGCAGTTTTGAAACTGTGATCAAAAAATCTTTTATTCAATTTTAACAATCTACAAAACTGAAGAGTTCACCAACCAAAAGTATGGAGAGCTGTGCCTGTGTGAAATCAAAACAAAGTGTGTTTGTCTTATTACAGGATGTGCTGCTAACTGTAAAACATGTACATATAGCAGCGGTGCAGCAACCTGCTCAGCATGTGCTGATAATTTCTATCTTGATGGGAACAAAGCATGCCAAGGTAAACAATGTTATTTCCTGCTTATCAAAGTCAAACACAGGATGTGATATATTTTAATTAACACATCTAGGTAATTCTTCATATGGTGAGGTTAAAATAGTTTAATACACTAGCAATGTTTCTCAGATGCCTCAGAAAAAATCCTTTCAAAGATAATTTGAAAAGATGCATATCCACTTGTGTCATGATGATTCATTCATATGGAAATGTTTTGATGTAATAATATATTTGCAGCTTGTCCTGGTACAACACAAACAACATGTAACACTTGCAAAGCCTTCTCTACCCCAGCCAAATATTGGGACAGTACAGCTAGCTCATGCAATTGTGAGTAATCATGCCAATTATTCTCTAACTTATCACAATTTCTAGTATTTTGTGAACGTTTTTTGTGTAATTAAACAAACAATTACAAAGGAATTATCGTGACCATAATTTAATTAATTGACATTATACCCACATAGCCACGCACGATCCAAAGAAATATCGCAACATTTACAGATATACGTGCAATATTATATTTGTAGATTTTACAGCATGGAGTAAAATATTAATATTGGTTTTCTTTCCCTTTTTCTTTTAGCTTGCCCTGCAAATTGTATAGCATGTAGTGCGGCCAGCTCGTGTGACACCTGCGTCTCTGGTAAATACTGGGCTTCCAGTGCGCAGACTCCATCCTGCACAGGTAATTAATTAGACACTAATAACATGTCCATATATATGGACACTACACCACCTCGCAGGTGGCCGTATGCCTTGGCCGGAACTCCGGTCACACGTCACTGGAACTTGTGGTTGTTGTTTAGGGTTTCCCTGTTCTATATTTATGTCAATTAATCAGAGCAATCCCCTCCATAATAGTGACATTATTCGCCCGCTGAACAAACCCATTGCAACGAGATGTCCTTGATAGTCCTGATATAGATTTCTAGGTAATTAATTGATCATGAAAGGGAATCTCATTTATGTAAGGATAACTTGTGTATGGAACAGTAAGATGCTTTCAAAGTGTCTACATTTTGGTTTTGATCCATAAATTTCTACAAAGATGTTATCAAATGATATATTTACAATCCAAAATTTCATTCACGTGAAAAAATGCTCCAATAATTACAGGAACATGAGTTGTAATATCTATCATATCAAATTAACATATTCTGTTCATGCAGTAAATCAGGTTAATCTTAATTGGGTTCTGCATATTAAGTATTAGATCTTATTGCATTGTATGAAAATACAAATACATTATTATATTCTTGTATTGGGTATCACTGCAATGTCATATGTTAGATATTGTAAGTATTACTTTTAGATTGTCCAAGCAACTGTAAGACCTGTGAAAATCGTAATGGCTGTACAGCATGCAATGATGGTTATTACACAAGTAGCGGAACATGTACCGGTAAGTTATATCATGAAATCAATTTATTTTATTACATTCTAATTTATCTAAATTAACAAAATGCCATCATAGCTGAGAAATATGTTTCAGTTTTGTCTCATAAAATCATTTTTTTTTGTAATATCCTTAATGACCAAAGTATGATAACTGTTCAATGTATTTTGAAATGTATATTTTTGCAATTTAAAGAATAAAATGTGGGATACATTATTAACATAATATGTATACAAATGTTTACAGTGTGTTTGAGCAACTGTGCCACATGTTCAAGTGGTACCACTTGTGGGACATGTAAAACGGGCTACTATCTCAATTCAGCAGCCTCCCCCCACACATGTCCACGTAAATTATATATTTTCTACTGATTTTGATTTGCCACTTTATACTACTATATATTTTCTTAACCTAATCAATGCTTTTCTTGTTGATAATGATAACCTTATCTGAGGTAATACCTCGTTAATTTGGTTATCTAAATGGATTCCTTCTCAAGTTAGTCCTAGTTTAGCATTGTAGTGAACTCAATAGTATTTTCTTGACTAATTAGTAATCTGATTAGATATTGCTTACATATTAGTGATTTACGTAGTTTAGAGTTGAAGTTACTCATATATAGACTTATATGAAGACCTATAGCTTTGAAAACTTTGGGACCAACCAGGTAGTCAATATACTAGCTAGAAAAAACCACAATTCTTTATTTAAGTATTTTTCATTATTCAACTTTTGGAATACTGTTTAATTTATTATTGTGTTGTTAAATAATGCCAGGAAATAATATAATGCTTTTTTCAAGTTTGTTTTTCTTTGAAATTTATCTTTTGATCTTGCAATTGTTTTTTTTAACAATTTCCAACCAAAACGCTATTTTTGAATTATGTTAATGACAAATAATGCTGGTGAATAAATTGACAAAATTATACGCAGACATTTAGAGAGAAATCCAAAACTTTTAATTCATTTTGTTAGAAGCATATAATCCAATAATGATAACATATTTGCAGAAGTTGATCCTATTCCAACTATTTACATTCTTTCAATGATGTCATCACCACATGATTTGTCTTAACCTAAGTCCTTTTAATTTTTGACTAACCTAATTTTGTATTAACATATTTTAATTGGTTTTAGCAATAAAACAAAATAACATAAAATATATAGAAATTAGATTCTGAAAATAAATTTTGAGATGTGGATATTTTAAGATGTTTCATAAAAAAGTAGATTTTGACAAATGACAAAGAAATATTTTAACAAACCTAAAATATATTTTTTAAATTCTTGAAATCATTTTTTTAGGATTTAAATATCAAGGCATTGTGTGTTAATTAAAAGCATTTTAGTGAAGAAAAGATGTTCTGTTTATTTTCCTATAGAGTGCAGTTCACCTATTACAAACTGTGCCGAGTGTTCCTCTGCCACTGTGTGCACTAAATGTACATCTGGATACTTTGATTCTGAATCCAAAACATGCAAAGGTAAGCACATTATTTAAAATTGAAAAAAATACAAATCTTGTAGAATAGGCCAGGATCCACAAGAATAAGCCAGACGACGATCACAGTCCCTGGCCAAAACTACAAATTTATCTTAGGTCCCTAACAGTTCAAAACCCATTAATCAGATTATTCAAATATCAAATATTGAAATATCAAATATTATGTAATTCAATTGGAGTGGCAACTAACTAAATATTAGTTTATGCAAATATTGTATATATTTTTATGGACGAAGTGCAGTTGTTTTTATTCATTGTCAAATATTTCATCTGCACTTAATTTCTTTGATATAAGTATTGGAGCTATATTTTTCATAGTTATAGAAGGACAATGATGAGGTGCAACATTTTTCCTTGGTGAAAAAAAAATGCATTTCATAAAATTATGTAAGAGGAACTGGTAACTCAGGTCATTTAAAGACTAGCAGTTTTATTTGCCAGTTGCTTGTATCACAACAAATGTTGAATAGGATTTTATGACTAGATACTAAAAGGAAATTACATAATATTGTTCTTCATTTTAATAGTTACAATTGTGTATTGCATTTCAGCATGCATCACTGGATGTTCATCTTGTACAGATGGCACCAGCTGTACTTCATGTAGCACGGATTACTGTATGACAGCAGCTAAAACATGTGAAGGTAAACATTTTGTATCTTATGATGCATACCATTTCAGATGGGTAACCTAATGACATAACAAGTAAAATCATTCCCAATATAAACATCTTTATTATATGTCAAGTTATATTAAATATAAAAAAATATGATAATGACAATATTGTAATTTTTTTCATTCTTTGGGGGGGTTTTTTTTGGAGACATTTTCCGAGGTGAAATGATTTCATGACGAAATTTACTATGATTTTAAAAATATGATTGTGTCATGTAAACAACATTTTTCAAATATGTTTTAGAAACATCCATCAATTGTGAGACATGCAGTGGTAGTGGATCATCCCAAGATTGTCTCACTTGTCCCAATGCCTTCTACTATGCTGTATGCAAAGGTACATCATTTAACGCTTTTTTATATATTTTTTCAACCTTTGTTAACAAATGGTGGAAAGAAAACATTTTACCCTTGCTTAATGAAAGAATGAAAACAGGGTCTGCTGCTGCAGATTTCTGTAACTTTATACTTTTTTGTTTCAGTGTGCTCAGATTCAAACTGTATAAAATGTGATGCAAGTGCAAGCACATGTACAAAATGCAAAACGGGTTACTACGTATCAAATAACGCCTGCACCAGTAAGTAGCTGACTCAAAATATATAGTATAAGATGTACGTTGTAATTATCAATGTCAATAGTCATATCACATTGTATGATCTGACCATTTCTATTATTTATACCCAAATATCAGAAACAATTAGATAATTATTTTTTATTTGTATTATCAATAATGATTGCATTACTAGACTATGTATGTTTTTCAACTTGATGTTTATGTTTTATTGATATTCATATCTCAATATTTAAAAAAATGTTCTTTCAGAATGTGTGACAAATTGTAATGAGTGTACTGATGGGACAAGCTGTGCAAAATGTGCATCGATGCATTACTTCGACTCCAGTACCAAGACCTGCAAAGGTATTACTCATAAACCCTTATACCCTTTTAACCCTAAACCAAAATAGTTAATATAATGCTCACATTGTCATTGACATCGTCAATACAATGCTCACAGCCAAATAGCCATGCCCTTGATATTATGTTATAGTGATATACATCATTCAACACACTTTTACTTTGAGTATCAAATGGAAATATGAAATGAAGATAAATCAATATTTATAACTATTACAATAAACTATCTAGGGAGTGGATTGTAGCTCATGGGATTTATTGTATCAATTATAACATGTGTTATAAATAATAAAGTGGTAAGAGTGAGGTTTTTTGTCAATCTAACATGACCAAGTGCTGTGAAGTATTTGAGTGGCCACGGGTCGTGGCGCAGTTGGTTAGAGCGCCAGCTTCCTAGCACAAGTTCCTCTGTGGTGATCCAAAGGTCGTGGGTTCGAACCTGGCCGAGATTGAACTCATGATTCACTTTCCCATATGAGCTGAGGGCCATGCCTAAAGGGTTAATCCTTTGCCCTTGTAAATCTGTGACCGGGTGGGTTGTCATGTCAAGGACCTGCGACATGACAATCCAGTGAGGCAGCACTAAATCTGCTACAAGTAGGTCTCATCACGAAATGACTGAAATGATGTTGAAAGTGATGTCAAACCCCAAACAAACAAACAAACAAACAAACAAAAGTATTTGAGCGTGACGGAGACATGAGAAAAATTTGTTTGATAAATTCCCATTTGGTTTTGCAGCATGTGCCTCGGGTTGCACTGCATGTACAAGTGCTACAGCTTGTACTTGTGCCAGCAATGCCTACTTTGATGGCTCCCAGTGTACAGGTTAGAACACAATACTCTTTCTGATATTAAAATAATTGACCACATTACAGGCTATTTTTTGGCAAATCATACATTTCTCCAAATTGCCTTTAATTGTTTTAGAAATAAAAATATAAACATCATACTTTGAAAATATCTTGAGTTTTATACTTGTTTATTTTGTATTTAGCATGTACCACTGGATGCAAGACATGTTCAGCTTCGGGATGCTCTGTTTGCAACGCAAAGTACTATAAGTCAGGAACTACATGCAAAGGTAGGCAAAATCACAAATACATTATACAATTATTTTTTTATTATTTTTCTTTATTGCATACAGATAACAGAATTGTTCCAGTAAAAAAGCTTTGACAAAATTGAGACATTTTCATAACATTTATGAGAGCTTAATCACAAGTTGTATAGACAAATGTTATTATTGTCTGTGGAATTAGATTTTTAATGTATTTTTCAAAATATGATGATTTATTTTTCAGCTTGTTCAGGAAGTAATTGTGCTACCTGTACCTCCAGTGCCTGTACATCATGTGACGCAACATACTATCTTGACTCCACAAAGGCCTGCAAAAGTATGCAGATAAGCATAATCATTTTATGCTCATTTTACTGTTAGAACTACATTTAAAAAATTGTAAATATTCAGAAATATACAAGCAATACTGATTTCTTATATCACACTACATTGGCAATGCTGGACATTTATCTGTGATATATGGCATCCAATGTTTGACTTAATAATGACAACAATATGAATCAAATTCAATATAACTTTAACTTTCTTGACTTTAAATCTCTTTCAGAATGCCCCTCTAACTGCGCTGTCTGTTCCACAACAGGCAGTTGCACATCCTGTGATACAGGCTATTTCAAAACTACTACTGGGGAATGCAAATGTAGGTCAATCACTTAATTTTCAAGATAAAATTGCACGCCAATAATGCTGAAAATAGTTTTGGTGAAAATATTAGAGATTATAGAAAAAGTATCCTGCAGTTTGTATTTTAATACATTTTCACCAAACTAGTACATAGATTAAAAACAATTAGTATTCTATATGAATAATTTTAGGGGTACCTTTGCTGTATTGTGTTTGCTGTATTGTGTTTTTTTTTCCAGCCTGTTCGGATGCCACCGCTGGTATAACTAGTTGTGCTTCATGTAATGATGCAAATGCAAACAACAAATTAGACAAGGGTGAATGCAGCAGCTGTACCACTGGTGTCCTTGACTGGGAGAAAGGCTCATGTAAATGTAAGGGGAATTATCATAATCATATTTAACATTTTGATAAATCAGCACAACAGAAATATATTGAAGGATGAAACGATTGCATAAGGTTGCTAAGGCAGTGAATATGAAGTATCAGTTCTCTAATATTGATATTTGATTTAGGTTGTCAGTCTGCCCCTTAACTCGTATTCTATATATATATATATGTTTATATTTTATATATGATGACAACTTGTGTTGAAAATATTTGTAATAATTATGAAATGTGTCCACTATTTTTGCAGCCTGCTCAATAGGAAGTTGTTCACAATGTGTAGACAATCCTCCGGTCTGTGACACATGTAAAACAGGGTATGGACTCACCACTGATAAGTATAACTGTTGGCGTGAGTATATCTTAGAGCTCATTTCAATAAAACATTTTAGAATAATCTTTCTTAATATTTGAGTCTTTTTGTAGAATTGAACTCATGGTATTATGTAACCCCATGATCTTAAACATACCTTTCCCTTGAATACTTCATGAACAAATTATAAACAAACCACAGACCATGGAGTAGTTATTTAAAGCACATCCAAAGGTTGTAGGTTTGATCCCATGCTGAGCTTAAATTCATGTTATTTATCACATGAGCTGAGGCCAATGCCTAAGGCTTAATCCATTTGCCATTGTAAATGAGTAACTCTGGATCTTAGAATTTTGATGTTCAAAATATTGTTTTTATTTGGATAAAAGTAAGAAAATCAGTGTACAGATATTTTAATTTACTTGCTGATATTACATTGCTTTATCAAATTATGTCAAGCCCTGTGTTATAAAGTCATCCTTCCAAAACATGAATGTTTCATATTGTCTGTGCATTATCAAAATATTTACAAATATCAAACTGTGCTAAAGAGCTTAAACCCTAGATGATTAGAAAGATTTAAATATTCAGCCTATTAAATAAGCCATTCTTTTATATCTTGATGTCCAGATTTTGTCAAGCAAATGTTGTTTTGTGGAATTGCAGCCAGATGCTACAGTGTGAAAGGAAGCACGGTTGAAGCAGTGGATAAAATTGAAGCTTTACCTTGTGCTGGCATGTCCACTTCCAGCAGCTGTTGGGTAGGTTGGAAAGAAATATAATATATATAATATATATATATATATATAATACCATCCATTTGTATTGTTTGTGTGGTTACAATAAATAGTTCTTATCATTTTGGTATGTTTGGATGCATGTCAACTTGAATTTGAGTGAGAACAAAACAACATGCTTTGATATTTTATAATATATACAATACATTGTTGAGTTATTATTCCAGCTAACAGTGACAACCGAGAACAATGTGGTGACCTATGATAGAACATGTAAAAATGTAACCTGTTCCGCATCTGGTCAGACCTGTCAGGATGTAGCTAGTAAAAAAGTAAGTTTCAAAAAAAAAGGTCCATTAAAAAGTAAGTATATATAACAGGTCCATAGTAAGTGTCTATAATAGTTTCATTATATTATATTATTGCACTGTAAACAGCATAGTTGTAAGTAATTCTCATTGTGCTAAAACGAAGATATTAATCAGATATGTTTAAAAGGAAATAATCTGATAATATAGATTGTTTATAGACACATATGAAAAAATAGACTTTTAGGATTGATTTTCATTACAACTATAATTAATATATGAGTTTCATTGCAACTATTTTCAATTTTTGAGGTTCATTGCAACTATGATTATTTTTTTAGTTTCATTGCAACTATGATTAGTTTTTGAGTTTTATTGCAACTATGATTATTTTTCCAGGAATGTACATCATGTTGTACCACAGACAAGTGCCTTCCTGCCGCAGCTTTAAGGACCAGGATGGAGATCTCTATATTGCTTTGCCTAGCAATTGTCACCATGATCTGCATCATCTAAACACAACTCTATATTCCAACCCAGTTCCACTTACACTATTCTTATAAGGTTTTTCCATACATAAATAAGAAATTTGATTCAACATTCATCATTGCACCCTTTTCACACAAAAAATTCAGTGCCTTATGATTCTGATATTGTAAATTCTAAAAACCATATGTCTCCTTGATATCTGAAGTTGCATCATATACTATATCTTATATTTTTGGCAAGTGATAACAATATTTTCACAACGCTCTGGAAGATATGTGTTGTTATTTATCGTAAACATATATTAGAGTAAAGTTAAAATACAAAAAATAGAATGCATTCATTTTGATAACCAAAGACCTTGTGTGATGTGGAAAGCTTTGCTCCTTAATATATACTCATCTTAGAATTATTTTCTCCAAATCTCTATGCCATCCTTATCTTTTTTCAAAACTAAAGGAACCCTTAACAATGTAACCACATTTTAGTGCTCAGAATTATTCCATTCATATCATGTAATCCTTCTGAATATATGTCAACAATCACTTTGTCCAAAACTATTTGCATCTTGGTAAAATTATGTTTCTGTTATAAATTTTAAAATTTTACTTCTAATAAACCTTCTTTAAAATCTTACTATTTCTTGCCAAAATAATCTTAACTTGATAAATAGGATTTTGAAATGAAGCCATACAGATGCCAGATGGAAAACTCTCTTTGCTCAAATGACCAGATTGTTCTCTTCATTGGTATTTGCCACAATAGTGTGAAGCACGTTTGTTAACCTGTTTGTTTTCAAATATATTAACATTTGATTAAAAAATTCATTTAAAGCATTCATGAAATCACAGACTTCACATGCAATTTTACAGGTTTGGGGTATGCTTAAAAGAAATGTGGCCACGGAACTGTGATACAAGGAAGCTATCTCATTAAAATCAATCAAAGTACACCAACAATGGTTATTGTGTTTTGCTGAAAGCGACAAGTACTTGTTGTACTCCTTTGACCACCAGGTGATCACATGTATACAAGCATGTGACCTCTGTTGTGGTTTGTCAGGATGTTAGGCCTGTACCAAGGGACACGCACATGCCTCTGTAAGCCAAATCACTTCAGTTTCCCGATCTGAAGGTGCTCCATTGTTAGCAAAACTTTACTTTGCATCAGATCACTGGTCAACCAAACAAAGTTTGTGGACAAAGTCTCCAATGGATGATTTTGATTTTAGTAGAATACTCTACTTTCAAATGCCCCAACTTTATGTAGGGTAAATATGATGGTTAATAGCATTTGATTGCTATGTTTGGAGTATACACATTTATATCATGCAAGGAAAAAGTACTTGAAAACCTCATTTCATGAATGCTTTAAATGAGATCAATATATGACTGAACTTTAAGAAACTGTGTAATTCGAGGTTGAATCTATTATATATCAGGTGTATGACTGCTCTCAGCCATGTTTATTGTTACAGTGTGATAAAATGGATAGATAAAAAGTCCACTTTTGAATTTTGTTTAGGATTCTGAGATTACTTTTCTTTCAAAATGCAATGTTAGAATGAGTTTGTATAAGATTAACACGTTTGTTTGTTTTGAACCTCAGGCAAAATCAAGCACTATTTTATTATTCAAAATATACAATGTTAAATTATAGAGGTCTTTATTATTAAGTGTAAAATATGTGTATGAGAGCAATATGACACAAAATATGCCTGTCCATACTGAAATATTATACATCCTGCCTCTGGAGTGACCGGTTTCTAGTTTTCTCAGTCAAGAAAAATGTTTTACTTCGATTTTGGGTCCTAGATATATTACTTGGAAGATTGTAGATTTGTCCAATGTTTCCAATCTAAGCATGTTTGATAAAATCATATAGACTTAAAATGAATTGCCTGGCAACAGATGCATATTTGTATATGATATTATCAGGATACTAATAACCCACACTGGACCTCTTTACTTAAAAAGACCATCTTTCATTTTATACTGTATTCTGCCAAAAATATCTCAAAAGTTAAGCTTCTGTCAAATTCATTTCTCAAACATTACTTGAAAATGTAATTTTATTAATTCTTTCAGTAGCTATGAATGGCATACAATTTACATTTTTTTGCATAATTGATTTCTAAGATATTCTACTATCCCCCTATGTTTTCTCTATAATCTTTACAAGTTCTGAAATGTCAATGGACCTTTGAAGTCAGTAAGATACAAAAAATAATATAATAAGTTAATAATGTGTGAAAAAATCTGATTAATGTTTATTAGTTAATGCACTTAATATGTCTAAACTACCATTAAATATGTTTGTATATTAATAACAATATTTGAAAACTGTGATGTTAGCAAAACTAGTCTTGCATGCACTTGTATATTTTGTCTAATGGTTTGATAAAATGTTATAGAGTGATGTGATAATCTAGTTAGAGCACTTTATTATACAAAGCTTGTTGAGGTATTACCTGTGATATAGAGAACTGTGATATAAGTTAATCCCCAATTGGAATCAAACATATAATTTGTAGCCGTTGGTAATTTAAATAACATTTGGAAATCAGACAATACCATTTAAACAAATGGAGCTATGGTACGGCTATATATATGTTTGATTCCAACTATTTTTTGTTGAATGAAATTTTGTTACGTTAAGATACATGCACATTGTCATGATATGTTTTTTTATTATAAGTTTGATATCTGATAGACGATTGTTATTGGTATATTAACAGTGTATTGTTTAAACAAACTAGAAGCAATCCAGTTTACCTTTTTAAAACATATGCAATGTTTGCTCAATATTATGAAATATTCTTTTAGTTTTTCTGCAGATGTATCTAATACTTCACGTTTAATTATCAACATTATTGTTTGGTTCTACACTTCAATTATGTTTTGAATAATAATTAAGAAAGACAGCATAAGATTTAATAAAAAGTGGATAAATATATATATATATATATATATATATATATATATATATATATATATATATATATATATATATATATTTATATATATATATATAATGACTTATTCAATAAAATATATATAATGACTAATTTAATAAAATAGATTGGACATCTGAGGTCGTCAGTCTCATTCCTCAGAGACTGCTGTTGAGGACTCACACACACTCAGCACATTCTGTTTTGTGGTATTTAAAAGAAGGGATTGCATTACTATTTAGTAAAAATGTGTACAAGTTCAGTCCTATGGTTTAGGAGCAGGTAATATTGATTTCAGTAGTGAGCAATATGATTTTCTTATCAAATTTGCAGCATAATCATTAACTATTATTTCCACGATTTTATAAATTAATTGAGACAAGCAGGTCAATTCAAACAACATTTTCATTTCAATTCAAACCCATTTAATAGCAGCAATAGAGTATGTTATTTGGTTATTTAGTGGGTATTGCCTTTACTGGAATCATGATGTACCTGTGAAACCATGGTAAGTTTTATCTCAATATGTAATGTATGAATATATTTTTCAATAAAGATAGATCTGTACACAACACTAGACATTTTTCTTATTGAAGACAGGGTATATTGATTATGGGTTTCCCCAAATTATGGATTTCCCCAAATAATTTGTATGTATCGATTTTTATTTATATTAAAAAAATATATACAATTTTGATATCACAGTTAACCTTGTAGGTATCTGATAATACCCTAATTCCAAATATATTAAGATCTTAAAACAGTGATTGATTAATCCTCCTTACTGGCTAAATCTATCCACCTTCTCACACAAGTAAAAGGTTTTTCATGATGTGTCCATAATAAAAGGTAAACACCAATGTAAAGCTTTATGAACTCACAGAAGCTTTATGAACTCACAGAAGTGAAAAAGGCAATGTATCCCAAAGACGAGGTCGACAACGTTCGCAGTCCATGGCCAATGAAACTATGAAATCACAGGTTACAGGCAATTTTACATAGATTTGGGGTATGTTTAAGTGATATGTGGTCATGATACTAATACAAGCTGTTTCCCTGAAATCAACCATGATACATTACTCCTTCATTACAATTGATGAAACAAATGGGGCCAATTTCTTTTAGAAAATGATTAAATCAAAGCAGCATCAACTGTGTCGAATAAATCCTTTTGCCCTCAAAATTTTGATCTGTACTATCAAATTCAACACAGTGAAGCATGATATGTTTGGCTGTCAAAGGGTTTTAACAGGAGATATATTGAGGCTGATGTGTACATTTGAACAAATAGCAAAGCGTTATGTGAGAATGTCCAATTTGAATTATATCAATAACGCTTCACATCTATTATGGCATAGATTGAAACTTTTAACTAACGTGGGTTTTATATCCTGCAGTTTGTTATTCACAACTTTATCCCACTCACACTTCCATCTCATCAATACATTAACATATTTCTTGCATTTGGAATGTGGGAAAATAGTCTACAAACAGTTGTCACTATTTCTCACCAATCAGTCCACAAACAGTAGTCACTATTTCCCATCAATCAGTCCACAAACAGTAAGTAGTCATTATTTCACACCAATCAGTACACAAACAGTAGTCACTATTCCTTACCAATCAGTCCACAAACAGTAGTCTCTATTTTTTTACCAATCAGTCCACAAACAGTAGTCACTATTTCTCACCAATCAGTCCACAAACAGTAGTCACTATTTCTCACCAATCAGTCTACAAACAGTAGTCACTATTCCTCACCAATCAGTCAAAAACAGTTGTTACTATGTTTCACCAATCAGTCCACAAACAGTTGTCACTATTTCTTACTGATCAGTCCACAAACATTAATCACTATTTTTCACCAATCAGTACACAAATATTAGTCACTATTTTTCACCAATCAGTCCACAAACAGTAGTCACTATTTCTCACTAATCAGTCCACAAACAGTAGTCACTATTTCTCCCCAATCAGTCCACAAACAGAAGTCACTATTCCTCACCAATCAGTCCAAAACAGTTGCTACTATGTTTCACCAATCAGTCCACAAACATCAATCACTATTTTTCACCAATCAGAACACAAACATTAGTCTCTATTTTTCACCAATCAGTACACAAACTTTAATCACTATTATTTACCAATTAGGCGACAAACATTAGTCACTATTCCTCACCAATCAGTCCACAAACATTAGTCACTATTTCTTACTGATCAGTCCACAAACATTAATCACTATTTTTCACCAATCAGTCCACAAACAGTAGTCACTATTTTTCACAAATCAGTCCACAAACAGTTGTCACTATTTTTCACCAATCAGTCCACAAACATTAGTCTCTATTTCTCACCAATCAGTCCACAAACATTAATCTCTATTTCTCACCAATCAGTCCACAAACCCATGTCTTCCCTTTACTCTTGACACATTGTTTCAATTAAGACAGCTGGGACTGATATGAGAGAAAGGTCCTTGTATGGAAGGTAACTTTGCTGAGTATAGCATGGCTGCAGTATCGCTTCCACAGCATCAATTGTACAATGTATGACCATTAGCCAACGCTTATTTCACATATGTTCCATGTTTGGTCTGCAGGAACCCACACAGGACTATCAAGTCTTACAGACAAAGATCCTTCACTTATGTCACATTGATATTTGCATATTTTGTCATTTTCCTCTTCAACAGCATTTGGTATATTAGCACATGGGGAGAAATATTTACAGTGAGAAGGTTTCATATGTTTTCTCTCAAACATGAGCACTATGAAAGGCTCCTGACATTTTCCCACCATGCCTGTACCAGTCACTATTATATCTACTGTAGTGTTAGTCATAGGATCTAAAGCAGGCAGTAATATCTAAAAATACACAATAAACACAATTGTAATATAATTGTTCAAACATGAGCACTTTGACTAGTTTTTTACCATCTCCTGGTATCCGATTTCCAGTCCGCTCCATGGCAACTATGGGAACTAGGCTGGGTAGCAATATGGGAATTAGGCTGGGAAGCAATATGGGAACTTGGCTGGGCAGCAATATGGGAACTAGACTGGGCAGCAATATGGGAACTTGACTGGGCAGCAATATGGGAACTTGGCTGGGCAGCAATATGGGAACTAGGCTGGGCAGCAATATGGGAACTTGGCTGGGCAGCAATATGGGAACTAGGCTGGGCAGTAATATTGGAACTAGGCTGAACAGCAATATTTGTAAACACGCATTCACACAAAATAAAACCTAATCATGGTATATAAGCACACGGGGAGAAGAATTTACATTGAGAAGGTTTCATATGTTGTCTCTCAAACATGAGCACTATGAAAGGCTCCTGACATCTTCCCACCATGCCTGTACCAGTCACTATTATATGTACTGTAGTGTTAGTCATAGGATCTAAAGCAGGCAGTAATATCTAAAAATACACAATAAACACAACTGTAATATAATTGTTCAAACATGAGCACTTTGGCTAGTTTTTTACCATCTCCTGGTTATCCGATTTCCAGTCCGCTCCATGGCAACTATGGGAACTAGGCTGGGTAGCAATATGGGAATTAGGCTGGGCAGCAATATGGGAACTAGGCTGGGTAGCAATATGGGAATTAGGCTGGGAAGCAATATGGGAACTTGGCAGGGCAGCAATATGGGAACTTGGCTGGGCAGCAATATGGGAATTAGGCTGGGCAGCTATATGGGAACTAGGCTGGGCAGCAATATGGGAACTTGGCTGGGTAGCAATATGAGAACTTGGCTGGGCAGCAATATGGGAACTAGGCTGGGCAGCAATATGGGAACTTGGCTGGGTAGCAATATGAGAACTTGGCTGGGTAGCAATATGGGAACTAGGCTGGACAGCAATATTTGTAAACATGCATTCACACAAAATAAAACCTAATCATGGATACAGTACAACTGCTCTTTGATGACAGCTATGGGTAAATATGCTGTAAATATCTAGAATAAACATAAAAAGAGCTACCAGGAATTTAGATTGAATTTAGCCTTGCTGATAGTACTTTACTAATTCAATTCTCAATAATCAAGGAATGTTATGAAAAATCAGAATGACAAGACACAAAGCTCGGGATTGCCATACATTGCAACTATATTGGGATAAATACATTCTTATGAAATATGGAGATGGCTTCTTTAACAAACAACCAAAACTCAATGAGTCAATGAGTCAAATCAAAATAAAGGTCAAAACCTTTTATTTGGCATTCTAGAGCTTCATCTCACTTCCGCTCCCACATAATTCACATCAATACATAAGTACATTTTGTATTCTGCAGATGGATTGCCCTAATGTGTTTTTGTTGCATTATCTGCTATTCAATTTTCTTTATATTATACCTATTTGTCTTCAACCTGCAAGTCGACCTGATATGGCCATAGTTACTGAAAGGGTCGTAAAAACACCATTTCACAATTTCAACCTGCAAAACATAATCCACTCAAGTCAAGTTTTATTTTGGTATGGGTGTATTCTTACATTCTTTGTTCTTCAAATAGATTGTAGAAAATAGACTTAATTTCATAGCAGATTGATGTCTTCCCAAGCCTTCAGAGTGCAACTCATTGTGTGAATGTAGCCACTGCAACTTTAACTTCATGTATGACTCCTAATTAAAGATACTTTGGTGTACAAAAGACGTGTTTTGGTGTACAAAGACGTGTTTTAGTGCTCTTTGTGATTTGATATATCTTTACAATGATTTCTGGTGTTTTTATCTATTTCTTTAGATTAATTAATCTATTTTTTTACAGTTCATGTACCTTTCCTTTTTAAGCTACTGGCTTATTTGACTTGTTTTAACACAATATGCAGTACCAGCATCGGGTTGGAATGTCCATTTTTTAGCTGTGTATAATGTATTCAATAAATTTTATTGCTATTAATGAGATTGACAGAGTTTAAGGCCCCGTCCTTATGTCGTGAACCCTCACCACATAAAAAGGTTCATATGGAATAGAAACAGACAAATATTGGTGTTTTTTTACCAAATGCTTATTATTTGAATCAAGATCCTTTGTTTGCCTTAGTGTAAATTTTCTAATTTGATAATACATCTGTCTGGATGTAAAAGACAGATAATGATAAGTTCAGTGTGAAGGGTGTTTGCATAAGACTGATATTTCTTATAAAGCTAGTGTTGTCCAATTTGTTTAATAATCTAATATTAAAAATGTACATACCTTAGCCTCAATTGTGGCCTTGCATATAGAAATGCATGTCTCAATTTGAGTGTCATTCAGAATGCTAAGATCTGCCGATGTATTACCCCATAATTGAACATTCCCAAATTCAACTGTGGGGTCTGAAATCAAAGGTTGATTGACTATGTTATGCGAGTTAAAAAAGGGGAAAAACACTTATGGAAAAACTAATAATAACTTAAATCTTGTTTCCCTATCGTTGGTGAATTTCCCTTATATCTTAGTCACATTTTTTCCAATTCAAACATTTGTTCCAATTTCCCAAAAGTTGCTGAGGCGATGGATTTATTTTCCAAAATCGGTTGTAAACTTTGGGGACCTTCAGACTGCCTGATGTCTGGAATAATTTGTGGTGTCCAGGCGATTGTGTGGTCAGGGCTTGGGTGGCCGTGCAGTGCCCATATTTAATGTGACCACACTCATGACAAATAGGGCAAATTTCATGGCACCCAGGACTTTAAAGGCAGATGAAGATTACATCAATAAATGACTACTTGAATTAGTTGTATTAACTGTGAATTAGTGTAAATAATGCATCATTATTATCATATATAAAACCATATTTACCTTCTTTGTAAATAAGAAAGTCAAAGGTGTCTTCACATGATTGCGAGAACATATTCTCCTTCTGATAAACGCACTTGTCAAGCTTACTATAGGCACCATTTCTCTTTCCATATTGAGTGTCGATTCTGGCAAAGTAGAGCACATCCTGTCCATCTGCTGATATCCCTCCAGCCAGGGCACCACTTGGAATAACTCCAGGCTGACCTGGTTCCCACTGAAGTGTGCCTCTGTAGCCAGAGGGCGCCACCAAATACTCACATAAACTGATTAAACTAGAAATGTTCCTATAGTGAAAATAACATTTATCTACTCCTGCCAATATGATTTTACCCAATATCTGATGGCCCCCTATTTCAGCCTTGGCAATCATACTTCCATCAATTTGGTAAGCATCTTCTGGCTGTCCCCCAGACCAGCTCTTCCATTCCAGGATAATATCTAAAATACATGTTCAGGTTTACTCCAAACTCCACCAGAGGTTGACCTGGCGACACTATCACTAGGTATCTGGAGTGTCCCTTTCTTGGATAATATAACTTACTCTAATTTTCAATTTTTAACAACCTCTGCCCTCATATAACTTTGTTATCAGGTTTGGCTGCTCCTCTCATCCATGTCATTGGCCATGCAGAAATGAGTTTTTAATTTCTGCATTCTGAGAGAGGTGTTTAAAGCAATGAAGACAAAAGTACTCCAGGTATACCGTGTATTTTATGTTCTATTCAAGCCACATTATACTGTTATAACAACTTTTGTCAAGGAGTTGCTATATTCATTTCATATTTTAAATTAGAATCATTTGAGCTGAAATAAAAAATAATATATATTGCTTTGACCATATCGGTTGATTTATTCTTTTTCTTTCAATGTTGTTTATTATGGAGTTTAACATCACTTTCAACATTATTTCAGTTATTTCATGATGAGACCTACTTGTAGCAGATATAGTGCTGCCTAACTGAATTGTTATGTCGCAGGTCCTTGATATGACAACCCATCCGGTCACTGATTTACAAGGACAATGGATTAACCCTTTAGGCACGGGCCTCAGCTCATATGATAAATTGTTTCATAAGTTCAATCTCGGCATGGACGGAGATCATAAGGCAAGAACATGTGGGTGCAGTGTTCAAGAAGACAGATCTCTCAAGTTGTTACTCTTGAGATCCTTCCATCAGAACCAACGAGAGAGATCTGTCTTGAGAACCTTCCACCAGAACCAATCAGAGAGATCTGTCTCCCTGAACATAAACTCATGTTCTTGTCTTTATCTCATACTTTCCACTGCAGATAGATGGGGTTTGCAATCAACTTTATCTTCAAGGCAAAGCAGTGAAAACATGGGAATAAGTGCAGAACTATGTTGTGTGTGGCTCATTTAACCCCTAAGGGACTAGGCTATCTAAATATTGTTGATTGGCCGGAATAACCACTTTTTGTCTGGACTAGTGTATCACATACTAAATTTATAAAATTTATAACCATGGTTACTAATTTTATTTTAATGAAGTGCTGGGGTCAAAGTTCATGATCCAGTTAGTCTGACGTCATTATCCTGATTACATTGTAACAAGTTGCTGCTTTTCAGAATGTTACAAATGACGTCATCAAGCCAGAACAATGGGGACGTCAACGTCCTTCCCGTCCGTTGCCAGTGGTGGACGTTGCCGTCCTTCCCGTCCGTTAGGGGTTAAGTTCTCAGCTCATTCACATAATGTAATCAATTTTATATTACTACATGCAGTTAAGCTTGGCCACCTATAAAAACTAAATGGGTGTAATTCTGTCTCAACTGGGTGAACTATCATCAGTTTCAAGATTCCCACAAAAGGTAGCAGTCTCTGCCAACAGGGGTCCCACCTGTCTGTGTTTCAAGGTCCCCATGACCCAAATCTAAAATGTTGTCTGCTCCAGGTCAAAGAAACCCAGACAGTCATCATGTTCATTTCATAGAAATTAACACATGATTTGTTGACGTATTGGCTTAATGCAGATTACATTTATTTTATAATTGACAATTTTTATGACATTTGTACACAAATATATTTAAACAAACATATCATTTCCAATTATGTAAATATGAAAAGACTCTTTAACAAAAGATAAAAAGGAAAGTAGTTCGGCAGAGGTGTGATCTGTGAAAGTAGTTCGGCAGAGGGGTGATCTGCAAAAAAATAGGTGCAGAACACCTGTGTTAAAAATAGGTGCAGAACACTCTCTTGAGGTACCAAATATGAGATAAACCCACAATCTTTGGATCACAAGAGCGGAACTTGTGCTTATAAGCTGGTGCTCTAACCAACTGCACCACGATCCTTGGCGTACATTTAATGTCAAATGCAATGAATAAAAATTTCAAATTTACCGCAAGTTACTCCACTCATATTAAGCCAAATCAAAGACATACTCCAAAGAAATTCAGGAAATGTCATCCTTATCTTCTGAAATGCAAAAACAAAATATGCCATAAGGCGAAATATCAATAAATTGATGCTGTATTTGGATATCATCTATTGGACTGAAATTAGAATGTGTGGACTTTTTTATGGAGTCTATTTTGTTAGATATCTGAACAACATCAGGGTTTTGAGCATTGTTGAGCCTCATAATGTGTAGAGCTGAGATCCCTAAGATCACTCAGATCACCAATCATATTATCACCATTGTTTTTCGTTTATTAAAGGATAAGGAAATTCAGCAAATTTTAGCCACATTGAAAATGCATCTTTTGCAGAGGCATGCAAACATGTAGAAAGTTTTGTAGATACTGTAAATACCACTTCAATAGTATTATTTTGCATTGAATTCAATTGCAAGTTATTCCCATTATATACATTATATCATCACATATTTTATATATAAATATGAGTTATGTTTTTTGGGTTATGATATGACGACTTACCTTGGTGTGATTCAATTATTTTTTCACATCACCATTCATCTGTATAGGACAAGACCTTAAAGTAGAATGGCAGAAAAATAAGTGAAAAATGATCCCAATGGCTTTCCACCATAGACTGGACACCATAAAGACAAGCATAATATAACTAATTCTCTCCACATACTGTAGGTATCTATTGATTTGTTCACATTTACCACACTTGAGTTATTGTACATATTAGCTCAGTATATAGTGACACATTTTATGCCTTTAATTTGTTTGAAGACACCTAATCATGCTTTACTATTTCATCATTATTTTGTAATAAAACATCAGATCTTAATCGCGTTTAAACTGGAACAAAAATTTGTCTCTTATCCACATGAATAATTCACGTCGTATTCATGTTAATTATTCATGTTTTTCCATGTGTATGATAATATCATTTTGCTTAAGCACAATCAACCAGTTAACCACAACAAAAATTGGACCAGAAAACTATATATTTGTCTTTATACACTGATCAGAGTTCTGTTTTATCTAATATTTCATACTGTACTTGTCTTAGAATGAAGTGCACAAACCCATCACACATCCCAAATCGATCACTCAAACAAAAAAAACACAATTTTGTTCAGTAATTGACTGGATTTTTAGTTGCATTTATTGGTGCGATTTTGCATAGTACTTTTTAATAAATGTTGTATGTATT